>JAPXFY010000024.1:34047528-34112528 GCA_030674185.1 Monoplex corrugatus
ATCAGTCCCAAAAAGATTGTTGTATGGTTTTATAGCCCTGACCGGCTCTTATCGAGAGTAGAGCGTTTGAGCTTATGGGCATCTGTGGACGATGTGATAGGACGACTACCACATGAACCCAGTCTCATTCTCTTTACTTTTCAGGGCTGGATGAAAAAAAAAAAAAAAAAGCACGCATATTGCTTATCTAGTACCTTTAGAAATAAGGATTGATCTTATCTTATGGGTACATCATCAGTTAAGGGTATTACTGTTGGAAGTATAGATTGATCTTATTGATACGTCATTACAGATACTACCCTCGGAAATAGGGAGTGATCTTAATTGATCTTATCTTATTGACGCTTCATTACAAGTATTACCCATGGAAATAAGGAATGATATTACCCTTGGAAATAAGGAATGATGTTATAGATGCGTCATTAATAAAGGGTGTTACCCTCGGAAATATAGATTGATCTTATCTTATGAATGCGTCATTAATTAAGGGTGTTACCCAGATTTCCTGGCCAATACTGCCTCTCTCTCAGGCGTGGTTGATACCGTACCAGGATCGTATGATGAAAACAAGCGTTGAGTACAGCCCTGTCCCGCAGTCTCAACCCAAAGTGGAACATCATAGTATAATCACTACATCCTCAGTTTGTCATCGTCGTGGTCTTGTGAAAGATTGTCCCAAGTGTTGTGGCCAACTCTTCATGCCCTGATCTCATGATCATGATGGTGATATCAGTTGCTTGTGGAGTGGGTTTGGAGAGCTGAAAGGAGCAGCGTAGAGGGCTTACAACTAAGAGCGGTTTTCAAGATTGGGCAGCAACAAAATAAAACAGAACAAACATTGAAAAGAAAAAAAAAGAAAAAAAAAGGGGGGGGGGGGGGGGAGAAAGAAAGAAAGGAAAACAGTTTCATATTAGGACCGATCTTATCCTAGTCACGTACCCCCGTGGGGACGCCGGGGCTCTTATAGTATAAATAGTATCGAAACCTCTGGAAATTCTGTGCTAGAAATTTTCGTCTTTTCTGTCACTCTCTTTGTTTCTGCCTTGTTCCTTTGCTTTTGTCATTTATTCCGGCCATTTCTTGCCTTGCTGGTCCATTCACCTGTATGTAGGGAAATGTAATATGCTAAGCAGTTTTATATCATTTAGGCCTGTATTTATGTTTGTTTTAGTGTCCTCAATTATGTTTCAGTTTGTATTCAGGTATGTTTTTTAAATCCCCTATGTGATAAATGGGACGGAGTGGTCAGCGACCAGGGGCATCTCCTTAGATTATGTGCACGAATGCATTGATATGTGTACTTCACTTTCTTTTCCTTTTCTCCTGTTAAAATAATATGTATGTTTTGAACGGTTGTAGCCCTGATATATATCTAGGCGATCGACTGGGCTTGAAACAAATTTTATAACAATCTTAGTCACGCAATTTTAAAAACTTAAATAAGACTTCCAGTAGTTGCCCAAGTATTAGTAGCAGCTTAATATTTCTCGTATCTAAATTAGAATATAATAGCTGGCTTGTCTGACCAAAAGAACTATAGCCTAATACTTTTTTTTTTTTAATAGTGTTCTTGATATATGAAGTAAGGCTTAGTAGCAGACTTATCTAAGCAATAGGAGTCTACAAATTCATAAAGGTAATTTCGATGGGCACACTAGTCAAGTGGATAAGACGTCAGACTTCCAATCGGAAGGTCTGGGGTTCGATCCTACCTGGTACTGCTCCCTAGAAGGTAAAGGGTAGAGATCTTCCAATCTCCCAGGTCAACATGTGTGCACACCTGCCAGTGCCTAAACCCCTTTTTTTGTATGTACGCACGAAGAACATCAAATACGCGACAACGTACCGCCTGCACAGTGTTAGCAAAACATGTGTATGCACGCATCTCAGAAAAAGTGGAACACTTAAAAAAAACATAAAGAATACTATAATGGTGATTTATTACTTGTGATTTATATATATATATATATATATATATATATATATATATATATATATATATATATATATATATATATATATTAATAATATTTACGATTTCCATTGGCGACTGAGCTACATGTCGCTTGCCACCATAGTTGGCTGTTGCGAGGTAACCACGAACGTATCTGCTTGGTTCTCATAATGAGCGGATGATTTATTCATAAACGATTTATGACAGTCTGTTACTTTTTTTTTTTTTTTTTTTTGGAATGTTTTCATCACCTGTTTCTTTCGCCCCCATTAATCCCATTAATTTTTGTATGCTTACGCGAATGCATTGATTTGGCAGTTAATCTCATTCTCTGTCTTGCTTTCTCTCTCGCTACTTTTGTTTGACTTCGTCTCTCCTTCAGTCTCCCTCAAACGACAGCAAATGCTGTTTCTCTCTGAATATGTTACGTATTATGTCTTACAGAATTGTTTTATTTTTCGATATGTTTGTTCTGTAGTTGGACATCTGGGCACATACGTAGATAAAGCACCTGCAAGTTTGAAAAAGGGCTTTTAGTCAATAACTTTCGCCGTTTGAAAATAAAGTTTCAATTCTGTTTCTTTCCTCTCTACCACCCATCTATTTAATTTTGTATGCTTACATGAATGCATTAGCTTGTTTTCTCTCTCTCTCTCTCTCTTCTTTCTCTCTCTCTCTCTCTCTCTTTTCTTTCTCTCTCTCTCTCTCTCTCTCTCTCTCTCTCTCTCTCTCTCTCTCTCTCTCTCTCTCAGTGCGTGCGTGCTGGTGCGTGTGTATGCAATCCAGAAATAGTTCATTGAGTCATTTGGCCATGATTAGTACAGGGTGTTGGCCACATACACGCGCGCTCGCTCGCACACTCACAGGCACACACACGCATGCATCCACATTCATCTACCGTGGTCACAGATGTGGAAGAATTGTGTTCGTGGCTATTTCTCCATGGATCATGATCGCATTTTGCATGAGAAGGATTAGGTCTCCTGATCGGCAGAAGAAGAAATGGAAATCCCCCCTCCCCCCCCCCCCCCCCCCGCCCCTTTTTTTTTTTTGGTGTTTTTGTTTTGTTTTGTTTTGTTTTGTTTTGTTTTTGTGTTTTAACGTCATTGTTCCGATTTTGCTCACATGTGTGCGTAGTATGCCCGTTATTTTGCCCACACTGTGCAGGCAACATGTTTCAGCATAGTCTGCGTACTTCGTCCCCCGTGGGGATGCCGGGGGCTCTTTCAGTATAAGTAGTATCCCCACCTTCTAGAAATTCCGTGCTAAGAATTTCCTCTTTTCTACCACTCTCTTTGTTTGTGCCTTGTTCCTTTGCTTTCTGTCATTTCTACCTATCATTTTCTGCCTTGCTGGCCCATTCACGTGTATGTGTTCGATAAAGTTTTACGTACTTTTTCTTAGGATTGATAATTGGGTACATGTATTAAGTGCGTTTGTTTTAGTGTCCTTTGGTGTGCTTATATTTGTATTCGGATGTGTGGTTGTTTTTTTTATATCCACTGTGCGATAAATTGGACGGAGTGGTCAACGCCGGGGGCATGTCCTTAGATTATGTGCGCGAATGCGTGTATATGTGCACTTAATTTTCTTTTCTTTTCTTTTTTCCTGTTGAAGTTTTGTATGTTTTGAAGCGGTTATAGCCCTGATATGGTTCTACGCAGTCGGCTGGGCTTTAAACAACAATAACAGTAGAACTCCGTCTTCGGTCAGTGTGCATTCTGGGTGTATTCATGTTTCCATAAGTCAGCCACTTTTACAGGATCAAATCGTTCATAGTTGATATTCTGCGTGTGTATATGTACACACGAAAAAAAAAAAAAAAAAAAGGGGGGGGGGGGGGGGGTGGTTAGGCACAAACACGTGCAGACCTGGGAGATGGGAAAAAATCATCATTTTACCCACCAGGTATTTAGGAAGATCGAACCCATGACCTTCCGACTGGAAGTCCGACATTTACCGGCTTGACTACCACGCCCTTCAAAGATCCTGACTGTAATGGACGCTTTTAGCTATGCTTTCACTATGTGTGCAGACTATTAGGTTAAACGCCATGTAATGCTCGTGGTTTTACCTAAATCCACATGTGGATTATAATTTGTGATCTTGAAGTCAGTGGCTGCGTGTGGACCAACTGATATTTTCGTGCTGTCTTTGTGGATTATAATCTGTAATCTTCTTGAAGGCAGTGGCTGCCTGTGGATTAACAGATATTTTCAATTTCATGCTGTCTTTGTGGATTGTAATCTGAAATCTTCTGGAAGTCAGTGGCTGCCTGTGGATTAAATGACATTTTCATGCTGTCTTTGTGGATTATAATCTGTAATCTTCTTGAAGTCAATGGCTGCCTGTGGACTGATTGACATTTTTATGCTGTCTTTGTGGATTATAGTCTGTAATCTTCTTGAAGTCAATGGCTGCCTGTGGACTGATTGACATTTTCATGCTGTCTTTGTGGATTATAGTCTGTAATCTTCTGGAAGTCAATGGCTGCCTGTGGACTGATTGACACTTTTATGCTGTCTTCATTTATCAGTTCCTTTGCCCTTCCGTCTTGCTCTCCGGCTCATCTCCCACTCCCACCCCCTATGGATGACTTATCTCTAACGTTGGCTTTATATCTGTCAGTCTGTTCGTTCGTCCATCTGACTGTATACGTGGATACGCGTGTCTATCCAGCTGTCTCTCTTTCATATACCCACTCTCTGTCTTGGCTTATTTCCCACCCATCCTCTCACTCTCTTTTTGTTAATCTCTCTCTCTCTCTCTCTCTCTCTCTCTCTCTCTCTCTCTCTCTCGCATACACACATACACACGTGTACACACATACACTCATGCCCATATGAACACACACACACACACACACACACACACATACAACACACACACACACACACACACACACACAACACACAACACACACACACACACACACACACACACACACACACACACACACACACTCACACACACACACACACACACTGGTTCGATCTGATGCAACATCTGTGTTTTGTGAAAGCTTTTTGGCAGTTGACAACTACAAAGGACCACCCTTTATCACAGTGTGATAACGGACTACTGATACTGACTACGATCACCGGGTGATAGTGAAGGCTGTGCACGTGTACCTCACGCACGGAGTTTCTGAATTTATTTCAGTCTGATGGACGCGCTAGTCAAGTGGGTAAGACGTTAGACTTCAGTTGGAAGGTCTGGGGTTCAATTCTGCTTGGGTACCGCCTACGTGGTGGGCAGAGGCTGGAGATTTTTCTGATCTTCCAGGTTGGCATGTTTGCAGACCTGTGTCTAAACCCTGTTCGTGTGTATACGCACGCAGCACATCAAATATGAACGTTAAAGATCCTGTGTGTCGTGGCGGTGTTCGGTGGCTTATAGGAACTTGAAAACACACAGCATGCGCGCCCACCGAAGGCTGACAGTGCAGACTGTGCAGCAACATATCGCCTGCACAGTGTGAGCAAAACGACGCGCATGAACACGTCCGACGGCGAAGACAACGACATGAGTCAGTCTGACTGTAAAATGATGATGATGATGATGAAGAATGGTATCTCTACGTCTGTCTGCCGATCTGTTTGTCCATATTACATACTTGCTGCTTATCGTGCCATTGGCATCTAGGCTAACAACGAAGAATCTCTTCTCCTGAGTTCTTCGTCAGCCTCTGTACTCCAGGTTTCAGGGCCTTGAGTTTTCCTTCTGCTGTTTGTTGCCAATTGTTGCTGGTTCTTCTTTTCTTGTGTTTTCCTTCTGGTGTCTAGTGAAGGGGGGTTGTAATGGTGTATTTCACCATCATCATTATCATGTGCCTTTCTGCATGGCGTTGGTGATCATGGCCCACGAGTAAGGGTGTGGGTTGGGCTAATGTTAAGACTAGGATTAATTACATTGTGTCCTTACGCACAATCCGGGATTGATTTCATCGTGTCCTTATGCACAGTCCAGGGAAAACTAAACTGGGCCATTATTGAAGGTAAAAAGTAATAGTTGTCCCTAACAGTGAATTACAGAGCCACAGTTAGACACTCCAAATATAAGAGTGAAGTGGTAGGGATTTCAGGTTTTCTCGGGGTGAGAATTGTGATGGGCATTGCCCAGTCGTCAGTGTGAGTGCGGAAACGAACAAACTAACGAACAGAAACATGACCAACCAAGAAATAAAATGATCAGTGAATCGACTAAAATTTTTAATATCATAGCCACCGATAATAAAATCACCAAAAGCTATTCATAAAACTCTCTCACACACATACACACACACACACACACACACACACACACACACACACACACACACACACACACACACACACACACACACACACACAACACACACACACACATTCTCTCTCTCTCTCTTTCTCTGCCTCTCACTCCCCCCTCTCTCTCTGCCTTTCACGCATAGTGTGCATCAGCACACGCACCACACACACACACACACACACACACACACACACACACACACACACACACACACACACACACACACCACCACCACCACCACCACCACCACCACACACCACCACACACACGCACCACCACACACACACACCACACACACACACACACACACACACACACACACACACACACACACACACACACACACACACACACACACACACACACACACACATACACACTTGAATTGATCCGTCAAGGGATGATCGAAGAACCGAGAAGAGCACACGTCTTAGATATGTATCTGATACCCGTAGGCCTGACCCGGCCAGATTGTTTGACTACCTTGAGACGTTGTTTGTCTATCGACGGCGCAGATGGTTGGAAAAAGTGTGTGTGTGTGTGTGCGTGTGCGTGCGTGCGTGCGTGCGTGCGTGCGTGTGTGTGTGTGTGTGTGTGTGTGTGTGTGTGTGTGTGTGTGTGTGTGTGTGTGTGATGTGTGTGGTGGTGAGGTGAAAGGGGTTTGGTTGAGGCATAGGAGGGAGGGAGGGTACAGTGGATTATACCATCTGGATTTCTCTGTCTGTCTGTCTCTGTCTGTCTGTCTCTGTCTGTCTTTCTGTCTGTCTCTGTCTGTCTGTCTCTCTCTCTCTCTTTCTCTCTCTCTATATATGTATGTGTGTGTGTGTGTGTGTATGTATGTATGTATGTGGGTATCTGTCTCTGTGTCTCTTTGATTGTCTTTTTGTCTCTGTCTTCCTATCTCTCTCTTTCTGTCACTGTCCCTGTCTCTCTCTGTCACTGTGTCTGTCTCTTCCCCTGTGTGTTTGTGTGTATGTGTGTGTGTCTCTGTCTGTCTCTCTCTCCCCCCCCCCCTCCCTCCCTTTCTGTTGTCAGCGTTCCTATTTTCTCGGATGCGTGTATACACATTGTATTTGCCCGCACTGAACAGGTGATGTGTTGCTGCTCAGTCTTCGTATTTCTTCTTTGGCAGTTATGCACGTTGTTTTGCCTACTCATGCTGTGCTGTCGGTGTGTTGCTGCGCAGTCTGCATACTTCTTGGCTGCAGATTACAGTGGGTTTTGAAAAATCTAGTAGTCATCATCATCATCATCATCATCATCATGTGCCCTGCCGCATGGCGTTGGCGATCATGGCCCTCCACACGATGCAATGTCCTGTCGCTGCAAGTACATCTCCCACCCACTCTTGGCGTTGGCAATCATGGCCCTCCACTCGAATGTGTCCTCTGTCGCTGCAAGTACATCTCCCACCCTCTCTGTCTTCAGTCACCTAGCAAATGTATTCAATATTTTCTCCCTGGGTTTACCTGGTGTTCTCTTTCCTCCAGCTTCTTGTTGTGACCAGGCGTCCTGATTCCCCATTCCTCATAGAATGGCCTATAAATGTTGCTTGTCTTTTCCTAACCTTCTTTCGAGACTGCCTCGTTTGTTTTCTTTGCTGTCCATGGGACTGTCATTATTCTTCTTAGAAACCATATTTCAGTTGCCTCAATTTTGTTCTGACTTTGCGTGTTGTCTATCCACGCCTCAACCGTAGCACAGTTTCCCACTGCTGCCCACGGAACCAGACCCCCAGCTCTAGGTAAATAGCACCACTGTCTTGTGATTATCTCGGGAGAGAATAAGCTAAGGGACTAAACCTTGACGGAAAATCCCCTCCCCCCCACTGCCTTGTAGGTTGTCGTGGGAACGGCAAAGGCTAGCGGAGAGACTGTACACAAACCGATGGAAGGCAACGGGAGACCACTATCGTACATTCCCAAATTTATCATGGCCAGCCAAAACAGGAAAAAATCTAGTAACGCTCCGATTTTCTCGGATGCGTGTTATGCACGTTTGCCCACACTGTGCAGGCGTAGTGTTACTACACAAGCCTGCATTCTCTGTCGTTGGTGGGTGTGCATGCTGGATGTTTTAATATTTTTGATGTTTCCACTCTAAGCTACCAGACACTGATATGACCCGCAGGATCTTTAACGTGTGGATGTTTTGCGAACATATGTAGGCACTTGGATGCCTGCACTCATGCTGATCTGGGAGGTCGGACAAATCATCACCCAGGTGGAGGGTACCTAGGCAAGATCGAACCCAGAACTTTAGCCGGTTTGGAGGTCTGACGTCTTGGCCACTTGATGTATGCACCCGTCGATTTGTTTCATATTGACCAGGTGAAGTTTGTTGGCGTCTAGTTTCTTACCTTACCGTTAATCGACTGCTGCTTTCTCCTTGTACTCTGCGCTAGCTGTTACCTAAAGCAGGGAAAGCAGTTAATACGGTGTTTCTGTCTTCTTGTTCAGGTGTGTGTGTGTGTGTGTGTGTGTGTGTGTGTGTGTGTGTGTGTGTGTGTGTGTGTGTGTGTGTGTGTGTGTGTGTGTGTTTGTGTGTGTGTGTGTGTGTGTGTGTGTCTGTCTGTCTGTCTGTCTGTAACACACAGGTGAATCAAAACAATAGACATTTGTTCTCCCCAAACGTTTTGCCGGAAAGTGTTCGTCAGTGGGGATCAAACACCAGTCGCTGGTAGCGTTGTCCACACACCGAGTTTTTATGTGTATTGCAAGTACCTGATCAATGTTATTACATCAGACCATGCTTGTTCTCTTTGCGTCGTTAAAAACTACAACAACAATCAGACACAACGACAAACTTTGCTCTCCCACCATCTCTGTCTGTCTGTCTGTCTGTCTGTCTGTCTGTTTCTCTCTCTCTCTTTCTTTCTTCTGTGGCTCTTCGTTTTCGTGATTGTGAGCTGTCTGCTGTCTTAGTATCTGTTTTGTTTTTGTGGTGTTTATGTATGTGACAAGAGAAAACGTAACCCCTCTCTCTGTCTGTCTGTCTGTTTCTCTCTCTCTTTTTTTTTCTCTCTCTCTCTCTCTCTCTCTCTCTCTCTCTGTGTGTGTGTGTGTGTGAGTGACTCTTTTAAATTGTCATAAAAACCATTAATGGGATTATAAACTATACAGAAAAAAACAAAGCAAAAGAAGACAAGAAATGAAATCAGACCTGTTCATATGTAGACCGGGAGCAGCGTAGGGTACGTCCATTCATGAACCACTTAGCATTTAACATTCAGATACATATCTGGCTGATTCAGCCTGATTATCGTCTGATAGTTTAACACTTTGATTCTCTTGCCCTATCCACCATTTGCAGAAACTAATCCTTTGACTTTCTCACCCTGTCCACCAGCTTCCTGTAGAAAGCTTATGGATAGGCTGAGGGAGTCAAAGAATTAAGTTTTTTGCTTTGCTAGCATGGTTGACAATGTAGGACGCTGGTGGACAGGGTGCGGAGTCAAAGGGTTAAGAGAACAGGTATGCAGCTAATGTTTTAATGGTGTCATGTAGACAGCAATCATGAAGGAAATATAATTTTTTATGACCTGACAGGCTGTACAATGCCGCTCTTGTCTGGGTAGCCTACATTATAATAACAACCTCATCCAATTTCAAATTCGTGTGTGCTTAATCGTGAGCGGCATAATGTTACAGTATGTGTGTAAACACATATTTACAAGTTTAAGTACAGGATGTAATTTAACCTCCAACAGTGCTGCACATTCTTGTCTCTAATTTATGTATACCTACGAGTGTCGGTCTGCATTCTTTGCTCTACCATCCTAGCATGCGCTGGACTCAGGTCCTAGCATGCGCTGGACTCCCCTCTGTACACACACTACTGAGACACTGAAGACTGCGCTAGCTTGGCCTTGTTCGTTGGATGAACGATGGATATCCTTCATGGTGAACTAGTCTTCGGCAAGAGATCTGTTGGCCGACCATAGCTACGATACAAAGACGTCTGCAAGCGTGATATAAAATCTCTGTACATCAACACAGAGAGCTGGGAAGAAGGCAGCCGACCGCAGCAGATGGTGCTGTGTGCTCCAGAAACAGCTTGGGTCAGGGGAATTGAGGATCCAGACCTTAGCTGAGAAAAAGGGAGGCAGTCGGAAAACAAGCAGTCCCATGCGCAGCATCCATACATGCATCCAGTGTCGTGGACTGCCTTTCCTGCATCATCCTTATCAGCCACAGCTGACGCTGCTCCAGAGGCGTCAACTTGACTCAACACGACACTGGAACATATCATCCATAGTCGACGCTGACTGACGGAGGCCTAGGAATCGGACACTGACATGACTTACAGTATCTTTAACGTGCATGCTTGATGTTCTGCGTGCGTATATGCACGAAGGGGATTTTAGGCGCTAACAGATCTGCACACATGTTGACCTTGGAGGTCGGGAAAATCTGTATCCTTTTACCGACAGGGCATGATATACACAGCCATCTCACTTTCCTTCTTCACCTCCAACCAGTCACCAATACGTACGTCGACCTCTGCCCATCTGTCGTTCTTCACCTTGTTCTCTCCCCACATATTTCTTAACAGTATAAAGTCCCTCTCTTTTAACGTTCCAACAATATAAAGACTTTTAGCTACAGATAGCCAGCTTCATCTCCCCAACACTTCTCTGTACAAGCGGACAGCAAAAGTAAAGTAAGCGACAGTAAACCCCCTCTCTTCAAACCTTCCCACAATTTTACTTTGCGAGCCAATCTGATCTGGGGTGAGGGTGGGGTGAGGGTAACCACAGACATCCCTATACCAATATAAGGACTTGTTTTGGGGGTTAACAGTATGCGTGCGGCATCCAGTTCACACATGTGAATTTGTAGCTGATGCTGTAAACAGCTGGGGAAGGTAAAGAGAGTGTTTTCGTTGTTTCCACAAGCCACCGAACACTGATATAGCTTACAGGATCTGTAACGTGCATAATTCATGTTCTGCGTGCGTTGACACATGGAGGATGTGCAGGCACTAGCGGGTCTGGTTACGGTGACCTGGGAGATGGGGACAATCTCCAGCCATTACTCATCAGATGGTACACAAGCAGGCTGGAACCCAGACTTCCAGTCAGACACCAGTGTCCCAACCATTCTGCTGTCGCGCCTATTGCCAAATCTTTTGATGCTGGGGAAAACTGCCATGTGGTTTATCATGGAGAGCTGACATTTCAAGCAAATTTGTGTATTGTGGAAATAGTTGATGACCACGGACATGGATTAGGAGTATATAAAAAAAAAAGACATGAAGAAAAATAAATGAGCAAGGAATCCCTTTTGTTCAAACACAAACAGCCCCTTTGTTTAAACATAAGCAACCCTTGTCACTCAAAACTCCTTTGTTCAACAAACAAGCTCTCAAATACAAACAACCTTTGTTCAAACACAGCCATTTCCCTCTGTACAAAACAAACAACCCCCTTTGTTTAAACACAAGCAACCCTCTTGTTCAAACAAACAACACCCTTTGTTCAAACACAAGAACCCTCTTTGTTCAAACACAAGCACCCCTTTGTTCAAACACAAAAACCCCTTTGTTCAAACACAACAACCCCTTTGTTCAAACACAAACAACCCCTTTTGTTCAAACATAAACAACCCCTTTTGTTCAAATAAAACAACCCCTTTTGTTCAAACACACAAACAACCCTCTTTGTTCAGACATAAACAACCCCCTTTTGTTCAACACACAAACAACCCCTTTGTTCAACACAAACAACCCCTTTTGTTCAACACAAACAACCCCTTGTTCAAACAAAACAACCCTCTTTGTTCAGACACACAAACAACCCGCTCTGTTCAAACACAAACAACCCTCTTTTGTTCAAACACACAAACAACCCTCTTTCGTTCAAACACAAACAACCCTCTTTTGTTCAAACACAAACAACCCTCTTTTGTTCAAACACACAAACAACCCTCTTTCGTTCAAACACAAACAACCCTCTTTTGTTCAAACACAAACAACCCTCTTTTGTTCAAACATAAGCAACTCTGAAAAGGTCGCTTAGGCTGCTTCCTCACCCCCACTACTGTTTGTTTTTGCTTTTTGTTGTTTGTTTTGTTCTTGTGGTGTGTGAGTTATTATTATTATCATCATCATTATTATTATTATTATTATAATCACAGTTTTGTCTTTCTCAAAGATTTTTCTTTCGTTTTGTGTTTCAGACCAGTCTGCCTTGTCACGTGTAAAGCCTTGTTTTGTCTTGTTTTTGTCTGCATGTTTGTTTTTGCCATTGTAAGGGAAACAGTTTTAGTCCACACTCTCTTTCGGCTGTGAACAAGCACTTACATTTACTCTGCTTGGCAGTGCGTACACAGGCAGTCGTTTTCTTTTCATAAGCATTGAAACTGACACCTGTGTCATTATCTGTAGACATGCATGCACACGTGTGTGTAGGCGCACGTACATGCACACTTATCTTCGTACACGTTCGTACACACACGCGCCATTTCTGGGAAAGAAAGGGATCCAGATTAACATAACCTAGCCAGAGATGTGGGGGTTTTCCCTGTGAAGATAAGACATCTAATCTCCTTCCTTCTTTTTGTTCTTCTGGTTGTTTTTTCTTAATTAGGTTGTTAGATACCTGAAGCACTGTGGGTTTTTTGTTTGTTTTTTGTTTTGTCTTTTGTTTTCTGTTTGGTTGGTGTATTTGGGGGGTTTTTTGTTTTGTTTTTTTCTTTTTTTGTTTGTCTGTCGTTTGAAGTTTTTCTTTTTGCTTTACATTCCTTTGTGTAAATTTTGTTTTGTTTTCTTTGTTTGCAGTGTTTTTTGTTTTTGATTTGTTTTTTTGTTTTTTTACATGCCCTTTATTGTTTTTAATTATGCATGACATACACTATCTACTGTATTGTGTGTGTGCTTGTCTGTCAATGGAAATTCCAACATTTTCGTATATCTTTTACAATATGTCATACCCGTGTTTTCTTGTTGTTGTTGTTGTTGTTGTTGTGTGTTTGTGTGCATGAGTGTGTATGTGCTTTTTGCGTGTTAGTACAAACATATAGATAAGAACTTCGTGCAGTCTCATTTTTTGGAAAAATAAAACATTAAGCGCTTTGTGCAGTCACATTTTTTTTTAAAGTTCCAGATGCAATTAATGTGTTCCAGTGTGTGTCTGTCTATAGATGGACATTTTTGCTGGTAAACACATAGTGTTTCGTTGTTGTGATTCCAAGCCATTTTGGGGGGATCTTTTGTGTGTCTGTAAATGTGTGTGTTGCTTTTCTGTGGTGAGATTGATATGATTATGATACAAACTAAACGCTGTGACAGTACACAATTATTGTACACTTAGGTTCGTATTTCTACCATCCCCTCCACTCTGTCTGTCTGTCTCTCTCTGTCTCTCTCTGCTTCTCTCTGTCTTTGTCTGCCTCATTCTGTCTCTGTCTGTCTGTCTGTCTCTCTCTCACTCGCTGTCCTTGCTAAGTTGATTAAAGAAAGACAAGATACCATCAAGAAAGAGTAAAGACAGCCACACACACACACAACACACACACACACACACACACACACACACACACACACACACACACACACACACACACACACACACACACACACACACACACACACTGCGCGCAAACACTCGGACACAAGGATTCAGAGAGAGAGAGAGAGTACGGTGTGATATCATTTCATAACAGTTCACTTTCGATGACACAAAATAAACGCATTGAAAGTTTGGGGTTTCTTTTTTCATGTTTCCACACATAGACACACACACACACGGACACACACACAGACACACACACACACGCGCGTGCACACACACACACACACACACAAACACACACATATACACACACATACACACACACACACACACACACACACATCCGTCTAATATCACTCATAGTGAACAGACGTTAAATCAAAGAACGAACACACACACACACACACACACACACACACCACACACACACACACACACACACACACACACACACACACACACACACACACACACACACACACACACACACGAACACAGTGTGCACTCAAAACGTACACACATACATAACACACACACACAGACGCACGCACGCACACGTACGCACACATACACGCACGCGCGCGCGCGTGCGCACACACACACACACTCTGAGAAAGGACAGAGAGGAAGGGGGTGAAGGCTGGGGAGAGAAGAGTACGATGTATGTCGTTAAGGGCGAGAGAGAAAAACGTTGATACTTGTTTTTCCTGTGTCTCCTGTACAAACACACACACGCGCGCGCGCGCACACACACACACACACACACACACGCACACACACACACACACACACGCACAGAGAGAGAGAGAGAGAGAAAGAGAGAGACTTGCGCGCGCACGCACATACACACACATAATACACACACACACACTCAGGGATGGGAATTGTACGCGTCTGGGCGTATATACGCCCCAGCCGTATTTTCTATGCGCCCCACGTTCTACGCCGTACGCCCAGCCGTTTTGAAAAAGAGAAAAAAAAAATCGTCTGCTTCGTCTGTGTAAGATTGCAAATGAGCTTTCTTGCTACACACATACATACACACACACCACACACACACACACACACACACCCATGCAAGTACACACACACACACACACACACCATGCAAGTACACACACACACACATGAAAGTACACACACACCACACTCACACACACATATTAATACATACTGTACAAATACACTCACAAAACACGTATACATATATAAATCTACATACACACAATAAGTTTGAGATGCGCCGTGACGTAAGGTGTGCCATGACTCTTGTACTCCCCAACCACTTTGTGCAATTCCCATCCCTGACACTGTCTCTCGCTCCCTCCCTCCCTCTGTCTGTCTGTCTTACTCTGTCTCTCTGTCCGTCTGTCTGTCTGTCTCTCTCTCTCTCTCTCTCTCCTCTCTCTCTCGGATTGGTTGATAAAGTACGATGAATATTTTCGAGGACAAAACATGCTGACACTTTTTCCATGCGTCTACCGCTCCCACATAAATTCGCGCACCACACACGTATGCTCAGAGAGAAGGGGAGCGAGGATGAGAGAGAGAGAGAGAGAGACAGAGAGAGAGAAGAGAGAGAGATCAGGGGAAAATTACACAAAGTGGGGCTGGCATGCTGTTTGATACGAGTGTATCGGATTTACCCCAAACACACACTTGTTAATCAGCACTCTGCTAACGGATCAAGCAAACAGTCAAGACCGTGAGTTACTTCAGTGTGACCCCAGCCCAGAGGTTACAAAATGGTGGTCAAGAGTATTGACAGAAGAGGGTCAAAGAACGTGGGTGTGGTTGGTTGTTGAGGACCAACAGAAAATTGACCTCTTATGTTCCATGTCTGGGCTGGTAGGCGTTTTATCTCCCCAGCCTTGGGACAAGATAGACAGGGACACCACTGATTCATTTCTCTGGGTCCCCAGGTTATCTAGTACTAGTAGAGACTAGTGCATTTCCCGTCATTTGTGGGAAAGGGGTAAGCTGAAATAGTTCATGTTTATGAATCATGTAGTCTCGTGGATATCAGTCTTAAAAACTTCAAACAAACAGAATCCAGAAAAACATTAAAATAGAATCAGAACGCGTATGTAATATAACAAGACAAGACATGGGCAAGCTTTCGGCCTACTGGCCTTTGTCAAGCGTAAACGTAAGGTAACGAATAACAAACAACAAATTTACACAAATTAATGGAAAAACACCAGACTTCCCTGTTGTTTGGTGAGACAGGGAGAAATGACTAATACGAAATCATAAAATATTTGTGAGGGCCTTGGGACAAGATAGACAGGGACAGCACTGATTCATTTCTCTTGGTCTCTGGGTTATCTAGTAGAGACCAGTGCATTTCCCGTTATTTGTGGGAAAGTGGTAAGTTGAAATAGTTCATGTTTATGACTCAAATAGTCTTGTGGATATCAGTCTTAAAAACTTCAAAAATTTTTATTACTCAAGCATACCCAAAACTAGTGTGACCTCCTGCGGTCAAACAAACAGAATCCAGAAAAACATTAAAATAGAATCGGAACGCATATGTGATATAACAAGACAAAAAAGGGACAAGCTTTCGGCCTACTGGCCTTTGTCAAGCGTAAACGTAAGATAACAAATAACAAACAACAAATTTACACAAATTAATGGAAAAACACCAGACTTCCCTGTTGTTTGGTGAGACAGGGAGAAATGACTAATACGAAATCATAAAATATTTGTGAGGGCCTTGGGACAAGATTGACAGGGACAGCACTGATTCATTTCTCTTGGTCCCTGGGTTATCTAGTAGAGACCAGTGCATTTCCCGTTATTTGTGGGAAAGTGGTAAGTTGAAATAGTTCATGTTTATGACTCAGATAGTCTTGTGAATATCAATCTTAAAAACTTCAAAAATTTTATTACTCAAGCATACCCAAACTAGTGTGACTGCCCGCGGTCAAACAAACAAACCAGAAAAACGAAAATAGAATCAGAATGCATATATATAATGTAACAAGACAAGACAGGGGCAAAACTTTCGGCCAACTGGTCATTGTCGAGTGTAAATGTAAGATAACAAATAACAAACAACAAATACAAAAAGTAATGGAAAAACACCAGAGTTTCCTGTCTATTTGGTGAGGCAGGGGAAAATGACTAATACGAAATAATAAAATATTTGTGAGAAGTGGTAACTGTCAACAGGGGAGGCAAACCGATGTCGTGGGGGGAGTGAGAGGAAGTCTTTAATGTAAAAGTGATCATGCTGTATTATTACTGTTCTTTTACTAGCATAGTAGTAATCAAGGAATATCAACAGCTGCAGCTGATACTAGTCATAGTTGGTGACATTTCTATCTCTATGTCATCGTACAAAATGATGATGAAGAATGTTTGCAAAATAAAGCGGGAAAAGTTTACTGTTAAATAGTTGCTGAGAAATGTGTTTGTCATATCTTCTGCTTTAAAGGGAAAAATGTTTATGAACGTACATCTTTTTTAAACAAATTTTTGCCATAATTGAAACGTCTAATTTATTAATAACAAAATATGAATTACATATACTTACTTTTAAGTTTATGGATGATAGACATCTTTTGAGAATAATTTTGTTTTTTGCTAATATTGAACTACATCTAATTTATTAATAACAAAACATGAATTACACACACTGGCTTTGAAGTTTATGAATGACATGATTGAGGTCACGATTTCTTTAGTTTACATAACAATATGCAGAATAAAGTATGGAAAGAGGAAGTCAATCCAATGTTAATTCATTCAGAAGAAAACACCAAAAGTAATTATCATAAACTTGCTAATCAAAAAGTATGAACTGACTTCAACAAAAGGTAATTCTACTTTGAAAATAATGTAGTCCTACCACCGACATCACTTTGCACAAAATTGGTGGCCCATGTCTTATCGGGAAAAGTTGAATGGCAAGCACATCACTCTGGACAAGGTTGGTGGCCCAAGGTTTGAGAAGCAAAGTTGTTTGGAATGGCTAGGACATCTCAACAGAGTTCATGAAAACTTGGACAGGCTTCATGAAAATGTGGACAGAGTTCATGAAAACTTGGACAGAGTTCATGAAAATTTGGACACAGTTCATGAAAACTTGGAAGAGTTCATCAAATTTTGGACAGAGTTCATGAAAATTTGGACAGCGTTCATGAAAACTTGGACAGAGTTCATCAGAATTTGGGTAGAGTTCATGAAAACTTGGGCAGCTGGTGAACAAAACGATACCCAGGAAAGTGTGGTAGGCTGCCCATTTAAACCAGCAGAGAAGAGGGAGGGTATCGTGTCAAATTAGAATGGTTGGTATTTTGTCATTTAAGACGTGGGAGGACAGGCCGGATAAGGTGCATGGGGGCCTGTAGCTCTCTCTGGTTGTAAATACTGCATGGAGGATTGTGTGTCGTGACACTTCTAGGGGTAAGCCTGTCAGGTAAGCACAGTCGTAAACTGTACACTGAAGTGTTGTCTACTTGCCAGAAGATAATAGTAACATGTGAAAAGAGGATATTAGAACGTGCCTTAGTGACCATAGTGACCAGACAGACATTTGCTGAAAAGAAAGGTTTGCTTGCAAGTTTTAGTTAAATGTGTGTTCTTTTTCTGTTTTGTTTGTGTTTTTATTTCCATGCACTTGATGTCTGGTTGTAATGAAACAGTTACAACCAGGGACAACCACCTTATTACATTGTTCTTTTACACATGCTGAATTCGTGATGCACACAGGACTTTTTTTTTTTCTTTTTTTTTTTTTAAAATGTTTTATCTCACCTGAAAAAATGGCACCTAAGCCATCAAGTCCTGTGAAGGAGGAGGAAAGTCTCTTATATAGTGATAGAGCGAGAACCAAACCTTGGAATCTTTCACTTCCTAGGTGGGTGCTTGAGATTATTCCACAGGGCCACCACCTTAGTAAATCCCAAGCCAGTCAGCTTCTTCTCTTGCATAATTGTGTGTATGTGTTTTTGTTCGTTTGTTTTTTGTTTTTGTTTTTAAGCGTTGTTATTTTTTCCGATGTATGTGTACATGTTGTTTTGCCCACACAGTGCGGAATCTGGAGGTATATGTTGTGCACAACCTGCACACTCTGTCTGGTGGGTGGGATTTTTTTTTTTGTTTCCTCTGTGGGGATGCCAGGGGCTCTTTCAGCATAAATAGTTCCCACCTTCTTGAAATTCTGTGCTAGAAATTTCCTCTTTTCTGTCACTCTCTTTGTTTCTTTCTTCCTCATTTGCTTTCTGTCATTTCTTCCTGTCATTTTCTGCCTTGCTGGTCCATTCACCTGTATGTGTTCGATAAAGTCTTAATTATTTTTTCTTAGGATTGATGATTGGGTATATGTATTGAGTACATTTTTGGCTCTAGGGAGGTGAGATATACGAAAGCAGTTTCAGGTTATTTATGCCCGTTTCTATATAGAATGTTTTGGTGTCCATAGGTATGCTGAAATTTGTATTCAGGTATGTTTTTTAAATCCCTTGTGCGATAAATAGGAAGGAATGGTGAATGCCAGGGGCATGCCTTAGATTATGTGCATGAATGCGTTGATATGTGCACTTAACTTTCTTTTCTTTTCTTTTTTTCCTGTTGAAGTTTTGTATGTTTTGAAGCGGTTATAGCCCTGATATGGCTCTATGCAGTCGGCTGGGATTTAAACACCAATAACAGTAAAAATAACAATAACAATTTTTTTTCATGTTTCCATAAGCCATTGAACGTGACTTGATGTACAGGATCTTTAGTTCAACGTGTATATTTGATGTTCTGCATGCATATACACACAA
This sequence comes from Monoplex corrugatus, assembly GCA_030674185.1. Lineage (NCBI taxonomy): Eukaryota > Metazoa > Mollusca > Gastropoda > Littorinimorpha > Ranellidae > Monoplex > Monoplex corrugatus. The sequence continues at coordinate 34,067,060 of JAPXFY010000024.1, forward strand.
AGGGGGTTTAGGCACTAAGAGATGTGAGAGATGGGAAAAATGTCCGCTTTTTACCCACCAGACATGAGGTACACAAAGGGGATTCAGCTCGGACCTGCCAACTGGAAGTCCATTGTCTTACCCACTTGACTATTGCACCCATCCTTACATAACTGTAAGACCCACTTCTCTGTTACAGGGTGGAAGACTGATGCACTCCTGACACCACAGACCATCAGCCATCACAAATTCTTTTGACGGACTTGTTACGGGATCATAAGAGTGACGACTGTGTGCATATCTCACACTTATCAACAAAAGAACAAGAGCGAAGAAAAGTTTGGACATAGTTTCAGTCATGGAAGTGGATGGTTTGCAGTCCCGCCTCAGTGCCACAGGGCAGTCCCACCTTCTACAGTTCTGGGACAAACTGACAGAGGTTGAGAAGCAGTCGTTTTACAATGAGTTGAGCCGCATCAACTATGATGAGGTGAACACAAACTTTAAAGATGCAGAGAAAACCCTGCAGATGGCTGCTACAAAAATGGACAACCACATGGAGCCCTTGTTGCCAGAAGTCTGTGGAAGTGTCACTCGCTCTGACCCTGCTACGATAACAAAATATAACCAGCTAGGTATGTGAATGCAGTCATTTTTAACTCTTTCACTCTCGCAGCCTGTCCATAAACAGCAAAAACTTAAAATTTAATCCTTTCACTCCCTCACCCTGTCCACCAGCATACTGCTAGTGCTAGGAAGCTGGTGTGTACGGTGAGGGAGTGAAAAGGTTAAGTTTTTGCTCTGCTGTCATGGCTGACAATGCAGGATGCTGGTGGACGGGGTGAGGGAGTAAAGGGTTAAAGTACTTGTGTAGAAAATGTTTTATTGTTTCTGCTTCTTTGTGATATCGGTTTCTTAACAGTTAGATGGATATAGATAGGCAAGTCTTCTCTGTTTCTTCCACACCTGCGCCATCACCACCCATTGTGAGATCCTCCATAACATTTCCTGTTGTGTGTGTGTGGTTTTTTTTTAACTCAGTCACAGTTTTTGTTACACAGACTTTCCTGAGATGCAATTCAGTATGCAGAAACAAAATTGAAGGTTCTGTACTGCAACATATTTTGCATACACTTACATGGTATGGATTTTTTTTATGATTCATTCATTCATGAACAGTTAAAAGATCTTCTGGCCAGGAACCTTTTCGAATATAGAACCAAACAGATGCACGCCATGAGTTGATCTGAATCAGTTTTTATGAATGTGAAAACTGGTATCATTTACAAATGTGACAGGAAATGCATTAAACAATATTTGAAAAATATGTGAAGATTAAGTGGTAGTTTATTCTTAAGTATTTGTTGTGTATCTGAATGTTTTATATCTGCCTATCAGTACTTTTGTTTTATTATCTGAACGCCTTACATTTGTTCAATTTTTCCCTTAGGCTTGACAGAGATTGGCAACAACAGGGTGGCAGTGCTGCTTTTAGCGGGAGGGCAGGGTACACGACTGGGTGTGAACTACCCCAAAGGGATGTATGACGTGAAGCTTCCATCAGGGAAGACCTTGTACCAGCTGCAAGCAGAGAGGATTCTGAAGCTGCAGCAGCAAGCACAGGCACAAACAGGGAAAGACTGCTGCATCCCGTGGTAAGCTTTTTATCAGTCTATTGTCAGCCAGGCATCTGTGGCATTATGTCTTGTATGAGTCTGTCTAGCTCACCAACACGCTAACAGGCTCCCCTGTTCCCTGTGGGGATGCCAGGGGCTCTTTCAGTATAAATAGTATCTCCATTTTCAGGAAAATCTCTGCTAGAAATTTCCTCTTTTCTGACACCGTTTGTTTCTGCCTTTCTCCTTTGCTTTCTGTCATCTCTTCTATCATTTCAGCCTTGCTGATCCATTCACCTGTATGTTTTCTGTTAGGCCTTACATACTTTCTTTTGGGATTGATGGTTGGGTTCATGCGTTAAGTGCATGTTTGGTTCTGAGGAAATGTAATGTGCAGAAGCAGTTTTAGCTAATTCAGGCCCATTCATTTCATATGTATGTTAATTGTGTTTACCTTTGTATTAAGGTTTGTTTTTTAAACCCCCTAGTGATAAATTGGATGAAGTGGTCAATGCCATGGGCATAACCTTAGATTACTGCACACATGCATTGATATGTGTGCTTAACTTTCTTTTTACTTTTTCCTGCAGCGAGGTATTGTGTACATTTGGAGATGGTTAAACCCAGATATGGCCGTGCACAGTCGGCTGGGCTTTAAATAACAATAACAAGAACAATGCTAACAAACTCAGGTTTGTTTCTTAGCATAGTCTTGTCTGTAGATATTGCCTTGTTGGGAAGCGGTTTAGGGAGTTAGTTCCCTTTGTTCGTTCGAATGATGATGTGTTCAACATCTCTGTAAGCCTGTGTGCAAGTGGCTGTGCATATGTGCATGTACATGAGTGTGAGAATGCATTTGTGCATACCTGTGTGCATTTGAATGGTGTATGTGTGGTTCAGACTTATAGTTTGATGTGGCACAGTTAATATTGTCTGCACATGTGTGTGTGTGTGTGTGTGTGTGTGTGGTGTGTGTGTGTGTGTGTGTGTGTGTGTGTGTATTTGTGTTTATGTGTGTGTTTTAAAGGAAACTGACCTCACATACAAGTATCTTGTTATCATCCTGTACCATAGTGAGATCAGTAATGTGCGATAATCCACACATACTGTTGATATTGCCATAGAAATCACCATCATCATCATCATTATCGTCACCGTCGTCATCATCATCATCATCCATCAATTATCATCATCATCATCCTCATTATCACCTAATCGTGTTGTGTGTATATTTTTGTGATTGATATTAAAGATGATCTGGAGGGAAAAGAGTGGACAGTTTGTGTTCATATTGTGTCCAGATATAGCAGTTGTATTGTTTGTTCTGTTGTGTGTCCAGGTACATCATGACCAGTGAGCACACAAAGGAAGCAACAGAAAACTTCTTCAAGAAACACAACTACTTCGGCCTGAAGCCAGGAAACGTTATTCTGTTTGAACAGGGTCGTCTGCCGTGTCTTACCTTTGATGGGAAAATCATTCTGGAAGCACCTGGCCGAGTGGCTTTGGCACCAGGTAAGTAACTGTTCTCTTGGAACAGGGTTGTCTGCTGTGTCTTACCTTTGATGGGAAAATCATTCTGGAAGCACCTGGCTGAGGGGCTTTGGCACCATGTAAGAAACCATTCTCTTTGAACAGGGTCGTCTACTATGTCTTATTTTTGATGGGAAAATCTTTCTGGAGGCACCTAGCTGAGTGGCTTTGACACCAGGTAAGAAACCATTCTCTTGGAACAGGGTTGTATACCGTGTCTTACCTTTGATGGGAAAATCATTCTGCTGGTTGATAGTTCTTTTGATAGAACAGTGGACTCAAGATCTGATGTCTTGAGCTCAGTGTCAGCCCCCAACATAAAATATGTCTTTTGCACTATCTTTCTTAACTCTTTGAGTACTGAAAATCTAAAACCATCCTCTACCCTTCACTACTGGCGGCGAGTTTAGCGGGAGGCAGTGCATCTATCCTTCCTACCGGCTTCCCGCTTTCCTCCTTTCCTCGCGGTAACGGCTATGCGGTGAACAGGACAGGACCCTTGTGTTTATACTCTGCATTCCTGGATCAGATTGCCTTCAGCGGGTTTCCCTGTTCTACTCAGTGTGGTCAGTTAAGACACCCAGGCATGTTTATGAAAAAATAAACATTTTCCTCCGTTCCCATGGGACACCAGTGAGGCTGTTGTTTAGGTACCGTTTCCTGTTTGTCAGACCTACTACAGCTGCTTCCTGCTGTGGTTGTCAATGTCATTATAACTCAGTCCAGTCTACAAGACTACCCCCTCTCCATACACCAATCGTCTCCCAACCCCTTGGGAAAGTCGCTGTTGATATAGAACAAGCAAGACAGAGAGAAGTCAGAAGTGCGCGCACACACACACACACACACGCAGCAAAACTGTTTAGAAAGAGACTTGTATTTGGAACAACAGGCTCGTGTTTTCATGCTATTATGTGGTGGCAACAATGACACAATGACATGTGTGTGACTGGATACCTCGTTCACAATGAGACAGTGACATGACAGAAAGATGAATCTGTAAGTACCAGCATGCGTTATACCATTTCGGCTGTATATGTTGCTGTCTCTATCCATGTAATCATTTTGTTTATCTTGTGATGCAATATTGTCAACTGTTTTGTCTCCTGTGCGACACCACAAGCACGCAGGTCTGTTAAAGCACGCTATTTTTATTACGACTTCAGTTCCGAACACAATGGTATATCACATGTCATGTTTGTTATTCATTCACATTGAGTAGAGAAACAGTAATATAAGTACCCTCTTTTCAGTTTTACTCTCTCAGGAAACCCAGGAAACGAAAGACAGCGAATGAACAAATTCAGTTCTTACAGTAAGAAAGTACTAAAGCGGGAGTCAGTAACAAAAGAGTTAATGTTTCACAAGACAGGCCCAGCTGCATCTGACTAAGGGTTTTTTCTTCAGGTACTCCGGTTTTCCCTTCAGCCCCTTGGCTGTTGGTTTAGGATGTTTTTCTTCCTATTCCAAGGTCAGACTGAATTCGTTGCACTAGGCATGCTCCATTTACATCAGCCTTACCTCTCTCATAGTTATAGCCCTGGTTACATTCATTTGCTACACATGTGATAGGTGCAGATGGAAATGCTGTGTGTATGTGTATTTCAGTCAGTTAACTGTGGTGTTGAATACTGTAGCTTAGCTGTCACCCCTGCCTGGGACAGTACAGAAGCTTTTGGTTGAATTCTTCATCACGGGCGCAGTAGTCAAATGGTTAAGACTTCTAATCCCAAGATCTGGGGTTTGATCCTCTCTGGGTATCTCCCACCTGTGTGGATACGGGGTGGATATTTTTCCCATCTCCTAGATCCACATGTGTGTTAGTGTCGAGATCACATTCATATGTATACACACTTAGAACATCAGGTATGCATGTTAAGGATCGTGTATGCCATGTCAGTGTCCACTGATTATAGAAAGATGAAAACTTCCAGCATGCACATCCACTTTAGATGAAGTGTGCAGACTGTGCAGCAATGTGCTGTCTGCACACCGTGGGCAAAATAGCATACATACACACTTCCGAGAAAAATTGGAACACTTTAAAGAAATTTAGAAAATAGAAATTGTTCATGAAATTGAATTAATTATGAAATTTATGACGCATATGTTTGTTTGTTTTTTGATGGATGATGTTTTTTTTATTTGGATAGAAATTGAAAAAATATGAATTTTTCATGAAATTGAATTCATTATATGTTTGTTCGTTTTTTGATGGAAGTGGTTTTTTTTTTTTATTTGGATAAATTGCTTTCCAAGAATACGTGCTGTGTGTTGATTTTTGGTGTGTACTGCTTGTGTTATAGATGGTAACGGAGGTCTGTATCGTGCACTGACACGTCATGGTATCTTGGAGGACATGACAAAACATGGGATAAACTGCGTGCATGTCTACTGTGTTGACAATATTCTTGTCAAGATGGCTGACCCTGTCTTCATCGGCTTCTGCCTTGACAAACAAGCAGAATGTGGTGCAAAGGTATGGAAGGTTTGGGGTTATTGTGGCCTCACTCAAAGGCCATCAGTGTAAATGTAGCCTCAAAGGCCATCAGCTTAATTCACAGCTCTGTGTCAGGAATTTTACCCCTTGTTATTTACAGTTTACGTATACCAGACATTTGAGTATGATGTGGAAAAAAATTGTTAAAAGTATAAGCGAATCACCGTAAAGTTAATCAGACAAGATTTTTTTTCCAAACTGATTCCTTTTTCTCTATGTTAAAGTTTATCGTGCAAATTTTGAACCCCAGTGAATCACAGGAGTGTCAGTTGAAGCACCACGTGGCCAAAAAGAAGATCCCCTATGTGGATGACAGTGGCAACACCATCAAACCTGACTCTCCTAACGGCATCAAGATGGGGTTATTGTCTTGCTGACTCACTGCAGTGCAAAAATATTGAGGGTTTTATTGTTGTTCTTATTTCATTGTTTTGTAGAATCTTGACTGCTAATATTGCAGCAAATAGAAGCCAGAATACAAATAATCCGAATGGTCTTGATAATAGACAAGACAGATAGAATAAGCACAAATTTTTAGCTAATGACTAGTCAGTACGAATGCGTCTTTGATATAACAAGACAAGACAAGATAGAATAAGCACAAATTTTTAGCTAACTGTACGTAGTCAGTATTTATGACACACACCATTTGCATGTAGTTCTATGTATCATACATACTTAGTGTTTATGACACACCGTTTGCATGTAGTTCTGTGTATCATATGTAGTATTTATGACACATACAATTTGCATGTAGTTCTATGTATCATACATACTCAGTGTTTATGACACACACCATTTGCATGTAGTTCTGTGTATCATACATAGTATTTATGACACATACAATTTCATGTAGTTCTATGTATCATACTTAGCGTTCATGACACACACCATTCGCATGTAGTTCTATGTATCATACATACTCAGTGTGTTTATGACACACACCATTTGCATGTAGTTCTGTGTATCATACATAGTATTTATGACACATACAATTTGAATGTAGTTTTATGTATCATGCATAGTCAGTGTTCATGGCACTTACCATTTGCATACTGTCTGTCTGTACACACAGGTAGTGGAAAAAACCGTTCCACAGGAAGCAGTAGGAGTAGTGTGCAAAGTGAACGGACGCTATCAGGTGGTGGAGTACAGTGAAATCACATTATCCACCGCAGAGAAACGAGCGGCTGATGGGCGACTGGCCTTCAATGCAGGCAACATCTGTAATCATTTCTTCACCCTGGACTTTCTCAAGAATGTCTGCAGGTATGTTTCATGTCTTTCAGAGACTTAGATATTCAGATGGCAAAGAGACTAAAGCTAGTTTACTTAAGAATGAAAAAGGCAACATAATAGTTGATCGCAATATTTGGATTGAAAACACACTAACACTTTTAGCTTGAGCATTCACTGTATGATATAATATTTAACTCTCAGGAAATGTTTCTCTTTGAAGTTTACACAGCATCATTAGCGAGAACAAAAAAAAGGAAAGAAATAAAATCCAGAAGGAAACAACCACACATACAGGCATGTGCGCACACACACATGCACATACACACACACGCACGCACGCACACACACACACACACAAGCACACGCACACACGCACGCACACGCACGCACGCACGCGCGTGCATGCACACACACACACACACGCACACACACATGCACACACACACACACACACACACACACACACACACACACACACACACACACACACACACACACACACACACACACACACACACACACACACACACACATACGCACACACATCAGCTTAATTCACTCTGTGTCAGGAATTTTACCCCTTGTTATTTACAGTTTACCTATACCAGACATTTGAGTATGATGTGGAAAAAAATTGTTAAAAGTACAAGTGAATCACCATAAAATTAATCAGACAAGATTTTTTTCCCCAAAGTGAATCCTTCTTCTCTATGTTAAAGTTTATCGTGCAAATTTTGAACCCCAGTGAATCCCAGGAGCGTCAGTTGAAGCACCACGTGGCCAAAAAGAAGATCCCCCATGTGGTTGACAGTGGCAACACCATCAAACCTGACTCTCCTAACGGCATCAAGATGGAAAAGTTTGTCTTTGATGTCTTCCAGTTTGCCACGTAAGTATTTTCTTCACTGTTATGAACTTTTAATTATGTTTTTACAAGATTACTTGATATGGTGATGGTTGGTGAAGTTTTCAGCCCTAAACTGCCTCTTACCCATAGTTGAAGGCTGTATGGGCTCATTGGAAAGACTGGGACTAGATGGTCGAGTCTTTTCCTTTTCATGGATGCATCTTTGACAGAGTTGCTCAGATCTCCTGTAATTTTAGGGCCTGTTTGATGCCATGATGTGTTACGAAAGTAGGCAAAGAATACAACCTTGTCTGGCAGTCTCAATCCAGAATGGAATTCATAACATTATTAGTATCATGCCTATTGTTATCATCATCATCTTGATAGTATTGTGAATAATGTCTCAGTCTCTGTATCCATTAATATGACAAAGGAAATGAGATGGCAGTACAACCTTCCAAAAATATTCCTTTTGGAGACTTAATCTCTCTTCAAGTGACCACATGTACAATTTGTTAACATAAACATTCTGTTTTGTTTATTTTTACCATCAGATTGTACATTGTGTGATGTTTATTTCAAAACAGCAACTGACAAAATTGAATCTTCTTATTGCCACTATTACCTGAAGCATGTGCTTGGGTTGTTAACAGTCGACATTGAAGTGGAACATTTTGCTTGTGGTTATCAGAGTGCAACTAATCTTAGAATGGAGTCTATGTTTACGTTGAAGTCAAGATTTGCTTGCGGTTATCAGAGTGCAGCTAATCTTAGAATGGAATCTGTGTTTGTTTTGGTGTGGTACCATTGTCACATGTTTTGGTATGGTACCGGTGTCACGTGTTTTGGTATGGTACCATTGTCACGTCTGTCCAACTTGTAGAAGTTTATGAGTCTTGGCCTTGATAGTGTGAGCAAAATGATTGGGGCACGCTAACAAATTGATGGCTTTTATTTTTGTTTTTGGTTTTATTTGACTATCTTATTTCGTTGTTTTGCTATTTTGGAGAAGCATAGTTGTATTACTACATTAATCGTGAACTATGTTATTCATTTTCTTTATAACAGAAACATTCATTGTTCCAATTTGTACATGCTTTAATGCTTTATTTCATTCATCTCTAATATTAATAAATAAGTTAATAAATAAAAAATAATAAATACATAAAGAAATAAGAATTAGTGGAAACTAGATTGTCCTTTTTTTTGCTTTTGTTGTGTTTGTTGTTGTTTTTTATTCCAATTAGTGTTTTTATGGGTGCCTGTATGATGTTTGGTGCATGCTGTGCAAACATCGACTTACTGCACAGTCTGCATGCTCTGTGTTTTATGAGTATGCATGCTTAGTATACTTGTGTTTCCATAAGCCATGGAACACTTACCTGGTTTGCAAAACCATTAACATGCATTATTTGATGTTTTGCATACATGCACAAATCAAGAGGGTTTAGGTACTAGCAGGTTACACATATGTTAACCTGGGAGATTTGAAGTCTCTGCCTTTTACCCACCATTTGTGATCCAGGCAGGAAAACTGATTCAAATCAAATGGAGTGTGTTTGTGTGTGTGTGTGTGAGTGAGTGAGTGTGTGTGTGTGTGTGTGTGTGTGTGTGTGTGTGTGTGTGTGTGTGTGTGTGCGTGCGTGCGTGCGTGCGTGTGTGTGTTGTGTGTGCGTGTGCGTGTGTGTGTGTGTGTGAGGTATTGCCTGTGACCCCCTCTCCCCCCTTCAAAATAAAAAAGAAAAGAAAAGTAAATGAAAGAGTATGTGTACTCCTTATTATTTTGGCTTAATAGAAAGTCACAAACACATAAGTTTGAATAAATCATTTGAGTCATAGCAACTAAATTCATGATTAAAAAAAAGAAAGAAATTAACAACAACAACAAAACTCATGATGATGTTACAGTTAGTATTCATCAACTGTTTACAGGCAGACTAAATGCAAATTTGAGTCAAATGGTTGGCCTGGCCAGCACCTATGATGCCTAGGTTTGAATGAGATACTTCTACAAAGGATCAGAAAAGACAGATTGTGAATATGGCTTAACTGTCTGTCTGTTTTTCATGTTATGTTATTGAGGAGAGATATGTGTGTGGGTGTGTGTGTGTGTGTGTGTGTGTTCATCTGTGTGTTTTGTGTGTTTGTGTGTGACCTAAATGTGTTAACAAAATAGTTTGAACTGTTTCTAGATGAAGCTTTATCAAATTTGGGCCCTAAGTGTTGTCACAGACACATAGATTTGGAGGACAAGGTCAAGATCAAGGCTACATAGACCAGAAAGGGGCCTAAAATCAGTAGTTTCTGAGGAAGGCGTGTGCACAGCACTTCTCAGGAATTTCTGATAATATTTGAAATCTGTTTCCGCTGTTGTAATAGTCTACCATTGTCCTCTCTGCATGTACAAATATTGACGTGCACAGTAGTCAGGCGAGTAAACATTGACACCTGTACCCTATCCACCAACCGCAAAAACTTAATCTTTTGACTCCCTCACCCTATCCACTAGCTTCCTGCAGGAAGCTAGTGGATAAGATGAGGGAACAAAGGGTTAAGTTTTTTGCTTTGCTAGTTGATTGGCAATGCAAGATGCTGGTGGACAGGGTGTGGGAGTCAAAGGGTTAAATCCGCCTAAACACCTTTGTCTGGTGGGAAAAGGGTGGGAATCTTTCTGATCTCACAGGTCAGCATGTGTGCAGATCTGCCAGTGTCTACACCCCTTTCGTGTGTATGCACATGTAGAATACCAAATATGCACATTATAGATCCTGTAAGTCATATCAGTGGCTGGCTTATAGAAATGTGAAAACATCCTGCATGCAGGCAATGGCAAGTTTAGAGAAAAGGCTTTTTAGTTAATACTTCTACTGACAGAAAATAAATTTTCATAATCATTGTTATTAGTAATATTACATTATCAAGTTCATTATCATTATCAAAATTGTAACCAAGTTTTATTCTAATTGAAGCTTCTTCAAGCTCACAGTTTTTTGAGAAATACAAAATCTGGATTTCATGTCCGTCTGTTTATGAAAAGGAAAATGACTAGAGTGGTTGACCATTGTGGAGGTGTTTTTTGTTTTCTTTTTTGTTTTTGTTTTTCTTCTGTTCATGAATCCAGTTGTAATAAGTTGTTCCATTCTTTGTAGACATGTTGAGGGACATTGACTGACATACTGTATTGCTGGTAACTGTTGCTGCTTGGAACAATTAATGTGGGATGGCTTTCAGATGTTAACCCTTTGACTCCCTCACCTTATCAGCCAAAATCTTGCATGATATCACAGGATATCACAGCAAAAACTCAACCCTTTCATTCCCTCACCCTATCTGCCAACTTCCTGCAGGAAGCTGGTGGATAGTTGAGGGAGTGAAAGGATTGAGAATTTGCCGCTGGCAGGTAGGGTGTGGGAATTACTTGGATTGATGATAATGTATAATGCTTTGTTTTGTGTAGTATATGGAAGGGTATGGTTTAGTTTGCTTTTGTGCTTTTGGTATATTACTAACAAAATGCTGTGTGTGTGTGAACATGTGCGTGTGTGTGTGTGTGAACATGTGTGTGTGTGTGTGTGTGTGTGTGTGTGTGTGAACATGTGCGTGTGTGTGTTTTGTGTGTGTGTGTGTGTGAACATGTGCGTGTGTGTGTGTGTGTGTATGTGTGTGTGTGTAAACATGTGCGTGTGTGTGTGTGTGTGTGTGTGTGTGTGTGTGTGTTGTGTGTGTGGTGTGTGTGGGTGTATGTGTGTATGAATGGATCATTTGTGCTTTTCTGTGTTCTGAATGTTTTGCGTTCTTGTTCCTGCTTGTATGTTGTCATATTTTCCCTTCTCCTGAACATTTTTTTCATTTACTAATTTTTTGCGCGGGTTTATCTCTAAAACATTTTCTTTGAGTAACCTGCTAAACTAAAATATTTCACAATTTGTAAACATATTTTTGTCTGTTAAAACATTTTTTCTCATTTTCCTTGTGTTTTTGGTTTGTTTTTGATTTATTTTTTTAATTACCCCTATACCCCTGTCACGTGGCACCCATTCTTTTCATGTTTTTAAAACAAAAATGCTTGCTTTTGGTGTCTGCTTATCTATTGCTTGATTACAATTTATCAAAATTTGGTGTCTGCTTATTTAATGCTCGATTACAATTTATCAAAATTATCAAACTGGTTGTTCTCTTGTAACTGACAAAATGAAAAATGAATATTGAAAATGCATACATTTTGGCATACATTCATTTACAAAATGTATGCATTGATGAAAAAATAATTGTCCATTATTTGCGTGTTTGTAATGCTTGCTCATTCCTGGAGTCTGTTGTCTTGTGCTTGGTTTTGTCCGGTGTGTGTTGCCCAAAAAATGTGACAGGAATTTTGCGGTCTGGGACGTTTTGCGAGAAGAAGAGTTCTCCCCCTTGAAGAATGCAGATGGTGCCGCCAAAGACACTCCGACAACATGTCGCACTGATCTGTGCTCCCTGCATCGACGCTACGCTCTGGCTGCTGGGGCCGTGTTCGTTCATGCTGATGGAACTCCCTATCCGGATATACAGAGGTTGTGTGTGTGTGTGTGTGTGTGTGTGTGTGTGTGTGTGTGCGTGCGTGCATACATGCGTGCTTGTGTGTGTGCATGTGTGTGTGTGCATGTGTGAGCATACATGTGTGCATGCATGTGTGTATGCGTGTGTGTTTGTGTGTGTGGAGCATATGTGCATCTGTGTCAACGTGTTGGTCTGTGTGTGTGTGTGTGTGTGTGTGTGTGTGTATGTGTGCTTTTCTGTTTTTGTTGTTGTTTTAGTTATGCCTCAAGTAAACATTTCGGTAGTCTGAACGATAGGTGTTGTTTTCCTCATGTTCTCATTGTTACCCCAGAGCTGTTCCTCCAGGGTTGCTCCATATGGCCACTGCTTGTTTGTTATTTCATAAAAAGTGGGCAAAACTGTAGAATGTACTCTGGAGACCATGGTCTGGTCTGTTATGAACACTCGTCCGTTTGGCACATATGTTGTAGTAGGTAGCAGTGTCCAGTTTTTTGTTTCTGTACATATATTTTAGTTACGCATATCTGTGTTGGTAGCCATCAGTCTAACTGTCTTCCCATCTGTGTGGTACACGCATGTCTGTTTAGCTATGGATATCAGATTCCTCTTTGTAATGTTGCCTATGCGTTTGTTGATAGTGTTTGTAAATACCTTCTTTGCAGGGATGAAATCAGCGCTGAGCATGCTCGTGTGTTCAAAGATTTAATGAAGTGTTAAAGATCTTTCAGAACATAGAATAATTGACATAAGTGGCATGCTTTTATCTTGTGAAGTGCTGGGGTCATTTCTGTTATGGAGATTAGATCTTGTTGATTTTTTTTCTTTTTTGGACCGACCTTGGTTTGATTTTGAAAAGCTGTAGATGGTTCTGTAATCTTGATGTGAGTAACCCCATTCTTTGTTTGCTTTCCCATTAGAAAAATAATGGCATGCGTTTGTGTGTGTGTGTGTGTGTGTGTGTTCATATCATGTGTGTTCAAGAATTTATTGACTGTACAAACAGATCTTTACTCACAGTTGAGACTTGTGCATGCATAAGCCAGTAGGAAAACACGAATCATTTTGAAAGTCACAATGGCTTTGGTATAGCTCATAAAGATTGCGTAATGAATATAAAACCATTTTAGAGTAAGAAGATCATCTGAGGAAGAGAGATGTCAGATTTCCTTTTGTTTATACATGTTAGGAAGTGTACAGTGATACATTTTTTAATATTCCTTTTTCCACGCCCGAATATTTATTTAGGCTTTCTGCTTCAATATTCGGTTGAGTTTTGCTAACATTTTATGATGCCAGCTGAACTCAGTGGTGGGCTTTTGTATAGTTGTTGTGCTTAAACCTTCGTAAATGTGGTGCTAAACTGACTGATACGTAGTTATTATTAGTTAATCCAAAACAGATATGACTGCCAATGTTCAAATAAGCAGAAACCAGAAAAACATGACAATAGAATCAGAACTTGTATTTAATATAATGAGACAAGACAGTCACGGAAATAGAATCAGAACATGTATTTAATATAACAAGACAAGACAGGCACAAATTTGTGGCCAACTCCCTTTTAACAAGTGTAAACGTTTTTGAATGATTATGTTTACACTTTACTAATGCGAATTGGCAAAAAAATTTTGCCTGTCTTGTCTTTCTATATTAAGTACGCATTCTGATTCTATTTCATGTTTTTATGGTTCCAGTTATTTCTTAGTTGATCGGTATATAGTAGTTATCCAGAACAAGTGTGACTGCTCGATTTCAAACAAACAGGAACCAGAAAAAAAGCAAGGAAAAAGAATCAGAACACATATTTAATATAACCAGACAAGACAGGCGCAAATTTTTGGCCAACTGACCGTTGTCAAGCATAAGATCACAAACAAACAAACACCAAATACAAAAATTAGGAGAAAAAAACAGAAACTTCCCTGCTGCTTCGTCCAGTGTGAGAAAAGCTTCACTCGACAAACTCAAAACATTACTTTTCTCACACTGGACAAAGCAGCAAGGAAGCTTCAGTCTTTTTCTCCTAATTTTTATATTTGATGTGTGTTTGTTTGTGATCTTCACTTGACAAAGGCCAGTTGGCTGAATATTTTCGCATTCTTATTCTTTTTGTGTGTGTTTTTTTCTGGTTCATTATAGTAGCTATGTTTGATGATTTATAATCATTGTAATTGTTGATTGATTGATGATTGATGTGCTTCAAGTTTGTTTGGCAGTGTTTCTTAGTTGATTTGTTCGCTTACTGTTTGCACCTGACAGTCAGTTTTCTTTCGTTCTTTGAAAAAAAAAGGAAATAAATAGGATAGCAGTGAAAAATTCAAATCAGTAAGAGGTGATTCTTCCTGACTGTTGATTTTGATAGATTTTTATTAAAAGAACAGCCAAAAAGACTCACAACAGGTTTAGGCAGGACATCAAGAAAATCAGGTAAAGTCCTGTCTGTTATTCAGACACTTTGTTCATATTGGCACCTGGCTTGTTACTAGTGTATTTAGCGTTAATATGAATACAGATATAGATAGTATAATAGAACAAAAAATCAGCTCATTCAACAACAAACAATTGAAGAGTGATACAGAGAAAGAGCCTGTCTTTTTGTGCCATAGAAAAAACAAAAAAACAAAAATGGCAAGTATTTCTCAGCAGCTTATGGATGACTTGTTACATAAGTCAGTCAGCGTCTAATTCATCTTTTGACTGTGAAGGACAAACACTCAGCAGACTATTTTCAGTTGCATAAGTGTATAAAATGTAAGAGCTGGATAATCCAGTATACCAATATAATACTACTCAGACTTCAGGCTGTTGATCTATTATTATATTAGTCTGTTATATTGATGTGAAGCCTGTTATATTGATGTGAAGCCTGCAGAATCAACAAGCAAAGTCAGAACGAGATTGAGGCAGCTGAAATCTGGTTTCTAAGAAGAATGTTAAGAGTTTCTTGGACAGCAAAGAAGACAAATGAGAGTCGTGAAAGAAGCAAACACTAAAAGAACAATAATGAAGAAGATTAGGAAAGGACAAACCACATTTATTGGACATTTTTATGAGGCAAGAAAAATCTGAGCACCTAGTCACAACAGGAAAGCTAGAGGGAAAAGAACACCTGGTAGATCCAGGGAGAAAATACTAGACATTTTTGCAGACTGGGTGGGGACAAAAAGGATAGGAGATATACTAGCAATGACAAAAAATAGATTTGTATGGAGGGGCCATGATCGCCAATGCCATGCGGCAAGGCACTTGATGACGATGAATCTATAATGGTATGGAAGTGACTGCTTCAAAATTCTCTCCAGATGTCTAACCAGGGGGACGTTATTTTAAAATTGATTTTGTTTATTAGTTTATTCTTATGTCATGACTATGGACAGAAAAAAAAAGTATAAACTCTTCTTTCATTTGCTGTCTACATCGTTATGTTACATCTGGCAGTGAATGTGGCTTTATTACCCCCCGTTCCTGACGGTTGTGATGGGTCCTCAGATTTCAGCCCTCTAAAAGTGCAGACAAAAGATACGTCGACATTTAGTGTGGTTTCACATCATTCGTTCCTTGTGTTTATTTGATGTTGTTTTAACCTTGTAGATTTATGGTGATAGTAATATGTGGTCATATTTTGCTGTAATTGTGGTCATACTTTGCAGTGTAATCTTTTGTCTAGTGACCCAGTGTTCATAGCTTAGACAGTGACACAAACAGAGAGACCGGCAGCTGCATGATTTTGCTGACAATCATGGTCTCAGCTTCTAATCACATCTTTTCACTGTGAAGGACAAACACTCAACAGAGTATTTTCAGTAGCATAAGTATGTAAAATATAAGGGCTGGATAATCTAGTACACCAATACAATACTACTTAGAACACAAATTTCCTCATGTATCCCAATTCAGAAATTTACAGTGTACATTGACACAAATTTTTGGCGTACATGTATGCATGATGTCTCAGAGCAATCAAGAACTTTGTGATCTGTTCTGTCCTGAGCCCTCAACATCAGTCTGTGGCCTGGTTGTGGATTGTCACAGCAAGACAGACATAGGAACCAGAAAAAACATGAGAAAAAAAAAAAAAGAATAAGAATGCGTATTTAATACAAGACAAGACAGGTGCAAATTTTCGGCCAACTGGCCTTTGTCAAGCATAAGATCACAAACAAACGAACACCAGAGACAAAAATTAGGAGAAAAAGACTGAAACCAGTCGCTATGTTGCAGTGGTTAGCGCAGTGACTAATGACTGGAAGATCATGGTTTTGAATCCTGTAAATCCCCTCAAAATCATCGTAGGATTTTTCGGCCCCAACCAATTCCTATCCAGTGATCAAACATGCCAAGGAAAAATTGGGACTGTGCAGTCAGATTTCATCCTCTTTATGGATGCGTCACTGGGGGCGTGGTTAACATTTCCTGACCAGCGCTACAGGTGTCTGTATCTCTCAGGCCTGTTTGATGCCAGAATATATGACCTCCCACCACCAGTTCAGTCTTAACTCGCAGTCAGTCGAACGGCATTAGGAGCTGAAGAGGTGACTGAGGGTCTGTCTGGGGTGTTTTGACTTTTTCTCAAAATTGATTTCTGTGGACTATAATCTATCCCCCACAGAATTTTTTTTCTTGAAAAAATATTATTAATCAATTTAAAATGGTATTTTAATGCACTGATCGCAGCAGAAAGAACACAGTTTCCTTCCAAAAGTACCTATTTTGTCTCTTATTATGAACCGTAACCTGTACAGTACCCCCACATGTAATATACTGACAGAAAGCTCTTTGGTGCACTTTTCAGATAATGATAGCTAAAATTAGAAACAAACCGGGTCAAAGCCACCAAAGAAAGAAATTTAAGGAAAATGTGTAGGAGAGTACGTAAAAACTTTAGAGGCTGTTTCTCAAAATGGCCGTCCTACAACTTAATGACTTTAAACATACATAACTTCTACATTTTTTTGAGTACAAGCTTTATTCAAGTACCAAAATAATCAGCAGAATGTACACTTTCCAGTGATAGTTATCTCAAAATACCCAAAATGCTAGTTAAGACCGATCTCGTGCTGGCAGGTCACATATCATAAAGGAAGAACATAGTGCAGCCATGTCATACCATCTCAATCTAGAATGGAACCTCACAGCATCATAGTTATCATCCCATCGTCGTGCACCATCATAGCGTTGTGAACAATTGGCCCACTCTGTGATCAGTGAATTGGTGCAGAAATGAGACACAAAACAAACAAAAAGGAAATAATAAAAAAAAAAACCCAGTTGCCTGTCTCTCTGTCTTTGTGTCACTGACTTAACCTTTGAGTGTAATGATTGTCATTGCATGAAAGACCTGTGTTGCATGGCCCATGTTTCTGTTGCATGCCTGTGGTGTGTGTTCAAACTGTGAACACGTTTCCATGACAACTGCCTCTGTTGTCCTTTCTCCTCTCCCTCCTACCCACCTGCCCCTCCACATTTGCCCTTCCCTACTACCACCATCACAATGACCGTTGGTCAACAGTCAACAGAACGGGACAGCTAACAGGTCAGTTGGGTTCCTGTGGATCCTGTTGGTATAGATCGTATGTTGTGTGTGTGTGTGTGTTAAGTGCTATGATATTTCTTGGATGGATGTGCGTGCATTGTGTTTGCCCTCACTGTGTAGTCAGCATAGTCTGCATACTTTGTCGGGTGTGCATGCGTGTGTGTGTGTGTGTGTGTGTAAGTGGTATGATATTTCTTGGATGGATGTGCGTGCATTGTTTTTGCCCTCACTGTGTAGTCGGCATAGTCTGCGTACTTTGTCGGGTGTGCATGGTGGATGTTTTCATGTTTCCATAAGCTACTGGACATGCCATGACTTACGAAAAATGGACAGAAAGATTCAACCATGTTTTCTATTGAATGTCTCTTGTATGTTCACACTACTGTAAATCAACATGACACAGTTACATGCATGTCATTTGTAAACATATTCATAGATTCATGTCATGAATGAGAAAATGTTTCTGTACATACGTAGTACAGATGCATCCTTACCATTGTCGCTAAATAACGTTTCTGCATTTCTGGAAATTATCAAAGCGGAATAGCATACATGCCAATAACTGCCAATTTGTCAATGTCCTTTTTGTAAACATATCGTCTGAATATTAAGTCTGTAGCTTTCACAGTAAATATAACATACATACAGTAATAACATCAGATAAAAGAAAAAAAATCAGGCAGCCGTTTGGGTTCTTTTCCCCTCCCTCCCCCCACCTCCAAAATGTTGTTTGTTTTTATCTGTTTTACAGATGTTCTGCTGGCATGTTTACTTACTATCTTTTCAAAAAAATCAATTTGTTTATCTTAGGTTTTTAGAGAATAGTGTGCCATTTATATTTACTGTTTCTGCACAAAAGTAAGCAACTGTCATTTACATTGGCCTTTTTGACAAAATTAAGCAGTTGCTATTTATATTGAACTTTTTTGACAAAATTAAGCTGTGCTTATTTACACTGAACCTTTTTGACAAAATCAGACAGATGCCACTTGCATTGAACTTTATTGACAGAAAGTAAGCTTTTGGATAAAAATTAAGCATATGCCATTTACATTGGACTTTTTTGGCAAAATTAAGCAGTTGCTATTTACATTGAATATTTTTGGCAAAATTAAGCAATTGCTATTTACATTGAATATTTTTGGCAAAATTAAGCAATTGCTATTTACATTGAATGTTTTTTGGTGAAATTAAGCACATGCCATTTTTTGATATTTTTTGGCAAAATTAAGCACATGCCATTTACATTGATCTTTTTTTTGAAACATTAAGCACCTGCTGTTTACATTGAACTTTTTTGATGAAATTAAGCAAAGACAGCTGTTTTTCTTTTAGAACCAGAAGCACACAAAAAATAGAATCAGAACATGTATTTACTATAACAAATTTACGGCCAACTGGCCTTTGTCAGATGTATACAAAAGACAAAGAATAAATGCATAGCATTTAGCACAAAAACTTGTAAATACCTTCTTTTAATTTTGTTTGTTTGTTTAGGTTTTTTTTTTTAGTGTATTAAATGTAACTAGCAGAAAAAACATTCACTCATTAACCCATCTGAGGGACTAGTGTACAGATTGCTGTGGTGAAGCGGAGAGAAAGTCCTATGAGTATGATAGCTAGTCTGAGAATTGAACCCAGAACTCTTCAGTTTTTTGACGAGCATTATGTATTTGACTGACACTCTGTAAATGTGTTGCTGATTTTGTTGTTGTTGTTACTGTCCATTTCTAATCATACAATCAGCAGAAGAGCTCATCATATTGTACCCATAATTTTTTTTTTCCAGCATGGATTTTACTTTTATTTTTAATAGAAGACAACACTTATGTATGTAAACATCTAAGTTTACATATATGCATCAAACAGATAGCATTGTGAATGACATCAGTTATGGCAGATACGTGTACATATGCATCAAACAGGTGACATTGTGAATGACAGCAGTTATGGCAGATACATGTACATATGCATCAAACATAGCATTGCGAATGACATCAGTTATGGCAGTTACATGTACATTTGTATCAAACATAGCATTGCAAATGACATCAGTTATGGCAGTTACATGTACATTTGTATCAAACATAGCATTGCGAATGACATCAGTTATGGCAGATACATGTACATATGCATCAAACAGGTAGCATTGCGAATGACATCAATTATGGCAGATACATGTACATATGTATCAAACAAGTAGCATTGCAAATGACATCAGTTATGGCAGATAATGTACATATGTATCAAACATAGCATTGCAAATGACATCAGTTATGGCAGATAATGTACATATGTATCAAACATAGCATTGCAAATGACATCAGTTATGACAGATACATGTACATATGTATCAAACAAGTAGCATTGCAAATGACATCAGTTATGGCAGATAATGTACATATGCATCAAACAGGTAGCATTGCAAATGACATCAGTTATGGCAGATACATGTACATATGTATCAAACAAGTAGCATTGCAAATGACATCAGTTATATGGCAGATAATGTACATTTGTATCAAACAAGTAGCATTGTGAATGACATCAGTTATGGCAGATACATGTACATATGCATCAAACAGGTAGCATTGCGAATGACATCAATTATGGCAGATAATGTACATATGTATCAAACAAGTAGCATTGCAAATGACATCAGTTATGGCAGATAATGTACATATGTATCAAACATAGCATTGCAAATGACATCAGTTATGGCAGATAATGTACATATGTATCAAACATAGCATTGCAAATGACATCAGTTATGACAGATACATGTACATATGTATCAAACAAGTAGCATTGCAAATGACATCAGTTATGGCAGATAATGTACATATGCATCAAACAGGTAGCATTGCAAATGACATCAGTTATGGCAGATACATGTACATATGTATCAAACAAGTAGCATTGCAAATGACATCAGTTATGGCAGATAATGTACATATGTATCAAACATAGCATTGCAAATGACATCAGTTATGGCAGATAATGTACATATGTATCAAACATAGCATTGCAAATGACATCAGTTATGACAGATACATGTACATATGTATCAAACAAGTAGCATTGCAAATGACATCAGTTATGGCAGATACATATACATATGCATCAAACAGGTAGCATTGTGAATGACATTAGTTATGGTAGATACATGTACATATGCATCAAACATAGCATTGCGAATGACATCAGTTATGGCAGATACATGTACATATGCATCAAACAGGTAAGATTGCGAATGACATCAGTATGGCAGATACATGTACATATGCATCAAACAGGTAGCATTGTGAATGACATCAGTTATGGCAGATACATGTACATATGCATCAAACAGGTAGCATTGTGAATGACATCAGTTATGGCATATATATGTACATATATGCATCAAACATAGCATTGCGAATGACACCAGTTATGACAGATATATGTACATATGAATCAAACATAGCATTGTGAATGACATCAGTTATGGCAGATACATGTACATATGCATCAAACATAGCATTGCGAATGACATCAGTTATGGCAGATACATGCACATATGCATCAAACAAGTAGCATTGCAAATGACATCAGTTATGGCAGATACATGTACATATGCGTCAAACAGGTAACATTGCAAGTGACATCAGTTATGGCAGATACATGTACATATGTATCAAACAAGTAACATTGCAAATGACATCAGTTATGGCAGATACATGTACATATGCATCAAACAAGTAGCATTGCAAATGGCATCAGTTATGGCAGATACATGTACATATGCGTCAAACAGGTAAGATTGCGAATGACATCAGTTATAGCAGATACATGTACATGTGCATCAAACAAGTAGCATTGCAAATGACATCAGTTATGGCAGATACATGTACATATGCATCAAACAGGTAAGATTGCGAATGACATCAGTTATGGCAGATACATGTACATATGCGTCAAACAGGTAGCATTGTAAATGACATCAGTTATGGCAGATATAAAATGAATTATGTATGTGTGACTTTCAGCCAAAGTACCCATGATGCAGACGAGACAGTGATCTGTGAAATCTCACCTCTTGTCTCTTATGCTGGAGAGGTGGGTTCACTTTCCCTTTTACTCTAATGGTCGATCTGTCTGTCTGTCTGTCTGTCTGTCTGTCTGTCTGTCTGTCTGTCTGGTCTGTCTGGTCTGTCTGTCTAGTCTGTCTGTCTGTCTGTCTGTCTGTCTGTCTGTCTTTCTGTCTGTCTGTCTGTCTGGTCTGTCTGTGTCTTTGTGATGTATTGATGATGTTCAGTGTGCTTTATATGCTTGCTTGTTTTTGTTAATGTTGTTGTTGTTTTGTTTTTCTGTTCCATTTCTTATGCCACGCTAATGGCCACAGAATCTTTTTTTTTTTTCAAATTCTGTGATGATGATGATGATGATGATGATGATGATGATGGGATGATAATTATGATGCCATGGAGTTAAACTCTGGATTGAGACTTCATGACAGGGCTGTACTCTACACTTACTTTCATAAAAAAAATCATGGCGTCAGCCAGGCCCGAGAAATACAGACATATGCAGTGTTGGTCAGGAGACTGCAACAACATTCTCAATGACGCATTCATGAAGTGGATGAGACTAGACTGTGTGGTCCCAGCCTTCCTAATGAGCCCATAGCACGCTCAACTCTGGGTAGGAGCCGGTTGGGCCTGGAAAACCCCAATACAGTTTTGACATGACATGGGATTCGAACCCACAGCCTCGCAGTTTGTAGCCAGCGCATCACAGCAACTGGTTGTTGAGTTATTATTTACTTTTTTTGTAGTTATATTTGTTTACCCTTTGTCTTTTTGTTTTTCTCTCTGTATGATGTTTTGTTTCCTTTTGCCATTTTGATTAATATGATACTAATTATAAACAATTGTTAAGACATCATTTACTTTAGAAATAAGAGGAAGCAGGGAGAATTTTTATAATATCAACCAAAGGACATAACTCTTGAGAATCACGTAGAAATTATCTCCCATGTTGTTGAACTTCTCAAATCTAACATAGTTTGCGCTACCCATTCAGCTAGCATAGAAGCAGATACAAAGCACAAAAAACCGTAAGCTCAGAACACTCCTCAAAAAGGAGCGCCCAAGCCTACCTTTATACTCTGCAACTACCCTACACTGTAGCTGTAGGGTAGTTGCAGAGTATAAAGGTAGGCTTGGGCGCTCCTTTTTTGAGGAGTGTTCTGAGCTTACGGTTTTTGTGCTTTGTATCTGCTTCTATGCTAGCTGAATGGGTAGCGCAAACTATGTTAGAGTTGTGTGTAGGGTAGTTGCAGAGTATAAAGGTAGGCTTGGGCGCTCCTTTTTTGAGGAGTGTTCTGAGCTTACGGTTTTTGTGCTTTGTATCTGCTTCTATGCTAGCTGAATGGGTAGCGCAAACTATGTTAGATTTGAGAAGTTCAACAACATGGGAGATAATTTCTACGTGAATCTCAAGAGTTATGTCCTTTGGTTGATATTATAAAAATTCTCCCTGCTTCCCTCTTATTTCTTTGGTATTACCTATATGCCTTGGAAGCAACCCTGTATATGTTCTGTCTTGTCTATGTGTGTGTGTTTGGTCAGTTCAAGAATAAAAGACTATGTCAATCTTGAACATAAGACCAATATATTGTATTATTTCTCTCCTCTCTCATAGTTGTGTGTAGGGTAGTTGCAGAGTATAAAGGTAGGCTTGGGCGCTCCTTTTTTGAGGAGTGTTCTGAGCTTACGGTTTTTGTGCTTTGTATCTGCTTCTATGCTAGCTGAATGGGTAGCGCAAACTATGTTGGATTTGAGAAGTTCAACAACATGGGAGATAATTTCTACGTGACTCTCAAGAGTTATGTCCTTTGGTTGATATCATTTACTTTGTTACTTTATCTCAGTGTGCTTTTAATCATTTCCTCTCATTATATGTCTGTGTATTTCTTCAGTGGACATGTAAATGTTCTCTCTATGTTTTTAAATCTCGATTTACAAGTGTTGCAGCTTAGTCCCACTTTGGGTGAGGACTAGATGTATCTGTTACTCGCATTAATAAAGAATGTTATTTTGTTTGTTCAACGTTTGCCTTTCTATTTGTAGTTCCCATTTTTTCTGTCTTTTTTTCCCTTGTTCATGAGGTGTGCATGTTCATAGACTGCTGATCCAGAATATTTCAAGGTGACTTCTTGGGAAAATTGACATTTTTGTTTGTTTTGTTTTGTTTATGTAATAAGATATAATGCGGTAGAAACTACCACTGCTACAATTGCTGCTGCTGTTCATTATCATCTTCATCAAATCATCATTATAGATTCCCCCTGGGGATGCCAGGGGCTCTTTCAGTATAAATAGTATCCTCCCCTTCTGGAAATTCTATGCTGGAAATTTTCCACTTTTTCTATCATTCCCTTTGTTTCTGCCTTGTTCCTTTGCTTTCTCTCATTTCTTCCTGTCATTATCTGCCTTGCTGGTCCATTCATCTGTTTGCGTTTGATGAAGTTTTACATACTTTTTCTTAGGATTGATAATTGGGCACATATGTAGGTGCATTTTTGGTTCTAGGGAGGTGAGATATGTGGAAGCAATTTTAAGTAATTTAGGCCCATTTATGTATATGTTTTGGTGTCCTTAGGTATGCTTAGATTTGTATTCAGGTGTGTTTTTTAAATCCCCTGTGCGATGAATTGGACGGAGTGGTCAACGCTAGGAGCATGTCCTTAAATTATGTGCACGAATGCATTTTTTTTCCTGTTGTAGTTTTGTATGTTTTGAAGCAATTATAGCCCTGATATGGCTCTATGCAGTTGGCTGGGCTTTAAACAAAACAACAGTCATTACAGATGTTACTACGTTATTAAGTGCTTATATATCCCCATTTGGATGCCTTACACTTTTTAATTATTTTTGTTCTTCTTTGATTTGCCTTCTACATGCATGGTCAGCAGTTTCTGCCAGCTGCCCTGTTGAGGCACAGGACCCCATAGTGCTCAACCCTGATGGGACCTTAATGGACGAGCACCATCCTTGTCTGATGTAGACAATTGTGTCGACATTTTTGTTATATTGCATATTACAATGATTTGTTAGAAGGTGCCTGCAGTCCTGGTACCTCTGACTTCAGTCCTGTTCTCTCTCGGTATAAACAATACACTCATTTTTTGGAAATTCTGTGCTAGAAGTTTTCATTCTCTGTTTTTGTATGTCTGTATGTCTTTGCCTTTCTTTGATTGTTTTTCCTGTGACCTCTTCTGGCAGTTATCAATGTGTGATGAAGTTCTTTTGAAAAAGGTAAAAAAAATAGACATAATCACATGTTTTGTGTGATTTCAGGGTCTGGAGAGAGTGAATGGAGAGAAGCTGTGTCCCCCTATGATGCTAGAAGCATTAGGGGACGGGAGTGTAGACATCAGACAGATCAACCAGTAAGTGCAGCATGTGGGACAACATGATCAACGGTACAGAGGACCTTACTGGACAGAGCAAAACCATCATCATTTGATGCCATGGACATCCTGTGGATGTTATGGACAACTGGGGGATTCATATTCTCCCTGGCCAATTCATATTCTCCCTTCACAGAAAATTGTGGACAACCAAGGCGATTCATATTCTCCCTTCACAGAAAATTCTGGACAACTAAGGCGATTCATATTCTCCCCTTGCGGAAAATTCTGGACAACCAAGGCGATTCATATTCTCCCTTCACAGAAAATTCTGGACAATCTGGGGTGGGCGATGCCTGTCCTCGCTTCACAAAAATAAAAAACAGAAACAAAACTTCTCATTAATAGCAGTTACCTGTCACCTATCATCTGTCAGCATCATCAAGTTCAGTGGTAGCCACAGCAGCAGGTGCCACAACAGCTCTCCTCTGTTAACTCCGATCTTGCTTTCTGTACTACAGAAGCAGCAGTAACTCTGCACAAAGCAACACCCACAAACTAGGAAACAAAATCAGCAATAAACCATAAAAAAAAAATCATCTATCTTCGTCAAAATAAACCATGAAAAATAATCATCTACCTTTAGTTCAAACAGAATATACCCCTTGTAAACAAAGGAGAAGAACAACAAAAAACAAACAACTCCTCGCCCCCCCCCCCCTCTCTCCCCAAACCCAATGATACTGTTAGAAAAAGATCCATTAATGCTCACATTTGCATTAGAGATATTTTATAGGCAACAAGACCTTGTCCTCTTTACCATTCGATGTGACGACCTAAGGAATCATCTCATAAGCTGAAACTATCTGCTCATATTAAAAAAAAAGAAAAAGAAACTAAATGCGGTTCAGGTCAGCAGAACTTTTGTTTAGAAGTGGATCAAGACTGAACTTGAGACTTATGCTGTTGTCATTTTGAGATGTATTTGTTGGAACACCACCCCACCCCCCACCCCACCCCCACACATACATATACACACACCTAACCCAGATTCTCCATCCCCAGTCAGCTTCCGCAAGCAACCCATCTATCACGGTGTGTGTTTTGTTTAGAGTGAATATGTAATGAACTTGTATTCTTTTCCACTCACATTGGCAAAAAGTCCAATTTCATTTCTATTGCTTGTTATTTTGTGATCACAAGTAATGTTGACAACTGATGTTGTTGTGTGATATATTTTTTGTATATTTGTTTATTTATTTGTTTGTTTACTTATTTATTCATTTGTTTCTGTGTTTCTTTGTTTGTTTCTTTAGCTACTTATCTATTGATTTATTTATTTACTTTAAACAACTGTGAAAGAAAGGGTTAGTTGTGTAGTTTGTCTGCCAATTTTTTTGTTTTCGCAACTTTTGTGATCACGTTGTTTTGTTGTTTAAGCATCATTCTTAGCTCTTGTATGCATATGTGTATGTGTATATCTCTTTGAGAGTGAGAGAAGGGGGGAGTCTGTGTGAGAGAGAGAGGGGGGAGGGAAGGGGAGAGAGAGAGAGAAGGGGGAGGGAAGGGGAGAGAGAGAGAGGGGGGGGAAGAAGGGAGGCTGTTGACATCTGTTACTGTTATACACAATATGTGTTACTCAGATTTATGAACAACTTTTTTCAAAACTGGATCGTTAATTCAGATACAATTTTTGCGACCTTGTTTTTGTTGATTTTGAGTGTGTATGCTGGTTTTCGGGACAAAATGACTTCTGTATAGATATGTTGTGTCCACTGGCTTGAAAGACATCATTATTGAAAATGTTTTTACTTATTTTTATACAGTACATGAATTTATTTGTTTTGTTTTAAATTATACCAGTTTATTTGTTTTGTTTTAAATTATACCAGTTTACTGATGTTTCCGTTTGAGGAAATGTAACTTTTTGTTGTGTGTCATTATGGTTTTAAAAGTAGATTTTCCATTTTATGGTTGTAAAATGCTACATGGAATTGCAGCATTTTGATAATTATATTGTAGTTGATACGGTGCTTTGTTGGATATACCTTTTGTTTTTTTCCTTTAAATTCACTGTTGATGAGGAAAATGGATGTACACAGATTTAAGCTTGCCTGTGATTTGTATTATTGGTTGGATGTTATCACACCACGGGATGGCAAAGCCATACAAGTGTTGCTCCTTTTCTGGCTTGAGACTCTTTTGGGGACCATTGGCTTAGGGAGATTGGAAAGTGTTAGATGATAGTTACAACAGTACTTTATATTTTCCTATGGTGCAAGTTATTATTATTGAGAAATGATAGCCTACACATCAGATTGATCTGTAGGGGAAATGTTTCCTTTAGGTTTGGTATTTCTGTAACTATAGTCGGCAGAGTGGGATTCTGATGGAGACTTTTAAATGGGTTTTGCCTGTCCTGACGTAGTAAGTAACTTCTGTGAATGGACCAGACTTTTTACACATTTTTTTTTTAAGTGTTCCCACTTTTTTAATATGTGTATGTATGATATTTTACCTGTACTGTGCAGGTGATGGTATGTTGCTGCACAATTGTCATATTATGGTGGTCATGCATACTGGAAGAATTCATGTTTCTGTAGGGCATTGGACACTGATAAGACTTACCGGATCTTTAATTGCTCACTTGATGTTCTGTATGCATATACATATGAAAGGGGTCTAGACACTGGCAGATCTGCACACATGTTGACTTGTGAGATGGGAAAAATGTACACCCATTACCCACTGGACAGGAGGTACCCAGGCAGGATTGAACTCAAACTTGATTGGAAGTCAGATGGCTTAGCCACTTTGCTGTGCCCATCAGACCAGATACGAATAAAGACAATTAGCAGTTGGTTGGTTTCTTCACTGGTGATAGACATGAATGGTTAGACTACACACGTGCAGAACCTGCTAGGGCTACACAGTTTTGTGGTTTCTGTCATCCTGAGCTGTGTGCAGTGTGTAAAGGCTGCTAGAGGCTGCAGTGAGACAGACTTTGACTGTGTGTTACACGGTGTGGCCTAAGCTGTTCAACAACAGACTGTTACAAAGGTAGACATGAAACTTGTGCTACAATGTGGTGTAAGTGTTCCAGTTATAGACAGCTGAAAAATACATGTGAAATTCATAAGCTGTGTAGCACCTCAAAACCTTGCCAACACATAGCTCTTTTATGCAGGGTTATGGCTTTTGCTATGATCAGCTTGGATCTTTTCTTTCACATGGCATCCTTGGCGTCAGTGCATATGGAATGTATTCTGAACACAGATGCACCATCTTGTGAAAATGAAATTGAAACTGCAGATTAAGTTAGTTGTCTCATCTCATCTTGTCTTGGGATGGATTTCAGACATGCGCACTAACCAGAAAACAAAAGCAAAGGCAAGAAATCATTGCTTGACTGTTTTAGGTGCAGCTTGTTTCTCTCATTATGTCACATGATTTTCTACTGGCATAGACCCATTCAACAGATTTGAGAACCCTTTGGCAGGTTAATTCCAAATACAGTACCACCTTTCAGTAATCAGATTATTTTGGCAATTATCTTACAAAAGCATGTTTTGTGTGTATTATGTCATTAGTGTAATTAATGTCCACAGGTTGTGAGTGAGGAGGGGGACAGTACCTGTATGTAGCTGGCCTAGTTTGATACACAATAAGAGTTAAGAAGACAGTGTTTGCAATGACGCCTGATGCAACAGTCATCTTTGTACATGCAACTGTTATATGGCAAGTGTTGTCTAGCTATGTACACTGAGCATAAGTGGCCACTTGTCGATGTTCTGATCTACTGTGACTGTTTAAATAAGCCTGACTGCCACATAACTTGGAAACTGCAGATGTATGTTATGGGGTTACCTGCCTTCCTGTGATAGTGATATGAAGATCCCAGCATTCTTGTTATCATTTATGATGGGCATCATTTTAGTTTTTTACTGTTTCATTTGAGAATTAGGGGAGTGGGGGTGTTAAACAACCTTGTCTGTTTATGTGAGTAAAGTGTTTTAAAGTTCATGGAAATGCATCCAGCAGGCAGGAGTTGTTAGGAGTGTAATTTGTGACTGCATCCATAGAAGGCAGAAACATCTGTGCAGGCAACCTATCATGAGGTTTGTCTGAATCAATCTCCCTGTAAAAATGACTAATAAAATAATTCAAAAAAGTATAAAAAAAAAAAAAAAGGAAAAGAAAAAAACTCAACAGTTTGATGTCACACTGCAGTTGTATCATGTCGTCTGTTTACTGTTGTTGTTTTATTTTTTGCATGGATGTTTTGAGTGATAGTTTAATTATTACTATTGTATCATGTATTCTGATTGATTGTGTGGATGTTACGGTTGATGGTTTACATCATTCTTATTGTATCATGTATTGTGATTGATGGTGTGAATGTTTTAAGTGATGGTTTACGCCATAGTCATGTACATTCATCAAATTTTACACAGAGCTTGCACTACACATGTTGAATTAAATGGGGAAAACTACAGCACAGAATCGTCAGCATGACTGTTGTTTGTCTTGCATGTGTGCCATCTCCGTTTGTCTACGATTTTATGTGAGAAGAAACCTGTGATGAATGATTTTATCTCCACTGTAAGTTTGACTTTTTGTTAGATGTGTACGTCAACAAATCTCTGCCATACCCATCTCATATGTAATTCTTGTTTTGTTTTGTTTTGTTTTGAAGCTGTCTCAGCTTCTGTCCCCTGTTGGTGGTGTTGATTGCATGCTGCTTGATTTGACTCCACAACACAGCATCAACTGCAGCACTTGTAAATCTTTATCACACCCATTTCACTTACTATTGCATCTCGCGCCAGTCTTGTGCTTGGCATGTAGACTGATGGCAGACATCAGACATAGACATATTTCATAAAATGACTTGATCCAGTGTTTCGTAGAGTTGTCATCCTTGTGTCGAGAATATGCTTATGATGAGTGTTGGCTGTGTGTGTGTGGCTGTCTCTTGTGAACATGGCTCTGGTATCAGTCTGCTCCTTGTTTGAGGTTTGGGGGTCTTTTTGTCTTTGTGTGCTTGTCTTTCATTTAACTGTTTTTTGGGATTTGTTTCCTTTTTCATCAGAGTTATATTACATGCAGGGTTACTGAAATATTATGTACAGTACATGATGGAAATGCAAACAGTGTATTTTTGTTTTATTTTTTTAAATGAGGCTGTCTTTCCTGACATTGGTGCCCTTTTTGTTTAGTTTTGTTTCTTTCCTTTATTAACTTATGTAGCCTGTTTATTATTGTTAATATTGATACTATTATTATTGTTATGATGATGATGATTATCATTATTATTATTACTACTACTATTATTATTACTATTACTACTATTATTATCATCATCATCATGTTTGTTATCATTATTACTAGTATTGTTATTATTGTTGTTGTTAATGTTTTTCTTTTTCAACTGTCCCATTTTTGTGCTGTTTCACTGGTCCGAGAGTCTGGGACAGTTTTTCACAAACCTATGATGATGATGATGATGATGGGGATAATAGTTATGATGCTATGGAGTTCCCTTCTGGATTGAGACTGCATGACAGAGCTGTTCTCATACACTTCTTTTTATGACATATCCTGGTGTGAATCAGGCCCGAGAGATACAGACAACTGTAGTGTTGGTCATGTGATTAAAGCAACATCCTCAACAATGCATCCTTGATTGGATGAAACTGGACCGTGTGGTTCCTGTCTTCCCAGTGAGCCCGTGGCACACTCAACTCTGGGTAGTAACTAATGAAGACTGAAAAATGTTGTGGTGATTTTATCAGGACTGATGGGTTTCGAGCCTGAAACCATCCAATTGTTAGTCTGTTGTACTTGCCAGTGTACCATGGCAGCTGGTGTTTGTTTATTTTATTTTATTTTTATTTTATTTTATTTTATTTTATTTTATTGTATTTTATTTTATTGTATTTTGTTTGACTTTTACTGAATTACTTTCCTGTTATTTCATGTTGTTTTATTTTTTAAGGGTGACTGAGTCAGTTTTGCTGTCTTTTTCCTTGTTTTTTGTTGTAGTTTTTGGATGTTGTTGTGGTTGTGTTTTTTGTTTTTTTAACATTACAGTTGATTTTTAAAAATGCTGATATGCGAAGGGGGACAGGGTTTAAAATTGGTATTTGGGACTGACGTAGTGTTTATTACTTTTGGTGTTAGTTTGTTTCATTGCTTGTTTATGTTGTTGCCTGGGTTTTGTTTCATGCACTTTTTTGTTTTGATGAATAAGGAGAGGGGTGTTACTGTTTGATTTGTCTTGATGTGTGTGTGTATGAGTGTGTGTGTTGTGTGTGTGTGTGTGTGTGTGTGTGTGTGTGTGTGTGTGTGTTTGTTAAGCATGGTTTTCATTTGTTTTTTTCTCTTGTTGATGTTGACTTTGCATGTCTGTTCTAAGATTCATACATTCGTATGTACATAAAAATGATGAAGTTTCCCATTCTTCATTTTGTGTGTGTGTAGCATCAGGTTAGGTTTCATCGGAACAGAGATATAACATATTGCATTATTTCTTTAGTATTTTCCTGATATCATGGTCTTCTTTTCAGAATAGAACAGTTGCTGTTGAGTAAATTTGCCATTATTCATTTTCAGTTGAAACTGTCGCATATTTATCATGTTATCAGTTTTCACTCAATACTTTTTTGGTACTGGGCAAATTCTCTTTTCTCTAAATGCGCATTTACTATGCAAGTTTTTTGTTTGTTCTTCTTTTTTTTTTTTCTAAATGTGACAGGGTTAAGTGAATATCTTGCTCATGTGTTTGTGTGTTGTGTTTCATTGACTGACTTACTGATTTGATGTGTTTGGCATGCATGTTTTGACTTTTACCAAGTAGCGTGTGTTGTTTAATGTGTTTGGCATGTCTGTTTTGACTTTTGCCATTTCCAGTGTGATGTGTTTGGCATGTCTGTTTTGACTTTTGCCATTTCTAGTGTGATGTGTTTGACATGTATGTTTTTGACTTTTACCAAGTAGCATGTGTTGTTTAATGTGTTTGGCATGTCTGTTTTGACTTTTGCCATTTCCAGTGTGATGTGTTTGGCATGTCTGTTTTGACTTTTGCCATTTCCAGTATGATGTGTTTGGAATGTATGTTTTTGACTTTTACTAAGTAGCATGTGTTGTTTAATGTGTTTGGCATGTCTGTTTTGACTTTTGCCATTTCCAGTGTGATGTGTTTGGCATGTATATTTTTGACTTTTACCATGTAGCATGTGCTTTCTGTGGTTGTGGTGATGCATGATACAAACCTTGTGACTCCCTCTCCCTATCCACCTGCATCCTGCATTGTCATCAGTGATAGCAAAGCAAAAACTTAACACTTTGACTCCCTCACACTATTCACCAGCTTTCTGTGGGAAGCTGGTGGATAGGATGAGGAAGTCAAAGGATTAAGTTTTCGCAGCTGGTGGATAGGGTGTGGGAGTAAAAGGGATATGACTTTGTACATATTGTTTGTTTTTGGTTTGTTGATGGTGAACAATTCTGTATTTTGGAGAAAATAACAATCACACTGATCCCACGATTTAGAAGCAGTAAGAAAATTCAATTTGGAAAAGAAAAAAAAGAAAATTGAAAAAAGAACACCGTTACAGTTTATTTGGCTTGTCAGCTTTTTTGTCAGTTTGGAGACTAGCGTTATATGAAAATGATTTGGTATTAGTTTTTTTTTTTAAGTTTTGTTATTATCTTATTATTACGCATTCTGGTTTTTCTTGGATGTGTGCATGCACATTCTTTAGCCCACACTGTGCAGGCAGAATGTTGCTGCACAGTCTGCATGTTCCATCTTCACCAGACGCCGATATGACTTACAGGGTCTTTAACCTGCATACTTGATGTTCTG
This sequence comes from Monoplex corrugatus, assembly GCA_030674185.1. NCBI lineage: Eukaryota > Metazoa > Mollusca > Gastropoda > Littorinimorpha > Ranellidae > Monoplex > Monoplex corrugatus. The sequence continues at coordinate 34,100,112 of JAPXFY010000024.1, forward strand.
TGTGCATTTACACATGAAGGGGGTTTAGGCATGGACAAGCTAATCTGGGAGATCAGAAAAATCTCCACCACCAGCCCACTCGGCAGGAGGTATACAGGTAGGATCGAACACCAATCTTCCGATTGAAAATTCAACATCTTAACCACCTGACAATTATGCCTGTGATTGATCTCTCTTTAATAAATAAATAGATAAACAGATAAATAATGTATATCTATATATAAATAAATAGATAAATAAGTAAATAAACAGATAAATAACTGAATAAATGAATAAAGGAATAACTAAAGGAATAAAGAAAGAAAAAAATAGAGCTGCAGAATGGCAATTTATGAACATAGTTACTGCTCAGTAACAGTTTGTACATCACTTGCTCTTTGTTTCTTTCTTTCTTTGTTGGTTTGTTTTTATGTGTATGAAAGCAATTTTTTATGTATAAAGTGTTAGAAAGCATGGATAAGGCAGCCCACATTGGGCTTTGGACAGACCCTGCTAGTTATCTTTCATCCGCCGTTTCTTTTAAACTTGTAAATATGAATGTGCTTGGTTTAGGGTTGGGGTGACTTTTGTGTGGTATATGTCAGTGTATTACTTGTTTGTTTTGCCAGTTGTCTTTTATTTTAAGAAAGAGGAGACTGGTTCAGATGGTCTTATGGCATGTGTATTATGTTGGTCGACATAGGGTGGATTTTTCTTGTTTTTATGAGGTGTGTGTGTGTGTATGTGCAGCGTGGTGTTGTGTGTGGTGATTGTGTGTGTGTGTTTGTCATGAACACATTGTGCTTTTTATTCAGGATAGATCATAACTTGCCATTTTTATTGGATCACATAGTTTCAGGAGGCATGTCAGTAGAATTTCTTGGCCCGTTTTTATAAATGAAATCTGACCGCAGTTGTGATGATGAAGAACATGGGAACATATGAAATAAAATCATGATAGTGAAGAAAGAATATACAAGCGACAATCCAGGGGAAACAAGCCTTCAACACATTGCTACTTTACGGAAAATGTTAAACGTAAAAACATGTCAGCAATAAATCAGTGATATAAGCATGATATAGAACACACACACTAAAAGCTAATATCGTACGCACACGAAAATATTATACATAAAAATATATCAATAAATCAGTGATATAAGAATGATATAGAACCAACCATACACACACAAAAGCTAATATCTTATGCACATGATACAAGAACACTCTCCCATATGAATGCATTTGCCTATACCTACACACAGGCACAGAGATGCAGACACACACGACACACATACACACAGAAATATACACACACACATACACGATTGTAGACATATAGGCATGCACATATGCATACACTTTAGCAAACACACATACGCTGACACAGATTTGCGAACAAATGGATAAAAACACACAAAGAGTATTAGCAGAGAATTGATACTAAGCAAAAGCCCATTATAAAAGATTTCCTGGACTCGAGATGGGATGGAAGAGAAAACAAATAATAAAATGTTTAGGCTGTTGGTTGTTTGAAAGTAGAATTGTTTTCACCTACAGTCACTACTCAGTATTTCATAAACACACATTCTTACTGTCAAGCTCATTGGTATGTAAAATAAATGAAAAGAGCACATTGATATAGAAAAGAACAAGAAGGAATGTTATTTACGATGTTGTGAAATAAGCTTACCAGCCCTTGCCCAAAGAGGGGCTTACGCTAACACATTATACTTAACATAAATGTTTCAGCAATGCAAACATTATGTATCAGTTTGAAGTAATTTATTTTGATTTTTTATATACTAAGCAGTTTAATCACTATAAAAATATGCTAATGATTGATCTGGTTGTTTGATAGTAAAAGAGCTGATTAATTGGTGAGATGTGTTATTAACTTAAAATCGTGAGACTTACACATTCTCACATGTTTTGTCATAGTTTGTTCCAGAGAGTTGCTCTGAATACACAAGGCTGGGTTTAAAGAGGTCAGTTTCTTGGGGTGGAGATGTTTAGTTTTGTTCTGTTTTGTTGCATGTGAAATATATAGTGAAGGTAGATAAAAGGGAGGTGATTTGTTTGGCTAGACGATTTTGATGACTTTTTGGAGGTAGAAGATTGGTGACTCTTCTTGCATGGTTTGTCTGTTTTCCTTATCTTTTGTTCTGTTTGGTTTTCATTTCTTTGAAAAAAAAAAAAGTTCAAAGACGTATTCTTCAAGGTTTCTTTTTTGTTTTGTATTTCAGATCAGTTTCTTCTGTCATGTAAAAGATCTGTTCTGTCTGCTTGTTTTTGTCTTCTGTTTGTTACTACCATTACAAGGGAGACAATCCTACTATTCTTCTCTTGGGGCTGTTAAACCGTACTTACATTTACTCTGCTGTTATATATCTGTTGCAAATAAACCATGAACACACTCCAGTTTTCTCATTCTGTTATAAATCTGTGGCAACAAACACCACTTTTCTCACTCCATTATATATCTGTGGCAATAAATCGTGACACACTCTACTTTTCTCACTCATTATATATCTGTGACAACACACACCCACTTTTCTCGCTGTCTTATATATCTGACAACACACACCACTTTTCTCGCTCTATTATATATCTGTGACAACACACACCACTTTTCTCGCTCTATTATATATCTGTGACAACACACACCACTTTTCTCACTCTATTATATATCTGTGGCAAATAACGTGACACATCCACTTTTCTCACTCTATTATATATCTGTGGACAACACACACCACTTTTCTCACTCTATATATATCTGTGGCAATAAATCGTGAACACACCCACTTTTCTCACTGTATTATATATCTGTGACAACACACACCACTTTTCTCACTCTATTATATATCTGTGACAACACACCCACTTTTCTCACTCTATTATATATCTGTGACAACACACACCACTTTTCTCCTCTATTATATATCTGTGACAACACACACCACTTTTCTCACTCTATTATTATATCTGTGACAACACACACCACTTTTCTCCTCTATTATATATCTGTGACAACACACTCCACTTTTCTCCTCTATTATATATCTGTGACAACACACACCACTTTTCTCTCTATTATATATCTGTGACAACACACCACTTTTCTCACTCTTTATATATCTGTGACACCACTCCACTTTCTCACTCTATTATATTCTGTGACAACACACACCACTTTTCTCACTCTATTATATATCTGTGACAACACACTCCACTTTTCTCACTCTATTATATATCTGTGACAAACACACCACTTTTCTCCTCTTTATATTCTGTGAAACACACACCACTTTTCCTCACTTATTATATATCTGTGAACACACACCACTTTTCTCACTCTATTATATATCTGTGACAATAATCTAACACACCACTTTTCTCACTCTATTATATATCTGTGACAACACACACCACTTTTCTCACTCTATTATATATCTGTGACTAACTACACACCACTTTTCTCACTTTATATATCTGTGACAACACACACCACTTTCTCTCCTATTATATATCTGTGACAACACACACCACTTTTCTCACTCTATTATATTATCTGTGACAACACAACACACTTTTCTCCTCTATTATATATCTGTGACAACACACACCACTTTTCTCACTCTTTATATATCTGTGGCAACACACACCACTTTTCTCACTCTATTATATATCTGTGACAACACACACCACTTTTCTCACTCTATTATATATCTGTGACAACACACACCACTTTTCTCACTCTATTATATATCTGTGGCAAATAAATCTGAAACACTCCACTTTTCTCACTCTATTATATATCTGTGACAACACACACCACTTTTCTCACTCTATTATATATCTGTGGACAACACACCCACTTTTCTCACTCTATTATATATCTGTGACAACTACACACCACTTTTCTCACTCTATTATATATCTGTGACAACACACACTCACTTTTCTCACTCTTATATATCTGTGACAACACACACCACTTTTCTCCTCTATTATATCTGTGCAATAATCTGTGACACAACATCCACTTTTCTCACTCTTTATATATCTGTGACAACACACCACTTTTCTCGCTCTATTATATATCTGTGACAACACACCACTTTTCTCACTCTTATATACTGTGACAACACACACCACTTTTCTCGTCTATATATATTGTGCAAACACCCACTTTTCTCACTTCTTATATACTGTGCAACACACACCACTTTTCTCTTCATTATATATCTGTGACAACACACCACTTTTCTCACTCTTATATATCTGTGACAACACAACTACTTTTCTCACTTTTATATATCTGTGACAACACACACCACTTTTCTCGCTTATTATATCTGTGACAACACACACCACTTTTCTCACTCTATTATATATCTGTGACAACACACACCACTTTTCTCACTCTATTATATATCTGGACAACACACACCACTTTTCTCACTCTATTATATATCTGTGACAACACACACCACTTTTCTCTCTATTATATATCTGTGACAACAAATTATCAGTGAACACACACCACTTTTCTCCTCTATTATATATCTGGACAACACACACCACTTTTCTCACTCTATTATATCTGTGCAACACACACCACTTTCTCATCTATTATATATCTGTGACAACACACACCACTTTTCTCTCTATTATATATCTGTGACAACACACACCACTTTTCTCACTCTTTATATATCTGTGAAACACACCACTTTTTCACTTATAATATCTGTGACAACCACTCCACTTTTCTCACTCTTTATATATCTGTGGCAACACACCCACTTTTCTCCTCATTATATATCTGTGACAACACAACCACTTTTCTCACTCTATTATATATCTGTGACAACACACACCACTTTTCTCACTCTATATATATCTGTGACAACACACACCACTTTTCTCACTCTTTATATATCTGTGACAACACACACCATTTCTCACTCTTTATATATCTGTGAAACACACACTCACTTTTCTCACTCTATTATATATCTGTGACAACAACACCACTTTCTCACTCTATATATATCTGTGGCACACACACCACTTTTCTCACTCTTTATATATCTGTGACAACACACACCACTTTTCTCACTCTATATATATCTGTGAAAACAGAAACCACTTTCTCACTCTTTATATATCTGTGCAACACACACCACTTTTCTCACTCTATATATATCTGTGAAAACACAACCACTTTTCTCACTGTTTATATATCTGTGACAACACACACCACTTTTCTCCTCTATTATATATCTGTGACAACACACACCACTTTCTCATCTTTATATATCTGTGCAACACACCCACTTTTCTCACTCTTTATATATCTGTTACAACACACACCACTTTTCTCACTCTATTATATATCTGTGACAACACACACCACTTTTCTCGCTCTATTATATATCTGTGGCAAATGAATCGTGAACACACACCACTTTTCTCACTCTATTATATATCTGTGACAACACACACCACTTTTCTCGCTCTATTATATATCTGTGGCAGCACACACCACTGTTCTCACTCTATTATATATCTGTGGCAAATGAATCGTGAACACACACCACTTTTCTCACTCTATTATATATCTGTGACAACACACACCACTTTTCTCACTCTATTATATATCTGTGACAACACACACCACTTTTCTCGCTCTATTATATATCTGTGGCAAATGAATCGTGAACACACTCCACTTTTCGCCACTCTATTATATATCTGTGACAACACACACCACTTTTCTCACTCTATTATATATCTGTGGCAAGACACACCACTGTTCTCACTCTATTATATATCTGTTACAACACATACCACTTTTCTCACTCTATTATATATCTGTGGCAACACACACCACTGTTCTCACTCTATTATATATCTGTGACAACACACACCACTTTTCTCGCTCTATTATATATCTGTGGCAACACACACCACTTTTCTCACTCTAATATATATCTGTGGCTAATAAATCATGAACGCACTCCACTTTTCTCACTCTATTACATATCTGTGACAACACACTCCACTTTTCTCACTCTATTATATATCTGTGGCAACACACCAATTTTCTCACTCTGTTACATATCTGTGGCAACACACCACTTTTCTCACTCTATTATATATCTGTGACAACACACACCACTTTTCTCACTCTATTATATATCTGTGACAACACACACCACTTTTCTCGCTCTATTATATATCTGTGACAACACACACCACTTTTCTCACTCTATTATATATCTGTGACAACACACACCACTTTTCTCGCTCTATTATATATCTGTGACAACACACACCACTTTTCTCACTCTATTGTATATCTGTGACAACACACACCACTTTTCTCACTCTGTTATATATCTGTGGCAAATAAATCATGAACACACACCACTGTTCTCACTCTATTATATATCTGTTACAACACACACCACTTTTCTCACTCTATTATATATCTGGCCTGAAGAAAATAGATAACTGCGGACTGCCAGGCAAATACAAAGTCTGGTGTCTACAGTTCATGCTGATACCAAAGCTGCTGTGGCCACTGCTAATCTATGACATTTGCACCAGCACAGTCGAAGCAATGGAAGCCAAAATCAACAAATACACAAGAAAATGGCTCGGTGTCCCACCTGGTCTCACTGATGTTGCATTCTACTGTCGTCAAGCAATGCTGAAGCTACCTCTCAAATCCATAGTGGAGGAATACAAAGTTGGAAAAGCAAGACTGTTGAGCATGCTGGAGGAATCGGAAGACAATATCGTGAGATCAGTTCATCCAAAGCTGAGAACTGGCAGAAAGTGGAAAGTCCAAGAGGCTGTAAACAATGCCAAGAGAAACCTCAGCATCAAAGAAATAATTGGACACACGCAAACCAACAGACAGGGACTGGGAGCAACAAAAATGCAGTGGTGGTCCAAAGCCAAAGGGAAGGAAAAAAGAGACATGATCATACAGGAGTTGAAGGAAGAAGAAGATGTCAAAAGAGTGCAGAAGGCAGTCCAGCAAGGTCAACAGGGGCAATGGACAACATGGGACAGTGCACTCCAAAGAAGTCTCAGCTGGAACGATATGTGGCACATGGCTCCTCTAAGGATAAGCTTCCTCCTCAGATCTGTATATGACCTGCTCCCCTCGAATGCAAACTTAGTGAAATGGGGGAAATCAGACGACCCAGCATGTCCGCTCTGTCAGAAGAAACAAACAGTGGAACATGTCCTAAGCTCTTGCAAAGTAGCGCTAGCCCAAGGAAGGTATACATGGAGGCACAACCAAGTTCTGAAAGTGACCACAGACGTGGTTAGCGAAAAAACCATGACCCCAAACGCACCAATTGCTATGACAACGTTCTACAAAGCAGGAGGGAAACAGGTCTGGCCCGAAAGTGCTATGACAACCAGCACATTGCAAAAGGGTCTTCTGGATGGAGCAGTCGACTGGGAGTGTACAGCAGACCTCCCAGAGTGGAGAAATTACCCAGATGTCATCAGCAAGACAGGCATGAGACCAGACATCGCTCTCCACTCTGACTCCTCGAAACAAGTGATTCTGATAGAACTCACTGTGCCATACGAAAGCAGAATGGAAGAAGCACATATCTACAAGACCGAAAAATACGCCGGTCTTGCCAGCACCCTGAAGAAAGCAGGTCTGCGGGTCAAAATCTTCGCCATAGAGGTCGGGGCAAGAGGGTTTGTGGGCACCTCCGCTTATGATCTCATGAAACAACTCGCCATTTCTGGGAAGAAGAGGACTAGAGCCCTTAAAGCGATGGCAGAGGCAGCAGAAAGGAGCTCAAGCTGGATCTGGGCAAGGAGGAACCAAAAGTGAACTTCATAAGGATTAAATTCCCTACAGATGATGTGTGCCCCGTTAGCACATTGGTAAAACCGCGTACCGCAGTTCTGAAGCGCAGAATCGCCCAGGTTCGCTCCCCGGCGTGGGAAAAAAAATAGACAACAGCAGAAGGGCATCCAGGAGTAATGACCTGGATGTGGCCCGGCCCCCCCCGAGAGTGTAAGGAATTCAGGGCCGAAACACTTGTCTAAAGGGGGTTACTTCTCTGAAGACCTTCTGTTGTCTAGCTCTCCCTAGAGTTTTTTTCTACCTCTATATCTGTGGCAAAGAAATCATGAACACACTACATTTTTCTCACTCTATTATATTATATATCTATGGCAAAGAAATCATGAACACACGATACTTTTCTCACTCTATTACATTTATATATCTATGGCAAAGAAATCATGAACACACTACACTTTTCTCACTCTATTACATTTATATATCTATGGCAAAGAAATCATGAACACACTACACTTTTCTCACTCTATTACATTTATATATCTGTGGCAAAGAAACCATGAACACACGACATTTTTCTCACTCTATTACATTTATATATCTATGGCAAAGAAATCATGAACACACGACATTTTTCTCACTCTATTACATTTATATAGCTGTGGCAAAGAAATCATGAACACACTACATTTTTCTCACTCTATTATATTATATATCTATGGCAAAGAAATCATGAACACACTACACTTTTCTCACTCTATTACATTTATATATCTATGGCAAAGAAATCATGAACACACTACATTTTTCTCACTCTATTATATTATATATCTATGGCAAAGAAATCATGAACACATGACACTTTTCTCACTCTATTACATTTATATATCTATGGCAAAGAAATCATGAACACACGACACTTTTCTCACTCTATTACATTTATATATCTGTGGCAAAGAAATCATGAACACACTACACTTTTCTCACTCTAATATATATCTATAGCAGATAAATCATAATACACTTTTCTCACTCTGTTATATATTTATGGCAGATAATTCATGAACACACTCCACTTTCTCACTAGGTCACTGTTATGGCTGACAGTGTTGAAGTGAGAGAGGTTAAAGGTTAAAGATCCACAACCATCATGGTCAGATTCTAAGAACTTTCCCATGCACAAAGTACATAAAACATAGCAAGACAGAATGAGTGAGAAGGTAAGGGGTAAGATGAGAGATGTTACAATAACATTAAGCGTGTGAACGTGGAGAACAGCTTGAAATATCATAGCAATAAAAATTGTATGTGGCAAGTTTTCTTACACACTTTTATATCATACTAAATCACATTAATAGAAAATGTGTGTGGCATTTTTCTTATGCATTTTCATATCATAATGTCTACTGGCAATAGCTGCTGTTTGGTTTGATGAAGGCATTTTAGTGATCCTCAGTTATACTGACTGTAGTAAAATGGTGTTCAGAAGTCTTGCAACCATTTTCTTTTATTTATTATTTCATGATTTCAGTGTCCAGCTGCTTAGTTATTCTTCTTGAAATTAGTTGTTTTTCCTTACACCTCTTCCTGTTTTGATTTTCATGTCACAACCATTTTCTTTTATTTATTATTTCATGATTTCAGTGTCCAACTGCTTAGGTATTCTTCTTGAAATTAGTTGTTTTTCCTTACACCTCTCCCTGTTTTTATTTTCTGGTCTCTTTTCAGTCGGAAGGAATTTGTTTTTAATAGCACTTTACTATGTATAGGTTATTCTTAAGAATTTGGTGGTTTTCAGTCGGGAGAAAAATTTAAAAAAAATAAAAAATTGCTCAAGTAAACATGACTGGAGAGACTGCTATGTTCAGAGTGCAGATTTGTGGGTATAGTATTAAAGTCATCATATAAATCTTCTGGCCTAACACCAAAGAGAGCGTGGGACGTGGCGATATCAACAGAAAAAGTTGATGGAGATGGATTGGGCACATCATCCAGGAAGAGAAGCTTATAACATCACTAGGTCTAAATGCCAGAGAAAAGACAGACAACAAGAACACCTGAAACTTCAAGACCCTGAAACAGTTTCAGTTTCAGTTTCACTTTCTCGAGATGACATCTCCGCGCTCGGGGACGAATTCCGTGTGCATTAACATCACAGGTGCCATGTGTATGGTGATCATGGCACAAGCCTTAACACTATTGTGACTGGCCCTGCCTCTGCCTAACTTCCAGTTAGCCTGAGCATGCCTCCAATGAGAAACAGTAGTTGTATAAAAAAAAAAAAACTCTCCAGCAGGCCTGAATGAAGTCCAATTGTCACCAAAATGTGTGTACTTAATGAAAAAAGGATGCTGAGTTTAGCTGTGCTATTTATAAAGCTATTACTAAAAGAGTTTTTAGCGGCCATCCTGTTCTGTACCACATATCACCGAAACGACTTTTAGCGCGGCCCGGCAGTAGGTGAAGCTCGGCGTTCACAACTATAGTCGCGGCTCGTCATGGATGTGTTAAGTCTGCATATAAACCCATGAGCTGGCCAGGTCCTGAGGCCCTACCTAGACTATGTTTTACCTTGTCTATGTTTTACACTGGTATTTTATCAGCCCTGAAACACATCTGAGTTACCATATACATAGGCTGACCCAGAACAGACAGGAATGGAGAACCTTTGTTGCTGCCCCATATGCCGTGGCATAATGGGCAATGAGTAAATTTACCCTATGACTCTCGCACCCTGTCCACCAGCATCCTGTGTTGTCAACCGTGCAAGCAAAGCAAAAACGTAAACTTTAGACTCCCTGATCCTATCCGCTGGCTTCCTGCAGGAAGCTGGTGGATAGGGTGAGGGAGTCAAAGGGTTAAGGTTTTGCAGTTGGTGGACAGGCTGCAGGAATCAAACGTTCAAAGACAGTCTGTTTTCTTCAGATTTTGTAATGTCATGTGTGTTTTTTGTAAAAATCACATACAGCGATCTCAAAACAGGCCACAGTTAGGATTATCTCCGTGAGGTGGGTGCAGTGTTGTCTGTCAGAGTAGCATGCACGGTTAACCCTTTGACTCCCTCCGCCTGTCCACAAACATCCTGCTTTGTCAACTGTGACAGCAAACAAAAAATTGTAACCCTTTGACTCCCTCACCTTATCCACCAGCTTCCTGCAGAAAGCTGGATAGGCTGGGGGAGTCAAAGGGTTAATTTCTTGCTGGTGGTGGATAGGGTACAGGAGTCAAAGGGTTAAATAATACTGTGTTGACTACAAAGGCTTACAATTTTGAAAGGTGATTCCGTATTGCTCAATTATTAACACAGGTGATTGCCATTCTCTGTTTTTGATAATCAGTTTTTGTTTGTTTTGTGGCTCATTTTGGCTTTGTTATGGTAAAAAAGATTTAATCATTTCTTTTTATTGATTCAGCATGGCTGGTATATGTGTTGAAACTCCAATGTCCTGAAGCATAGTAGAAAGTTAAAACTTTTTGTGTCACATTAAGTGGGCCCTCTAAAACTTGCTTCTTTTTTTTTAAAGAATGTTTAATTCCCATGCCAAACCAGAGAAGCCAGATTCAACTTATATGCAGCGTTGATTATTTTTGTTCAGTGTTTTGGATTGAGGGGGGATCATGAATGGTCTGTTTCTTTTCAGGACAAATGTGTTTAACCCTTTGATACCCTCAGCCTATTCAGATTCCCCACAGACAGACTAAGGGAGTTGTGTGGTTAACTCTTCATGCTTTCTGTCATTTCAAACCCTCAGACACATTCTCATAAAACAATCAAACAAAAGCAGAACACAGTCACTACAACTATCGGTTTAACCCCCCAAACAACAATACGATGACAACAACAGCAACATAACACCGACTAAGATTCACGAAAGGTTAAAGTCTTTATACGCGGACATGAGTGTATAAGTGTTACTCAGTTTTAACCCTTTGACTCCCGCACCCTGTCCACCAGCATCATGCAGTGTCAACCATGCTAGCAGAGCAAAAAACTTTTCCCTTTGACTTTCTCAACCTATCCACCAGCTTTCTACAGGAAGCTGGTGGATAGGGTGAGGGAGTCAAAGGGTTAAGTTTTTTGCAGTTGGTAGACAGGATGTGGGAGTCAAAGGGTTAAAGAACTTGGTAGACAGGGTGTGGGAGTCAAAGGGTTAACTTAACCTTTTGAATGTCATCCCACTCTTTTTAGATAATGATACCAGACAGATGAATGCATGGTATGCTGATGATTTTGTATTTTGATCACAAATACTACTAAGCTGATGATTTCACATTCTCATCACAAGTACTATTTGCATATAGATGTATTAATATCTGGCATTTTGATTACTTAATTCAATTTACTTATCACTGTCAGCACAAGTACTTGATTCAGGTGAGCTGAGGTGCATGTGCTTGTCGGAACCGTAATAATCATGTAGTTGGCATGTACTGTAGGTACAGATATGAGCGTATCAGAGATTTAACCCTTTGACTTCGCACCCCATCCACCAACTGCAAAAACTTCACCCTTTGATTCTATCACCCTTTGATTCTCTCACCCTATCCACCAGCTTCCTGCAGGAAGCTGGTGGATAGGATGA
>JAPXFY010000024.1:34117528-34187528 GCA_030674185.1 Monoplex corrugatus
GTAAAATGAGAGCGGCAGCAGAGGTTGTGGTGGTATGCACATTAAAGATCCCATAAGAAATAAGTGGCTTTTGGAAACATGAACACCACTGCACGTCCGTCAAAGATGGAGTATGCGGACTGTGCAGTAACATACCCCATGCACAGTGCCAGCAAAACAATGTGCACCCCCCACCCCCCAAAATTGGAACATTTCAACACACAAAAAAGGTCAGTTGAATTTATGCAATCAGTTGGCCTCAGTACGCCATAACATTATCATACACACACGCACACGCACAGAGCATGCACACACATATACTAATACACACAAGAACACACACACACACATACACGCACAATAACACACACACATGCATGATCATATTCACACACACTTACACACTCATATGCACAGACACTCACTCACACAAAACACCCACACATTCAATGATTCATCCACACACAAACACACTTGCACAATCGCACTCATACGCACAGATTCCCACACACAAGCACTCGGTCATGCACACATGCAGACACACACACACACATGCAGACAGACAGACAGACACACACACACACACACAGAGTGACTCACACGCGCGCGCGCGCGCGCACACACACACACACAACACACACACACACACACACACACACACACACAACACAACAAATCCCACAAAGAGACAAAACAAAACGTGTAAACAAAAAATAAGGTAAGAAAAAGATTTCAAACAAAAACAAAAACAAAAGGTCAAAAAATAAAAAAAGAAGAATACGAAAAAGAAGAGCAACATCATCAACAACAACAACAACAATCATAACATCAAAAATAATGAAAAACAAAACGAGGAAGCACAAGTAAACAAGCATTACAGACCTAAACAAAACAGTCAGGTGTGATCGGCTGCTGTTCAGCACTGTTGATCGTATGGCAACTGCTAATTTAAACAAATGTACTGTTACAATTCATTATCAACTGGATTAGCTACTGTGTTCACTCGCTTCATTCATCCAGTCAGAATCAACACAGTCAAACTGAAGTCTCTTCATGCATGTATACACATGTTGTGTAAGATAAACATGGTTTTTATTTCTGCACTTGTATAATATCAAACAGAAGGCAGAGATTGCACTGCGACTTTAGGCATTATACACGCACCTGTAAGCATGGTCATCTGTGAGATCTACAAGTTGAGTGAATGAACACAGGTAGTCATTAAGTTATCTACTGAGACAGGGCTTTTCATATGTGTATATATGTATATATGCAGCCCTGCAACATAACATCTATTCCACTATGAACATCACTGCATGCAAACATTATGCTAGGACCTCTCCATTGCCCGATATATTATGTTGCATGACACTGTACACATCAAATTAGTCATACCATTGCATCTTCAGTTGATGAAGATTATCTGTGTCGAGTTTGATGTTAACTGGGATACATCATCAGCATCAGGAGTATTTATATACATGTCTATAATAAATACATATATCTATTACTTATAGGCTGTCTCTAATGAGAAAACTGTACATGCTTGGCAGTTTTAGGTCACAATTTACATTTTTAAAAAAGCATTGGAAATTAATTGCTATACTGTTTCCAGTGATCAATGAAGATCATCATATTGTTTGTATAGTATTTTTTCCTTGTCGCTCAGTGTTCGTTTATTTGTTTTTGTTAAACATATGGAACACTGAAGCATCTTGTTGATAATGACTAAGAACATGCACACATCCAAAATTTCAGATCTTAACACACTTTCCTCTTGATCAGCTGTGTCTTTTATTTCAAATAATCAAATTAGATGAGCAAATCTAACACTGAAAACAGTAACTGCAATCAAACCTTGATTTCTACAGATTTTGCTTTTGCTTGTAAATTTGTAATTTAAAAAAGATGCAACAACAATCAAAGATGTTGATTACTAACTATTCTTACATGTGGACAGGTGAGTATAATTAAACCAACTACCATCATTCCAGAGACTAGTAGATTAGAGAGAACATGGGAATTATTTTTACAACATATGACCTAAGTCAGTTCTTGGAGGTATTGCATTATTGGTATCAATGGAAAGAGCACGGCATCTCCTTTCCAGTGATGATAAGTAAATGAAGCCTTTCAGACAAAAATTGTACGAGTTAAGGCCGACTGACGTGTAGCAAGTGCCTTGTTCTGAGAAGACAGAGGAGAAAGAACATTCACTCTCAGGTGATTGATGCTGAAGTCATGGCTTGTTTCTTGTCAGGTTTTCTAACTAGCGACTATGAATGCTCTCTTTCCAATTATGAATGGGTTATTTTGAACTACAGTGTGCAATACTTTGGAAGTTGATGTCACAAGCTTCAAAATACTGTATGGAGTGATGAGGTTCTGTATGAGTCAAACTGTTCTGGCGCTATGAAAACTGCCCATTTCAGGTGATTTCAGTGACAAACTGCTGAAGGGTATGAAAACTGCCCATTTTGGGTGATTTCAGTGACACACTGCTGAAGGGTATGAAAACTGTCCATTTCGGGTGATTTCAGTGACACACTGCTGAAGGGTATGAAAACTGTCCATTTTGGGTGATTTCAGTGACACATTGCTGAAGGGTATCACCATAATCATGTAATTTTATTGCTTCATTAGAATTTATTTCACTGTGAAACTCATCATACATATAAGGAACAGTTCAAAAAACAAGTTGCAACTCAAATCTCAATTTGTACCAGATAGATCCTCATCATTTTCTGAGGTTGTATCTTGGTTTGTTGAAGTGTGACACAGGTCCTTGTTTATCAAAACTGGTCACAGGTTTGTTCCATGTGACTTAAATCCACATTTGTCAGAACTGGCCATAGGTTTGTTCACAAGTAACTTAGGTCCTCATTTGTTAGAATTGGTCACAGGTTTGTTCACATGTGACTTAAATCCACATTGGTCAGAATGGGCCACAGGTTTGTTCACATGTGACTTATGTCCCCATTTGTCAGAATGGGCCACAGGTTTATTCACATGTGACTTATGTCCCTATTTGTCAGAATGGGCCACAGGTTTGTTCACATGTGACTTATGTCCCCATTTGTCAGAATGGGCCACAGGTTTGTTCACATGTGACTTATGTCCCCGTTTGTCAGAATGGGCCACAAGTGGTTTTCCTTCAGACAGAAATGAACCTTATGATGGGCAAAGCAATCTGACAGGAGGGAGGATGTTGGATGTTGTGCCCATAATCTTTAACACTCCATGAATATTACTCTTATAAAAAACGAGCTATAAGTAACAGTTAAGTGAAGACTGTTTAACTGAAAGAGTGCTGAATGAAACAAAATCTAACAGCACTTACAAATCTGACACAAGCCAGAAACAGCAATGACAAAGTGCTCAACTATAACTTGCTGTAAACTATTTTGGATACATCATTACATGTGAGCCTAAAAGTGAAAAGGTTAACAACAGTTTAATGTCAGATTCATGAACAACAGTTTAGCAGCAAAAAAGTTAATATTTTTAGTCTAAATTGTATGCAAGAGGATCGGATTCTCTTGATTTTGTACACAGAAACAGATGTTTAACCATTACTCAAATTTTGACATAAATTTAATGCATGTATCATTTCATTCAAATCTTGGAAGGACAGTTGATATACATCATAATTGGAATCACATTCACTGCAAACTTTACTGTAATTACTATAGATCTTAACAGAATGCATCTTTTGACTATATAATTAGGATAATTCTATTAAGTTCACCTCAACCTCTTTGACACAAGGAAATGAAGACTACAGTTGATTATTATATTATCTCTCATCAGTGCCAATCCATTTTTTTCCCACACTCAAAGACCCTGAAATACATTTTAAAAACTGTTTCACTTCTTTTATCTTCTTCTGTTGAAATTAGTCAATCCTTACTCTGCAAGAAGACCACAATCGTAAGCATTGAACGGAACACCACTTTTTTTTTCTAGCCACAAGCTGGCTGGTTGTTTTGATAGAGCCATGGATTCCAGATCTGATGTCTCAAGTTCAATCCCAGCCCACCACACAAAAACAGGCTGTTCGCTGCATTTCTGACAGCTACAATCATTCCAGTGGTGTTAGCTAAAGTTTCACAATGACAGGTCCTGCTGACTCCTACCCATTTCAAGATCTTACAAGTGCATAGAGTTTTGCTTTAAGCTCAAGGAGTTAGCTACATATTTAACTACCTGCAAGATCTGGATGAAGTGTATACAGAATTGTCTCCGTGCAATGAGTCCCTCTTAAACAAATTCCAAACTCCCCTAACAAAAAAGGACTGTGGCATTCAACAGTTCACACAAATCAAAATCAAATGTTCAATAAAAATGAAACATCGATTCTTAAATGAATTTGACTAATGTTGAGTCATTCTAATGTGCATCCTTCCTTACAGCTGTTTTAGATTTATAACACAACAACAACCCTGGCGTGTGTATGTAATCTGATGTTGGCGGATACAGGTTATGTCTTATGATGTTAACAATGTAAAAAAAGCTTAACCCTTTGAATGTTAACAATGTAAAAAAGTTCTTAGCCTCTCTGACTCCCACACCCTGTCCACCAGGTCTTGCATTTTCAACTAATGAACTATGCCAGCAAAGCAAAAGCTTAACCCTTTTACTCCCTCACCTTATCTACCAGCTTCCTGCAGGAAGCTGGTGGATAGAGAAAAGGAAGTCAAACAGTTTAAGTTTTTGCAGTTGATGGAGAGGGTGTAGAGAGTCAACGGGTTAATGTGCTTGTTTATGTCTTCTAATGATAATATCAACAATATTTGATAAAGTCTTCTACTTGCTTTTCAGTTCATCATTGTAGGGACTATCTTGTTGATTTCCATGACAATTTTCTTTTCCATGCACATTTCTTGTGTTTATGTTCAAGCTTCATATATCTTTATAACTTTGCAAATGCTAGTGCTACCCCTGAAATAACAGAACATGCACTTTGGTCAAAAGAACATGAATTTCAGACACACATTATATACATACACATATTCACACACAACATATGCAGACTCTTGCCAGATAAGCATAACTCATAAACTGATCGTATCAAAACCCACTGCATTACTCACTGTTTTATTGCAACTACAGTATTTTCTCATCTTACAAAGTGTCCTTCAATAACATAAAAAAGCATACAAAAAGGAAATATAATGCCAATATATTAAATAACCAAGTTTTATTACCTGAGGTACATTAAAAAGAACTATACATATATTCACACTGATCTTTCTACTGAGCCATGTTCAACATTGTTCTTAGTACTTGCTGAGTGCATGAGACTTGATCTCATCAAACAAAACATTGACAAAATGACAAAGAAAATAAAGGAAATCAAAAGATCAGGTACATAAAAAAGAACAAACAGGTCACCTTATTCATGACTGAGCTATGGAAAATGAACTCTGCCATTATACACTTACAAATTTCAAGTTTTTACATCTGCCATTATACACTTACAAATTTCAAGTTTCAGTTTCTGTTTCTCAAGATGACGTCTCTGCGCTCGGAACGAGTTCCATATGCACTAACGTCACAGATGTCACGTGTATGGTGATCGTGACACAAGCCTTAAGCCTGCACATAGACCATGAGCTGGCCAGGTCCTGATACAAATTTCAAATTTGCACAAATTTCAAATGCCAGCTGAACCCAGAATTTACCCCCAAATTCCAGTTCACCTGTACTATACATAAACAAGCAATGAAAACTTCCAACAATGCCAGACACATTTGGAACTCTGATGAAATGTGGACCATGCCATTTAAGCAAGCATATGTGACATAAGCAGGCTGGATGCTCAGCTGACAGAGCTATGGACTTCAGATCTGACAGATTCCAGGCTACGTGTAACTACTGGACTGCTTTCTCCCTTCTCCATGGATCTGACCCATGACCTGAACCTGTATCAAGACTTATAGCAATTACAATGCATGCCTTTGCTAGTCGAGAATACAAACATATTCTGAAATGAAAAGAGATGTTTAGCATTAATGAACAACATGGTTCCTGCTATTAACGTCCAACAAGCATTCTGGAAATCCGTTAGAAAGGCATCACTTGAAAGAAGTCAGCCCCCAAGTTCTCTTAGTGTTATTTACACATGGCTTGAACATTTTCATCCTCTATTAGATAAACATGTTGCACAACAGGCTGAGGATACTGTGCAAGTCAAAATGACACTTGTTCCCTAAACATGACAATACCTATGATGCAGTTTAAAAATCTTTTCTTTTGTTGAAAATAAAAGATGCATTTACATCACCACCAACACCTGGGCAAGACTCTGAACCAGACAGAAAGAGCACACACATGCACACCAACACACCACCCCACACACACACACACACACACACACACACACACACACACACACACCTAATGACACGTACACACAGAGAGCGAAGGATGGTGGGAGTGGGGAAAGACAGATGTGCAAAGATCTACAACAGATACAAGTACAGAAAGTGTTTCTATTACTTTTGTGTGTGAAACTGAGCTAACTGCAAACCAGTGGTACCTAACAAGACACTGACACCTCTCTGTCTTCTCCCATAGCATATTTCAGTTACTGTTCCTTCTGAATACTCTCAAACCACCATCATCCAAACCTTTTTAGCCCTCAGTGTTTTCATTACAATCAAATGATGAAAGGAGCTCAACGTTTTTTACCTGATAATCTAGAAGCATGTGCTTGCACAAACAGACATACAGGCATACATGTAAACCTGTCAAACACACTGATAAACACTCTTACACATATTTCACTAATTGATCCTTCAACTGATGACCACATGACTGTGGTCAAAAAAATGACCAAGCGACTAGATTACTTACTGTCAGCTACAACCACATTCACACGTTTCCCAAATGTCCCAACTGCTTCGATCAGTTCAAAGGAATCAATTTACATCTTGGAAGCTTTTCAGCAGCTGAACTATCACAAATTAATGATGACACTGTGTTTTGGTCTTCTACCTCATATTCACACGCACTGAAATTCAATTCCCAGTCACAGTCCCCACAAATCAACCAAAGCAAACAATGATATTATAGATTACTTAGCTACACCCTCTCTCCTTCCTACAAACAGAAGCAAAACGAAAGCACAGAACCTATTGCCTAACCCATCATCCACAAAAGAATGGACTACCTTCCCCCACAAAGCTCACTCTCTCCATGGAAAGCAAAATAATTTCTCTCACAACTATGCTACTTTGCTACTTTCCATTCTACTACCTCCCTCAAAATAACAGCATCACCACCATCACCACATCATTCGTATCTCCCAAACCCAGTGGAAGACGACAGGAATCACTTGCTTTAGCTAGTCTACATCATCAGCAAACTATGGAGAGATCTGAACACTCAAAGCAGTCTATTGCACAACTCTTCTCTCACAGCCACATGAGTCCACCACACTCAGTCATTCCTCCACAGTGGTACATCCTGGACAGAAACACTACTGTCCATATACAGCGTCTTCATCTTGGGGCACAAATGTCCATTCCTCTGAGAACAACATCAATATCCTCACACTATCATTCAAGCACTTTGGTCCATCACTGAGCCTTCTGGCAGCCTGTATGTCAACCATAGAAAACCAAAGAATAGAGCACCAGTGAAGTCTCCAAGAAAGCACTGTCGCCTTACTTAACAAGCCTATCCATAGTCTGGGCAAAATATTCACAGTGAGTGACTCAGAAAAGAATGTGCATCAGTCAGAAGATTCATTGCAAGACTGCTCTGGAAGATGACAGTGATGTCCAGTACGCCATCCCATGGATGGACTGATCAGAACATTCACTGCAGGAGTATTCCACAAGATAAGGGCAGAGTCATTGTGTGCAGACCCGCATCACAAGAATCCTACTGGGACAATGTAGAAGGTGACGCTAACCGGCTGATCTAGGAGTGGTCTGTGCGGAAGATCCACTGTAAGATGATCTGGAAGATGAGGATGATGGCGAGTGTGACCCAGTCCTTGGACAGCAGGCCTTGACCTCCTCCACCCCCGGCACTGTTGGCATGCTGCATCTCCAACTGAATTACCTGCTGCTGCAGACTGCGCAGGGCTGCCGTTGTCTCCTCCTGCATCTTGACTAGAGGTTCAAACAACAGCGTCATCCCCTCCTGGGTCAGCTTCACCACCTTGCCTCGGTGACCTGGCAAGGAAAACAGTGTTTTTCATGTTAGTGACTTTTCACTTCTACATAAACCCTCTAAACATGTTAGTGGTGTTTCACTTCTACATAAACCCTCTAAACATGTTAGTGGCTTTTCACTTCCACATAAACCCTCTAAACATGTTAGTGGTGTTTCACTTCTACATAAGCCCTCTAAACATGTTAGTGGTGTTTCACTTCTACATAAACCATCTAAACATGTTAGTGGCTTTTTCACTTCTACATAAACCCTCTAAACATGTTAGTGGCTTTTCACTTCTACATGAACCCTCTAAACACTCATACACAAGCAGGTGATCCTGAAACCGCATTCACCAAACAATATTTTTTCTTTGTTTAATCTCCCTTTTTTCACGTAACAGAGTGCCTATGTTGTGCGTTTTGTTTGTCACAGCCAAGTGTCACTAAATTTTATAGCCTCTGCATTCCTTAGCTATGCATCCTGCCAGAAACTAATACTACTGTGTTACACTCACTCACCAGAAACTAATACTACTGTGTTACATTCGCTCACCAGAAACTAATACTACTGTGTTACATTCACTCACCAGAAACTAATACTACTCTGTTACATTCGCTCACCAGAAACTAATACTACTCTGTTACATTCGCTCACCAGAAACTAATACTACTGTATTCCATTCACACACTGTGTTGTCATATTTCTTTTAACTCAACCAATCTACATGAATTATTCTGAAGATGAATCAAACTCCAACATCATATGTTCCGTTATTTTATTTGCATTTATGGGATGTAGTACAATGTAATGGCATGCAAAATTCATCTAGATAGTAGAAACCTTATTTTACAGCAATTTGCAGACCTGCATTACACACATGTAAGCAAATCTTAATAGCAGGTACACCCATTGCGAATGTTGATGTGAAAAACCTCATTGACAATAATACAAGACCATCCATCATCTGACTGAATGATACATATACACACTTTAAATATGGCAACATTAGGCTATAATTAGCTATGACAACACAGAATGGTCTAACTGGAATCGTCCATCATTACCATATGATATGCTGTAACCAAATCTCCCAAAGCATTACATTTATTATTTTGCCTATATGATCTAAACACTTGACAAAGGTAATATGATTACTATCATACAGATTAATATGATTACTATCATACAGATTAAAGTTACCAGGAGAAGGCTGTCATAATTTTAGGCTCTTTTTCTATCCAAGTATTAAATCTCCAGCTAATATTGATCGCATTTTTATTGGATTAAAACCAATGGGATTTGATCGTTTGAAAATTGAACCAGCACACACCTATACTAATGTATACAGCCACTGCAATAAGTACACAAGAACAATGACACTCGGCCTCACTGATCAAATGTAGTTCTGATCCATCAACACCTACAACAACCTAACTGCTACACTGCTACCATAATGTCTGGTAAGTCTTGGATTTAAGAGTTCAGCATTTTACTAATATTCTGACTTTTGCCTACGGGTATTGTGAGACATCTACAAAAGACATTATTCATGCTGTGTACAATTCTTAGTCTGCTCTCAATCTGAATACATCATGGCAGAGACTGTGTACACCTTGAGATTTACTGATCAAGCCATACTTTGACTCAGTTTCAGACACATTGTGTTCACTGCAGACTGTCAAAGGTAATTTAGATGTGGTCACACAACATCTGGCTGTTCCAAAATTCAAGAGTGGTGTGCACAGAGTCAGAGGACTAACATGAAGAAGACAGTGCTGCAGATCATCTCAAGTTGCCAACCATGACATCACTACAGTCATATGAATTCCCCAAGTTTTCATTGCAACATCACCACAGTCATCTTCCTCTACAAAAGTCACACTCAGACTCAGGAATAGTGAGGTCTACAGGTGAGTACCTATCTTTTTTAGGCTCACACTCAGACTCAGGAATAGTGAGGTCTACAGGTGAGTACCTATCTTTTTTAGGCTCACACTCAGACTCAGGAATAGTGAGGTCTACATGCGAGTACCTATCTTTTTTAGGCTCACACTCAGACTCAGGAATAGTGAGGTCTACAGGTGAGTACCTATCTTTTTTAGGCTCACACTCAGACTCAGGAATAGTGAGGTCTACACGCGAGTACCTATCTTTTTTAGGCTCACACTCAGACTCAGGAATAGTGAGGTCTACAGGTGAGTACCTATCTTTTTTAGGCTCACACTCAGACTCAGGAATAGTGAGGTCTACAGGTGAGTACCTATCTTTTTTAGGCTACAGATTTACGGTGCAAAATTTAAACTGCTCAGTCTTGGGCAGCTTTCTTACCACAGTACAGAGCTACAACAACAAAACAATAACTGTGTGGACAAAAATAAAACTTTCATCAATAAAATGTAAACAAAAATGGACTCATCTTTGCTTACCACAAAGATGATAAAAACAAACTGGTAAGTGCCAGGCAAACCTAGCACAGTAGCAGAAAACTACTTGAATAAATGACACAGATTCTCTCATCAAAGCAAGTATAAAATATCCATCACTCAAAACTGATGTAAGACTAAGAGTCTCAACTCAAAGCAAGAACAAATATCCAATCAAATCAACTGCTCAAACAGAACACAAACTCATGCTTTCACCTGACTGTTCAGTTTTCAGACATTCTGCACGTCTTGTGGTTGTGGCACACACCAAACTGTCACAAACTCTGTTTGAGAGTTATGGTTTGCCTTGTTTTCCCACTTGGTCACAGCTCAGCTCTAAGATCTGGCAAGGCACGATTAAATTAATCCAAATTGTCTGTTTTGATGTTGTTGAAGATTGCACACGATCTTCAGCAATTTGAAAACCATTCACAAATTAACAACACTCTGAATTCTGATATGGATGAACTTTGCAGGTTTTAATCAGAAATGTTCTCAGGCAGCACAAACCATGACTGCTTTCCTAGAATTGCTGTCAAGTCAGATTCATCTGTGTTTGTAAAGAAACACAATCCAAGTTTCCAGAAAACAATCTTTCCTGCTTCTGTGTTTAGAGCGTTTGTATCTGAAGCTGCGTCTTTTTGAATCAGAACTAATGTAGTGTATTCAAACTGCAGTTTATCTTGTCAACAAAGTTTTTCTTTTAGCACAAAAATTCCTTGGAGTAGAGGTTAAATACTTTCAATGTTGAAACAACCGTGTACTAAGTCCAAGCTTACAGTTAATCCTGTGATCCAAGTTGCTGTTCTGCACTGAGAATCATGAAGTAAAGGTTATTCACATCCAGAAGCAGCAGCAGCAGTAAACTGCAGTTTACCTTTTCAAGAGGCTGTAGTATCAAATGCAGATTTGTGGTCCTTGTGGCATTTTCAATGCAAAGTAACTCAGCGATCCTTCTTTGAGTAGTCTCTGAGCTTTCTACATAAATGATGGACTACTTATACGTATGCCAAGAGGGAGTTTTCTTCCCTGCTCAGACTGATTTCAATGACTGATAAAGTCTGTTGATGACGAAAGTCTGTTATTGAAAACACTGAAACTGACTCTTGTCTACCGTTTCTCACAAAAATGTGAAAGGATCTTTTGACTGATTTTGACTGGTATGTTCTTGACTGACTGCAGAATGGTACTTCTCCTTTACTCAAAACTGGGTCTTCTTTACTGATTTTTTCCTTCTTCTTGTTTTCTGTCTGTTTTTTGTAGCTGTGTCTTTTCCTTCAGAAGGGTGTTCTTGAATCCTTGTAACAAGTGAGTTTGTTGATAATCCAGATTTAAACAGCCAAAACGCTTTTTCCTTCAGAAGGTTGTCCTTGTATCCTTGTATTGTAACAAGTGAGTATAGTGATAATCCAGACTTAAACAGCCAAACTACTTTTTTCTTCAAAAGGGTGTTCTTGTATCCTTGTAACAAGTGAGTTTATTGACAATTCAGATTTAAATAGCCAACGTGCTTTTCCTTCAGAAGGCTGTCCTTGTATCCTTGTGTTGTAACAAATGAAGTTTATTGATAATCCAGATTTAAACAATGAAGTTTATTGATAATCCAGATTTAAACAGCCAAAGTGCTTTTTTCTTCAGGTGGTTATCCTTGTATCCTTGTAATGTTAACAAGCGTGTTTACTGACAATCCAGATTTAAACAGCCAAAGTGCTTTTTCCTTCAGAAGGCTGTCCTTGTATCCTTGTAACAAGTGTGTTTACTGATAATCCACAATTAAACAGCCAAGTGTTTTTCCTTCAGAAGACTGTCCTTGTAGCGAGTATGGAGGCAGTGACACTACGGTCAATCTTACATCTGAAAGAAAAATTAGAACACTTTGAATCTGGGATTTCTCTCCCTGTCTATATTCTTAACTGTGGCTGTGATTACTGAAAGTAATTTTTTTTATTTTTGTATCTAATTCACTTTACTGTGTGTCTATTTTTTACTTTGTCAGTTTTTTAAACCTACACTCCAAGAGTTAATTACAGTTTGTTTTGTGCATTTTCATTTATTTCAGAATGACTATAATTCATGAACTGAAAAAGTGAAGAATATCAGTGTACGTACATCATGCTGCTGTTTAACGATGGTGGACTAAAACTAAAACCCCGAAGGTATCACTGTCCCAAAAGAATCACTGAGGAAGCAAGATGTCAAAACACTGAGAAAGTAGATGAGTTAAAAGATGAGCACTGCCATAATCAGAGGGTCAATAACAGAGAATGAAAGCTACCTAAAACAATGACAAGGCACACATTTACTTAACCCTTTGATTCCCTCACCCTATCTGCCAGCATCCCGCATTGTCAGTCATAACAGCAAAGCAGAAACTTAACCCTTTGACTCCCTCACCTTACCAATGAGTGTCCTGCAGGAAGCTGGAGGATAGGATGAGGGACTGAAATGATTAAGATTTTGCAGCTGGTGGATAGGGTGTGGGAGTGAACAAGTGAGTTAAAAATAATCACAGATATCTCATGTCATAACAACTAGAGTAGGAGGGGCCAAATGATGTTCATAATAATAATAATAATTACAATATTTATATAGCACAAAATCTCGATAAAAATCAAATCTAAGCGCTGAACATACACTTACGCACGGGCGCACACACACACTTACACATGGCTATAAATGGGGAAAAAGAATAAAAGCAATGGAAAATTATAGAGAGCATATTATATACAAATATATAATACAATGTGATTCCCCTCCGAGTGGAGACAGGCTACAGAGGGGGGATGAGTGAGGTCAGGATTTTATGCAGAGGAGAAAAGGTGAGTTTTGATAGCGGACTTGAAGGAGACAAAAGTAGGATGCTGACGGACAAAGAGAGGAAGTTTGTTCCAGGAAAGTGGACCAGAAACAGAGAAGGCTCGTGGACCATAGGTATTGAGCTTGGTGCGTGGAAAGCGAAAAGTCAGAGGATCGGAGGCAGAGCGGAGGGTACGTGAGGGAACATAGATCTCAAGTAGGCTTGACAGGTAGTGGGGGGCTGCGTTATTGAGGCTTTTGTAGCACATGGTGTCTAGTTTGTACTGTATGCGCTTTGATACAGGG
This sequence comes from Monoplex corrugatus, assembly GCA_030674185.1. Taxonomy (NCBI): domain Eukaryota; kingdom Metazoa; phylum Mollusca; class Gastropoda; order Littorinimorpha; family Ranellidae; genus Monoplex; species Monoplex corrugatus. The sequence goes on from JAPXFY010000024.1 coordinate 34,131,202, forward strand.
AGCCAGTGAAGTTGTGCCAGGAGAGGAGATATGTGGTCAGCTTTTTTCTTTTTGAGTACAAGGCGTGCAGCATTGTTTTGAATGCGCTGTAGGATGTGAATGGTGGAGGCAGGAAGACCAGACAGGAGTGAATTGCAATAGTCAATGCGAGACATTATGAAGGAGAGAACGAGTTTTGCAGTTGTTTCCACAGAGAGATACTTCCTGATCAAGCTTATACGATGGAGGTGATAGTAGCAAGATCTGGCAGTTTGAGAAACAAAGTTGTTCATGGAGAGGGTAGAGTCAATGCAGACACCAAGGTTTTTAGCTGAATCAGAAATTGGGACTGATGTGTTACATAATGGGAGAGAAAGAGGAGGCAGCTGAGAAAGTTTCTGACGGGTGCCAATGAGGATAGCTTCTGTCTTGTCGTCATTAAGCTGAAGTTTGTTGAACGTCATCCAGTTCTTAATGTCCGAGTAACACTCAGTGGTGCGAGTCAAGAGGCGCTGTATATTGTCTGGTGTGTCACTGTCTAGAAGTTGGGTGTCATCAGCATAGAAGTGGTGTTTTATAGAGTGGGAGTTGATGATGGTGGACAGGGGGGAGGTGTAAAGAATGAAAAGAACAGGGCCAAGGACAGATCCTTGTGGAACACCACAGGTCAGGCATGCAGGTTGAGAGTAAGTGCCATTAATGAGAACAGTTTGTTTTCTGTTTGACAGATATGAAGTGAAAAAGGAGAGAGCAATGTCAGAGATGCCAAAAGTATGATGAAGTCTAGAAAGGAGAATACCATGATCAATGGTATCAAAGGCTGCAGACAGATCAAGGAGTGTGAGGAGAGAGACTTTGCCAGTATCAGTTGCAAGGAGGAGATTGTTGAGAATGTCATCCAGTTCTTAATGTCCGAGTAACACTCAGTGGTGCGAGTCAAGAGGCGCTGTATATTGTCTGTGTGTCACCTGTTCAGTTCAAATATCAACACATGCGCATATTCACGTTTGCACAGACAAACAAAACAATCGTACACTTGGTGGGAAACATGATTTATACATTTGGTGGGAAATATGATTTAATCTTTTTAGAGGGTCTGCTTAACTACAAAAACCCTATTCAAAACAATAATTGAGGAGGTTCTTACAACAAAAATCCTATTTTAAACAATAATAGAAGAGGTTCTTACAACAAAAACCCTACTTAAAACAATCATAGAGGAGGTTCTCATGATCTATAACAGCTTCTCCCATTAAGGCCTTATAGCGGATAGCTACCCCAGGAGAGAGAGGAATGCGACTCTCTGACCTGGCTGACTTACTACTACCTGTCTTTTGCCTCTTACTCTCTGTTGTTTTCGAGGTGTCTTTCACCTTTTTATTGGGTGGCTTCATCCTACGACCCTTTGGAACACCCTGCTTGTACTTTTTATCGTTGTTTCTTGAAACATTCATACTCTTAGTCTCATGCTTCAGTGACGTGACAGAGCCTTCAGCCTTGCTGGAGGACAAGGGTTGGCAAGGTACAGATGTCCTGGGCACAAGACTAGGTCTAGCACTCTTCAATGCAACTCTATCAGAACGGTGCTGAAGAGGAGTTGTCACAGGTTTCTTCTGTTCATCTTTAAGCAAACTGAGCTGGTCAGAAGTTCTTTCCCCATCTGTATTCTTGCATGACTCAGATCTCAGATTTACATTCAGAACAGAATCAGTCTCTACATGAGGATCTGACAGAGGGATGGAGAACTTCAGAACATGATTATCTGACTTATGAGAGGCTGAACGAGGTCTACACATGGAAGACTTGGGCACCGCAGGATCTTTTACATGTGAAACACCAGAGACATTTCCTGATAATTTCACCAGGCTTGACCCTTCAACAGGAATATGAGATATAGTTGACAATGAGCATGACCGTGAAACAGGAAAAGATGATGTTGAAAGTGTGTGCGATCTTTGGATAGGTACACGAGCTGTAGGTGACAATGAGCGTGACTGCGGAATAGGAAAAGCAGATGTGGGGAAAGAGCGCAATCTGGGGAAAGGAGAAGAGGAGGTGGAGAGTGTGCGCGATCTCGAAACAGAACCACCTGAAGTAGGGGACAGAAAATGTGACCTTGTGACAGAAGTATGCAGTGCTTGTGATGGTGAGTAAGACTTTGGCACAATGAAGTCAGACCATGGTGAATTTGTACGTGGCTTTGGAATGGGATGTGACTTTGGAACATGGGTAGAAGCTCTTGGTGACTTTACTGCATCAGTGTAAGGTGTTGATGAGGGTGACCTCGAAACAGACACACAGGGGTTTGGTGAATGTGACCTTGAAACACTAACATCGGGTTTTCGAGAGTGTGACCTTGACACAGAAACATACGGTTTTGGTGAATATGATCTTGACACAGAAATATGAGGTTTTGGTGATTGCGACCTTGAAATAGACAAACAGGGTTTTGGTGAGAGTGACCCTGACACAGGAACATGGAGTTTCGGTGACAGTGACCTTGACAAAGAAGCATGAGAGTTTGATAAGTGTGACTTTGACACAGAAACATGGGAAACTGGCGAATGCGACCTTGACACAGATACATGGGGCTTTGGCGAGTGTGACCTTGAAACAGATACAAGGGGTTTTGGTGAGTGCAATCCTGATCTGGAGACAGACATAAGAGATGGTGGAATTCTGTGAGATGGATCTGTCAAGTTGAAGGAATCAACATCCACTGTAAATGATGTATCAAACCTTAACAACTGCTCTGATGATGAAGCTGCCTGAATAGGTTCCGGATCCTCTGAGTGAGAACCTTCTGACCTGGTGGGATGCTGGAACCATTTTCTGGTGGACACCATTTTCCGCTGTGACTTACCAAGCTGTGAATGGGGGGACTGGCAGGGCGATGCAGGTTTCAATTTTTTTGAATTTTGGATCCAAGAAGCCGGAGAGGATGGTTTTGCCACAGGAATACATGATTTTGTATGAAGTGATTCTGTGGTTTGTTCAAGAGACTTTGGAGATGAATGTGCTGATGAAGACAGAGAATGCTGCTGTGAAGAGCGAGATTTTGACACAAGTGTACATGATGTAGGTGACAATTTTGATGCGTGACGCTGTGGCTTTAGAACAGGTGTCTCAAAAACTGGTATATTCGATTTGATACAAGATATGTGTTTGGTTTGTTGCAGTCTATTGGATTGGGCCTGAAGACAAGGAGATGATCTTAATCCTGGTTGGACAGAAAACTGATGGGATTCACTATCTAACACTATACACCTCTCAGGTGTCGTCTGTCTAGGTCCAGGTGAGCCTGGTGATTTAAACATTGCGGTTGTCGATTTAGGACTGGGAAATGTGGACTTGCTGCTGTGATGTGAGGATGCAAACTGCTGCTTATATTCCATGGGTGAAATGTTCTCTTTGTGTAATGCTTTATTTCCCGAGCTCTCTAGTTTACAGAAGTAATTACTCAGTTTCAAAAAATGACTTCTTGACTTTACAGATTCGTCTGATCAGACTCAGTTGAGTCAAACATGTTTTCTGCTGCTTTGAGTTTTTCTTTGTGTCTCCAGCCTCTCTTCTGTTGATGTAGTTTTTGTTTTCTATGCTTTTTTGATGCCTCCAGATATTTTTCCATTCAACTTGTCTTTGATCCTCTCCAATGTTGCAATTACTTGGAACCATTTCATTTTTCATTGCAAAAATGCTATTTCTGGCATACGCATCATCCGAGTTTTGAAATTCAGCAAAGCCTTGATTTGAAATCTTCGTTGTGCCATTTCTTTCGGGTGTTTTTTTAAGCTTAATAGACTGTGAGGTGAGATTAACCTGGTGTGGCTCTGACTGTCTGTTTGCCACAAGATTTTGCTGTACCTTTTTCAAAGATGTTTGGGGAGGATTTTTGTTGATCACAATAAAAGAGCACTGATTTCTATTCTCTCGGTTGAATGTTCTGGCATCATGAGACTGGACAGATAGTTCTTTTGTTACCTCTTGATTTCTCAGTGGATGGAAAAATAATACATCAGAACACACTTTCTTTTTTGTTTTTTGTGCTTTGTCCCTGTGTATCACTGCGGTGGATTCAGATGGTAGTTCTTCCTGATGACAGCTTATGAGTGTTTCTTCTGCTCGACTGAATTCTGGAGATATGCATTTTCCATGGCAACTGACTGGCTGGTTCTTCATTTCAGAATGCTGACTGGACTTTCTATCATGACTCAGATCAGATGCCTTGTGAGATTTCACCACACAGTCTGAGTCCTTTTTTACCAATGGGATCTCCTCTTGACAGTTGGCAGAGGAGCTGGATGTTTTGCTCTCTTTCCTGTGTCTAAAAAAGTTCTCCATAGACTTTTTCATGGAGCCAGCTATACTAAATCTGCGGCCTGATCTCTTGGCCGCACTTTTAGTCATGGTACACATGGAACATGATTCAGCCGATGTCAGACCCTTCGCTGAGTTTGCAGCAAAATTTAGTCTGTTCATTGGTTGACTCTGCCTGTCACCTTTCTGTTCATCTCTTCTTTCCTGAAAATGAAACATTTGAAAAAAATCATGTGCATCCATGGTGTTCTTTCTGTGACCAGAGGCTACTGGAGCTGCATCAAAGCGACCCACGTAGAAGTTGTGCATACGCAGCAGGTAGAGGTAGTCCGTGAAAAGCAGGCTGTTGGCATTTCTGGGATGCAGGGGGCAACATAAACAGTGATCTTGCTCTTTTGTCGTCTGACTTCCTTTATGTTTGCCCTGAAATTTCTTCAGTTTGCTCAGAGGAAGGCCTCCAGCAGCATGCTTGTGCATGTGCAACATCTCCCTTGTCTGCCACCAGTCCTCCTTCCCTTCCTGTTCTCTTCCTTCCGCAAGACTGCACTCTTTTTGTGCCAATGTAAAGGCCTGGCCTGGCTGTGCCTGTTCTCTTCGTTCTGACTGTGGGCCACTGTCTGACAATCTCAGCTCCAAGCCAGACACACTGCGGCCGCCCACCACCCTTTCAAATCCTGTCTGCACTTTGCCACTTCCTGATTTAGTGATATGAGATTCTGTGTTTGTCTCCTCTGATTTGTGCTTCGCTGCTAGAGATTGGCTTTCTGTCTGATGTTCCAACTCTGAACCTTCTTCTAACTCATCCTTCTGCCCCCAGTTCCAAATTGTGCTTGGCCAGCGACTCCTTCCCTGCATCCAGTTGACAAACCACCTCATGTTTATCCACTATGCTTGGCAACACTTTTCTCACTTTTGATTTCTTCTTAATTACTGCTTCACAGGATGTATCCAATAATAACTGTTCCACTGGCTCTACTTTGCATTCATCTTTGTCTCTGATTAATGTAGCTGATGTTAACTTTCTCATTACCTCTGCATTACAATCACCTTCTCTGATTCCTGTGGCTGATATGTACTTTCTCGCTACCTCTGCCTTACAATCAGCTTCCCTAACTAATGAGGCTGATGTGAACTTTCTCGCTACCTCTGCCTTCCAATCACCTTCTCTGATTAATGAAGCTGATACAAACTTTCTTGCTACCTCTGCCTTCCAATCAGCTTCTCTGATTACTGTGGCTGATGCGAACCTCCTCCCTACCTCTGCCTTACAATCAGCGTCTCTGATTAATGAGGCTGATACTAATTCTTTCATTGCCTCTGTCTTGCATTCATCTTCTCTTACTAGTATCACTAAGTTTCTTCCAACTTCTGCTTTGCATTCATCTTCTTTTACTAGTGTTACAGGTTCTAACTTTCTCACAACCTCTGCTTTGCATTCATCTTCTTGGACTAAAGCGTCTGATATCAGCTCTCTTACCACCTCTATCCTACTGTTTCCAACATCTTTCCTTGTGTCCAGTACCATGTTCCTCACCACTTCTGACCCCAAGTCACCATTTGGGACAAAAGTCGGCTTTATCACAACCTCTGCTGCACTGCATTCAAGCTCTTCTTTTGTGCCCGATACTGATTCTCTTACCACCTCCGCCGTCCCTTTGTATTTAAGTTCTTCTCCAATATCTGGTACCAACTCTCTGAATGGCTCTCCTTTGCATTTCACTGCCAGGTTATGTGACACGCACTCTTTCATGATCTCAGGACCGCTTTTCAATCCTGATTTTTCAAAGACTGATAACAACTCTCTCAACACATCTTCTTTAAGCTCTTCCACTGACTTTTTCAAAGTACCACTGTTACGACCAGATTGAAGCAAGGCTTCTACCAACTGCTCTGATGAATATCCATGGCATGCCACAAACTCTGATTCTACTATACGTCCTGATCTGTGCTTGCTTCTGTCCTCTTTAAACAATGATGGTGATTTGCTGTCCACTTCCAAGCCCTCTTGATCCCCTGACTTCTTGTTTGCCTCCACTTCATGCCCTGCATGGGGCTTCGTGTCAGCTTCTAGCCGCAACAAATCTCCCATCTTCACAACCCTGCAGTCTAGTTCTGTCTTACGTTTATCTGTTGGCCGGTGTCCACCTGAAACTTTCACTTTCATGCTGGCTCGTGTCTTGGGGTCAGTCAATGACCCAGATTCTGCCTCTGATGCATTTGATTTCTTTTCTAACTGCACCTCGGTGTCTAACCTGACGGTGGGCTCTGACCTCAGAAAGTTTTGCAACAGACCCTTTGTCTTTGACTTTGGTCCAGCTCCTACATTTGAACCTGCCTTCTCTTTGGGCCATCCTCTGATTCGAAATTTCTTCAGGGGCATGCTATGACTGCTGCCCTCACTTTCCTACAAACACTGATTTCTCCTTCATTGCTGTATCAGACAGCGCGGGCGTTCAGACAGGCAGCCTCCCAGGCTGAAATTTGAGGGGACGGAAAGACATTTCCAACAAACACTGATTTCTCCTTCACTGCTGTATCAGACAGAGTAGTCATTCAGAAGATGGGCAGCCTCTCAGGATGAAGCTTGAGGGATGGAAAGACACTTACCCACATAATCAGAGGAGTCAGATTCGCGGTGCAGTCCGTGGCCTGAGCTGTCGCTCTCCTCTACAGTACGAGGGATGCGCAGTTTCTTTTTCTCCACGCCCTTGTTCAGGCTGCTGAGACTGTTGGCCCGTAAGTGGGGCGTCTTGTGGCGTGTCTGAGTCTGCACTACAAAGTTGTGCTCGTACTGATAGACATCATTCACTGGATCCCAAGGCCGGTCACTGCAACATCACAAACATACAGCTTCCTTAACAAACACAGCATCAATCAATTCTTGTTGTTCTTTTCGCAATAACAAATACAAACAGTAAGTAAATCCTTTGACTCCTGCTCCCCATCCACCAACTGCAAAAACTTTAACTTTGACTCCTTCAACCCTTTGACTCTCACCTTATCCACCTGCTTCCTGCAGGAAGAGAGAGGGTGAGGGAGTCAAAAGGTTAATTTTAGCTATTAGTCAATAGGGTGCATGAGCCAGAAGGTTAAACCCACAACACTGAGGTCACTATGACAGCAGGTCATGAAGGCCATAAAATCTGGGACAACTTTTCATAAAGCTATAATAACGACGATGGTGATTATAGTGATCGTACTTTGAAATTCCATTCTGGACTGAAATTGTGCGACAAGGCTGTACTGTACACTTACTTTCAAAATACATCTTGGAGTAACCAGGCCTGAGAGATACAGACAGCTGCGGTGTTGGACAGAACATTTAAGCAACACCCTAAATGACGCATCCTTGACATGGATGAGACCTGACTGTGTGGTCCCAGTCTTCCCAATGAGTCCATCACACACTCAACTCTGGTAAGAGCTGGTTGGGATGCAAAAAATCTCAATGATTTTGACAAGTCTGGTGGAATTCGAACCCACAACCTTCCAGTCAGTAGTCCACTGTCCTAACCACTGAGCAACAGCAACTAGTGAATAGACCAATGTGATGCTGTAACTGTGGTGCTTAGAACTGAAAACAATAAAAATAAAGCAGCTTACTTATTAAAAGGCACAAAAAAGTAAGGCTCCAACTTTTGCACAACTCTTGTGTCATATCCCTATGTTATTCATGCAAGTTCTCCAACACACCTCTCAATCCACCAACAGCATGAAGGGCCCAATATCTGAGACAACTTTTCACAAAGCTCTGAAGACAAGGCAATAGTGATGGCACTATATGGATCTAGACTGCGTGACAGGGAATACTACATGTTTACCTTTATATCCTGGATGGAGAAATACAGACAGCTGTGGTGATTGTCAAGAAATTTGAGCAAAACCCTTGATGACACACATCTGTAAAACTGACACAACCAAATTGTGTGGTCCGTCTTTCCGACTAGCTCATGCTCAACTCCAAGTAGGTGCTGCTTGAGTGCAACAAATCCCATAATAATTTTTTTCCTTGATGAGGATTCGAATCCATGACCTCCCATCAACTGTTTGATGTACTAAATGCTTTGCCATACTTACTGGTTTGAAAGAAAAAAACTTCACCTCTTTTCCACATCTACACTGACTTTTATTCTCACCCAACCCACGCAAAATAAAATGAAAGTAAAAGATCATAACTGGAATGAAATGAATGTAACAAAAAGGCAACAGTGTTAAGACTGAAAGATTACCTATCCTGATGGAGAATGGACCTCACTCAGCAAAACAAACAGGACTGGACAAAGATTACTGTACAACTCATACCACAGGCACAGCCACAACTGTGCTGACCTGATGACATCACTCACAATATTCATAATGACATCATTCTGTATGGACTTTTTTGCTAATAATGACATCATTTTAGAACATGTCTTTTCTCACTGATGATGTCAGAGAGATAATGTCTTATTTGTTCTTTTTTTTAAAAAGATGGTATGATCTGGTATGTCACTGATGATGTCAGAGATGATGTCATAATTGTTCTTTTCTTCTTAAAAAAAAAGAGCATCTACTTTTTTTTTTATGTGCAAAAGATTGAGACTGTGTAGATGTTGGGCGTGTGATGTTTGAATGATACTGATATTGCACAGGCTTTTATATGTCTTTCTTTCTTTGTGTGTGTGTGTGTGTGTGTGTGTGTGTGTGTGTGTGTGTGTGTGTGTGTGTGTGTGTGTGTGTGTGTGTGTGTGTGTGTGTGTGTGTGTGTGTGTGTTGTGTGTGTGTGTGTGTGTGTGTGTGTGTGTGCAGGCACATGTGTGTGAGACACTATTTTATTAATGGTACTGGTAATCTGCACTTGCTATTAATAGAATTATGTCCTGAATTTCTTCCTTTGAGGGTAAGACAGAATGTGTATGAATGTGCATGCGTGGGGAGGGGGGGGAGACAGACACACTAAGAGAGACAGAGAGAGAGAGAAAGAGAGAGAGAGAAAGAGAGAGAGAGAAAGAGAGAGAGAGAGAAAGAGAGAGAGAGAGAGAAAGTGAGAGAGAGACTGAGAGAAACACTGTTTCAGTGATATTGATAAATTACATTTGCTATTACCTCTCACATTTTTTTTCTCTGTGTGTGTGTGTGTGTGTGTGTGTGTGTGTGTGTGTGTGTGTGTGTGTGTTGTGTGTGTGTGTGTGTGTGTAAAAGAGAGAGAGAGAGAAATGTTTAAAAACAACAAGAAAGAAAGGTGGTACAGCCACTGAACAATCTTACCTTTTCCTGAAAAATTATCAAACAAAATTGAGATTTTGTGACCTTGAAAAACTTCAGTTGTAATAAAAATGGCAGAAATTTCTCAAAAAGAACTGTTTACATGCCTTGGTCAAAAAAAGCTGATTTTTGGTCCATGTGACCTTAACATGTCATCCTCTGAACTTGACACATTTTCACTTCCTAAATGCTACACAACTTTAAAATTTAGAAACAGCTAAGAATGTTTTGCTAATGCATTTTACTCTCTCTCTCTCTCTGTCTCTCTCTCTCTCTCACATGCACACACACACACACACAGGGGCGCATGTACATACACACACACATACACACACTCAAACACACACACGCACATGCACACACACACACAACATAGGGGACAAAATACATCTCTCTCCCAGGCAATATGAAATAATCTCCCTTCTGATAAAGAAAAGAAAAGGAAAGGAGTTTAGAAAGCAAGCTCACTCTGCATGCCTGTAGATCCAGTCCCCACCGTTGAGGTAGTCTTTCTCAAAGTATCGAGGGGCCCATTCTGTTTTGTTCAGTTTGCGCTCACGAGCGCTCTTTCTCTGCTCCTCCTCGATGACGTATTTCTCGTTGGTTGCCGCCTGCATGTCGCTCATCACCACAGCTCTGCTCACCCCTTCCCACAACCTGTTCCATGTAAAATGTGAACACAAATGATATACTGAACCTTTTTCGTTGTTTGTTTGTTATTATCACCTGTTACAACCTGTTCTGTGTAAAATGTGAACACAAATGGTATACTGTAACTTTTTTGTTGGCTTTTTGTTATTACTACCTGTTACAACCTGTTCTGTGTAAAATGTGAACACAAATGGTATACTGTAACTTTTTTGTTGGCTTTTTGTTATTACTACCTGTTACAACCTGTTCTGTGTAAAATGTGAATACAAATGGTATACTGTAACTTTTTTGTTGGCTGTTTGTTATTACTACCTGTTACAACCTGTTCTGTGTAAAATGTGAACACAAATGGTATACTGTAACTTTTTTGTTGGCTTTTTGTTATTACTACCTGTTACAACCTGTTCTGTGTAAAATGTGAATACAAATGGTATACTGTAACTTTTTTGTTGGCTTTTTGTTATTACTACCTGTTACAACCTGTTCTGTGTAAAATGTGAACACAAATGGTATACTGTAACTTTTTTGTTGGCTTTTTGTTATTACTACCTGTTACAACCTGTTCTGTGTAAAATGTGAATACAAATGGTATACTGTAACTTTTTTGTTGGTTGTTTGTTATCATTACCTGTACAACCTGTTCAATGTAAAATGTGAATACAAATGGTATACTGTAACTTTTTTGTTGGGTGTTTGTTATCATTACCTGTTACAATCTGTTCCATGTAAAATATGAACACAAATGGTATACTGTAACTTTTTTGTTGGGTGTTTGTTATCATTACCTGTTACAATCTGTTCCATGTAAAATGTGAATACAAATGGTATACTGTAACTTTTTTGTTGGGTGTTTGTTATCATTACCTGTTACAATCTGTTCCATGTAAAATGTGAATACAAATGGTATACTGTAACTTTTTTGTTGGGTGTTTGTTATCATTACCTGTTACAATCTGTTCCATGTAAAATGTGAACACAATTGGTATACTGTAACTTTTTTGTTAGCCATTTCTTATCATTTTTAATGTTGTGTGCTGGGACTGAACTCAAGCCATCGGGTTCTGAGTCCATGGCTATATCAACAGAACCAGCCAGTCCACACACAGAACTCAAACTGCTACGTGAGTCAACCACTGTCCACAGTTTGCATCTTTGATGGGCGTTCTCATGTTTCCATAAGGCAGTCATTGACGTGACTTACAGGATCTCCAGTTCTGCATGTGTACTCACATGATGGGGGTCTAAGCACTCTCAGGTCAGTAAACACTGACCAGACAGATGGGAAAAATCTCCACCCTTTATCCACCAGGCAGAGGTGTTCAGGCAGATACAACCCAGGACCTTCTGACTGTAAATTCATTTTTCTGTTTTGTGTTTCTAACACTTTACTGCAATAAAGCAAGAAAGTGAAGTGGTTAGGATATTTGGTTTCTGATCTTCTTCTTCTTCTTCTTCTTTTCTTTCATCTGCCGCTGGTGCCCTTCGGCGTCGCGGGGAGACACAGACGTCTGTCTGCAGCAAGGCGGGAGGCTTGATAGAGTGACAGGTCATGGGCTCGCAGGGTGTCAGCCACGGAGTCGCTCCATCGTCTCCGTGGTCTACCTCTGGCTTTCCAGCCAGTGTATCTGGTGGTGTATGCCCGTAGGGCCGGTTGGTCGGGCGGCATTCTGGTGAGGTGACCAAACCACCTGATCCTTTGTTGTTCGACATGGTGGAGAATTGGTGTTAGTCCGACCATGTTTCTGATCACCTCATACTTGATCTTGTCGCGTCTGGTCTTGTTGACAGCTTTTCTCAGGCAGCGCATTTCACATGTGACCAATTTTCTCTCTAAGGCTTTTGTTAGGGCCCATGTCTGACACTGGTATGTGAGTGTTGGAACGAAGATGGCGTTGATGAGTTTTGCCTTGGTGCTCACTGGGATGCTGGGATATTTCAGAAGGGGGGCGAGTTGGTAACTGACTGCGTTCGCTTTCTGGCATCTTGTTTCTATCTCTCTGTCCAATTTTCCATCTTCAGTGAAGAGGCTGCCAAGGTATTTAAATTCTTTGGTCTGTTTCAGCTGGGTGCCGTTGATGTTGATGTCCAGCTTTCCTGGATTTCTGCTGACAGACATAACTTCTGTTTTGTTGATACTGATCTTCATATCATACTTCTCGCAGCTTGTGTTGAGTTGGTCTGTGTGTTCTTGAAGAGCTGCTTTCTGATCAGAGGGTCTAAATATGATCCTGCCTAGGTACTGCCTGCTTAATACAGGGTGGAGAATTGTCCTACATTGAAGTCAACATAAATAGTCATTTGTGCCCACCTGCCAGTACATAAATATCCGTTATGTTTATATGTTTCCGTAAACCCCTTCAGTTAGGCATGTTACAGATCCTGTAAGCCATGTCAGTGTTCAGTGGCTTAAGGAATCATGAAAATACCCAGCACAAACACTTACCAAGGATGGATATACAGACTAGTATATGAAACATCTGCACAATGCAAGCCAAAATTCACAAATCTGAGAAAACCTTGCCAGGCATGTTGCAAACCAACAATAACAACTGCTAGGAATGGAGAAAACAACAGCAACAACAACTGCTAAGACTGAATGAAAACAACAACAACAACAATTGCCAAGACTGACAGGAAACAACAACAACAACAACTACTAAGAATGAAAGAAAACAACAACTAACAGGAATGATGGAAAACAACAACAACAAACAAAAAAATCTTTCATGTTCACAACTTGAGCCAGCATATGAAATTCTAGGTGATCTCAAAGGGAAGAGCATGGTCCCTGTAATACAACATTGCCCATTCTTTTTTTTTTTTCCTTCTGCATATTTCTGTGTATCCTATGAATGCTGACAGATTTTTCCAGAGAATTTTTCCACAGACAACTCCTTCATTGCCACAGGATCTTTAACACTTTCCCAGCATGCACTTTCAGCAAGACACTAATCCCTCCTGCTGCTCATATTGATAGCGTGGGTCAGCCGCCCTTGCATGATTCATTTACAGAGAACGGTCAGTCTGCCAGCCGAATGTGCCCAAAATGTTGGGAAAAACTTAATGTGTGCTGAGTGTGTGCTGCACACGAGACCTTGGTTTATCATCTGATCCGAAAGACAAGCATGCAGACTATCACACAAGATCTAGTGCAGGGTAGAGAAAAATTCCTGTCTGATCCGAGATTCAAACCTGGGTTTCTCATGTCCTAGATAGGTGGTCTAACCTACCATGCCACACGTTTTTACTTAACCTTTTTGAGTCCTGCACCCGACCCACTAACTGCAAAAAGTGAACTCTTTGACTCCCTCACCCTATCCACCAGCTTCCTGGATTAAGTTTATGCTTTGCTAGTATGGTTGACAATGTAGGATGCTGGTGGACAGAACATGGGCGTCAATGGGTCAAGTTTACAGAGCCGGCCAAATGTCCTGACTTAAATCCAGCTACCACACTGTACTGTCCTGTGTGTTCTTGTTTGTACTATTGTGTATTGCGTTTAATACTGTGTACTGTATTGTACTATAAATACATGGCTGAAAAATTATCTGTGCATCATTCCTACATTTCAGGTCACCCTAACTCATGTAATATGCTTTGTCCCTTTCTAGACTTGTGACAAACACTGTTAGGACCAATCTGTGGTCCAAATTCACTTCCATACACCAACCACAAGGCTCAGAGACCGACCAGTAGACCGACCGACCAGTCTAATGCGTAAGGGATAATCATCTTCTTCTCCCCCATCCCCTATCAACCGCCCACCCATCCCTGCAAATTTGTGTCTGGGCTAGTGGCCTTACAATTCAACTTGTCAGCCCCCACTCCCCACCCCCAATCACCGAGTTCACACATATATATGTTACTATATCAAAAATACAAACCTCTCTGATTCGAACAGCTGCTGATCAGTGATGGGCACCGTGTAGCGTTTTAATCTTGCTGCACGGATTTCTGGTGTTGGGGTCCAGAAAATTTCTCTCTTCTGGGTGAAAAGGCAAAAAAATACCAATCTGAGTGAACTGCATATTCTAAAATGGTTGAAACAAGAAAACAACCAACCCAAAACATAGCAACAATAACAATCAACACAAACTACACAGACAGTGAAAGGTGAAGGTGTGGTGGTGGTGTAAATCTGGGGAAAGCATTTAAGTGGCTCTGTTACTGATGTTTGTGTCATCACTGATAACACAGCATGGCCCTGTTACTAATCCAAGAACTATATTTAACACATACACACACACACACATACACACACACGCGCGCGCACACACGCGCGCGCACGCACGTGCACGCACGCACACGCACACACACACACACACACACGTGCACACACACACACACAAACACACACGCGCCACCACTTCAAAAACGAGAACAGGCAAACACACACAACCCCCCCCCCCCCCCCAGACACACACACCAAGCACATGCACACACCCCAACACACCCACCCTACCCCCACCCACACACACACACACACACACACACCCAAACACAAGCATGCACATACAGACACACACACATACCAAACAACCATACATAAATGCACACACGTACAGACACAAACATACCAAACAAACACACACACACACATGCTAAAGCTAGGAAAGAGCAAAGGATACGACCACTTGAAATCACATCAGGAACAAACAACAATCGAGACAAGCTAATATAACCAATTCCCCAAAACTACCCCCAAAAGAGACAACCGAAAACAAAACAAAAGAGACTAACACATACCCAAACAAAGTACTGTTCTACAATACTGGAAACAAAACAAAAAAGACAAACAAACCAATATACTCCAATACTGAAAACAAAACACAACTGACAAACGAAACCTAAACAAATAGTCTACTATATTGAAAACAAACAAAAAGACAAAACAACCCCCCCCCCCAAAACAACATTGTATTTAACTGAAACAAAACAAAAAAGACAACAACAAAAATCCTAAACAAACCAATATTCTGCTACACTGAAAACAGAACCCAACAGACAAACAAAAAGCCAACAAACATTTAAAACCCACACAAACCAATACTGTACACTACTCACCTTGTCCAAGGCGCGGTCTTTGATATAGATTTCTTGATCCCAGTGTCCGTCTATCATGGCCAGAACATCAGAACCCATCATGATCTTGCCATGGATTCTGTTGGATGCCTGACCACTGCCCAGGAATGGCTGAAAACACATAACAATAACACATAGATATTACAAGACATATAAATAATGAAATCTTAAATAAAATTTTGAGTTATACTATACTGACATTCCTCTGTCCTGAAGGACCCCAAACTTGCGACATTGGATTAATGTCAGTTTTGTCTGTAGTGTCTAGAATCCTAGGCAAAACAAACAAAAACTAAAACAAAACAACTTCAAATAAACCAACCAAACAAAGTGATATTGCATAGTGAATAAGCAAAGAAAAAAAAAAGGTATGAATTTTTGCCTAACTGGCCTTTGTCAAGCATGAACAACAGACATCCAAGAAACAATTCACAAACTTTAGGATAAAAACAACAGCAGAACAGCTAATTTCCCCCAATATTTCCTTGAGCTGGAGAAAGTGACTGAGCCCTCTGTGAATTTGTTTCTTCGTTGTCTTTTATGTATGTTTGACAAAGGCCAGTTGGATGAAAATTTGAGTCTGTCCTGTGTATTAATTATGCATTCTGATTCTATTGTCATATATTTCCTGTTTCAATCTGTTGAATACAGATAGTCACATGTATTTTGACTTCAGATACAATACAGGCTTAAACAAACAGACATACAACATCATCAAGCAAACATAGACATAAACCATAATACAAATTACATTTGTGATGTCATCTCACGACATCTCTGGAATTTGAGTTTCTTTATACTATCTTCATTCATGGACAAGGAAAGTAATGACAACTCAAATTTACTTGGGTGTACAAAAATAACCAGTTGGGATGAATAAATACACATGTTAAAGATCCTGTAAGTCATGTCACTGCCTGGTGGGTTATGGAGACAAAAACACCCAGCATGCATACCCACCAAAAACTGAATAAGCAGACTGCACAGCAACAAACCACCTGCACAGTATGGCAAAGCAATGTGCTACAAGCATCCAAGAAAAATGAAAAGAACCTCCCCCAAAACATGTGAACTGTATAACAACAACAAACATTGATAGCAATAATTTCACTTATACACAGCAAACAGTAATGTCAAAAGCATCCATGACGCATTTTACATGAATATAACAAACATTTTACAGGAATAAAGCAAACCATGCATGCACACACACACACATGTACATACACACACACACACATGTACATACACACACACACACATGTACATACACACACACACATGTACATACACACACACATACATACACAAGAACACTGACTAGGGTACATTCAATCATGCATTGGCATGTATCCTTGATCCAAGTTATCATGCTGTTTCTCTCTAACACACACACACGAACAACAACACACAACACCACACACACACACACACACACACACACACACACACATGTACACACACACACTCTCTCTCTCTTTTCACACACTTTTCAACACACACTCATATACATATATACAAACATACATACGCACACATATGCAGCATCTGTTCTCTAGATATACTCATTCATAAACATGGAAAAGCAGCGAAACGACACCACAATATATCTACCTTCAGTTTAAATTCCAGTTCGCATTTGTATCCAGTCTTGGGACAGTTGAGGGTCACTTTGCCTCCCAGCTCCATGGTCAATGTTCCTATCAAGATTCCTGTCACAACAGTCACTAACACTCTCAGGACATTTCATTTCTCCATGTTTGTTCTCTACTTCTTGGAGCTTGTATTCATGCGGGCAAGCACGCGCACATCACACACACACGCACACGCAAACACATGCACACATTCATCATCTAATATCACTTGCATTAACAGTATGAATGAACAAACATTCACACATCAATGCACGCACACACACACTTGCATGCATGCACACATACAGAACAACTGTAAAAACTACATTTGGCCTCCCTGTACAAATATCAAAATCATTACAACTACATCAATTTCCTTCCACACACAGAGAAAACACAGTATCTGCTTCCTGTCGTGAATATTAAAATCATTATAAGTCATGTCAAGCATGAACAACATGACACAAACAAACAATTCACAAACTTTAGGATAAAATCAGTATAACAATTATAATAATCATAATAACTGCATCAATTTACACACACATTGATAAGTATGATATGTCAATGGTAAATGTCAGATTTTCAGTCAGAAGGTTGTGGGTTCAATCCGCCTAAATGCACCCACCCAATCTGTCATATCAACATGTGTTCAGACTTGTTAGTGCATAAACCCCCTTCATATGCATACACACAGAAAACATCAAATATGCATGTCAAAGATCCTCTTCGGAAACATGAAAATACCCAGCATTAACCCCATCAAAGATGCAGACTGTGCAACAACATAGCGGAGTGTAGCCAGCTCACCTAACACCTTGAGTTCTCTGTGCTCCACTAAAGCGTCTGATTATGTGTAATATGCAGCGACCCCAAACGCATATGGAGTAAAGTTAACAAGAAACACCCGAGGGTGCTGGATGGTAACCCAGAGCGCCAGTGCCTCACCACTCTCCGGACAATCACCGCCCAAGCTCCTAATGCCACGTGATACCCATTTCATCAAGCAAAGGGGGGCTCCATGTGCTGCATGATCCATTCAAACCTAGTCATCAGTTACTTTGTTTACAAACCAGATGGCCCCGACATGACACAACACCATTTCATCAAGCAAATGGGGGCTGTACATGCTGTGCATGATCCACTCGGACCTAGTCATCAGTTAATTTGTGTACAAATGGAATGGCAAGGTGGGGAGATGACAAACCCCGGACATAGCCATATAACGTGCACTACCTAGGTCCATCCCAGCCACCCGACCAAGAGAGAATCCAAAAGCCCTCTTCTGCCCTATTCTGGGAATTCATCTCTCTATTGAGCAGCCCAGCCAGCCACCAGTTTGCACAGCCAGTCCAAATGTGTTTGGAGAAAAGAGCTATGTGAGAACAATTCATAACTTATAATAAGTATGCCCGTGCACACATGTATACACACACACACACACACATGCATGCATGCATGTTCACACACCCACACACACCCATGTACACGCATGCACACACACACACACACACAACCACAGACTGACATGCCTTACCTTTGCAATGTGCGTAAGGCATGGTGATGAAGTAATCCTCCCCTCTCTCCAAGAATGACAGGGTGGCCACCCCATCAAGAATGGCTGACAGGGAATTCCCTGCAATCAACATGACAAACATCACCGTTACAAGCCACTGAATCCTACAACTCTGAACAGTTAAAAAATGTGATCATCTGAAGTGTTAGACTGTTGGAAAACACAATCAAAACCAGAAACATTCACCCTTTGGCTCCTGCACCCAATCCATCAACCGCAAAAAGTTAATCATTTGACTCCCTTACCCTATCCACCAGCTTCCTGCAGGATAGGGTGAGGGAATTAAAGGGTTAAGTTTTTGCTTTGCTGGCATGGTTCACAATGCAGGATGCTAGTGGATTATTTGATTCAATGGGAAGAATATTATCAATTCTTATCAGGTCTCACTCTCAACCTTAAAGTTGCATGCACACACACCTTCAGTGGAAGATAAATGATTTTCAAATAAAAACTGAAGGAAATATATCGAGATAAAATCACCAAATGAAGAGATGCCTCTCAAACATTAAAAAACTAGCTAAATGAAAATAAAACTATCAAATCAATACAAGTGGATATATATCCAGCAGTAAGGTGTGTTTAACTCAATGTCACCATCTTAATACTTCAAGGAAAGTGGTCACAGTTACCAGCTGACCCAGCAAAAATGTACAAATCATTTACTTCAAAACAATCTTAAAAACCATGCCTACCTTAAGATTTGTATAATATTCCTTACACTAATCAACCATTTCACAAACAAACAAAAAACAAACAAAAACAAAAAAAACAAAAACAAAAAAAACAAAAAACAAAAGAACGAACAAAAGCAGACGACATTAATAACCATTTTCCATGGAACTGTCAGTGACTAAATTTCCAACCTGATTCAATTTCATTGCTCCAACAGGAACAAATAAGCAAAATTTACGGAGATGCTTACCGTAAAACTTGGATCGAGCCAGGATGCTGCCACTTATGTTGAAGCCATCTTTACGATTGGTCACATGAAAGACAGAGATTGGGGGATGATGGGAAACCTGTGGAAAAACATATCATACATTACCAAAGACAGAGATTCAATCAACCTTTCTACTGTCACAGCGACATCTCTACACTCAGTGAGTTACTGCATTATAAAGATACAGATTCACAGCGACATCTCTACACTCAGTGAGTTACTGCATTATAAAGATACAGATTCACAGCGACATCTCTACACTCAGTGAGTTACTGCATTATAAAGATACAGATTCACAGCGACATCTCTACACTCAGTTACTGCATTGTAAAGATACAGATTCACAGCAACATCTCTACACTCACTGAGTTACTACATTGTAAAGATATAGATTCACAGCAACATCTCAACACTCAGTGAGTTACTGCATTGTAAAGATACAGATTCACAGCAACATTTCCACACTCAAACAAACACACACACACACACATACATATGCCGCGCACAGCATCATGCATGCACGCACGCACACACACACACCTGTTCAGCAATGTAGAAGGTACGACTGCCAGAAGCAGGATGGTGCCAACAACAGCGGAAGCATTCCCCTATCACTGGATTGTATGGCTTCTCAGACCCTGTACATACAATTTTATTATGTCACTAGACCTTGTACATACATCTTTATTATGTCACTCGACCTTGTACATACATCTTTATTATGTCACACAGACCTTCTACATACACCTTCATTATGTCACCAGACCTTCTACATACACCTTTATTATGTCACTCAGACCTTTTACATACATCTTTATTATGTCACTCAGACCTACATACATCTTTATTATGTCACTCAGACCTTGTACATACACTTTATTATGTCACCTCAGACCTTGTACATACATCTTTATTATGTCACTCAGACCTTCTACATAATCTTATTTTGTCAACCAGACCTTCCACATACATCTTTATTACGTCACTCAGACCTTCTATATACATCTTTATTATGTCACTCAGACCTTCTATATACATCTTTATTATGTCACTCAGACCTTCTATATACATCTTATTATGTCACTCAGACCTTCTATATGCATCTTTATTATGTCACTCACTGACTCAGACCTACATACACCATTATGTCACTCAGACCTTCCACATACACCTTTATGTCACTCAGACCTTCTACATACACCATTATGTCACTCAGACCTTCTACACATCTTTATTATGTCACTCAGACCTTCTACATACACCTTCATTATGTCACTCAGACCTTCTACATACACCTTCATTATGTCACTCAGACCTTCTACATACATCTTTATTATGTCACTCAGAACTTCTACATACACCATTACGTCACTCAGACCTTCTACACATCTTTATTATGTCACTCAGACCTTCTACATACACCTTCATTATGTCACTCAGACCTTGTACATACACCTTCATTATGTCACTCAGACCTTCTACATACACCTTCATTATGTCACTCAGACCTTCTACATACATCTTTATTATGTCACTCAGACCTTCTACATACACCTTCATTATGTCACTCAGACCTTCTACATACACCATTACGTCACTCAGACCTTCTACACATCTTTATTATGTCACTCAGACCTTCTACATACACCTTCATTATGTCACTCAGACCTTGTACATACACCTTCATTATGTCACTCAGACCTTGTACATACACCTTCATTATGTCACTCAGACCTTCTACATACATCTTTATTTATGTCACTCAGACCTTCTACATACACCTTCATTATGTCACTCAGACCTTCTACATACATCTTTATTATGTCACTCAGACCTTCTACATACACCATTACGTCACTCAGACCTTCTACACATCTTTATTATGTCACTCAGACCTTCTACATACACCTTCATTATGTCACTCAGACCTTCTACATACACCTTTATTATGTCACTCAGACCTTCCACATACACCATTATGTCACTCAGACCTTCCACATACACCTTCATTATGTCACTCAGACCTTCCACATACACCTTCATTATGTCACTCAGACCTTCTACATACACCTTCATTATGTCACTCAGACCTTCTACATACATCTTTATTATGTCACTCAGAACTTCTACATACACCATTACGTCACTCAGACCTTCTACACATCTTTATTATGTCACTCAGACCTTCTACATACACCTTCATTATGTCACTCAGACCTTGTACATACACCTTCATTATGTCACTCAGACCTTCTACATACACCTTCATTATGTCACTCAGACCTTCTACATACATCTTTATTATGTCACTCAGACCTTCTACATACACCTTCATTATGTCACTCAGACCTTCTACATACACCATTACGTCACTCAGACCTTCTACACATCTTTATTATGTCACTCAGACCTTCTACATACACTTCATTATGTCACTCAGACCTTGTACATACACCTTCATTATGTCACTCAGACCTTACCACATACACTTCATTATGTCACTCAGACCTTGTACTACATCTTTATTATGTCACCAGACCTTCTACACTATACCTGCATTATGTCACTCAGACCTTCTACACAATCTTATATGTCATCAGTACCATTCTACAATACACTTCATTATGTCACTCAACCTTTATACTCACTTATTATGTCACTCAGACCTTCTACATACATCTTCATATTATGTCACTAGATCTTCATACACATCTTTATTATGTCATCTCATGTACCATTACAATTCACCTCAATTATGTCACTCAGATCTATCTACATACACCTTCATATTATGTCACTCAGACCTTCATACATACACCTCATTATGTCACTCAGACTTCTACATACACCAATATGTCACACTCAAGACCTTCTACATACACATTATACATCACTCAGACCTTCTACACATCTTTATTATGTCACTCAGACCTTCTACATACACCTTCATTATGTCACTCAGACCTTCTACATACACCTTCATTATCGTCACTCAGACCTTCTACATACCCTTCATTATGTCACTCAGACCTTCTACATACACCTTCATTATGTCACTCAGACCTTCACATACACCTTCATTATGTCACTCAGACCTTCTACATACACCTTCATTAGTCACTCAGACCTTCTACATACACCTTCATTACGTCACTCAGACCTTCTACATACACCTTCATTATGTCACTCAGACCTTCTACAACATCTTTATTATGTCACTCAGATCTTCTACATACACTTTCATTATGTCACTCAGACCTTCTACATACACCTTCATTATGTCACTCAGACCTTCTACATACACCTTCATTATGTCACTCAGACCTTCTACATACATCTTTATTATGTCACTCAGACCTTCTACATACACCTTCATTATGTCACTCAGACCTTCTACATACACCATTATGTCACTCAGACCTCTATACACCTTCATTAGTCACTCAGACCTTCTACAACATCTTTAATATGTCACTCAGACCTTCTACATACACCTTATTATGTCACTCAGACCTTCTACATACACCTTCATGACGTCACTCAGACCTTCTACACATCTTATTATGTCACTCAGACCTTCTACATACACCTTCATTATGTCACTCAGACCTTCTACATACACCTTCATTATGTCACTCAGACCTTCTACATACACACTTCATTATGTCACTCATACCTTCACATACATCTTCATTATGTCACTCAGCCTTCTACATACACCATTATGTCACTCAGACCTTCTACATACACCTTCATTATGTCACTTAGACCTTCTACATACACCTTCATTATGTCACTCAGACCTTCTACATACACCATTATGTCACTCAGACCTTCTACATACACCTTCATTATGTCACTCAGACCATTCTACATACACCTTCATTATGTCACTCAGACCTTCTACATACACCTTCATTATGTCACTCAGACCTTCTACATACACCTTCATTATGTCACTCAGACCTTCTATATACACCCATTATGTCACTCAGACCTTCTACATACACCTTCATTATGTCACTCAGACCTCACATACACCTTCATTTATGTCACTTAGACCTCTCATACACCTTCATTATGTCGCTTAGACCTTCTACATACACCTTCATTATGTCACTTAGACCTACATACACCTTCATTATGTCACTCAGACCTTCTACATACACCATTATGTCACTCAGACCTTCTACATACACCTTCATTATGTCACTCAGACCTTCTACATACACCATTATGTCACTCAGACCTTCTACATACATCTTTATTATGTCACTCAGACCTTCTATATACACCTTCATTATGTCACTCAGACCTTCTACATACACTTCATTATGTAACTCAGACCTTCTACATACACCATTATGTCACTCAGACCTTGTACATACACCTTCATTATGTCAGTCAGACCTTCTACACACATCTTTATTATGTCAGTCAGACCTTGTACATACATCTTTATTATGTCAGTCAGACCTTGTACATACATCTTTATTATGTCAGTCAGACCTTGTACATACATCTTTATTATGTCAGTCAGACCTTGTACATACATCTTTATTATGTCAGTCAGACCTTGTACATACATCTTTATTATGTCAGTCAGACTTTAAATGTATAACTTCATTTTTTCTGTCAGTCAGACAATGAACACACAACTTGTACGGTTAACATTTTCCTCCTTAAAAATGTCAAATTAAAAGAGTCCACATGTACTAGTACAGGCTTTTTATTTTCTATTTAAGTGTACTGTAAGTTTTTCCATTTTTCATTTTGTTTTGTTTTTTTAATGCTTGTGGATTGCAAGTCTGAAATGCACTCAAATATGTGAGTGGGATTTTGATGTGTATGGCCGTTTGCTGGTAGTTGCATTTTCTTTTAATCCACAATTAAAGTAGTCTTTCTGAAGGAAGCCACCATTTTCAGTATGGTGCATCATATTGCATGCTCTGTGGGTTTTTTTTTTATTTCTATAAATATATCCCCAACACTGGCAACACTTAGAAGATTTTTTATATGCGTATTTGATGTTCTGCAAACACATACACTCCTCTGGTGGGAGGGGTGGGGGGTTAAAGTACTAGCAGGTCTGCACATAAACTGACCACAAAAACCAGAAAGTCTCTGACCTTTACCCAGTGGATGGTACTCCAGTAGGTGCGATGACATAACTATGGACTAATGCACCCCTCATGCCATGAGTAATTTCTGGACCACAAGGTATTCTTCCCATTTCATTTCCTGAATTTGTTCTCTTTCAACTTGTCTGGTTCATAAGTCAGTACAATCTTGTTTCAGTGCTGAAGTACATGCATAACCAAACTGAAGTAGAACTGACAAACTACAGGACACTATATGCAATGCTGATGTTTAAGAGATGGCCGTAATGAATGAAAAGTTCATACGATAAAGACTGGTAATTTCCAACTTTAACAATCAACATAACCTGAGGTATGCACTCACATTTTTACAGAAGTGGTCATTAATAACAGTAACAATAATAATAATAATAATGATAATAATAACAATAATAATAATAATAAACAATAACAATAATAACAACAATAATAATCATTTATTCTCATACAGCATTATTTTACAATCTCATTTGGACTCATTTCTCATGACAAATTCTACGAGACACAGAGTGTAACATGCAGAAACACAAATATATGTCACACACATCAAAATAAACATAAATGTACCTGCACAAATGAATACATACCGACAATGTCCAACCATACATATACATATATCTATTGTTATAACTGCATTGTTACTGTCATTGTTACTGTTACCATTATCATTATCATTCCTGTTGCTCAAAGTCCAGCAGACTACACAGAACCATATCCGAGTTATAGCCATTTCAAAATGTACACAAGACCTCATTAAAAAAAAAAAAAGGAAAAGAAAACTGGAAAAAGAAAATTAAACACACGTATTGATGCACTCAAATTCATGATCTACGGGTATGCCCCTTGCACTCATCATTCCATCCAATTTATCACAAGGAAGTTTAGAAAAACATAACTGAATACAAAAGTAACATAACTCATGACAATAAGACATATATAAAGACTGCCCTAAATTATCTAAAATTGCATCTGCACATCGCATTTTCTTAGAGCTAAAAATGCGCATGATACATGCACCCAATTATCAATCCTAATGGAAAGTGTGTAACTGTAAGGCTATGTGAATGGATCAGCAAACCAGAAAATGACAGGAGAGATGACAGATAGCAAAGGAGCAAGGCAGGAACAAAGAGAGTGACAGAAGAGGAAATTTCTCACACAGAATTTCCAGAACATGGGGATATTATTAACAATGATGGAGCCCCCAGCATCTCCACAGGGGGATCATAAACACATAAACACATACGAATATCTATGTGATGCCACATGATCGGTGCTTGGAAAGGTATGACTATTTGAATGAGCGGCCCTTCTTACTGAATGCTAAATAATCACACATTTACATTCATTCAAAAATGTTCATAACAAGCATGCTCATGGATGCATGCATGTGCACATATACACACTGAGATATCTGAAAGGTGCAGAAATCAGATGGGTAAGCACTGGACTTCCAATCAGAAGGTTCCGAGTTCGATTCTGCCTGGGTACCTTTTCCAAAGTGGATAAAATGTGGAGATTTTTGTGATCTCCCCTGTCAACATATGTACAGACAGACCTGTTACTGCCTAAACCCTCTTAGTGTGTGTATGTACAAAGAACACCAGGCAATTAAAGATCCTGTCAGTGATGTCTCTGGTGGCTTACAGAAACATGCGCGCCCACCAAAGATGCAGACTGTGCAACAACACAGTGGAGTGTGGTCTGCTCGCTTAACAGCTTGAGTACTCCATGCACCACTAAAATGTCTGATTATATTCAATGTACAGTGAGTCCAACTCATTTTGTTGAATAGTGCTATACAAGAACAATTCATGACGGTTACACCATAACTATTACACACTTACTTTAGGTTTCTTGTAGAAGCCAGACAGGTACCACTTGACCACTGATTTCATGCGACTGTATGGACTTTCTTCCAGTACAGCCCTGTTATACAGACAGCAAGACCAGATAATGAATTCACTAGTGACTGCAGACTGAAAATTGCTAAGCAAACATCTATAATAAAATAAAAGTTGTTACAGACATTCTAAGAACTGGGTTTGGGCAATGCAAAATAATTTCAGTACATTTCTCTCACTCTCTCTCAAACACACACACACCACACACACACACACACACACACACACACACACACAACACACACACACACACAACACACACACAAACAAACATACACACACAGAGCCATAGTTCCAAAATTTTATGAAATCTCACAGATATGTACATATACACACACACACACATACAACACATAGCTAAAGTTCCAAAATTTTCAAAAAAGCACGCACGCACGCACCACACCGCACGCACACACACACACACACGCAGGCATGCATGCACACACGCACGTACACATACTCCTACATCCATTGGTGATGATGACGGTAACATGAAATATGAAATTAATGACTGCTGGAATCACTGACTGTCATCTACAACCCATACATGTCTTACAGCCTTGTCTTGGGTTCTTAGGGCAAATAAGTGTGTTCAGAGTTTTTCACATGTAGAAAAACTGACAGACAGTCAGACAGTCAGACAGACAGACAGACAGACAGACAGACAGACAGTCAGTCAGACAGACACACAGACAGACACACACACACAGACAGACACACACATGCATGCACGCACGCACGCGCGCGCACGTCATAGCAGAGAAGAACACAATATCCAGGTGCGCCAACTCACCCAGACAGTATATCAGCATGGTAGTAGTAGTCAGACAGCTTGTCCAGAAATGACCTGGGTTCCAGAATGAAGGTTGGCAATACCACTTTGGACAAGTCCATACCTGGACGCACCTGAAAAAAAAAAAGCAACCCATTACTCAAGTATGCATAAAACCAAAAACAACTTGAAAATGCACACTGGGTCATGTTCATGCGCTTATAGCCCAGCTGACCACCACAGCCATATCAAGGCTGACACCACATTAAAAATAACTCCAAAATTCAACTAAACAGACTGCAATTAAAAACCAAGTACATGATTATCCTATCAAGTCCAAACGCATTTAAAAGTGTTTCCATACATGCAATCATACAAGATGAACTCTACTGATGTCTTGTAAAAACTTGAAAATTGCATCAGGGGGAACAGAGGTTCTTTGTGGAGTGTGTCGTATAGTATAGTGCTTCTTTCTCATATAGTATAGTGTTTATGTCTCATATTGCGCATCTCAGCATTCAACAAGAAGGGGTCTGATGCCGAATGGCTTGAAACATGGTAGGCACCATTGTGTGTTCTCATTTTTTGTAAGGTATGAGTGAGTGAACAATGGGAGAAAGTGTTTAAAATTGGGACTGATTTGGAAAAGTTTGCCATCTACAGACTGATCCCCAACGTCACCACAGTAAAAATAGAGTGAAAACTCTCCTCAAAAGTTTCCCAACATCGCCAGCCAACATCTGGCCAAAATCCATACAAACACATATGTGTGCGAACATACATGCCACCTCACACAGACAAAAAGCAAATAAAAACAGGTAAAAAAAATCTCCAACTCAAAGGTCCAGGTTCAATCCTGTCTCATACCTCCCACCTGGTGGGTAAAGGGTGGAGATTTCTCCAATCTCCAAGTCAGCATGTGTCCTGACCTGTTAGTGCCTAAAATTCTGTCCTGTATTTATCTGAATAAAGCATAAATATGTATGTTAAAAATCCTGTATGTCATATCTTAGACTTATGGAAATATAAAAACGCCCAGCATGCAACCTCATCAGTGAAGAGTGTGCAGACTGTGCAGCAACATACCTCCTGCACAGTGTGGGCGAAACAATAAGCATACATGCATCCAGCAAAAAAATCAGAACACTTAATTTTTTCTAAACCAGAAAAATGGAAACAGACAAGCAGATACAACATACACAAAAGCAAAAAAAAACAAAACAAAACAAAAACTGATAAAAGGAAATATGTTATCATCATCACTTACTTGTTTGACTAAAGTCCATATCAAGCTCTTGTTTTCATCTGTGACCTCCTCGTCTGACAATCATCCCCACTCTGAAACAGACAATCATTGTCTGACAATCATCCCTACTCTGAAACAGACAATCATTGTCTCACAATCATCCCCACTCTGAAACAGACAATCATTGTCTGACAATCATCCCCACTCTGAAACACACAATCATTATCTGACAATCATCCCCACTCTGAAACACAAATCATTATCTGACAATCATCCCCACTCTGAAACACAATCATTATCTGACAATCATCCCCACTCTGAACACACAATCATTATCTGACAATCATCCCCACTCTGAAACAATCATTGTCTGACAATCATCCCCACTCTGAAACAATCATTGTCTGACAATCATCCCCACTCTGAAACAATCATGTCTGACAATCATTCCCACTCTGAAAACAATCACTGTCTGACAATTCATTCCCACTCTGAAACAATCACTGTCTGACAATCATCCCAACTCTGAAATAGACAATCACTGTCTGACAATCATCCCTACTCTGAAACAGACAATCATTGTCTCACAATCATCCCCACTCTGAAACAGACAATCATTGTCTGACAATCATCCCCACTCTGAAACACACAATCATTATCTGACAATCATCCCCACTCTGAAACACACAATCATTATCTGACAATCATCCCCACTCTGAAACACACAATCATTATCTGACAATCATCCCCACTCTGAAACACACAATCATTATCTGACAATCATCCCCACTCTGAAACACACAATCATTATCTGACAATCATCCCCACTCTGAAACAATCATTGTCTGACAATCATCCCCACTCTGAAACAATCACTGTCTGACAATCATTCCCACTCTGAAACAATCACTGTCTGACAATCATCCCAACTCTGAAATAGACAATCACTGTCTGACAATCATCCCCACTCTGAAACACAGACAATCATTGACAATCATCCCAGTGCTGAAACAGACAGATAATCATTGTCTGACAATCATCCCCACTCTGAAACATGCAGACAATCAATGTCTGACAATTATACCCACTCTGAAACATACAAATACAAACATCATAGTTATCATTATAAACGGCAACAAACCAACTTGTACATTTGTGCTCACACACAGAGGCAAGGCCTTGACTGCAGAAGCAATGACTACAGCATAGCGTACACACATACATCTAGATTTCATGCTGACAAATCAACAACAAAAGAAGTAGTATCCATGGGCACACAAATAATTATGTATGTGCATGCCTGCACACATACTAAGACACAAATAAGCCAAAAACACATCACATACAAACGTATACCTATCATGATTTTTAATGTAAATAAAACTAAGCATGCAGGTTACTGACGAACACAAACCAGCATGGATGAAAGTGTGTGTTCATGTGCACATTACAAATGGTTACATATATCAAGCAGGATTATCCATGATTTTCCATGTAAAGAAATTTCAGCACAGAAGTGATTTACTTGCACACAACAAAGCTTGGGAGGAAACACACACGCATGCACGCGTGCACACACACACACACACACACACATACACACACACACACATGCGCGCGCACACACACACATGCGCACGCGCACACACACACTCACACACACTGTTAGACCTATCAAACATGATTTACAATGGAAAAAGCAACTGAACACAAGGGAAAAAAACCAGCAGAACAGCTGGGATGGGAGCAAGGTCTACAATCATTACTGCCCCAAGACAAACATCACATGAACCATAAAACTGCCGCTGTTATCAACTGTGCGCCGGCTTGAATAACAATACCTAGTAATCTTTCTCATCAACACATTATTCTACTATATTGCAATTATCTTTCAAGGTTTTTGAATAAACCAAAAGCATGGATTAATTTAACCCTTTGACTCCCTCACCCTTTCCACCAGCATCCCACGTTAGCTATGACAGCAGAGCAAAAACTTAACCCTTTCACTCCCTCATCCTATCCATGAGGGAAGCTAGTAGATAGAGTGAGGGAGAGAAAGGGTTAAGTTTTTGCAGCTAGCAGATAGGAAAGGGTTAACACAACTACCCCATGAACCAGAAAAACATGAAAATAGAACCAGAACACGTATTTAATTAATACATTCAGACAAAACAGGCGCAAATTTTCACCAAGTGGCCTTTGTCAAGCGTGAATGTAAGATCACAAAACCTGGTGGATAGGGCGAGGAAGTGTAAGGATTAAGTTTTTGCTCTGCTGTCATGGCAAACAACTAACCCACAGACAGAGACTG
The DNA here is from genome assembly GCA_030674185.1 of Monoplex corrugatus. Taxonomy (NCBI): domain Eukaryota; kingdom Metazoa; phylum Mollusca; class Gastropoda; order Littorinimorpha; family Ranellidae; genus Monoplex; species Monoplex corrugatus. The sequence goes on from JAPXFY010000024.1 coordinate 34,161,996, forward strand.
ACACTGCCATCAACTTTTACAGCTGTACCAATTGTTATGGCACAGTACAGCTTGCTTTATCACAACTAACCCACAGACACTGCCATCAACTTTTACTGTTCTACCAACTGCCATGGTACAGTACAGCTTGCTTTAACACAACTAACCCACAGACACTGCCATCAATGCTTACAACTGTACCAACTGTTATGGCACAGTACAGCTTGCTTTAAAACAAGTCACCCACAGACACTGCCATCAACTTTTACAGTTGTACCAACTGCCATGATACAGTACAGCTTGCTTTAACACAACTAACCCACAGACACTGCCATCAATTTTTACAGTTGTACCAACTGCCATGGTACAATACAGCTTGCTTTAACACAACTAACCCACAGACACTGCCATCAATTTTTACAGTTGTACCAACTGCCATGGTACAGTACAGCTTGCTTTAACACAACTAACCCACAGACACTGCCATCAACTTTTACAGTTCTACCAACTGCCATGGTACAGTACAGCTTGCTTTATCACAACTAACCTACAAATAGACTCTGCCATCAATTTTTACAGTTTTACCATGTGCCATAGCACAGTAAAGCACTTGCTTTATCACAACTAGCCCACAAACAGACACTGCCTATAACTTTTACAGTTGTATCAACTGTCATGGCTGGCTGGCTCCTACTCTAAATTAAGCGTGCTATGGACTCCCTGGGAAGACTGGGGGACCACACAGTCAAGCTTATCCTCTTCACAGATGCGTCCTTAAGGATGCTGCTGAATGTTCTTGACCAAAATCACCAATATTTATATCTCTCAGAGCTGGCTAAAGCCAGAATATATTGTGAAAGAAAGCGTAAAAACAGCCCTGTCACAGTGTCAATCCAGAAAGGAATGCCACAGGATCATGATTATCATCCCCACCATCATGTCTATCTAAAAAGGCACACAAACTAAAAAGGAAACAGCATATTCCCCCTCCCCAACACACACACGCACGCACCCACACACGCACCTACGCACGCACCCAGCATGCACGCACACACAACAACAACAACAAAACCAATCAAAATCCTTCTTTTTTTTTTTCAAAGAAAAACATCCCGACAGACAAAACCATATGATTTTTCAATGAAACAAAGCCACAGTTTATCATGACAAGACAGACCTAATTCTGACTGGTCTAAAGAGTACTGAGAATTCTGTGAATTTTGAACAGTAATGATCCTAATGATAAAGTTTATTTCACATTTTGATACTGAATTGTGGTATGTTTCCGAGTACTCACAGTTTGATTCTGAATGTGGTATGCTGCCCTACATTCACATTTTGATCCTGAGTTGTGGTATGCCCTTTAACATACACAGTTTAATCTTGAACTGTGGCCTGCTCTTTAACATTCATTTTTTCAGCCAGCTGGTTTACTTGACAGAACCAATGAGTCCAGGTCTGGCATTAGCCGGCTGGCTGGTTAAGTTGACAGAACCAATGATTCCAGATCTGACAGTTGTCAAAGTGCAGCAAATGCAAACGCATTAACTGTCAGCATGGCTTTCTACATTCTAGGTACTTGTGGCCACTCAATTACTGTCCTGAATACTTACTGCCATTCTGTTACTGTCCTCAATACATACTGTCCTCAATACCTATTGCCATTCTGTTACTGTCCTGAATACATACTGCCATTCTGTTACTGTCCTGAATACATACTGCCATTCTGTTACTGTCCTGAATACCTACTGCCATTCTGTTACTGTCCTTAATACCTACTGCCATTCTGTTACTGTTCTGAATACCTACTGCCATTCTGTTACTGTCCTCAATACATACTGCCATTCTGTTACTGTCCTGAATATCTACTGCCATTCTGTTACTGTCCTGATTACCTACTGCCATTCTGTTACTGTCCTGAATACATACTGCCATTCTGTTACTGTCCTGAATACCTACTGCCATTCTGTTACTGTCCTCAATACCTACTGCCATTCTGTTACTGTCCTGAATACATACTGCCATGCTGTTACTGTCCTGAATACCTTCTGCCATTCTGTTACTGTCCTGAATACTTACTGCCATTCTGTTACTGTCCTGAATACTTACTGCCATTCTGTTACTGTCCTGAATACCTACTGCCATTCTGTTACTGTCCTGAATACTTACTGCCATTCTGTTACTGTCCTCAATACCTACTGCCATTCTGTTACTGTCCTGAATACCTACTGCCATTCTGTTACTGTCCTGAATACTTACTGCCATTCTGTTACTGTCCTGAATACTTACTGCCATTCTGTTACTGTCCTCAATACATACTGCCATTCTGTTACTGTCCTGAATACTTACTGCCATTCTGTTACTGTCCTGAATACCTACTGCCATTCTGTTACTGTCCTGAATACCTACTGCCATTCTGTTACTGTCCTGAATACCTACTGCCATTCTGTTACTGTCCTGAATACCTACTGCCATTCTGTTACTGTCCTGAATACCTATTGCCATTCTGTTACTGTCCTCAATACACACTGCCATTTTGTTACTGTCCTCAATACCTACTGCCATTCTGTTACTGTCCTGAATATCTACTGCCATTCTGTTACTGTCCCCAATACCTACTGCCATTTTGTTACTGTCCTCAATACCTACTGCCATTCTGTTACTGTCCTGAATATCTACTGCCATTCTGTTACTGTCCTGAATATCTACTGCCATTCTGTTACTGTCCTGAATACCTACTGCCATTCTGTTACTGTTCTCAATACACACTGCCATTCTGTTAACGTCCTCAATACCTACTGCCATTCTGTTACTGTCCTCAATACCTACTGCCATTCTGTTACTGTCCTGAATACCTACTGCCATTCAGTTACTGTCCTGATTATCTACTGCCATTCTGTTACTGTCCCCAATACCTACTGCCATTCTGTTACTGTCCTTAATACCTACAGCCATTCTGTTACTGTCCCCAATACCTACTGCCATTTTGTTACTGTCCTGAATATCTACTGCCATTCTGTTACTGTCCCCAATACCTACTGCCATTCTGTTACTGTCCTTAATACCTACAGCCATTCTGTTACTGTCCCCAATACCTACTGCCATTTTGTTACTGTCCTGAATACATACTGCCATTCTGTTACTATCCTGAATACATACTGCCATTCTGTTACTGTCCTCAATACCTACTGCCATTCTGTTACTGTCCTTAATACCTACTGCCATTCTGTTACTGTCCTCAATGTCTACTGCCATTCTGTTACTGTCCTGAATACCTACTGCCATTCTGTTACTGTCCTCAATACCTATTGCCATTCTGTTACTGTCCTCAATACACACTGCCATTTTGTTACTGTCCTGAATACCTACTGTCATTCTGTTACTGTCCTCAATATCTACTGCCATTCTGTTACTGTCCTGAATACCTACTGCCATTCTGTTACTGTCCTGAATACCTACTGCCATTCTGTTACTGTCCTGAATATCTACTGCCATTCTGTTACTGTCCCCAAAACCTACTGCCATTCTGTTACTGTCCTGAATACTTACTGCCATTCTGTTACTGTCCTGAATACCTACTGCCATTCTGTTACTGTCCTGAATACCTACTGTCATTCTGTTACTGTCCTGAATATCTACTGCCATTCTGTTATTGTCCTGAATATCTACTGCCATTCTGTTACTGTCCTGAATACCTACTGCCATTCTGTTACTGTCCTGAATACCTATTGCCATTCTGTTACTGTCCTCAATACCCACTGCCATTTTGTTACTGTCCTGAATACTACTGCATTCTGTTACTGTCCTGAATACCTTCTGCCATTCTGTTACTGTCCTGAATACATACTGCCATTCTGTTACTGTCCTAATACATACTGCATTCTGTTACTGTCCTGAATACCTACTGCCATTTGTTACTGTCCTGAATACCTACTGCCATTCTGTTACTGTCCTAATACTACTGCCATTCTGTTACTGTCCTCAATACCTACTGTCATTCTGTTACTGTCCTCAATATCTACTGCCATTCTGTTACTGTCTCAATACCTACTGCCATTCTGTTACTGTCCTGAATACCTACGCCATTCTGTTACTGTCCTCAATATCTACTGCCATTTCTGTTACGTGTCCCCATTCCTACTGCCATTCTGTTTACTGTCCTCAATACTACTGCCATTCTGTTACTGTCCTTAATACCTACTGCCATTCTGTTACTGTCCTCAATACCTACTGTCATTCTGTTACTGTCCTGAATATCTACTGCCATTTGTTACTGTCCTGAATACCTACTGCCATTCTGTTACTGTCCTCAATAACTACTGCCATTCTGTTACTGTCCTGAATACCTACTGCCATTCTGTTACTGTCCTAATACCTATCTGCCATTCTGTTACTGTCCTGAATACTACTGCCATTCTGTTACTGTCCTGCAATACCTATGCCATTCTGTTACTGTCCTGAATACCTACTGTCCATTCTGTTACTGTCTCTGACATTCACTACTGCCATTCTGTTACTGTCCTGAATACCTACTGTCATTCTGTTACTGTCCTGAATATCTACTGCCATTCTGTTACTGTCCTGAATACCTACTGCCATTCTGTTACTGTCCTGAATACTACTGCCATTCTGTTACTGTCCTGAATACTACTGCCATTCTGTTACTGTCCTGGATACCTACTGCCATTCTGTTACTGTCCTAATACTTATGCATTCGTACTGTCCTCAATACCTACTGCCATTCTGTTACTGTCCTGAATACCTACTGCATTCTGTTACTGTCCTGAATATCTACTGCCATTCTGTTACTGTCCCAATACCTACTGCCATTCTGTTACTGTCCTAATACCTACTGCCATTCTGTTACTGTCCTCAATACCTACTGCCATTTGTTACTGTCCTGAATACTACTGCCATTCTGTTACTGTCCTGAATACCTACTGCATTCTGTTACTGTCCTCATACCTACTGCCATTCTGTTACTGTCTCAATACCTACTCCATTCTGTTACTGTCCTCAATACTACTGCATTCTGTTACTGTCCTGAATACCTACTGCATTTGTTACTGTCCTGAATATCTACTGCCATTCTGTTACTGTCCTCAATACCTACTGCCATTCTGTTACTGTCCTGAATACTACTGCCATTCTGTTACTGTCCTAATACCTACTGCCATTTGTTACTGTCCTGATACTACTGCCATTCTGTTACTGTCCTCAATACCTATGCCATTCGTTACTGTCCTAATACCTACTGCCATTCATGTACTGTCCTCAATACCTACTGCCATTCTGTTACTGTCCTGAATACTACTGCATTCTGTTACTGTCCTCAATACTACTGCATTCTGTTACTGTCCTCAATACCTACTGCCATTCTGTTACTGTCCTGAATACTACTGCCATTCTGTTACTGTCCTGAATATCTACTGCCATTCTGTTACTGTCCTGAATACCTACTGCCATTCTGTTACTGTCTCAATACTACTGCCATTCTGTTACTGTCCTCAATACCTACTGCCATTCTGTTACTGTCCTAATACTACTGCATTCTGTTACTGTCCTAATACCTCTGCCATTCGTTACTGTCCTGAATACATACTGCCATTCTGTTACTGTCCCAATACCTACTGCCATTCTGTTACTGTCCTGAATCCCTACTGCCATTTGTTACTGTCCTGAATACCTACTGCATTTGTTACTGTCCTGAATACTACTGCCATTCTGTTACTGTCCTCAATACCTACTGTCATTCTGTTACTGTCCTCAATACCTACGCCATTCTGTTACTGTCCCAATACCTACTGCCATTTGTTACTGTCCTGAATACATACTGCCATTCTGTTACTGTCCTGAATACTACTGCATTCTGTTACTGTCCCAATACCTACTGCCATTCTGTTACTGTCCTGAATACCTACTGCCATTCTGTTACTGTCCTAATCTACTGCCATTCTGTTACTGTCCTGAATACCTACTGCCATTCTGTTACTGTCCTCAATACCTATGCCATTCTGTTACTGTCCTGAATACCACTGCCATTTGTTACTGTCCTAATACTACTGCATTCTGTTACTGTCCTAATACCTCTGCCATTCTGTTACTGTCCTGAATACTACTGCCATTCTGTTACTGTCCAATACTACTGCCATTCTGTTACTGTCCTGAATACTACTGCCATTTGTTACTGTTCCAATACCTACTGCCATTCTGTTACTGTCCTAATACTACTGCCATTCTGTTACTGTCCTCAATACCTACTGTCATTCTGTTACTGTCCCAATATCTACTGCCATTCTGTTACTGTCCTCAATACCTACTGCCATTCTGTTACTGTCCTGAATACATACTGCCATTCTGTTACTGTCCTGAATATCTACTGCCATTCTGTTACTGTCCCCAATACCTACTGCCATTCTGTTACTGTCCTGAATACTTACTGCCATTCTGTTACTGTCCTGAATACCTACTGCCATTCTGTTACTGTCCTGAATACCTACTGTCATTCTGTTACTGTCCTGAATATCTACTGCCATTCTGTTATTGTCCTGAATACCTACTGCCATTCTGTTACTGTCCTTAATATCTACTGCCATTCTGTTACTGTCCTCAATACCTACTGCCATTCTGTTACTGTCCTGAATACCTATTGCCATTCTGTTACTGTCCTGAATACCTACTGTCATTCTGTTACTGTCCTGGATACCTATTGCCATTCTGTTACTGTTCTCAATACCTACTGTCATTCTGTTACTGTCCTCAATACCTACTGTCATTCTGTTACTGTCCTGAATACCTACTGTCATTGTGTTTACTGGTCCTGAATATCTACTGCCATTCTGTTACTGTCCTGAATACCTACTGCCATTCTGTTACTGTCCTGAACTATCTACTGCCATTCTGTTACTGTCCTGAATACCTACTGCCATTCTGTTACTGTCCTGGATACCTACCGCCATTCAGTTACTGTCCTCAATACCTACTGCCATTCCGTTACTGTCCTCAATTACCTACTGCCATTCAATTACTGTCCTCAATACCTACTGCCATTCAGTTACTGTCCTCAATATAAACTGCCATTCAATTACTGTCCTCAATACCTACTGCCATTCTGTTACTGTCCTCAATACCTATTGCCATTCAGTTACTGTCCTCAATACCTACTGCCATTCAATTACTGTCCTCAATGCCTACTGTCACTCAAGTCCTGGCCTGTCCCAGCCATTTCAAATGCAAACCAGCAGAACAAACAAGATAAAAAAAAAGTGAAGTAACAAGAAAATCCTACCTGTCCGAGTTCCTCTCTGTTGTTGATGGTGTAGTTGGTCTCTTCCGGGGGTGCAATGACCCTGTGGCTGGTCCCAGGCAAAGCGTCCTCATCCAGTTCAGACTGTGACGTCTCTGAGTCCTCCCTCTCTGACTTATCATCATCCAGACCTGAACAACACACAGTGATTTAGCATAAAGAAAAGAACAAAGAACCAGGTGTATAATAGAGCAAGTTGTGTGTGTGTGTGTGTGTTGTGTTGTGTGTGTGTGTGTGTGTTGTGTGTGTGTGTGTGTGTGTGTGTGTGTGTGTGTGTGTGTGTGTGTGTGTGTGTGTGTGTGTGTGTGTGTGTGTGTGTGTGTGTGTGTGTGTGTGTGTGTGTGTGTGTGTGTGTGTGTGTGGTGTGTGTGTGTGTGTGTGTGTGTGTGTGTGTGTGTTGTGGTGGTGTGTGTGTGGTGGTGTGTGTGGAGTGAGTGTGCATGTGTACATGTGCATTGTTTGTGCATACTTGCTGGTACACATGTAAGCCTACATCAGCTGCATAGTTGCATAACTGAAATCACTACGTTTGTGCTTATATCTGCATATAACACATACTAATTCACTATCTTATCTTGAAGCAAGTGGAACTGGCCTATCATCTAAATGAAAACTTAAGCCCAAATTCTCTCCATTCTATTACAGGGTAATCATTTCAGTTCTGCATACCGAAACAGTAATACTCCTCTAAACACCTGATGGGAGTTCACATATCCAAACATTGATACTCCTCCATACCTCTGATGGGAGTTCTGCATACCTAAACATTAAACAATACTCCTCCATACTCCTGATGGGAGTTCTGCATACCTAAACATTAAACAATACTCCTCCATACCCTGGTTGGAGTTCTGCATACCTAAACATTAAACAATACTCCTCCATACCCTGATGGGAGTTCTACATACCTAAATATTAAACAATACTCCTCCATACCCCTGATGGGAGTTCTGCATACCTAAATATTAAACAATACTCCTCCATACCCTGATGGGAGTTCTACATAACTAAACATTAAACAATACTCCTCCATACCCCTGATGAGAGTTCTACATACCTAAACTTTAAACAATACTCCTCCATACCCCTGATGGGAGTTCTACATACCTAAACTTTAAACAATACTCCTCCATACTCCTGATGGGAGTTCTACATACCTAAACATCAAACAATACTCCTCCATACTCCTGGTGGGAGTTCTACATACCTAACATTAAACAATACTCCTCCATTTGTGTGGGTGTGTGTGTATGTTGTGTTGTGTGTGTGTTTGTGTGTATGTGTGTGTGTGTGTGGTTGTGGTGTGTGTGTGTGTGTGTGGGTGTGTGTGAGTTGAGTGTGCATGATCTACATGTGCATTGTTTGTCCATACTGCCCCTGATGGGAGTTCTACATACCTCATCAAACAATACTCCTCCATACTCCTGATGGGAGTTCTACATACCTAAACATCAAACAATACTCCTCCATACTCCTGATGGGAGTTCTACATACCTAAACATCAAACAATACTCCTCCAAACTTCTGATGGGAGTTCTACATACCTAGACATTAAACAATACTCCTCCATACTCCTGATGGGAGTCTCTACATACCTAAAATCAAACAATTACTCCTCCATACTCCTGATGGGAGTTCTACATACCTAGACATTAAACAATACTCCTCCCTACCCCTGATGGGAGTTCTGCATACTCAAACAGTAATACTTTGATCTGAGCATACTGATCCGTGCATGGTTCCATTTTCAAGGTGCAATGTCAACAAATCTTCAAGAGTCCTATCAAGTTGCAATGATCAAGTAAGAAAATTGTTCCACAGAAAGTTGGGGGGGGGGGGGGGGGGGGGGGTTGTTTGTTTTTGTTTTGTTTTTTCTTACCAAAATTGGAATGGCTTAGATTGGGTTAGACTGACTTTTTGTTGTTGTTGTTGTTTTTGGTCATGACAGAATTGTTTCCATGCGAAATGAGGCAGCTTTTCCTGGAGAGAAGCATGTTGTCACAGTACAACCCCTATTTTTTGTTTCTGCCTGTATGCACATGATTTTGTTTACCTATAGGCTATACAAGTGGATTTTTTTTTTAAAGTATACTGCATCTCTTTTGTTACTCTGGGTTCTTTAATGCTTTGATTCCCACATCCTGCCCACCAGCATCCTGCGTTGTCAACCATGCAAGCAAAGCTATAAACTTAACCCTTTGACTCCCTCATCTTATGTACCAGCTTCCTGCAGGAAGCTTGCAATAGGGTAAGGGAGTCGAAGAGTTAAGTTTTGGCACTGATGGATAATAAGCAGGAGTCAAAAGGGTTAACATATGCTACTTGCATGCTGCACACATGAGTCTGATTTACTGTCTCATCTGAAAGACTTGCACCCAGATCATCACTCAAGATCTATGGAGGGGAGAGAAAAACCTCTGTCTCGCAAGGAATCAAACCTGGGCTTCATGCATTCTAAAGAGTTCTTTATCCACTTGGCCACACACTCCCCTTATATGGATTTGTATTTTTGATAACATATATAATTTTTAAAGTGATCTGAATTTTGATACCATAGAAGATTTTCAGTGATCTAAATTCTATATGATTTTCAAAGTGATCTAAATTTTAATATCATATATGATTTTCAAATGATTTAAGTTTTAATACCATGTAAGATTTTCAAACACAAATATAAGATCAAACCACAACAACATTAACAAGATCAAAGTTTGAAAACTCAATGCAGGAAATTGATGAAAGCAGCAAGGGGACTTTCAACATAGCATATGATAAGCAACAAACATGAACGCATAATTTGACCAACACAACTCTCAATCATTTTCGCTACAACATCTTGACTTGTCATAGTAAAACCATCAACTAACACGTATAAAAAATTATTTTTTTAAAAAAACAGACAGACAGAAAGACAAAAACATAAAACAACCAAACACACATTCAAAATATAATAAACACATGAACTAAACCAGGCATTTCAATGGATTCATTCATTTGACGGGCAATTTCAAAAAATCTGATAAAACGTATAAGAAAAATACATAAAAGGAAAAAAAGAAAGAAATAAAGAGAATGAAAATAGAAAGAAAAAAAGAAACAGAATATAACTCAATCAGACATTTCAGTACTTAAAAAAGACACAGGAATGCATTCATTCATTGGATTATGTGATTCACTTTCAAGGCAATGATCTAGCAAATCTCATGGTTAGTGAACAATTTCTGCAAGCAAGACCAAACTAACATACTGACCACACGTCTGACATACTGTGCATTTCTCATCTGTTCCAAATTGCTGTTATCTGTAGCTCTTCCCAACTGGAGAATTGTAGACAGGAGAAAAGAGGAAAAGATAGGGGAAAAAAGAAAGAAAGAAAGAAAGATGGTGGTGGTCAGGAAAGGGGGGGGGGGGGGGTAACCATTTACTGTGGCAAAGTGATTCACACACCACATTAATGATTGGCAAGTTGGGGTTAAAATCTCCATCAGTCCTAAAAAATTACATAGGATTTTTCAGCGCTGACTGAACCTCCTACCCAGAAGGTCGGTGCGCTATGGGCTTCGATGGGATGACTAGGACCTCACAGTCAAATCTCATCCACTTTATGATACACCGTTAAGGTGTTGCTCAAAATTAGTGACTAAAAAGGTGTTGCTCAAAATTAGTGACTAAAAACTCAGGTTTCTGTGTCTCTAGGACTGGTTGACGCCAGGATATATTATGAAGCAAGGAAGGAACTTTCATGTAATGTCTGTTCACACTTGTGACTGAGACTGGAATGGAGGTAAGAAGGGAACAATAAGGGAAGAACAGAAAAAGAAAACTAAATACACATAGCAATGTATTCACACACATGATCTAAGGACATGCCCTTGGTTTCGACCATTCTGTCCAGTTTATCAACTGGGGATTTAAAAAACAAACCTGAATACAAATGTATAATTAAGCATGCTAAAATGTGTGACCTCCTCATACCCTATATCATGAAATGTTTCTAACTAAAGTCAGTCCTTTCATATGGTCTTCTCTTCCTTACATCTGTTGGCATATTTTATGCTGCTGTACACTTGAAACGGACAAACGGCAAAACTACTTCCCTTGGTGGGCTAAATCTGTTTACTCAAATTTGACAAAACTTCATCAACAGGGCAACCTTTTATGAACCATTTTCATGTATCAAGTTTCTATGATCCATTCTTATCATGTCTAATAAGTCATGTTTATCTATTCTGCCATCTGCCATCCGTTCTTATCATGCATAATGAGTCATACTTGTCTACTCTGATATCTGCCATCTATTCTTATCAATGTTATTATTTGTTTTTTTATTTTTTTTTTTTTTAAAAAAATGAGTTCATGTCTTATTATTATAGCATCATGCCTATCTATTTTTATCTGGTTTTATATGAGTCAGTTATCTATTCTGATATTGCCATCCATTCTTACATGTATAATGTCATACTTATCTATTCTGATATCTGCCATCCATTCTTATCATGTTAACAAGTCATACTTATCTATTCTGATATCTGCCATTCCATTCTTATTATGTATAATAAGTCATACTTATCTATTCTGATATCTGCCATCCATTCTTACCATGTATAATAAGTCATAGTTATCTATTCTGATATCTGCCATCCATTCTTACCATGTATAATAAGTCATACTTATCTATTCTGATATCTGCCATCCATTCTTATCATGTATTCAAGAAGATGACAAGCATTCTTACCAACAAATGCCTGTCAATTAACATCAGGAAGAGAGTCCTTGAATGTTATATAGAACCAATACTGTTATACGGATGTGAGGCATGGACAGTCAGCAAGCAAAGCCAGAGCAAGATTGAGGCAGCCGAGATGTGGTTTCTAAGAAGAATGTTGAGAGTTCCATGGACAGCAAAGAAAACAAACAAGACAGTCTTGATGGAGGCAGACACAAGTAGATCACTCATAAGGAAGATTAGGAAAAGACAGGCAACATTTATAGGCCATTTTATGAGGAAGGGGGATTTGGAGCACCTGGCCACAATAGGAAAGCTGGAGGGAAAGACAGCACCAGGTAGACCCAGGGAGAAAATGCTGGACGGACTTGCAGAGTTGCTGGGGACGAGGAGGGTGGGGGAGATGCTAGGGGCAACAAGAGATAGAGACAGATGGAAGTCCATGATCGCCAACACCATGTGGCAGGGCACCTGATGATGTTGATGATAATGACATATCCATTCTGATACCTGCCATCCATTCTTATCATGTATGTCATACTTATCCATTCTGACATGTGCCATCCATTCTTATCATGTATAATGAGTCATACTCATCCATTCTGATATCTGCCATCCATTCTTATCATGTATAATGAGTCATTCATCCATTCTGATATCTGCCATCCATTCTTATCATATATAATGACTCATACTCATCCATTCTGATATCTGCCATCCATTCTTATCATGTATATTGAGTCATAGTTATTTATTCTGATATCTGCCATCCATTCTTATCATGTATAATGAGTCACACTTATCTATCCTGATATCTGCTGTCCATTCTTATCATGTCTAATGAGTCATACTTATCAATTCTGATATCTGCTATTCATTATCATGTATAATGAGTAATTTTATCTATTCTGATATCTGCCATTCTCCCCTACTCAACAGAACGCCAGCAAAGTCTTCCTGTTGTTTTTCCGCTGAGTGTTGTGTATTTTTTTTTTTTTTTTAACTGTTTTTTGTATGTGCTTGTCAAAAGCCAGTTGGCCGAAAATTTGCATGTCTTGTTTTGTTATTTCCATCTGCTTGAACACTGGCAATCTCTTCAATTTAGATTTCTGAGCTTTTGCATTCTTGACAACGTAGCTTGGTAGAGAGATCTGTTTGTATGCAGTTGACAAATCTTTTGGTGACACATTTTTGTCTTCACACACACACAGCACACCACACACACACACACACAACACACACACACACACACACACACACACACACACACACACACACACACCACACACACACACACGCACGCACGCACACGCACGCCGCACGCACGCACGCACCGCATGCACACAGAGTTTTCAGTTATAAATAACAAAATGCCTTACTGCGATCATCACAGATATCATATGCTGAGTTATGGCACATGCCTAAATAATTGGTTTCTGTATTCTGCAGAGTTGATCTGTTGAGAGTTTTTGTTTTTGTATTTTATGACAGATTTGTGATTGTATTTTTACTAAACATAAGAATGATGTATGGGAGGTGTGAGTTCAGTGTACGCTAATTTTTAACTTCCAAATGCAGATTAAGAAAGGAGTACTGAACTGTATTAATTGCAATGAATGGTGTGAAATCTTATGTACACGTTCAACAGTTTGTCTGAGATTTCTTAGTGTATGAGTGGTGTGCACCAGGGTTGTGTCCCTTCCCTAACTTAGTTTCCGTTTTTCATAAATGAACCGGGCCCCACAAAGTTACAAGCTATCACCAGACACTGTACACATTTTGATAAAGATGTTTGCATGATGCTGTTTATAGTGCTTTAATATGCCTATGCTCTTCACAGACAAACAGATATCCTTATTAGACGCTCAAATGAATTTTCTATGATCGTGAATCTGAGCAAAAACAAGGAAACTGTCTGTAGGAAAGGGGCTTTCTAACAGTATACGAATGTTGGACATTTGGTGAATGGCCTGCTGAGGTTGTTAGCCATTATAAATACCTTGGACTTCACCATGAACATGCCTTCAAATTACATGGTGAGACAATTAGCGACAAAAGCTTACTGGAAACTGGGTGGCTTAAAAAGTGATGAATTTTCTGAGAAGGTGGCTTACAAAGTGATGTGTTTTCTAAGAAGGTGGCTTACAAAGTGATGTAATTTTTAAGAAGGTGGCTTAAAAGTGATGTATTTTCTAAGATTTAATGGTTTCGACGTGCTGAGCGGAGATATGGGGCTAGAAATAGCCTGATGTCCACAAGGAAGTACGCTTGTTTGCATGCAAGTGAGTACTAAATGTTGGAATCCAAGAGCTCTAACAAATGTAATGTTCCTTGTAGATGATTTGGGTGGACACCTTGTGCTTGTTGTATCTGCTGTTAAGTGTATTTAGTATTGGTTGAGATTTCAATCCTCCCAGAGATAAGACAACCACAGAAAGCATACAATGTGTCTTCATGTTTGCTGAATTCAGGAAAGCAAATTCGGGCATGTCAGATTAGGCAGATACTTTTCAGAAACAGATTTGGACATATCTGGATGCAACAGTGTGTCAGGTCTTTAAGGGCATTCTCAGCAGAATTAACCCTTTGACTCCAGCAAACTGCAAAAACTTAACCCTTTGACTCCTTCGTCCTATCCATCAGCTTCCTGCAGGAAGCTGCCGGACAGAGTAAGGGAATCAAAGGGTTAAATCAGCTTTGCTAGCACGGTTGACAATACAGAATTCAGGAGTCAAAGGGTTAAGGTAAAAACTCGCTCATCAGTGCAGCACAGATGCCAATTAATTTAACATGAGGACCTGAATTTTATTCTAGCATCAAGTGTTGCATTTACAAGACAAACACAGATTACAATTACCAATACAATTAAAATCAGCATTTACTGCATGATTGTCAAAACCAGTAGTTTGCCAACACTATAATTAAAATAAACCATCACTGCATGATTTAGTCCAAATAAAACACATAGTTTGTCAAACATGTTATTAATTAAACATAAACCATCACTGCATGATTGTCAAAACCGGTAGTTTGCCACATATATTAAACATAACCATCACTGCATGATGTCAAAACCAGTAGTTGCAACTATATAACATAAACCATCACTGCATGATTGTCAAAACCAGTAGTTTGCCAACATTATAATTAAACATAAACCATCACTGCATGATTGTCAAAACCAGTAGTTTACCAACACTATAATTAAACATAAACCATCACTGCATGATTGTCAAAACCAGTAGTTTGCCAACATTATAATTAAACATAAACCATCACTGCATGATTGTCAAAACCAGTAGTTTGCTAACACTATAAGTAAACATAAACCATCACTGCATGATTGTCAAAACCAGTAGTTTGACAGTAATATAACATATAACATATAATGAACAAAGCTGTTCAGATTGTGACAAATCACTGAACTGAATTTGACTGGATTACACGATGTGAACAGAATTCTACTGCAAGTATGGTTATCACAGGAAAGCTGTGACTGAACAAAATGAACAGTGTATAATTGAACTGAAGTGGGGTGAACTAAACTTATTTCAAACTGGACTGAACTCAATGGTTTATAAAATGTGAATTGAACAGAACAAACAATGTGTAATTATGTTTTTGGAGAGGGAGGAAAGGAAGGAGAGAGAGGGAAAGACTTGGGGGGGGAGAGGGGGGGATGGAGAGAAAGAAAGAAAGCAAGAGAGAGAGAGAGAGAGACAAAGACAGACAGAGACAGAGACAGACAGACAGAACAGGGAGGGAGAGAGGGAGGGAGATTTATTTACTGCTTTTTTTAGTGTATGTGTATTTTTTTGTTTTTTCGTTTGCTTCTTTGTTGTTGTTTTTTCATTGTTTTGTTTTGTTGTTGTTGTTTTTTCTTTGTTTTGTCTTTTATGTAAAGGCAATTGATTTTTTACGTTCTTTTTTCAATCGTTTACTATGTACCATTGTTGTCGCCATAGTGATTGACACATGGTTACAGATATACTTTTTATTGCTTCTTTCACACTGTACATTCTGTGGTTCATCTATTTCATCAGAGCAAGAGGGGATGACATGTATTTGCTGTACATATGTCCACATTTTTTTTCTTTTCTTTCCTTCCTTTTTAATATTTTTTTCATTTTGCCCACATCCTTTTTCAAACTGACTTGTTCAAGAGCAACAACAGAGTTAATAACAATGGTTTCTTTAAGTTTTGATCATAAGCTGCTGAATCTTGTACTTTTAGATCATCAGGGACAGATTCTATTTTTCTGTTTTTTCTTCTTGCAACTAAATTCTTAACCCTTTCACTACTGTATCCTAACTGCCAGCTGCAAAAAGTCAACCCTTTCATTTCCTCACCCTTTCTGCAGGAAGCTGGTAGATAGGGTGAGACAGTGAAGGAGTTTTTGCTTCGCTGTCATGGCTGACACTGCGGGATGGATACTGGTGGATGGAATGAGGGAGTCATAGGGTTAAATAAAACAGAATGGTGGAGCTAATAAAGTGCTTTCTGAAAAAACTCCTGATTTTCTTGGAGTAATATTTTATTTCATCTTTTTCCCTATTTCATAAATGTGACAGAAAATATTCAACCTGCTTCTAATGCCTTGGGGCAAGATCCAAATCTGGAAATTAATTATAAAAAAAACTATGTGAATATGAACTTGCAAAGCAGACATGTATTTACAAAAATAACATTCTGTTGTTAAGTGTATGCATGTGTTTGTTTCTAAAAATAACATTCTGTTTTCAAGTGTATGCATGTGTTTGTTTCTAAAAATAACATTCTGTTTTAAGTGTATGCATGTGTTTGTTTCTAAAAATAACATTCTGTTTTTAAGTGTATGCATGTGTTTGTTTCTAAAAATAACATTCTGTTTTTAAGTGTATGCATGTGTTTGTTTCTAAAAATAACATTCTGTGTTAAGTGTATGCATGTGTTTGTTCTAAAAATAACATTCTGTTGTTAAGTGTATGCATGTGTTTGTTTCTAAAAATAACATTCTGTTGTTAAGTGTATGCATGTGTTTGTTTCTAATCACAATTTTTGTTATTGTTATTATCATTCTTTTAGTCAATTATCACATCTTCTCCTTTTTTCCCTCTCAATCTGCTGTTGCTAAATTTGTTTCACTAGAAAGAGTATTGTATTACATTTCTCCTTCCATCTGTACTTTATTATCTCTCTTGCTGCTGTTACTGCAGGTGACAATGCTGAAAAAGTTAGTGGAGAAAAGGAGGGGGGAGACAAAGACAGAGACAGACAAATGGAAAAAGAGTATGCAGAGTGTGTATGGGTGTGTGTGTGTGTGTGTGTGTGTGTGTGTGTGTGTGTGTGTGTGTGTGTTGTGTGTGTGTGTGTGTGTGTGTATGTGTGCGTGTGTGTGTGTGTGTGTTGTGTGCATGTATGTGTGTGCGTCTGTGTGTGCGTGTATGTGTGTATGTGTGTGCGTGTGCAATGTACATCACGTTCTAACAAACATGTGCCTACACATCTTTGTTTATTACTTTGCCTAAGAATGTGTAACTGTTTATGTATGAGAAGATATAGGACTCTGTGTGTGTGTGTGTGTGTGTGTGTGTGTGTGTGTGTGTGTGTGTGTGTG
The DNA here is from genome assembly GCA_030674185.1 of Monoplex corrugatus. Lineage (NCBI taxonomy): Eukaryota > Metazoa > Mollusca > Gastropoda > Littorinimorpha > Ranellidae > Monoplex > Monoplex corrugatus. The sequence continues at coordinate 34,179,604 of JAPXFY010000024.1, forward strand.
TGTGTGTGAATGTGTGTGTGTGTGTGTGTGTGTGTGTGTGTGTGTGTGTGTGTGTGTGTGTGTGTGTGTGTGTGTGTGTGTGTGTGTGTGTATGTGTGTGTGTGTGTGTGCGCACACGCGCACACATGGTTGACTGTTGTGTATGTGTGCATGTCCATGTGCATCTGCATGGTCACAGGAAAATGTGTGTGCATGTCTATGTTTATTATTCTGTTGAAGAACATGACATAGTATTCATATACATATGGTTCTATAACTATCTATGTCATAGTATTCATATACAGACGGTTCTATAACTATCTATGTCATGGATTATCAGGACTCTTTATGGTGGAGATGTTCAAGTTTCCCTCTGTCAGGCTAACTGGTCACAATCCCCCTGCCTTCTCTCAGCCCAGTATATCCTACTTGTTCCATCTTTCCACAAACTGTCAACTTACAATTCTTATCATTGTGCTTGAATGGATTAGTCCCACCTCTTGTTTTTGTCAATGGATAACCAGACACTGCACAGTAAACTGCCATTATACCAGTTACCATGGTGTTGTGGCTAGCACAGCAGGCTAATGACTTGAAGGCTGTCAGTTTGAATCCCAATCAGTACTTTCAAAATCATTGCGGAATTTTTTGGCCGCAACTGGCTCCCACCCAGAGCTGAGCATGCTACGGGCTCATTGGGAAGACTGGGACCACACAGTTGAGTCTCATCCATTTCAAGGATGTGTCACTGAGGGTGTTGCTCAAATTTCCTGACCAACAATGCAGGTGTCTGTATCTCTCCAGCCTGGTTGATACCAGAATGTATCATGATAGTAAGCACAGAATACGGCACTGCCATGCAAACTCAATCCTACAGGAATTCCAAAGCATCACGGTTATCATCCTCATCACCATCACGATTATGGCACTGCAAAAACTGTCCCAGCTTCTGTGGCCAGTAAGGTGATGTAGGGAATGCGACAAAAAAAATTAAAAAAGAATAAGTAAAAAAAAAGTGAGCACAAAAGAAAACTGCCAAAGAGCTGTGATCCTAAACACAACAAAAATAATAAACTACTGTTACGGTGTCAAAGTTCTCTTTTACTTGTATCAAACTGGGAAAGTCTACCGCCAACTTGTTAGTGAGAAGACAGTCCATGGTGGACGACAGACTGGCATTTAGATATGGAGGTTAGCTGTGAAATGACAGTCCCTGACCAAATGGCGATGGTCTCTATCAGGAGGCCACACCTATAAAATACCCTTTTTGACTTATGATGAATGGATAAAGGCAACCTAAAGCCCTGGCCCCGTGTGCTCACAGGGTTGGTCTTTTGGCCATGTGTTTAGGGCAGGGTAACCCCTACAAAAAACCTAGAAGCGTGACAGAGGTATCAGGCCAGCAGACACCTTCTAAAAGCCAACCATATCATGCTATGTAATCTAAATTTTACATGGTCCTGAGATAAGAATGATGTTTGTCCCCTGAGGTTCCTTTAGAACTGAATCCATCCTCAGCTAACCACAAATTCAAACTGATGCTTTCATCACTCTGCCCTTGTGGTCAAGAGGACCATGCAGCATAACACAAACTGCACCCTTGTCACAGCAAAAGGAGCGACAGGAAAGAATGCCTACAACTCCTCTGACCACCAAACTCCATGGGAGAATGCACAGAACTGAAAAAAAAAAAGTCTCTTCATCGCCTGATGTGACCTGACAATGACGGAGAATAAAAGAAGAATAATCTGCACCAACACTTTGAAATCATACATGGGGTACATATATACATTCAATTAAGATTCTTTCTAGTTACAGTTATTTGTTTGGATTTTGTCACCATTCTCGTAGTTTTGAAATGTCTTTTATTTGTCTTGTTCTCTTCTTTGCTTTCATCTCCAAGACTATGATCCTCCACACCAGGTCTCTGTCTCACAGATGAACCTCTCATCCTATGTTTCTCCACACCAGGTCTCTGTCTCACAGGGGCACCTCTCATCCTACAGTTGGTATCCTGCTTCTCTGCTGTTGCTGGACTGTCCACCTGTTGTTGTGGCAAGGACTTAAAAAACGCTAACGAGGTCTGGACAGATTTGGTGATGGTGTCCTTGCTGCTGGGGTTATCACTATCAAGTGGCATGTCTTTCTGTACTGGTTCAGAGGTCACGGTTTTACCCTGAGTGTGGCCTGGTTGATACAAAGTGGACTGCTTGTTTCTGTCACAGATCCTTGTGCTACACTCCTCACCACAGTGCTTTGTTCCTCCAAGCTCCCTCTTGTCAAAGTATTTTACTCCAAGCTCCTGGTTCCTGTCAGAATCCTCTGTTCTAGACTCCAGAATTCTGTCAGCATTAATTGTTCCATGTTCTTTGTTCTTATCAGAGTTCTCTGTTTGAAGCTCATTGTTCCTGCCTTTTTTCAACTGAGACTTCAATGCCATGTCCATTTGTAACCCACCTGTCCAACACTGTTTTTCATCTGAATTTTCTTTTCCACTCTCCCAAAGACGTTTTTTCCACATTCAGCGGCAATTTCAATTTCAAATCCTTCTCTGCCAGCTCATGTGTACAATTCTGCTTCTTTTCGTCAGACTTCTTTGTCAGGAGTTCCTTGAACCGGCTTTGCCTCCTGATTAGTGATTTCAATTCCAAGTCAATTCGCTCCAATTCATGTGTCCATTCTTCTCTCTTCTCTCCTCCCTCTTTCAATTCCAAATCTTGTTTCAACTCCATTGTCCAATATTGTGGTGTATCTCCTTTCACCTTTGATGGTAACTTCAATCCCAAATCCAGGTTCCCCAGCTCAAATGCCTTCTTGTTTTGGTAACAAGTCTTGGTCCCGAGTTCTCCACCCAGACCTTTTTGTTTCAACAGTGATTTCAGTCGCAGGTCTGTCTGCTCCAGCTCACTAGTCCAGCGTTGTGCCTGCATCTTTCTGATTTTGAGCACCAGCTGAGCGTGGTACAGTTCATCCATGCTGAACGCACTGTGGTCCTGTGTTGTGCTGACAGATGCTTCATCACTACACGGTTCACACGTGGAACTGTTCATACTGTCTTCTCCATCTGAAAGCGGAGCAAAAAAGTCATTAGAACAAATAAAAAAGCAAACAAATACTCGTATATACATAAATTCTGACAACAACAATAAACTTCTACTGACTTGTATTTATCAAATATTTCCAAAAAAAGTCTTTAGAAAAAGTTGTGCAACAAATATTTTCATGTATTTCATTAAAAGTTTTGCTTTGACTTCAGATTCAATAAAAATATGTTTTAAGCTTTAATTATTTCAAATGTCCTCAAGATAACAGCTGATGTTTACGGCTAAAAATTGAAGTTTTACTGCTAAAAATTCTCATGCCTTAAATACCTAGCCTGCTGGATTCAACTGTGAGTGTATCTGAAAGATCAGTCTTCTGACCACAGGACTGTATTTCCGTTGTACCTAATCTACAGATTGTTGGATACAACAGTGAATGTATCTGACAGATATGTCTCCTGACTCCAGCTACTGTACTCTTGCAATAACCTTAAGTCGTATGTTACTGGTGATTTATCAATTAGTCAACTTACCTGGGTCCATTATTCCAACAGCCCGCTGAAAGCCAACAGGAGGGAGTTTTCCTAGCATGACCACCTGGTTTGGTAAGCCCTCTGTGACAGAAGGGGCCCAGTCTGCAGGCCACCATGCACCCTCTGGCTTCACTGATGGAAACTGACCAATGACTACCTGCCCTGCCAACAAGACCTGGCTGGTTTGTGTGCCAACTGTGTGGTTCTGTGGTGCAAGCCTTCCCCCTGTGACAGGTCCTGAGACAAGCCCTGCCCCTGAGTTATCAGCTCTAAGAGAGTTGAAGGTCTCATTATCCACTGTCTTTGTTGTGCCTGTATCCGAGTCCTTTCTTGAGGCACTGAGAACATCCCAAAGTCCCTCTCTGAGGACCTCTTCATACAATCTATCAATACAAGCAGGACATGGCAATGATAAGTCAGGCTGACCTAACCCCCAATTAATGTGTGGTCTTCTTCCAAGGATAAGCGATATATCACAATCACCATACTGGTTTCCTTCTGGATATGTGAACTGGGAAATGCACATTTCTCTTTTCTGTGGTGTGAGGGCCTTCGTTTGAGAAACACTATCTGCTTTAGATGAAAGTATGATTGTAGGTGCCGTAAGTCTGACCTCACTATCAGAAGAAGAGACATTTACAAAGCGCTGCACGTTTTCACAAGAACAATTACACTGTTGGCATGGCACAGATCTGTTTGTATGATACGTTTTGGCATCACAGTCCCTACGCCTTCCTTGCTGTGTTTTGTCACCTGCTACTGATGCTGTTCCTTCTATCTGCTGATTTGTGCTCATAGCTTGTCCATCGCCTTTCACAGACCACTGGTGGTCATTCTCTTGACTTGCTTCCAGCTTTCCTCTGTTCATTTTTCTTTTCACTCTTCTTTGTGAAAGATCAGTCCACATATCTTCTATATTCTTGTCTTCAATCATGATTGTATCTCCCAAAGAAGTGTCATTTTTGTGACTAGATGGTTGGCATGTACAGTGATCTCTAGGTCTTCTTTCTCATCAATCTTACCTGTCTCGCCTTTCTTTTGATTCGGTCTTTCTTCACTAAAACAGGCATGTGTGCACCTCCGTTTCTCTATTGGTCTATCTCTACATGTTTGATATTCATCTTTCCTTTTCTGCCTCTTTTTTGTACCGCTGCCATGTGTATGCCTGTTTACATCTCCCCTTTCTCCACTGTCCAGATACCCCTTTCTGCTCAAATCATCATCTTTGAGGCGGTCAGAGTGGTCAATTACTTCTTCTTCACTTACTGCTGTCTTTCTCATGGACAAAGATTTGCCCGTCTTTACCTTCCTTTCTTCCCTTTTTTTGCTATTACTGCTGGATTGTGCAACGTGACATTTTTCTCCTTGTGACTGTTTTGTTTCAGACATTTCTAAATTATTCATCTTGGTCGTTCCTTCTTTGTGAGTATGATTTTCTGTTTCCACATCTTCTTTTTTTATCTGTAGCATTTCCAGTTCTCCTTCTTCCTCTGTTTTTAACTGATCATCAGTCACTGCATGAGCATTTTTCTTTAATGCCTTTGCTTTGTTTGCTGTCCATCTTTTCTCTCTGCCTTTGTCATCATCTTTTATGTCTTCTGTTCTGTACACATTGGTGTACTTGCTTTTTGTACGAGACGTCATTTTGTTTTGCTGTCTAAGGCGTTTGAGGCGCTTCAGACGTCTTCTGGCATTGAAACCAGCAATGTTCCAGACAGTCCAAAAGTCCACTAGACTATGAAAACTGTCGTTTTCCAGTCCAGAATCAATGTGTACATCAAAGAGACTTGACAAATTAACGCCACTTAGGGTGGACACCAATGACTGTGCTAGTCCTGAGACTTCATCAGAGAAAGAGCTGTCTTCATCTGATCCATAACATCTGGAAGGTGTCGAGACCTCGAAGCATTCAGACTCTGAGGGTTCTTTTTGACTAGAGAAAGCAGATGATCCACCTCCGCTGTTTGCAAGTTTTGTGCTCCATTTACTGTTTCTTTCACCACTTGTATTGGAACCAGATGCAGCGTTCTGATCTGATTCTGTCTTATTGTTGCCTTGGTGTGAGTCATCCATGTCAAAACCTACACTTTGCTGGCTGGTCCATGGTAAACAACTCTCTGATGTGTTATGGGCAGTGCTATGCTCTGGGTCAGAATGAGATCTGGGACCCAAACGAAAGCCATAAGAATGCAAGCTGGATGATAAACAGGCACCGCTGGTGCTCTGCTCAGGCTGCGAGCAACACAATGTCTGGGTGGTAGAGTCCACATCTGTTTTTCGTTCCGAGTTCTGAGGGACATCAGGATCTTGAACATTCTCTATTGGTTGCTTTGGTTCAGGTACACTTTTATTATCAGACTCTGACTGAACTGCCTGAATCTTACATGAAGAATACAAGACAGACTGCACACTTTGGCTGCGAGATAATCTTCCAGGATTTGGGGTCCACAATGGAATCTCTTCAACCACTTGTGAAACATGTACATTGTCTTGCACAAGATCTGCTTGACCAAGAAACAGCACAGCCTCTTTTTGCGGAAAGACAATATCACCAAGGCCAGGAACTATAAGGTAATCAGCTCTTTGAGCAACTGGCCACAGATTATCGGAGAACTCCACAATCTCCTCCTGGATAAATGGCACCCCACAAAGTTCTTGATTTGCACGGATCCCTGGCCCTCCAGCAAAGCTTGTTTCTGCTTTCCAGGACAGCAGCACAGGAGGGATCTGTACCATTTGTTCTGTCCTTAAGAATGGTAATGTTAACTGGGGCTGGTTCGTGCTCTCCATAATTTTCGTCAAATCCTCTGTGGATGTTATCTGACTACAACTGTCTTCTTCATTTGGAAGATCTGATTCTTCTGATACAGTATCCAGTCTTGAACCATTCATACCTGTTGGGTCAACAGTAAACATCAGCGCATGCACAAATACATGCACACTTGCATGCACTTACACAAAACACACACACACACACACACACACCAGCATCCACTCCAAAGCGTAAACATATGAGATAATTTTGTTGTCCTTGTGAAGGCATCCTAAACACACTCAAAGATTCATTTTCTAAAAAAATGTTCATTTTCCCTGCAAGGTAAGGATGTTCTGAATATAATAAAACAGGCACTACAAAGACGTGACCGACAGCATAGTGAGAGATGGTCAACAACACTGACAAGCTGTTTTAACATTACATAATTTCTCCTGCAGAGTTTACCTTATGTCCGTTACTAGCTTTTGACCTCATCCTGAGGTTTTATTCAGCTTTGTCCGCTGACTGGCAATGTCCACAGAGCAGTTCTTATGTCATAGGAAGGGGGAGTTGGGGCTAGAGTCCAGCAGCTGTCTCAACCCTTTGACTCCCGCACCTTATCTACCTACTGCAAAAACTTAACTCTTTGACTTCCTCACCCTATCCACCAGCTTCCAAAAGGAAGCTGGTCGATTGGGTGAGGAAGTGAAAAGGTTAAGTTTTTGCTTTGCTATCATGGCTGACAATGCAGGATGCTGGCAGACAGGATGACGCAGTCAAAGGGTAAAGACAATGTGGACCACAATTTTTTGACACACGGATGAGATTTATAATCTTTGATCTATACACGGTGCATCTCACATCCCAACAACAGCTATGTACTGTGTGTATGTGTATTGTTTTGCATCTGAAACAGGGTCAACGATTTTGCAAAGGAATCTCCCATGTCTACCAATGTGCTGTAACTAAACAAGTACTTCTATCTAATGACGATAAGATCTACACATATGGAAGATTTTTATAAAGCTTTTAAACTTCTTGTCTGACAAGGTCTGAACTCACAAAAATACACATAAAAACAATGCTGTCATGAGAGTGGACATGCCACATTTTTTGCATGTTAAAACCCCATCAAACGGCACATAAAACACACATCCATCTCCCTAACACACACACACACAACTGGACGCATGCATCCACCAAACCCCCTCCCACACACACTGACACAGAGCCATCAATTCCAATTAACTGTCAATTTACAAATGTAATAGCAAACATCAGCTTATGTATGCAATCACTACACACACACCCTAATTTTACCATATGAAGTAGTACATAACAGTTTCATGCACACACACACATCCATCCATACACAGACATAGAAACACATATATCATAGCACATCTCATCACATCATACATATCATATCATATCATATCATATCATATCATATCATATCATCACATTATATCATATCATATATGAATATGATATATCATATCATATCATTATCATATCATATCATATCATATCATATCATATCATATCATATCATATCATATCATATCATATCATCACATTATATCATATCATATATGATATATCATATATCATATC
>JAPXFY010000024.1:34192528-34222528 GCA_030674185.1 Monoplex corrugatus
CCACTGGTCAAAGGAAAGATCAGTGAAATGAAAACAGTTAATAAACATATATATGCACACATGCAAACACACCCAAACAAAGCACAGGCATGCATGCGTGCACACACGCACACGCACACACACACACACATACACACACACACACACCACACTCAAATGATGTCAGTCATCCTCACTGTTTGTGATTTCATCGATCCCTGGAACACCACCACGTTCCTGTGTATCAAGAGAATAAAATACACGGACAGAAAACCCTGACCCACCTTAGTGGCCCAAATGGACTGGTCAAGAGGATGGAAGAGTTTGAAGCAGAAGCCATCCTTCTTGGAGGGCCGTTCCAGCAGCTGGCAAGTGTTCAGCAGTATGGTTCCCACCCACTGGCTTCCCTGTCACATACATCACAGTTCTACTGTACTCAACTTTTTTTTTTTCTTTTTTGCACTAAGATGTACGTATGCACTGTTTTTTCCATGCAGTGCAAACAGTATGTTACTGCACAGTCTGCATGATATTCCGTCTTCAGCTAGCGTGCATGCCAGATGTTTTCATACCACAATGTACCCACTCAGTGTTTTCTGTGCTACATTTAAAAAATAGTTTCCACACAGGACTCTCTCTGTTAAATACAGCACATTGTATTTATCCATTCGTATATTATTTCCACAGAGGACACTCTTTGTTAAATACAGCACATTGTATTTATCCATTCGTATATTATTTCCACAGAGGACACTCTTTGTTAAATACAGCACATTGTATCTATCCATTCGTACTCATCCAAATGTTTTCTGTCTTAGACAGCCACAGAGGACACTCTTTGTTAAATACAGCAGATTGTATCTATCCATTCGTACTCATCCAAATGTTTTCTGTCTTAGACAGTCTGATGAAAGCTACGCAGTAAGTGGCTTTTTTATCACTGAGAGACAGGTTCAGCTAGGTAGTCCTTAAACAGTCTGTTTACTGCATCTAACTTTTTTCTGTCTTACATTTAACAAACTGTACCTAACATAGCACTCTTTCTGTTTAATACAACACACTGTACCTATCCTTCTGCACTTGCCCAAATGTTTTCTGACACATACAGTGTTTACTGCACCTCATTGTTTTCTGTGTTACATTCAACAAACTGTACTCACTCAGGACTCTTTCTGTTAAACAGAATACATTGTACTTATCCACTTGTACTTGCCCAAATGTTTTCTGTCGCATACAGTCCATATACTGCACCTAACTACTAGCTCCCCTGTCATATGTTCAAAGTATTTGTGCTCATCTACTGGCTTCCCTTTATAAAATCTTGAGACTGTAATAAAATGAATACATTTCATGCTTGTTTGTCTTATTAACATTTCAGGTTTTTCCCCCTCATATTTTCCCCAAGCATGAAACCATTTTGTTTTAGTAGATTACCGCCAGATTTCCCTTTCTAGTTTGTCCTGTCCCATGTGTTTTGACATCCCTGTCCTGAACAACAAGCCATAAACACAGACACCAGCCACACACACAAGTCTCACTTTATGTTTGTCACTTTTGTACAGGACGAGGACGCCGGGCTTGAGGACACACCATAGCTTGGTCCAGGACTTGAGTGTGCCGCGCACCTTCAACCAATCACCAAGCAACACCACAGCTGGGTCAGTGATTGTGCTCAACAGTTCTTTTGCTGCCTCCTTCTTTTGGCTCCGGTATGTCCGCTTCTGGGCCTGAAATGTGAAGTGCTGTGTCTTAAAGCTGGGTATGTTGTAACCCTTTGACTCCCGCACACTGTCCACCAGCATCCTGATTTGTCAACCACACTAGCAATGCAAAAACTTAACCTTTTGACTCCCTCATCATATCCACCAGCTACCTGCAGGAAGCTGGTGGATAGGGTGAGGCAGTCAAAGGGTTACGTTTTTGCAACTAATGGATAAGGTGCAGGAGTCAAAGGGTTAAACTTCGATATGTTTTAAAGCTGGACAGTTGATCATTTCCAGCAGGAATTGCATGATACAAGGAACAACAAAGAAGCCTAGCTCGTACAGAGATACAGCTCCTGCCTGCCAGTCTGAGCACATGTGTTCAACCCTGGCTGGGAAAACCAAGAGTGCAAGCCTCCAGTCTTTTGGGTAGTAGCTAATTCGCTTAATGAACAATTTAATTTTAGCATCAGTTTTACTTTCTGCCGTTCTGATCCAGTCTACTTAGGACACTTCTTAACAAGCTTCACACTAATACAATGATTACTCCATCACAGAGCCAGACTGAGTGAGTGATGCCACAGTAAGCAAACTCTCTTACAACAATGTCTAATGTCAATCCCCATGAATCAATAACACCAAAGACCCTAACCTGAATTTGTTTAAGACAAGGAAGCGCTAGATGACAAACCTAAACTGCAGTCACAATAAGAACAATACATGACGATGTCATGAAAATCAGGATGATGATCATGATGCTGTGGAATTCCATCCAGGATCCAAACTGCATGACAGACTTATGCTCTACTCCTGCTTTCATAATATATCCTGACCTCAACCAGGACCAAAAGATGCAGATACCTGCAGCACTGGTCATGAAATCAAATAACACCCTCTATCTGTAAAGAAAATGAAACTTGTCTGCATGGTCCCAGGCTTCCCAAGGAGCCCATGGCACACTCAACCCTGAATGGAAGCTGATCTGGGCCAATTAAATCCCATGAGGCGTTTTAACTGATAGGGATTTGAACCCACGACCTACCAGTCAGCAGGTCGTTGCACTAATCACTTTGCCACACCGACTGGCCCATCATTCATGTAGAAACAAGGTAATCCTCAGTATAAACATGTCGCCAAGATAATACCCAAGTCCTAAGCATTCACACATGCAGCTGACGTAGCCTGTACACACACACACCACACACACACACACACACACACAAACACATACATACACACAAACCTTATATGACTCTCGTTTTGAGTGTTTATCTGATGAACTGGTGATACTTGGATCAGGTGTTCCACCGTGAGACATGTTCCTGTCTGGCGTGGTCTGAAATCAAATCAGTTGATTACTTGTAAACTTTGCAACCATCATTCACCATTATCACATGCAAGAAAAGGCAGAAGGAGGTGGGAGGGTCAGGAGTACATGGCTGCCATGTACATAAAAATAAATGTCACAGGTTTACTGCCAGCTATACAGCACATATGTCAGGCCTGGCTGGCAATAAGGCAGACCTCCCACCTTCTGACTGGACTTCATGGGTCTGAGTCTGGCGCAAGAAAAATGTTGTGCACATGGACTTCAGTCCACCCAGTTGGGAATAGACACCTGATCCTGTTGAGGGTTGAGAAGATACAGCAGACAGAAGGGAGAGGAGGTGGAATCACCCTCAGATACCTGGCCCTGTTGAGTGTTGAGGAAGATAAAGCAGACAGAAGGCAGAGAAGGTGGCATCACCCTCAGATACCTGGCCCTGTTGAGTGTTGAGGAAGATAAAGCAGACAGAAGGGAGAGGAGGTGGCATTACCCTCAGATACCTGGCCCTGTTGAGTGTTGAGGAAGATAATGCAAACAGAAGGGAGAGGAGGTGGCATCACCCTCAGATATCTGGCCCTGTTGAGTATTGAGGAAGATAAAGCAGACAGAAGGGAGAGGTGGTGGCATCACCTTCAGATACCTGGCCCTGTTGAGTGTTGAGGAAGATAAAGCAGACAGAAGGGAGAGGAGGTGGCATTACCCTCAGATACCTGGCCCTGTTGAGTGTTGAGGAAGATAAAGCAAACAGAAGGCAGAGGAGGTGGTATCACCCTCAGATATCTGGCCCTGTTGAGTGTTGAGGAAGATAAAGCAGACAGAAGGGAGAGGTGGTGGCATCACCTTCAGATACCTGGCCCTCTTGAGTGTTGAGCAAGATAAAGCAGACAGAAGGGAGAGGAAATGAAACCACCTTCACAATGCTGGCTCCAAGAAATGTTGAGGTCTCTACCACTGCAATGCGATCTCAGGGTTTTAGGACAACACTCTATACTGCACGTGTCTGCCACAGCAGTACCACACACACACACACACACACACACACACACACACACACACACACACACACACACACACAACAACAGACTTTACTGTGTCAGCAGGTCAGGTCAAGGCTTTCAGTTCCTGCTTCTACATCTGCAATCACATGAACAATGAAACACAACCCTTTGCAGGTCAATAGAACAATGAAACACAACCCTTTGCAGGTCAATATTTCTTATCATCTTCCTAGCACTCTGTACTTGTTCACACAAGAGATGAAATACAATGCTTCCCAGGTCAATGTCTTTAGTGAAGAACAAAAGACGGGCGGCTCCTGTTCTGTAGTATTTCCTTACACGCAGCATGGATCGCAATGCACTCTGCAGATGAATGACATTTTTTAAAATAACTATACACATATGTAAACAAGAAAGAAAGAAAGAAAGGATGGAAGACAGAACAAGGTAAAAAAAACATGTGAGAGAGAGAGAGAGAGAGAGAGAGAGAGAGAGAGAGAGAGAGAGAGAGAGAGAGAGAGAGAAGGGCGATGGAAATATGAAAATACCCAGCACATATGCTCAATGAGGATAGGAATGCAAACTGTGCAGCAACATACTGCCTGCACAGTGTGGGCAAAACAATGCATTCAAGGAAAAAAGAAAAATTTAATTTTTTTTCAAATGAAAGTACAAATCAAAGGGAAAAAAAACGACTATCAATGAAAAAAAAAAATCCAGAAACAGGAAAACAGAGAGAGAGAGAGAGAGAGAGAGGGAGGGAGAGAAAAAAAAAAAGAGAGAGAGAGAGAGAGAGAGAGGAGAGAAGAAGAAGAAGAAGAGAGAGAGAGAGACAGAAAAGAAGAAAGAAAAGAAGAAGAAGAAGGCTGAAAGATTCACTCACAAAATGAATAGACACGGAAATCCCAACCCAAGTCATAACCCAGTTTTTCCATCACTCCTGTCACATTGTCCCAGTCAGTACTAGTACTAATGTCACCTGACCATCAAAAACATAAAACACTGATCTAAAAATTTAGTATAGACTGTCAAAACACTGTACCACATCAATAAAACATTTCAAAAGGATATTATGAGACCAATGAAGCCTGGTAATCAGATATGAGACATGTGTGTGGGTGTGTGTGTGTTGTGTGTGTTGTTTTGTGTGTGTGTGTGTGTGTGTGTGTGTGTGGTGTGTGTGTGTGTGTGTGTGTGTGTGTGTGTGTGTGTGTGTGTGTGTGTGTGTGTGTGTGTGTGTGTGTGTGTGTGTGTGTTGTGTGTGTGGGTTGGGGTGTGTGTGTGGTGGTTGTGTGTGTGTTGTGTGTGTGTGTGTGTTGTTGGTGTGTGGTGTGTGTGTGTGTGGTGTGTGGTGTGTGGGTGTGGTGTGTATGTGTGTGTTGTGTGTGGTGTGTAGTGGTGATGTGGTATGATAGGACAGCAAACTGTATCTGCACTCACGCTCAAGAACATCATTCAGGAATGGAGCTTTTAAACGATAAGTTTGCTCCTTATGCGGGGACCTGTCCTGTTCATGCATGTGCATACACTTGTGTCTATCTCTATAGGTTGGTGGATGCATAGTGATCATATGGATGAGCTATTTCCACTGCTTTCTGTTTCTTGTTTTGTGTCATATCATACAATATATCACTGGATTTACTGTTGACTTATGCTTTTCTGTATAACGTTTTCTGTAAGGTACAAAATACTTACAGACTTGTTTCCTGGGATGTTATACTATACAAATCTTCACTATTTTTATAATTATTATGTAGGGATAGTGAGAATATTGTGACTTTTGAAAATTAAAGATGAAAGGGAAGAGAAGAGGGAGAGAGAGGAGGAGAGAGAGAGAGAGAGGGAGAGGGAGAGAGAGAGAGACGACAGACAGACAGAGAGAGAAGGACAGACAGACAGACGAAAAACAGAGAGAGAGGATGAGTAAGGAATGAAAGGCTGGTAAGACAATGTTTAATGGGACGTTGATTTCTAAGGAGTTCTCTTTGCAAACCCAACACACAATATTCACAAAAATAGTTTTCATGGTCCAGAGAGATCTTCTTGCATCCATACAACGCTTATCAAATAGTCATGTTCTGATAAAAACAAGATTAAATAAGCAGGCACTAGGCTCATTCTGAGGACCGGCTCACTAAAATTTAACAAATCATCATTTAACTGTGCAACTGTTTTGAACACCTACATCAAGAAATTTTCATGGAAAATGCCCATGAAAAATCATTCAGACACAAAAGTGTAAAATTGTCATGGAGAAAAATAATCAATCCTCAAATGAGATTTTTTTAAAAATCCACTATGTATCTTTACATGACTTTTAGTTTTAATGATATAACAGATACATAAGAGAGAGTTGTTTTCCTTTTCAATAAAATCTGCACTGATGATAAATAATCGATGTACAGATCAGTAATTTATCATGTTAAGAAAACAACATGGCTGCTACAAGTGTCCTAATGTGCCACAATCTAAAAAAAAGAAGCACACAAGGAGCAACAGATTGAACGCTTAGCAGCACTGCAACTGTTTTACAGATCCCCAGTCATGAAAATAAAATGAACACACGCACACACACGTATACTCACATTTACACGGATTCCTGAAATACTTATCAAAGTCTTCCCACACCTCCTTTGTGTATTTTACTTTTTACTGATAAATATCAAACAGTGCAGTATATTCACCACATAAGCTTATGCAGTAGAAACAGCTGCTTCCTCATCGATCAGACTTGTACACTAGTGTTAACTGTTATAGACAATAACCGTGCACAAGCACACAATTGACTGTATCCACAATGGGTTTTTCTAAAGGCTAACATATCGATGGCATACAACAGATAGTATTAACAAAGGATTTTAGCTCAAACAGCTTATGTAATGTTATTACACAATGGACTGCACTGACACTGGGTTTGTTCTAACAGCTAATACACTGTTGGCATACAACGGACTGTACTGACAATGGGTTTGTTCTAACAGCTAATACACTGTTGGCATACAACGGACTGCACTGACACTGGGTTTGTTCTAACAGCTAATACACTGTTGGCATACAACGGACTGTACTGATGACAGGTTTGTTCTAACAGCTAATACACTGTTGGCATACAACGGACTGCACTGACACTGGGTTTGTTCTAACAGCTAATACACTGTTGGCATACAACAGACTGTACGATGACAGGTTTGTTCTAACAGCTAATACACTGTTGGCATACAACGGACTGTACTGACAATGGGTTTGTTCTAACAGCTAACACACTGTTGGCATACAACGGACTGTACTGACAATGGGTTTGTTCTAACAGCTAATACACTGTTGGCATAACAACGGACTGTACTGACAATGAATTTGCTCTAACAGCTAATACACTGTTGGCATACAGCAGACTGTACTGACAATGAGTTTGCTCTAACAGCTAATACACTGTTCGCATACAGCAGACTGTACTGACAATGAGCTTGCTCTAACAGCTAATACACTGTTGGCATACACATTGTATTGATGGTGGGTTTGCTCTAACAGCTAATACACTGTTGGCATACACATTGTATTGATAGTGGGTTTGCTCTAACAGCTAATACACTGTTGGCATACAACACACTGTATTGATAGTGGGTTTGCTCTAACAGCTAATACACTGTTGGCATACACATTGTATTGATGGTGGTTTGCTCTAACAGCTAATACACTGTTGGCATACACATTGTATTGATGGTGGTTTGCTCTAACAGCTAATACACTGTTGGCATACACATTGTATGATAGGGGTTTGCTCTAACAGCTAATACACTTTTGGCATACACATTGTATTGATAGTGGGTTTGCTCTAACAGCTAATACACTTTTGGCATACACATTTTATTGATAGTGGGTTTGCTCTAACAGCTAATACACTGTTGGCATACAACACACTGTATTGATAGTGGGTTTGCTCTAACAGCTAATACACTGTTGGCATACACATTGTATTGATAGTGGGTTTGCTCTAACAGCTAATACACTTTTGTCATACACACTGATTGATAGTGGGTTTGCTCTAACAGCTAATACACTGTTGGCATACAACACACTGTATTGAATAGTGGGTTTGCTCTAACAGCTAATACACTTTTGGCATACAACACACTGTATGAATAGTGGTTTGCTCTAACAGCTAATACACTTTTGGCATACAACACACTGTATTGATAGTGGGTTTGCTCTAACAGCTAATACACTGTTGGCATACAACAAACTGTATTGATAGTGGGTTTGCTCTAACAGCTAATACACTGTTGGCATACACATTGTATTGATAGTGGGTTTGCTCTAACAGCTAATACACTTTGGCATACACATTGTATTGATAGTGGGTTTGCTCTAACAGCTAATACACTTTTGGCATACAACACACTGTATTGATAGTGGGTTTGCTCTAACAGCTAATACACTTTTGGCATACAACACACTGTATTGATAGTGGGTTTGCTCTAACAGCTAATACACTGTTGGCATACAACACACTGTATTGATAGTGGGTTTGCTCTAACAGCTAATACACTGTTGGCATACAACACACTGTATTGATAGTGGGTTTGCTCTAACAGCTAATACACTTTGGCAATACAACAAACTGTATTGATAGTGGGTTTGCTCTAACAGCTAATACACTGTTGGCATACAGCACACTGTATTGATAGTGGGTTTGCTCTAACAGCTAATACACTTTTGGCATTCAACACACTGTACTGACAATGAGTTTGCTCTAAACAGCTAATACACTGTTGGCATACACACTGTATTGATGGTGGGTTTGCTCTAACAGCTAATAAACTGTTGGCATACAACAGACTGTGCTAATGATGTGCCTACTCTACCGGCTAACGGACTGTTTACACAGTCTCCAGTTTAGTTAAAAATAAGCACTATTATTGTATTCTACAACTGTTCTAGAAGTGGAAAACGTCCACTGCTGCCCTTCATTCCAATGGCACAATGGGCAGTCAGTAAAGACACCTGTACCGTTGTGACAAGTGTTCATGAGTGGGGGACAGACCTTACTTGGGTCAACATTTGTAGAATTTAATCCTGTGTTATTCCTAGGTATTGTAACAACACCTACTGGGGCTTTACCCCTGTACCTGTAAGATCGCTTGGAGTAAGGTGCTACAGACCTCACCATTCTCAAGGCTGGCTTTTATGCTGATCTGGCCAATTGCTTTCCTTAAGGCAATAATTGTCTTAACCAACTTTGATGAAGAGAATCAGGTGCTTGTTAACATCAGGGAAGTCTGGATAGATCGAATTGCTTGTGTGTGTGTGGTGTGTGTGTGTGTGTGTGTGTGTGTGTGTGTGTGTGTGTGTGTGTGTGTGTGTGTGTGTGTGTGTTGTGTGTGTGTGTGTGTGTGTGTGTTGTGTGTGTGTGTGTTGTGTGTGTGTGTGTGTGTGTGTGTGTGTGGTGTGTGTGTGTGTGTGTGTGTGTGTTGTGTGTGTGTGTGTGTGTGTGTGTGTGTGTGTGTGTTGTGTGTGTGTGGTGTGTGTGTGTGTGTGTTGTGTGTGTGTGTGTGTGTGTGTGTGTGTGTGTGTGTGTGTGTGTGTGTGGGGTGTGTGAGTGTGTGTGTTGTGTGGTGTGTTGTGTGTGTGTTGTGTGTGTGTGTGTGTGTGTGTGTGTGTGTGTGTGTGTGTGTGTGTGTGTGTGTGTGTGTGTGTGTATGTGTGTGGTGTGTGTGGTGTGTGTGTGTGTGTTGAGTGTGTGTGTGTGTGTGTAGTGTGTGTGTTGTGTGTGTGTGTGTGTGTGTGTGTGTGTGTGTGTGTGTGTGTGTGTGTGTGTGTGTGTGTGTGTGTGTGTGTGTGTGTGTGTGTGTGTGCACGCGCGCGCACATGTGTGTTGTATGTTTTCGATAATGCACCCTGAGTGAAGTCAGACCTGACCACACAAACACTCAATAACTTCAGTCAATATAACGGGGGGAGGGGGAGGAGGGAACTGTATTAAAAACTTCAACCAGATTCAAAATGTGTTCATTTAATTACTCTAGTCATAAAGCAGACATTTTTTCTTCCTTTCCTCTTCCTTTGTTTTTAGTAGCTGTCTGAAAATATCAGTATGTTTGTAGATTAGAAATGGCTAGTTTGAACAACAGCTTTTAGCCAACAACTTTTACCACTGGACATATAGCATCGTTATCATTATTATCATTTTATTTCTCTGTTTGTTTGTTTATTGACTGACTGACTGACTGATTGATTGATTGATTGATTGATTGATTGTTGATTGACTGACTGATTTCTGTAGTTTGTTTTCTGTTTGTTCACTTGTTTTGTTTTTGTTTGTTGCATGTATCTTTGTGTATTATCACATTATATCACAGGGCATTTACTTGTAACTGACACTTTTTCAATCCACGTTAAGTCATTTGGATTTCGATAGATATTTGTATTAATACACTGACAGCCACTCTTCAAAACTATAAATCAAGGAATAAATTTTAATGGTCATCTGAGCTGTTCTGACAAGCCTGAATAACAGCACCAAAACACTCACTTTAATTCATCAGTAAGCTTTGGAAAGTGTTGCATAAAATGATGGCAAAACAAGGCATCAACAGCATTATAATTAGTAGTATTTCTTGATGATGATTATAATAAAAATAATAATAATGAAAACTTTCATAGCATGACTGACTGAGCAACTGATGCACTAAGCATGTGTACATTAATAAGAAAGTTTCTTGTCACACACACACCACACACACACACACACACACACACACACACACACACACACACACACACACACACACACACACACACACACACACACACACACACACACACACCTGGAACCTCCCTCACCAACAGATGAGTACTCATAAAAACCTGTATAAGAGAATCCACTTCACTTTCACTGAACAAACGTTTCTTAACGAAAGAAAGACAAAACAGATGACAGGAAATGCTTAACACCCCCTCACCCTATCCACCATTCTTGTAGGAAGCTGGTAAAAAAGGATGAGAGAGTGAAAAGGCTAAAATCGGTGTCACTTTCTGTTAAGTACAAGAAGTAGCCACTGAGTAACACATAATGTGGTACACCATATGCCAGTCAATACTTTGATCAATAAATCATGACAAAGGTCTTTGGCCCACACCTGAATCCTATAAACTGACCACAACATGAGTCTGCATACGCCTTAATTCTGTTTTACATACTCACTCTACTCTACTGCGGGCATACATTTATCATTTATCGTATGATTTTGCTGCTGTAACTTGTGTTTGACAAACACATTTCTCTGTAAGCAGGCTAAACTGCATGATACCTTCAAAAAAACCAACTAGAGTGAGCACAAATAACGTTGTACTCCGCCGGCACAATTTACCTTAGAAACAAAAACAATAGCATAAACATGATGTCAAAAGTTACAATGAGACAAAATGTCAGTGCAGTAAATCTTCAACTAAACAAAGGTTCTAATCTTTAAAAAAAAAAATTACTGCATTGTCTCTTGACTTCATAAATGTCCTATTACCTGGTCAGTAATGATCAGGAGTTAGTTTTCTCCACAGGGGTCTTAAATATCAAGGAGGCCAAAGACTGAGAGTAATGCCCAATTCTGCACAAAGCTACACTGCCTGTTAACATCTGATGATGGCTCGCAACATGACTAGTTACAAAACGGGATGCTAAAAATGGTCAGATCATGGCCCCAAACCCCGGGCCAACATCCTGTGTCACTCACTATATGTCACCAGCTACATAGTATCAGTACTTATTCTGACAAAACTGCCGGAAAACCACTCTTTTTGACCAAGTCTATTCTTTAAAAATGCCCCTCACCTACATATAAATAAATACATAAATAAATAAATACATAAATAAATAATAAAAAAGAACTCATCAAAAGAGCCGATGGCAATTCCTTTTCCAAAATGAACTATTTGAAAGCATAACAATTTTCAATAACCGTTGAACAACTGTACCTGCCAACATTATGGTATGGATTTTTTTCTAGCTCACAGGAAAGCAGCCAGTGCGGGATCATTTCTGGCCAGCTGATACCAACATTATACGGGG
This sequence comes from Monoplex corrugatus, assembly GCA_030674185.1. NCBI lineage: Eukaryota > Metazoa > Mollusca > Gastropoda > Littorinimorpha > Ranellidae > Monoplex > Monoplex corrugatus. The sequence goes on from JAPXFY010000024.1 coordinate 34,204,598, forward strand.
TGTGCTTGTTGGATGCTGCACTGTATGGCCTTTCAATATTCACATCCTTTGCAGGCTTCTATTGATCCAACCTGGATTTTTTGTTGTTGTTTTTAAAGTGATCAAACCAGGGAGGGGAAGGACAGTGCGACATACACCTCCACACGCCCAACTACCACACCATGAACAAAAATGGTCATGGGGAGGTTTTTTTGTTTGTTTGTTTTTTTCGTGCTCAGATCTAACAGTTATTCTCCCAGACGAAGGCACGCAGCACTCAAGCGGGTAATATGTTCAACTTCCAACCAGAGTGTCTGTATACATGTACAACCGTCTACCTGATGGGAGATTCTCCCCATCTTCCAGATGCAGACCTGCCAGCATCTAAACTTCTTACATATGTATACATATGCAGAATAATAACAACAGTTCCATTCTTTTCACTTTGTACACTCAGCCACTCTCCTACATCATTCAGAAACATCACTCTGACTATCACAAATTTGCTGATGATACAGAACTACAGACAGCTGCAGTCCCTTCTAATTTCCAGTACATTTCTCAGCAAACTGTGCTGTGTATCAGTGAGATAAAATCATGGATGAACAAAAACAGACTTAAGTTGAATAAGAAAAAGACTGAACTTCTTGCCATCGGTGACCATGTTCGTCTTTCTGAGATAAGGCCTGATCCTCTCTCTCTCTCTCTCTCTCTCTCTCTCTCTCTCTCTCTCTCTCTCTCTCTCTCTCTCTAATACTGTTTTATATGGAGAAACTGGAAGATATCCTTTATACATTAGAACCTTTGTGAAGAGTATTAAATACTGGTTGAAATTGTTAAGGCTTCCACAATCTTGGTTATGTAAACAGGCATATGAAATGATGGTTACTCAAATAGAAATAGGAAAACAGAACTGGGCCTATCAGGTAAAAAAGGCTTTATCAGAACTTGGGTTTGGAATCGTGTGGTTGTCCCAGGGAGTAGGAAATGAGTGTCAGTTTATTAATGAATTTAAAGACAGGCTTATTTGTTCGTTTAAACAAAATTGGCACTCAGATATGGAAAACAAAGAAAAATATAGTTGGTTCTTCTCATTTAAAGATGTTTTTCAAACCGAAAAATATCTCAGTGTTGTTACGGATAAATGGCAAAGAACTAATTACAAAAGATTTAGATTAAGAACACTTGGTTTCAATGCAAATAAAAATTGGTTTCAACCTGGGACGTCCACAGTATATCCTTGCTCCTTATGTGGAAACAATGTCGATAATGAAAAACCTTTTATTCCAATGCCAAATTTTTGACACAATACGAGGAAAATGCAAAGTTTTTGAATCCGACATGGCCAAAAGACAAGATGTTGTATCTATTTTGTCGTCTGATGACGAAGTCATAATCAAATCAGTGGCACTATACATTGCGGAAGCACAAAAAATAAGACATAAACACTTACAAGCCCGACAATAGTGCTAGACAATATCATACTGGGATTAATTTAATCTCTTTTGACTGATGTGGGCTATATCACGTTAACTCCAAAAGAAGCCGCTTTATTATAGACTCTGTTTTGTAAAGAGCTGTTTTCATTTGCTTTATTTTGTTTTGTTTGCCGATAATTTAAGAGTAGCTAATAATATGAAAATAATGGTATATTTGTAGAATATGTTAGAAGTGGATATTGAAAGGGTATATAGATACTTAAGGGTCTACTATACATGTTAACAAAAACAAAAAAACAAAACAAACAAAAAAAACAAAAAAACAAATAAATAAAAGGCATAGTGATGTCCCTTGTTAACAGAGTATTTTGGGGCAGTTATGTGAAGATTATATTATTATCACTAAATGTAAGGTTTGGGTGGTCTAGCCCAGATGTTTTATCATATTACAGTTTTGATGTGTGTGTGCGTGCGCACGAGCGCGCGCCCGCGTGTGAGTGTATATGGATGCGTGTGTGTGTGTGTGGGTGTGGGTGTGTGAAAAAGATTTTGGTTTGTCTAAACCTAGACAAATTATTGGCCTGAATGTGGGAACACTGTTCTGATATTTTTTTTGTTTTCTTTGCATTATGTAGTAGTGGTAAAATGGATGATTGTTCATTATATATGATTTGAATATGTTCGACTGTTTAAGGAATGGATGTTTGATATATTTTTTGATTATGCGTGAAGAATTTGCGCACATACAAAGAGTGGATTATGTGTCGCACTACTGGAAAATTGTTATCCCCCTTGTCAAAAGACCTTTTCGGGTAATGACAATAAACAGTTTCAGTTTTCAGTTTCTCTCTCTCTCTCTCTCTCTCTCCTCTCTCTCTCTCTCTCTCTCTCTCTCTCTCTCTCTCTCTCTCTTCTGAACCAGTGCCTTTTCAATCCTCAGCAATGTACTTGGTGTCCATCCTGATGAGACACTATCTTTGGACAAGCACATTTCTTCTGTCTGCCAGTCTGTTTTTTATTGTCTCAGAAGAATCGGTTCAATTTGATCATATCTTTCTGTAAACGACACAGCACGACTTGTCGTGTCCTTTGTACTGTCAAGACTGGACTATTGTAATGCAGTTCTTGCAGGTCTCCCGACCTTTCCTATCAAGCGCCTTCAGAGGGTACAAATTAGTGCAGCTAGGCTTGTTTTCAGAAAGCGAAAGACCACCTCAGCAACCAGCCTATTGAATCAGCTCCACTGGCTCCCTGTGGAAGCACGAGTAGAATATAAACGAGCTACTCTGGTTTATCGGCATTTTGATGGTACCTTGCCTGTCTACCTCTCTTCTGTGCTTAAAACATACAGGCCTGAACGCAGTCTCAGGTCAAGCAACCAGAAGCTTCTGGCAAAATCAAAATCAAAATACAAAATCATAGGACACCGAGCCTTCCGTTGCCAGGCCCCGCTTGTCTGGAACGATCTGTCTTTTTCTCTCCGCTGTTCATCATCTCTGTCTTCTTTCAAGGCGGGCCTCAAAACTCATTTTTTTGATAAATACTACCAGTAATGAAACATGCTTTTTGATCTTTCTGACTGAGTAATGTATACATTAGTACTTGCTTGCAACAGATGTGCGAGTGTGTGTGTGTTGGGGAAGGGAGGAGGGACTAGGAGTGGGAGTTAGTATAACTGAACAATAGGCAAGGGCTGATTGGGAAAAATGAACTAATTAATGTAAAGCGCAATGAGCCTTTACCTATGTGTAGGAGAATAGCGCTATATAAAAGTCATTTATTATTATGATTATTAATAATAATAACAATAACAATAGGAATAATAATTTCTAAGGCACCAATCTTGACACAACAATCAAACCAAAGCACACACTCTCATCATTCACCAAAGCAATCACCCAACAACGACCAAAACTCCTAGGCACGAAGCATAAGCATACGCAAACCGGGAGGGGGAAAGCAGGATGGCACTGTGGCAAATGAGTGAGCATGTTGAGGGGGAAATCATTGCTGGCAAAAAGGTAAAAGACTTGCAGGAAGACGAAATTTTGTGACTGCACGTTAAAGATCCTGTAAGTCATGTCAGTGTCAGGTGGGTTATGGAAACACAAAAAACACCCACCATGTATGCCTACCAAAGGATGCAGGCTGTTCAACAACATACCGCCAGAGTTAGCAAAACAATGCGCATACATTCATGCAAAAAAAATTGAATGCTATAAGATAAATTTGTCTCAGACATTTCTGGACATATTTTCCCCCTTGAACAGTTATAAAAAGATGGAAAATGAAAAGATGAGGTAAGAAACAAAAACCAAAAAAAATTAATATAAGGAAAAATAAAAATAAAATTCATACCTATTATTAACACTAAAACACACAAGAACACTTGTAACAACACTACAGAGACACATAAATACTTATACGGATGACTTCATGTTTTCTTTAATTACTGATAAGCATTTTTTGTGCATGTTTTCGCAAGCAGTAAAGAACATAAGCACATGATAACTGACTGTAGTACTACCATTTCATATTGTTACCAATAATCGCAACTGTGTGTATGAATACACGCATATGTTTCATCTTCACTGACTGAATCCTGTTATTGACAACAGATTGCTGTACCACAATTTCCCACTGGTGACAATAAAGTGGTTTCTTAATTTGAACATGTCAAGTTTTGTTAACGTTAGGCCATAATCTCTGATGAAATCCATATTTCAGATTTCATAGCTGTGACCAACGTTTTGGGCCAGGTCTCCTGAAACATGAATCCTCATGTCATTCTGAGAGAAATAGGACTTGTGAACAGTCTCTGCTTTGACTTTTTTTTTTTAGGAAACAAAAGATAGTATCCAACACACACACACACACACACAACACACACACACACCACACACACACACACACACACACACACAATACAGCAAGCACACAACAATACAAAACACTTTAAAATTTACAGAAAAACTAGTCGGTGACATCACATCATAATTCATGCAGGCTCTCTCTCTTCTCCCTATCACCCCCCAACATAGTCACACTGCACAACATACACACAGACACAGCTTAAACTTCAAAAAGACCAACCGGTGACTTCTAACCATAAACGCTCAGCCATACAGCCCCCCCCCCCCCCCCCCACACACACACACATACAAAGTGCACCACAGCACCACCAATACACACACACACACAAATGTTTACAACTTACTGGAAAACTGGTCGGTGACATCTGACCATGTTTCATGCTGCTACCATCTGTGGTTGAACCTGTACACACACACACAAACAGCAAAACGTAATTAAAATAACAATGTAAAACGATACCATAGAATATTTCATTATCTCACCAGTGAAATATAATCTAAAATTGCTTACCTCATATTCCAAACATAATAATAAAAAAATTTAAAAAAAGTGTGGTGGACACATGATGGTTAACTCCTGCAACCTGTCAACCATCATCCTGCATTGTCAACCATGCTACCAAAGCAAAAACTTAACCCTTTGTCCCTCACCCTATAGGACCCTTTGACTTTCTCATCCTATCCATCAGCTTCCTACAGGAAGCTGTTGGACAGGGTACGGGAATCAAAGGGTTAAGTTTTTGCAGCTGGTGGATAGGGTGTGGGAGCCAGAGTTAATGTGATGCATACACATTGCACAAAAGATACCGATTGAAATGGGGGAGAAAGCAGACAACGAGAAACAGCCAATGGAAGAACAGACTGCTCAAGCCATTCTAACAATATCTCTTTCAAGTTGAAAAATATGCACACACACAAAAAAAATCCTGATTTCGTTCATCTCAAGGTCACTGTATCCTTGTAGAAGCATCAGAGGAAATAAAACTTGATGTGAAAATTTATTATCATTTTCACTATTGTTGAAAACCCCAACCAACTGTGCGAGCCATATCAGGGCTATAACCATTGCAAAATATACACAACACCTCCATGACCCTAAACACACACACACACAACTTTTAAAAAAAAAATGGAAAAGAAAGTTAAGAACACATAATAATGCATCGATGCACATAATCTAAGGACATGCCCTGGGCGTTGACCATTCCAACCAATTTATCACCATGGATTTTAAGAAAAACCGAATATAAATGTAACTGTAACTAACAACACTAAAACATACATAAAAACTGGTCTAAATTATCTTAAATCGTTTCCGCACATCACATCTCCTTAGAGCCAAAATGTAGTTAGTATATGTACCCAATAATCAATCCAACCAGACAGTGTGAAAGATTTCATATAACACATACAGCTAATGGACCAGCAAGGCAGAAAATGATAGGAAGAGATGGCACAAAGGAACAAAGCAGAAACAAAGAGGGTAATCTGAAAAGAGGACATTTCTAGCACAAAATTTCCTGAAGGTAGGGATACCATTTATACTGAAAGACCTCCTGCATCCCCAGGGGGAAAATATCAGCTGAAAAAAAAAAATTGATGTGAAGTTTTATTATCATTACTATTTTTGTTTGACGCCCAGCTGACTGTCAGAGCCAATATCAGGGCTAAAAGAATGACTAAATGTACACAACATCTCAAAAACCGCCCCCTCCCCCACACCCCCGCAAAAAAAATACAGCAACAAAAAAAAAAAAGAAAGAAAGAAAAGAAAAGAAAAAAAAAAGTGTGCGTGTGTAGGTGTGCATTTGCGTGCAAGTGCGAGTAGGTGTCCATTAGTGTAGTCTGCATGTGCGCGAGTGTAAATCATTTCACACCGATCCATGCCTCACCCCCACCCACCCCTCCCTCTCTCTCTCACACACAAGATGTCTGCCGCGTTAAAAAAAAAAAAAAAAAAGTCTGATATCAACCAATCCGCTGCTAGCTTAGTCTGAGCTGTAGTCAATGTAGTCTTCCCCCCCTGGGCATCGTGCTTTTGAGCCTATCACTGTATCATCCGATTTCTGTCGTCATAATCCAATTTACGTCATTTGTAACACCTCGTTCACGTCAGTTCCCAAGGCAAGCGGAAATGGAATTAATCGGATTGCCAGAAGAAGCCAGGTCGGTGAACGGCATACCAGGCAGCCTTTAGCCTGTTCACGGAAAAACGCGGGGGTGGGGGTGGGGACCTCAACCACTTGCCGTGATGTAGTGGACGGACTACCGACTAAAAGGCTGTGGGTTTGAATCCCCATCAGTCCCTTCAAAAATCACAGTGGGATTCACCGGCTCCTACCACGAGTCGAGTGTGCTATGGGCTCATTGGAAAGACTGGGACCACACAGTCGATTCTCATCTACTTCACATATGCGTCATTGACTGAATGAGGGGCTGCTCGAATCTTTGTCCAACACCACAGGTGTCTGTGTCTCTCAGGTCTGGTTGATGCCAGAATATGATAGTAAGCTAGAGTGCAACCCCTATCACGCAATCTCAATCCAATATGGAAATCCATACAGCATCATGATTACCATCCTCGTCGCCATCGTAAAAACCGTTCCAACTTCTGTGCCATTAAAGTGTCGTAGAAAAGGGGGCCTTAAAAAAAAAAATTAAAAAAAAGGGGGGGGGGGGGGGGGGCGCCGGAGGGGAGATGTTTGTAAGCACGAAGGATATCTCCCTACGAGCGGTGATCTTAAAAAAAAAAATTTTTTTTAAGTGCAAAAGTCCACAGATCTAATGACAAAATTCAGGAAATGTTCCTTCCTCAGGTGGCTCCCTGTCATGCACAGAGTGCATGCCTTGCTGAGGATATCGGAGAGAGAGAGAGACAGAGACAGAGAGAGAGAGAGAGAGAGAGAGAGAGAAAGAGAGAGAGAAAGATGAAATGAACTGAAATGACAGTTTATTCAGTTTACGCTTCATCCCCTTCTGAAAGGGGGGGGGGGGGGATAAGAGAACAAAAACAACAATCATTAAATACGAAACAGCAAACTATAAGCAAGGTAATGGCATGACATGCATACACACAAGGGGAAAGACGAAGTAAGAAATAAAGAGAGAGAGAGGGGGGGGGGGAAGAGAAAGAAAGAGAGAGAGGGGGGGGGGGGAACGCTCGTGGTAACATTTGTGATACAAGTGAATCAGGATCAGATCTGAAGGCCAAGAGGTTCCAATGGCTTGGAGCATTTGGCCCTTTCATTCCCTGATCCTATCCACCAGCTTCCTGCAGGAATCAGAGGGACAATGTGAGGGAATGAAAGATTTGATAACATCACATTGCCTGGCACCTGTGTCAACTGCACCCCTCTCCTCCAACCAAAACCAGATAAAAGCAACAAAACATCGTCATTTCAACGGCGCGGGCCTCAATGGCTCAGTTGGTTGAGCGTTGGATTCACACGCTAATGGTTGTGGGTTCGAATCCCAGGGTGCGCTACATTAAAACTGGCCATCTCAATCCCTTCTTAATCGCTGTTCTGGTGGTGTGTGTATAGGATTAGATAAGCCCCCCTTCCCCCACTTCCCTGGGATGGTTATCCCCGTGGGCCATATCACCTGAGGTTGGTGCCGACTGTAAAAACTGAACCCAACCAAACCAACCATTTCAACGGGGTGCCTTGGCAAGAGCCGTTTTCCACGCCAAACATTACAACCCCACCTTACTCCACCCCCAAAAATGGAAGAAAGAAAAAGAACAAGTAGGAAAATAAATGAAACAGGGAAAAACAGAAAAACGTGACATCTTTTTTGTATTGCTTCTTTTACCTTGAATGTTATCCTTCGTTAACATTTTAAACTTAAAGCAGAAAGAAGGAAGAAAAGACAAAAACAAGAATGAGAAAGAAAAGGAACAAGTAGCCAGACAGAAGTAAAAACAGTAAAGAGATTTCCGTGTCCTTTTTTTTTTCCCCTCCTCTGGGACTTTATTCTCTAAAAGTGGTCAAACTCAGCGCAGTCTGCCGATCCTGTCAAACTGGGCGAACGGCCTCTGATGTCTGTTGATCAGAAGAGCGCTATTCAGCCTGCGTGTGGCTTTTATAATCAATTTCTGGGTGGGGTCCGATCAGTGATAATTCTCTGATTAAGAGCAGATCAAGCATAAAGAAATAATAAATACATGAAGGAGTAAACATACGTATTCTCGAAAATGCCGATTGTTTCGATTTGTATGGAGTTCGTCTTAAAGATAGAGTCATCACGGTTGGAGAATTTCATATGCGCTCAACTAAAATCTGCCATCATTCATCGGGCAGACTCCTTAAGCCTGCGCATAACCCTATGTCCTAAGAAGATCTTCGCAAAACCCTCTGTCCTAAGATCTTAAAATGGGGAGGAAACGGGACATATTAATTAAAATCACTGACACCACCAGAATGATTAGGCATTAAGATGGGCAGTGAACGATCCAACTCTGATGTCATGGAAGTGGGTTAGACCTCAAGACATACGAGATCTTGAGTTCATGGCTAAACAACAGTGACCAGCCAGACCCACGACCTTTGCATTATCAGCATAGCGCTCCAACAAACTGAGCCACCGAGGCTCTCGAAAATGCCAACGCCAGGCCCGAGACAGGCCCAGCTGTTCCCATCTTTTCAATTCCCTTTTGGAGGGTAAAACGATGGTCACGCGACAGCAATCATCATATAAATTAGGCCACACCCAACAATACCCACAGTGTGCAACATACTAATTGACTAACTGCCCAGTATGCCACTGCCATGCAAGAGACAAAGATTCTGCATTCCTGTCCAGTGTATGGCAGTCCCGGTGATGTTATCCTGCTCTTTCCAGATAATATGCCCATCTTTCATGATGATTGTGTCTATATCCCGTTGGGCGAGTAGTTGTTGGTTGTATAATTATGGTGTCAGGCCAGAAAAAGCGCATGATTCTTCAGAGGATCTTTGTGTAGAAGGTTGAGTGTTTGGTAAGATCGCTTTGTCATCCTCCAGCTGTCTGAGCCGCAAAGTGGACACAGAAATAGACACAGCTCTACAACAGCTCTGGTGTTGATGCTATCATGCTATAATGAATGTGTGTGTGGGGGGGGGGGGGGCACCTTCACACATTGCTCAGCATTTTGAAGATGTTGCTGGCTCTATCGTATCTGATAGACAGTGCTGCCTAGGTAGATAAACTCTTTAACTGCCGGTAGATCTACTGGCTATTATTATAGTCATTTTGTGTTAAGCCCAGCCGACTGCGTAACCGTTTCAAAACAAACACAATACTTCAATGGGGGAAAAAAAAAGGAAAAAAGAAAATTATGTAAACAATGCATTCACACACATAATATAAGGACATGACCCTGGCGTTGACCACTCCGTCCAATTTATCGCACAGGGGATTTAAAAAACATACCCGAATACAAATTTAAACATAACCAAGGACACTAAAACAAGTATAAGAACGGGCCTAAATTACCTATAATTGCTTCCGCATACCTCATTAATGCATATACCCAATTGTCACTCCTACGAGAAAGTAATTAAGACTTTACCGAACACATACAGGTGAATGGACCAGCAAGACAGAAAATGACAGCAATAAATGACAGAAAGCAAAGGAGGAAGAAAGAAACAAAGCGTGTGACAGAAAAGAGAACATTTCTAGCACAGAATTTCCTGACGGTGGAGATTCTATTTATACCTAAAAAGAAAAATCAGCATCCCAATGGGGGTTTACTGTTAAAGACCCGTCATCCAATCACGCTTTCGGATAGTTAATGGGCGAAGCTATTACGCATACATAAGATTCATTCTTGACGTCACGGGGGGAAATAACTCCGCCAACCACCCACATTTGAATTTGCTGCAATTCGAAATACTGCTGTAACATTTCGAATTAATGCAACTGTATATTAATAAGAGAGAGGTTAGAAGGTAAAGACAGCTACTATTCAACCAAGTCTGAAACTGTGTTATGTCGTCTGCCTCCAGTTACTTGAGAAAACAGTCGCAGATATCCGACCTCTGACCCAAATCAGATGCAAAGGACTCAGACATTGGCAAACACGGAGTGTTTATGCAGTCCTGCCGGGGCTTTAGGAATGTCCGACGTACAACTCCAGGATAAGACAGGCTTTTCTTACCACCCCTCCACTAGACTTCAGTGGTGGAACCTACAGTCTAGTCTGTTCTAGAGAGATTCAATCACACTTTCCATCTACAGTCTGTAGTTTGTTCTAGAGAGATTCAATCACACTTTCCATCTACAGTCTGTAGTTTGTTCTAGAGAGATTCAATCACAATTTCCATCTACAGTCTGTAGTTTGTTCTAGAGAGATTCAATCACACTTCCATCTACAGTCTGTAGTTTGTTCTAGAGAGATTCAATCACACTTTCCATCTACAGTCTGTAGTTTGTTCTAGAGAGATCCAATCACAATTTCCATCTACAGTCTGTAGTTTGTTCTAGAGAGATTCAATCACACTTCCATCTATAGTCTGTAGTTTGTTCTAGAGAGATTCAATCACACTTTCCATCTACAGTCTGTAGTTTGTCCTAGAGAGATTCAATCACAATTTCCATCTACAGTCTGTAGTTTGTCCTAGAGAGATTCAATCACACTAAGGCAATTCCATACGCGCGCTCCAGCCAAATCTGCCTGCAGTTATCTGACAGACTCCTCCAGCCTGTACAAAACCACATATGGTCTTGAAATAGGGTAGGGAAGAATGTTTGCAATACTCAGATAGGCAGCGAACAAGCCAACTTTTGTGTTCTGGGCTGGGACTAAAATAAGATATGATATCTTGAATCCGGGGCTCTCCTGGAAGAGCCAGCCTGCCCACGTGAAAGTAATACAGCCCATAAAGGAGCCGGACCTACCTGCCTCTGCCTTATGTGAGCAGTGGATCAGGACTAGTCTTTCAGGCAAAATGTTAAACTGAGATCTTGAGCAAAGCATGCACTCAGTGCATGGGAGGGACCCTATCAGAATAAAACTACATAAATTCTGGCCGAATTCTGTAGATGAAAAAAAAAATCGAATCTAATAAGTTTGAAAAAAAGGCGGGGAGGGAATATTTATATATATAAAAAGCGAGTATGTGAGTGGTGTTGCACTGTGGCAAACCGCTCTATAAAATGTGAGCAGCTTGAATTTCACGCAATCTGTGCTGGCCAAACAATGCAACACGATTCTGGAACAAAGAAAGACATAAACTGAAACCAAATTTTAAGTCAGCCTACCTGCAGACTACATGTTGTGTGATCTCAGAACGAGTCACACACATTCAAGCTTACAACGTGCTGATGCTTCCTTTTATTTATACATAAAGCTCAACTTGGATTTAATTGAAGATAGAAACACACAAGGAAAGGTTGGAGGAGGTTTGGGGGGGGTGGGGGGTAGAAAGAAAAATGGGGAGGAAGCGAAGAACCGCTGCTACCAGTGCAATGGTTCGCTCAACGGACTACCGACAGGAAGGTTGTGGGTTCGATTTCCATTAGTCTTGTCAAAAATCATTGTGGAATTTTTTTTTTTTTTTTTTTTTGGCCCCAACGTCTCCTACCCAGAGCTGAGCGTGCTATGGATTCATTCAAAAGACTGGGACCACACAGCTGGGTCTCATCCACTACACAGATGAGTCAATGAGGGCGTTGCTCAAACTTCTTGGCCAACATAACTGGTGTCTGTATCTCTCAGGAACTGTGTTGGGTGTGTGTCTGATTATTACCTCCAGTAAGCACAGACCCTGGTGTCAGGAGTATGGGATGGACTCTTACCTGTTGACAAGTGCCTGGTCCTTCGCTTCTCCCTGTAATGGTCCAGTTTGTCCTGCAAGGAGAAGGCCCTCAGAAGTCTCAGGCCCCGAGGGCCAGGCGGGGGGGACTGACTATGGCTGGTTCTCTGTCGAGTACTCAAACTTCGGCCCTGCCGTTTGGACTGTGAATGGTGATGATTCCCGTTGTTCATGTCTGGCCCTGCTTGACTCTGGTCAGCAGAACTTAAGTGGTCGTGTTTTGTGGACCTGATGTAGTGACGATGAGGATGAAGGCGATGATGGCTTTCAATCCAGCCCTCCTCTTGCAACCCGTTTCCCCGATGGTTGGTCATGTCAGCGTGCATGGATGGCAAGTGACGCCTGCTCATGGTCGTCACTTAGGATCTTTTCTATACAGGAGGCGTTGAGAGACTGACTCTATCACGTCAGAGACGGTGTTGTCTGTGACCAGCATGGGCTTCGTCTCGTCAAGGGAAATCTCTATAAACATCACTGACGCAGGTAACTCCAAAAAATTTCTCTTCACCACTCTATCGTTGTAGAGAGTCAACTGCTGGTATACACACATTAGATCTCACTGACGTTTGATATCATCTTCTGAGTTATACACTCGACACATATCTACAGGTCTCATCAGTATCCACCACTGTAAAATAAAAAGCATACTCGCCTTCCACGTCACTGGTACTCTGTTCGTTTCTCACATCTCATGGAGTTTATGGATAACATCACAACTTAATGTCTCCACTGCAAAGCCGGATCTTTTGACGTCTGGCACTGTCCTTCACACAATTTGTACCACTGACGTTTGATACTTTAAACAACTGAGATACCACTGACGTTTGTTCCTTCAACAACCGAGTACCACTGACGTTTGTTCCTTCAACAACCGAGTACCACTGACGTTTGTTCCTTCAACAGCCAGTACCACTGACGTTTGTTCCTTCAAAAACCGAGTACCACTGACGTTTGTTCCTTCAAAAACCGAGTACCACTGACGTTTGTTCCTTCAAAAACCGAGTACCACTGACGTTTGTTCCTTCACAACCTGAGTACCACTGACGTTTGTTTCTTCAGCAACCGAGTACCACTGACGTTTGTTCCTTCAACAACCACTACCACTGACGTTTGTTCCTTCAACAACCACTACCACTGATGTTTGTTCCTTCACAACCAGTACCACTGACGTTTGTTCCTTCAACCGAGTACCACTGACGTTTGTTCCTTCAACAGCCGAGTACCACTGACGTTTGTTCTTCAGCAACCGAGTACCACTGACGTTTGTTCTTCAACAACCGAGTACCACTGACGTTTGTTCCTTCAACAGCCAGTACCACTGACGTTTGTTCCTTCAACAGCCCGAGTACCACTGACGTTTGTTCCTTCAACAACCGAAACATTGGCAGCTTACACATTTGATAGAAATCTGACACTCGACTAGACTCTGGACTCGAAACACTGGCAAAGCATCTTTCTTACTTCAACCGGACATGTCGAACAAACATCCCTGACTGACTCTATAATCAGTCGTTCTACTTTTGGCACTATCTGTTACCTCTGCCACCCTACTCTTACACAGTACAAGGAAACACGCAAAACAAACAAAACAAAAACAACAGACAGCAGAACAACAAGCGAATAAATCTATTACCAATCACAATCTATATCCTTTCGACTTCGTCCGCGCGTGTGTGTGTGTGTGTGTGTGTGTGTGTGTGTTGTGTGTTGTGTGTGTGTGTGTGTGTGTGTGTGTGTGTGTTGTGTGTGTGTGTGTGTGTGTGTGTGTGTGTGTGTGTGTGGCGCGCGCGCGTTCGTTCGTTCGTTCGTTCATTCATTTAACGTCTTTTCACAGTCTAAGTGATATATTAAACGTACTTGCGTGTGTGTGTGCATGTATGTGTGTACGTGTGTGTGTGTGTGTGTGTGTGTGTGTGTGTGTGTGTGTGTGTCTGTGTGTGTGTCTCTGTGTGTGTGCGTGTGTGTGTGTGTGTGCGTGTGGTGTGTGTGTGTATGCGCACGCGTGCGTGGTGGTGTGTGTGTGTTGTGTGTGTGTGTTATCCATTTAAAGAATTTCACATCAAACAAATCGGACACCGCTTTAAACTGTGGCGGTCGGCGTTATATCTGGGCCGCTAGGTGTTGCAGTACATCAAAGCCTTTCATCTTTTGCGCGTGTCTCTCTAATTCCCCCTGCTTCTCCCATCCCACATGCTTCTGCATGGATTGGGGTCGCTACCCAAAAGGTGACAATAGCCTGGCCTTGTCTCGACACCACCACCACCAACCAACCCAAATACATGAACAGATTCCATCTGTGCCTGTGCCACCCACTAATAAGGAAGACACAGGAGGTTTTGACACCATCTCCCCCTTTCTCCGACTCCCTGCCTATCCATTCTCAATCTTACAAGGCCAACTTTGCACTGTTCCATTTGTGGACTGAACGACGACCCTGATCAATACTTTCTAGACGGACACTCTCCTTGTGTTTTTCTTGCAGTCGCGTTGGTTGCCGCCGCAACGCCAAGTTATCCCAACAACTTAATCTCGTTTAAAGTTTGAGCTGCCACTGGGCGCCCAATCTTCTCCTTCAATTAAAGTCTGGGTGTAACTTACTACAACAATCAGAACAGACTTGTCTAGACTGTCCAGTGAGTGCCCTACATGGGGACTTCACCAGTTTATGTACAGTGGTGAGGCGTGTAGATAACGCACAGCGCTTTTAACATCCTAAAAGAGACCACGCACTGGAAAACCCCCGATATTTTTCGTTTTGTTTTGTTTTGTTTTTGACCGGACTAGATGTCTATTTATGTCCTAAAAGTCTGCAAAGTTTTAAACGGTCAATTAAGGGAAACTATAAACTAAAGACGCAGCCACGCAGCCAAACAATTTATTATGCCAATATACTGGAAGACATCATCACCAGTGCGTTTTTCCTCACCAACAGTCTTATGAAACACAACACCAAACAAAACAAAACAGACACAAACCTAGGGAAAACCCAGTGTGGGGTGGGGCGACGATGGTAGTTGAAATAAATGTCCCTATAATAAAGCAAATGATACGTGGAAGCGAACGGAGAGACACAGGCATGAACAGCCTAATACACCAACACCAAACAAGCACTGCAGGTCTTACACAACAGAATACTGACTTGGAGGTAGTGGGTTCGAACCCTCATCGGTCCAAAACATTATGTGGGATTTGTTTTTTGTTTTGTTTTGTTTTGTTTTTGTTTTTTGTCCAGCCCAGCTCCAATCTGGAGTTCAGCATGTTAAAGACTCACTGGCAAGACTGGGACCAAATAGTCCAGTCTCATACATTTTACTAATGCGTCCTTGAGAGTGCTTCTCAAAATTTCGCAATCACACCGCAGGTGTCTGTATTGCTTGGGCCTGGGTGACGCCCGAATATAATAACAGTCGGCGAAGGGCAAGTCCCTGTCACACAGTCTCAGCCCGGAATAGAACACACACACACACACACACACACGTGCTATATTAACATTTCTTTTCACTCTCTTTTACGCGCACACACACGCACATGAGCACTGAAATCTTTCCCTCATACTATACAACAGGGGGGGGGGGGGGGGGGGCGGCGAGAGAGAGGTGGGAGGGAGGAGGGGAAGTTCGAAGGGAAAAAACAGAAAGATTGCTGCCTCCCCCCCCCCCCCCCCCTCCATCCTGTGCTCCAAGCTTGAAAGTTTCAGATGGTAAACAGTAGCGGCAGTGATCATTTGTACCGGTACAAGAGGTCAAGAGATAGCTACAGGGCAAAACCTACATACGATAGTCGAACAGAACCTCACCGTGCCTTTTAATTTGACGTGATAATCGATCCCCTGCACATTATTCCCATAATAAGTTTAACCTCTGCCTTTAATCTCTCCAATAAGTGTGTTCTATGCCCTTCATTAACCGCCGTAATGAATGTAAAAAGTACACCCTCTGCCCCTAATGAAGAAAAACCTATCCCCAGCAGCTGCCAAGGAGCAGGGTGGGGGGGGGGGGGAGTGTGAGGGTAAAAAGACTCTTTTTTCTGCAAACGGCGGCTACGGCTTCATGATGGGGGTCGGGGGTTAATGGGGTCGGAGGTTTTCCTCCCTGCAGCCGTTGGAGTTCCAGTGTATGGTGGATCACCCTGAGCTGACCTTCACATGGAAAATGTGATACAGGCTTTTGGCAAGAAGCAAGATTCCTTCCATCATATCTCTGTGTTGTTTGTGTGTTGTGTGTCTGTGTGTTGTGTGTGTGTGTGTGTGTGTGTGTGGAGTGAGTGAGTGAGTGAATGAGTGTGTGTGTGTGTGTGTGTGTGTGTTGTGTGTGTGTGTGTGTGTGTGTGTGTGGTGTGTGGGGTGTGTGTGTGTGTGTGTGTGTGTGTGTATGTGTGTGTATGTGTGTGTGTGTGTGGTGTGTGTGTGTGTGTGTGTGTGGTGTGTGTACGATCAGATATGTTCACTACGTAAAGAATTCACAGAAGATGAAATTCATTTTGTTCTTTGCTGTTCTTCTTGTGAAAATCTTTAGAAAAGGCTACACATATATTGCCCGTATGTATTTTTGAACCACAAATGCATTCAGGTTCAGTTTACTCATGATTTTAAACTACTACTACTACTTTTACTACTACTAATAACAATAATAATAATAGTACCAATAACAATAATGACGATGATGATGATGATGATGACAATAATAATAATAACTGAAACTGTAAAAATTCTGTGTATCTTTTAATATAAAACATTTCCGATTAAGAAAACTTCATTAGGCCCATCACAGCTGTGTCCTATCCAGGACTATGTTCAACAATTACTAATATCATTTATTGTACATGTTTATGATCCATATTTTCGATATCATTAACTGTGTATGTTAACACACATCCCTTCTGAGGGGGTATAGTCTTTCATGAAATAAATAAATCGTTCTCTCTCTCTCTCTCTCTTCTCTCTCTCTCTCTCTCTCTCTCTCTCTCTCTCTCTCTCTCTCTCTCTCTCTCTCTCAAATGAGTACCCCATCCTACATGTTCCCCTGTAAATGGGCTGGCTAAGTGTAAGGCAGTAAAGCATATATCAGAATGGGCTGATGATGACAGTGCACGCTTTGATTTAATACTTGAATCAATATTTGGCGCCTTATAAATGTCTTTATACATACATACATACATACATACATACATAATGCATGTCATACATACATACATGCATGCACACATACATACATACATAATACATACATACACATACATATATGCATACATACATACATACATACGTACGTACATACATACATACATACATACATACATACATACATACATACATACATACATACATACATACACTATCTTTCTGCAATACACAAAATCAATGTGAAAAACGCACTGAAGATTCAAAGTTAAACAACAGACAACCATCAGACAATTCAAAACAAGATACTGAAAACGTGCCATCAGTAACGACGTACACACACACACACTCTGTATACATAAGAACACAACACAGAAGAACTTTTTGTCAAGAAAAAAAAAAAAAAAAACCACCATGATGTCATCACTGTACTCCTTACAATCCCCTCATTGCCTCGTGTTCTCGCGGAAATGAAGACCTCCATAAACTGCAAAAGACAATTGCAGAACCTGTCCAGGGGGCCAGTGTGAAAATTGGCTGCCATGGCTTCGGCCTGTGAGGGGGGTACACTTTTCTTCTCTTCGAGGAGTTAGTAAAAGAGCATCGGCGGACACGGGGAGACTGTCCCTCCACTTCATGGAGCTGATCGCCTTACGATCAAAGAGACTTAGAGAACCGCCAGAACTCTTAGGACTGCTGCCTGCATGCTCTTCCTCCTCCTC
>JAPXFY010000024.1:34225028-34232528 GCA_030674185.1 Monoplex corrugatus
AGAGGGACAGACAGAGACAGACAGACAGAGACAGAAAGGAGAGATGAGAGAGAGATGAGAAGACAGAGAACGCGACAGACAGAAACACAGAGAATCAAATGATTTAATGTTTTAGTGTGCTTAATCCATTAACGAGGAAAGAACGGGATGGGGTGGTTTCATTGCATGGCAACCGAGAGAGGGGGGGGGGGGTAGGGAGGGGAGGGGGAGACAGAGAGGGGAGAGAAAAGGAGTGAGGGAGGGAGGGAGAGAGAGAGGGAGGGAGAGAGTAAGAGAGAGGGAGGGAGGAGAGAGAGGGAGGGAGGGAGGGAGTGAGAGGGAGGGAGGGAGAGAGAGAGATCCAAATCAGATCCAAACGACTTCATGTGTTAAGTTATATCTGACCCGCTAAAAAGGGAACAAGGAGACAGGGTGGTCTTATGTCATGGCAACCGAGACACAGACGAGAGAGAGAAAGACAGACAGACAGACAGACAGACACGCAGATACAAATACAGACACGGACAGACAGACAGAGAAAGAGACAGACCGAAAAAAAGTATCAAACTGGCCTGTGTGTGCGTGCATGCTTAGTACAGTCACTTTAGATTTAATTTCACCATGTGTGCGTGCATGCACGGTTATGTAATTTTAGACTTGATTTCAACCATGTGTGTGTGCATGCACGGTTATGTAATTTTAGAGTTGATTTCAACCATATGTGCGTGCAGGCACAGTTACGTCACTTCGGAGCTGATTTCAACCATGAACTTAAAGTGTGTGTGTGTGTGTGTGTGTGTGTGTGTGTGTGTGTGTGTGTGTGTGTGTGTGTGTGTGTGTGTGTGTGTGTGTGTGTGTGTTGTGTGTGTGTGTTCGTTTTCTTGTGTGGTGTGGTGGTGTGTGTGTGTGTGTGTGTGTGTGTGTGTGTGTGTGTTGTGTGTGTGTTGTGTGTGTGTGTGTGTGTGTGTGTGTGTGTGTGTGGTGTGTGTGTGTGTTTTCGGTTTTCTTGTGGTGTGTGTGTGGTGTGTGTGGTGTGTGGTGTTGTGTGTTATGTGTGTGTGTGTGTGTGTGTGTGTGTGTGTGTGTGTGGTGTGTGTGTGTTGTGTTGTGTGTGTGTGTGTGTGTGTGTGTGTGTGTAGTAGTGTGTAGTGTGTGTTGTGTGTGTGTGTGTGTGTGTGTGTGTGTGTGTGTGTGTGTGTGTGTGTGTGTGTGTGTGTGTGTGTGTGTGTGTGTGTGTGGGTGCGCGTGGTGTGCGCGTGTGTGTGTACCCTCCAGGGTGTACGTTCTGGGTGTTTTCATGTTTCCATAAGGCACTGGACACCAACATGGCTTACAGGATCCTTAACATGCACGTTTGATGTTCTGCATGTGTATACACATGCTGACCTGGGAGGTAGGATAAAAAAAAAATCCCCATCCTTTACCCACCAGTTGGTACCCAAGTAGGTCTTAACCCCAGACCTTCCAATTTGAAGACCAATGTCTTGACCGCTGGCCTTTGACGCCAGTCTTTCTTCTTCCTAGAAAACATCATCTGGCCTCTGACCTCCCGCCCCCAAAACTGAACCACAGTCACCATCTCTCATCTTGTATTGTACTGCCTAACTCAACTTTTGACCAGTTCACTAAACAAGTCAACCAAAGTTTTACACAAAGAAATTCTGTTTAAAAGCGAAAGAAATTATGTTTAAAAGCGTTCTGTTCTCTCACAGGCTAAGCTCAAATTAGCCAAGTTCGCGAAACAACACGTTTTCTGCTTCTGATTCAAGTCTACCAAATTCCAAAAAGAACACCTTGTATTCTTCGCATGACTAACCCTCAGTTTAAATTTGACACGTTGTACTGCCTGCTATCCAAATTGTACCAAGTAATACAACTAATAGTAATAATAATTATAACGATGATAATATTAAGAAGAAGAGGAAGAAGAAAAAGAAGAAGAAAAAAAAAAGAAGAAGCAGAACGAAAAAAAAAGAAGAAGAAGAAGAAGAAGGAGAAGAAGAAAAGAAGAAGATTTAAAAGTCGCCAAATCCTGATACAAGAATCAAACCAAAGCGCCAAATCAATCACACAACAACGACCACAACTCCATCGCACGAAGCATACGCTAACTGGGACGGGGAGGTGGAGTGGGGCAGGAGGGCAGAGTGGCAAAACAATGAACACTGAACATGTAGAGAGTACACGAAGGAGCACGTCCTACCACCACCGTACCCAAGGCTTGCCTAGATTCAGTCTGGAACCCAAGAGGCCAGCAGACACAAGTGATCTACTGTTGGCTGTCTAGACAGGCAGCCACTAAACCAAACACCCACCGATCTCACGTGAACTACTGATCGCATGACACCACCGGCTCGGACAAAACCATCAGCTTCCAGTGTGTGATTAAACTGGCCAGCTCATGGGTTTATGTGCAGGCTTATGGCTTGTGCCGTGATCATTCTGGATCTTTTACATCACGTGGCACCTGTAACGTTAGTGCATATGGAATTCATTCCGAGCGCGGAGACGCCATCTTGAGAAATTGAAACTGAAATTGAAATTGATTAAAGTGATCTCAAACTGAGGATTGTGGTGGGAGGAGGGGCATGCGCACTTTGTACATCGGGATGGAAAATGTCCAGAGCAAAAAGACTGCTGACTAGAGGTTCATTTCTTTTTCCACGACCACGCAAGATGGGGAATGACACTGCTTTGGATGTAGAGTAAGCATATCAGGAACGTGGCCATAAAAAATGAGGAATGGCACTACTTTCAGAGTACAGTATACCAGAAACGTGCTCGTGCAAAATGAGGAATGGCACTACTTTGAGAGTACAGTATACCAGGAGCGTGCTCGTGCAAAACGAGGAATGGCACTACTTTGAGAGTACAGTATACCAGGAACGAGCTCGTGCAAAATGAGGAATGGCACTACTTTGAGAGTACAGTATACCAGGAACGAGCTCGTGCAAAATGAGGAATGGCACTGCTTTGGATGTACAGTATACTAGGAACGTGGCCATGCAAAATGAGGAATGGCAAAGCTTTGGGTCTACAGTATAACACGAATGTGGCCATGCAAAATGAGGAATGGCACTACTTTGAGAGTACAGTATACCAGGAACGAGCTCGTGCAAAATGAGGAATGGCACTGCTTTGGATGTACAGTATACTAGGAACGTGGCCATGCAAAATGAGGAATGGCACTGCTTTGGGTCTACAGTATAACACGAATGTGGCCATGCAAAATGAGGAATGGCACTGCTTTGGATGTACAGTGAGTATACCACGAACGTGGCCATGCAAAAGGAGGAATGACACAACTTAAGATGTACAGTATACCAGGAACGTGACCATGTAAAAGGAGGAATGACACAACTTAAGATGTACAGTATATCAGAACGTGGCCATGTAAAAGGAGGAATGACACAACTTAAGATGTACAGTATACCACGAACGTGGCCATGTAAAAGGAGGAATGACACAACTTAAGATGTACAGTATACCAGGAACGTGACCATGCAAAAGGAGGAATGACACAACTTAAGATGTACAGTATACCAGGAACGTGACCATGCAAAAGGAGGAATGACACAACTTAAGATGTACAGTATACCAGATCGTGGCCATGCAAAAGGAGGAATGACACAACTTAAGATGTACAGTATACCAGAACGTAGCCATGTAAAAGGAGGAATGACACAACTTAAGATGTACAGTATACCAGGAACGTGACCATGCAAAAGGAGGAATGACACAACTTAAGATGTACAGTATACCAGGAACGTGGCCATGCAAAAGGAGGAATGACACAACTTAAGATGTACAGTATATCAGAACGTGGCCATGCAAAAGGAGGAATGACACAACTTAAGATGTACAGTATACCAGAACGTAGCCATGTAAAAGGAGGAATGACACAACTTAAGATGTACAGTATACCAGAACGTAGCCATGTAAAAGAGGAATGACACAACTTAAGATGTACAGTATACCAGAACGTGGCCATGTAAAAGGAGGAATGACACAACTTAAGATGTACAGTATACCAGAACGTAGCCATGTAAAAGGAGGAATGACACAACTTAAGATGTACAGTATACCAGAACGTGACCATGCAAAATGAGGAATGACACAACTTAAGATGTAAAGTATACCAGAACGTAACGTAGCCATGCAAAATGAGGAATGACACAACTTAAGATGTACAGTATACCAGAACGTAACGTAGCCATGTAAAAGGAGGAATGACACAACTTAAGATGTACAGTATAACAGAACGTGGCCATGTAAAAGGAGGAATGACACTACTTAAGATGTACAGTATACCAGAACGTAACGTAGCCATGCAAAATGAGGAATGACACAACTTAAGATGTACAGTATACCAGAACGTAACGTAGCCATGTAAAAGGAGGAATGACACAACTTAAGATGTACAGTATACCAGAACGTAACGTAGCCATGCAAAAGGAGGAATGACACAACTTAAGATGTACAGTATACCAGAACGTAACGTAGCCATGCAAAAGGAGGAATGACACAACTTAAGATGTACAGTATACCAGAACGTAACGTAGCCATGCAAAAGGAGGAATGACACAACTTAAGATGTACAGTATACCAGAACGTAACGTAGCCATGTAAAATGAGGAATGACACAACTTAAGATGTACAGTATACCAGAACGTAACGTAGCCATGCAAAAGGAGGAATGACACAACTTAAGATGTACAGTATACCACGAACGTGACCATGCAAAATGAGGAATGACACAACTTAAGATGTACAGTATACCAGAACGTAACGTAGCCATGTAAAATGAGGAATGACACAACTTAAGATGTACAGTATACCAGAACGTAACGTAGCCATGCAAAAGGAGGAATGACACAACTTAAGATGTACAGTATACCACGAACGTGGCCATGTAAAAGGAGGAATGGCACAACTTAAGATGTACAGTATTCCACGAACGTGGCCATGTAAAAGGAGGAATGACACAACTTAAGATGTACAGTATACCACGAACGTGGCCATGTAAAAGGAGGAATGGCACAACTTAAGATGTACAGTATACCACGAACGTGGCCATGTAAAAGGAGGAATGACACAACTTAAGATGTACAGTATACCACGAACGTGGCCATGTAAAAGGAGGAATGACACAACTTAAGATGTACAGTATACCACGAACGTGGCCATGTAAAAGGAGGAATGACACAACTTAAGATGTACGGTATACCACGAACGTGGCCATGTAAAAGGAGGAATGACACAACTTAAGATGTACAGTATAGTATACCAGGAACGTAAATCAATAACTTCAACACGCTACGTCATTTACTGTTGGCTTGTTTTTTCCCGCGCTCATTAAATCGCTCAGCTGATTACAGTCACACCAGCTAACAATGCTTGGCAAGAAAACAAACCAGACCCACTCTGTCTGAGTGATCTGGACTGGGGGGGATGCATGCTGGATTAACTTCTGAATACAAACGGTTTTCAATTTCCGTAAAGAAATACTGACAGCGCTGACACAGCCATCTCCACTGAATAAATGTTTTTGTTTTGTTCCGCTTTGCTTTGCTTTGTTTTGTTTTGTTTTGTTTTGTTTTGTTTTTATTTTGTTTTGTATTTTGCTATCGCTGTCTTAAACCTAAATGATATCGTCTGCAAGAGATTACAATGTTTTTGTTGCCTTTTCTCTTTCTGCGTTATTTTGTGACAGTTTAATGATCACTGAAAAACTCTCTTCAAACAAACGTGTCAATAAACACAAAAGTAACAATCCTCCTTCCGTATCTTTTTCACAGCTAGTTTACAATATTCTGATAGAACCCACAGCTGTCAAATACAACACCGTTACAAAACAGGTGGAGACCAGACACACACTTAAATACACTGACAACGTATATTTCATTCACAAAACACCACAGGCACAGATAATAACCACAACAACAAAACGTCTTAGTCTCAAACTACGCCTAAAAATTCTTCAATCTAATTACAGCGACTGTCAGCGTTCAAGCAAATACGAACCAGAAAACCAAAACGAGAACTAGAACGCGTGCTTAACATAAGACGGGGGCAATTTTTTTTGGCCCAATGGTCTTTTTCAAGCGTAAACAAAGGACAACAAAGAATAAATGCGCAACACACACACACACACACACACACAGCACACACACACACACCACACACACACACACACACACACACACACACACACACACCACACAACACACACACACAACTTCCCTGTCGTGGCGTCCCGCAGGCGAAAACGATATATCTATTTTCTTCTGCTAGATGCCCCGTTTATCCCTCTCCCAATCTGTGGAGGGGATAAACAGCTTGTGTCACTGTATGACATGACTATTGATACTTAATAACAATTATCCCTAATACGAATAACCGAACTTTTCGTACACTCTCTCTCTCTCTCTCTCTCTCCTCTCTCTCTCTCTCTCCTCTCTCTCTCTCTCTCTCTCTCTCTCAATTGTCAAGGAGAAACATGAGATACGTTATGCTTAACCCTTGACTCTCTCATCCTATCCACCAGTTTCCCGCAAAATTTAACCCTCTGACTCCCTCATCCTATCCACCAGCTTCCTGGTGAATAAGTGGAGAGAGTCAAAGGGTTAACATTTTTGCTGGCGGTGGATGGGGTGCAAATCGATCATGAATTAAAGCTTTTCTGGGCAAACAAGAAATGTTTTCATGTCGCGTCTCCGGTCTCTCCATCTGTCACCTCCAGCTTACCTCACATTCTATCGATTACGAAGGAGATCTTATTCTGCTCTCTCTCTCTCTCTCTCTCTCTCTCTCTCTCTCTCTCACACACACACACACACACACACACACACACACACACACACACACACACACACACACACACACACACACATACACACACATCCCTCTCTCTGTCTCTCCCCCCTCTCTCTCTCAAATCCGAGCTGTTGCACTATAACGTACACAATGATCATTTTCATCCCAGTACGCATGCATATGTTCCTATATAAATTGCACCATACCTATTTTTCATAGGCCTAAAACAGTCTTTCGTGTATGTCAATGGATGATAGGCCTATAATAATCTTTG
The DNA here is from genome assembly GCA_030674185.1 of Monoplex corrugatus. Taxonomy (NCBI): domain Eukaryota; kingdom Metazoa; phylum Mollusca; class Gastropoda; order Littorinimorpha; family Ranellidae; genus Monoplex; species Monoplex corrugatus. The sequence goes on from JAPXFY010000024.1 coordinate 34,232,098, forward strand.
GCCTATGTCAATGGATGACAGGCCTATAATAGTTTCTGGCCTGTGTCAAAGGATGATAGACCATAACAGTCTTTGGCCTATGTCAATGGATGATAGGTCTATAACAGTCTCTGACCTGTGTCAATGGATGACAGGTCTATAACAGTCTTTGGCCTGTCAATGGACGATACACTTATACGTCTTATGTCTGTGTCAATGGATGAAGACCTATAACTGTCTTTGGCCTGTGTCAATGGATGATAGGCCTATAACAGTCTTTGGCCTGTGTCAATGGATGACAGACCTATAACAGTCTTTGGCCTGTGTCAATGGATGATAGACCTAAAACAGTCTTTGGCCTGTGTCAATGGATGATAGGCTATGTCTTTGGCCTGTGTCAATGGATGACAGACCTATAACAGTCTTTGGCCTGTGTCAATGGATGACAGACC
>JAPXFY010000024.1:34237528-34275028 GCA_030674185.1 Monoplex corrugatus
GAAAAACTTAAGGCCAACACTGCTTGTTGTCTGCATTATACCTTTAAAAAAAAAGAATAAATAAAAAGGTGGGGCCAACAGTGATTGACGAAGCAGTCAGCCGTAAGCTTTTCTGTCCTCAAGCAGTACCCTGGATACGTGGCGGGATTTCGCAAAGAAACACGCCACCATTCATTTGGGAATACTAGTGTTTCTTCTGCACTTCACTGGTAGGATCTCAACTGGGAAGACCCACTCTGCTCCGTCTCAGGGTCATACCGGTATAATTATAGTATCTACGCTTCGTCTCCTGTTACCCTGTCCAGACGCTAGTGCACCTCCTTCCGTCTTTAGTATATGGATGCAAAAGTCCATCCTTCTCTGCATACATTTTTTGCTCAGGTTACGTGGCACCCAACTGGCACACTGTTTCCCCATCCCAAGGCAGTCATAAAAAATTCAAGTGACATTTCCCGATGAGATCTTCATGGTATCCTGTATTTCGATATGCGACTGCCGAACAGACGGGGCAGATCGTTCCAGCTGTATGAACCAGACTCAGAAAGAGAGCGGCGACGAAGTGTGGAACATCAGTACCACGGAATCTGCAAACAAGTCGTAATAACTCATGGCTCGGAAATCCCTTCACGAAAGGTCAACGCAGCTAGAAGGAGACCTATTACCCTTATCGGACATTTTGTCGTATGGAACAGAAAAAGTCCAGTGAAATCTAATACTGTTGTCATGAGTATTAAGAAACTGGTCTGCGATAAAACGTACAGTACAAAATAAGGTACAAAGCAATGATGTTCTTAGTTCGTCCAGGTTGCAAGTATTAATGAGCGCCCCTCGCAGAAGACAGCGCGTGAGCCTTTGTCCTGACTAACCTAATTATCACAGAGGAGGGCAGTGGAGAAAACTCCACAAAATGATGTTTTCTGAATGAACATATATGCAACGACTTTTCGTGTATCACTATTCATAGTGATGTTCTCCTAACTCACTGCACACTGCACATTTCACAAGACACAGAGTGCAATACATAAGGGACTCTCCCGTCGATCCAATGGATGACCAAGCAGGCCTACTGGTCCTATTGACCCATTTATCGCCTTATATAGATCTTCATGTCGGACACAATACCGATCCTAGAGGCAGACACATGTTCTTCCACAGGTTGAGCATGGGGAGAGATCCAGTATTTTAATCCTCTGACTCTCTCACCCTATCTGCCACCATCTTCCACTGTCAGCCATGAGAGCAAAGCAAAAACTTAACCTTTCACTCCCTCACCCTATCCACCAGCTCTCTGCAGGAAGCTAAAGGATATGTGAGGGAGTGAAGGATTAGGTGTTTGCACTTATAGACAGGCTGCGGAGTGAAAGGGTTAATGGTCCAATGATTCTGTTGTGTTAGTGTTTTATGAATACCTTCCCTCCCATTCCCCATTTCAAGATCTTGCCAGCGCATACGGTTTTGCACAGTTTCACTGGGTCTGCAAGATAACTTCTGACAGACTTAGGTAGATAGAGAGCATATGGAATTGACTACAAGCAATAAATCACCCTTGAAAAAGCTCCAAACGCGACAGGCGTGATCATCAAGTGGTTAAGATGTTGGACTTGCAATCCTGCCAGGGTACTTCCCCTCCCTGCTAGGTAAAGGTAAATATATATATATATCTGAGAAATATCGGAACAGGAAAATAAAACCTCCAAACGCCAAACTCATCTTATTAATACCTCCCCTCTCTCTCTCTCTCTCTCTCTCTCTCTCTCTCTCTCTCTCTCTCTCTCTCACACACACACACACACACACACACACACACACACACACAAGACAGAGAGAGAGAGAGAGAGAGAGAGAGAGGAACAATACAGCGCAGCCCGTGTCAAGCTGCTGTGGCCCAAGCCCCGCGAATCACCAATCGATCATGCAGGGGTGGGGAAGGGGTGGGTGGTATTTGTTGACGTCTCACATCAAGACCTGTGACGTGGAGACTTTAAAAAGAACTTGCTGTAGCATTACACTGTAGCTACAGACTTGCATGTTTATAATCCAGACGATAGCTAGGATTTTTTAACAGAGAGAGAATGAGAGACAGACAGACAGAGAGACAGAGAGAGCGAGAGACAGAGAACAGAGAGACAGACAGACAGAGAGAAGAGACAAAAGGAAAAGAAGAAAGACAACTCCTTGATTAGTTTCTGTCGTGTAGTGATTAGCGCAACGGACTACTGACAGCAGGTTGTGGGTTCTAACCCCATCAGTCCTGACAAAATCAGTGTCGCGTTTTTTCGGCCCAAACGGGGGCTCTACTTAGAGCTGAGCATGCTCTGGGATCATTGGAAAGGCAGGGACCACACAGTCGAGTCTCATTCACTTCAGAGATGCGTCACTGAGGGTCTTGCTCAAATTTCCTAACCAAAACCACAGGTGTCTGTATCTCTCGGGCTTGATTGACGCCAGGATCTATTTTGAATGAAAGCACAAGAGTACAGCCCTGTCACCCATTTTCAATCTGGAATGGAACTCCATACTATTGTGATTATCATCTCCATGGTCCTCATCATAGCATTTTAAAAAAAACTATTCCAGAGTCAGAGGCCACTAATGTGGTGTCGGAAATGGGACAGAATGCACCTTTTTTTTTCCAAACCAAAAAAGACGACTGAAAATTAATCCAAAACCAAAGCCACAGAATTAACTATTTTCACAAAAATACAATTTACACTAAAAGTATGTAAAAAAAAAATAACAACCAAAAAAAGATTAAAACTGAATCCAAATCCAGTGTCTAAATTTCAGCAACTGGCAAGACGTTAGGAGGGAGGGGGGATACCTGTCACAGAGCATACACTAAACATCGGAGATGAACGCCTGTTACGTGGAGGCCTATACAGCAAGCTGTGTGTTACACTGCCACTCGATAACCCGAGGTGGGAAGGTATATTTCATGCAATTTATAACCTACATGACTGCTACAGCTTAAAATATGACAAAAGACAACCCAGCTATGTGAATTTACTAGATTTGTGAAATAAATACATATAAATAATAAATAAAAAAAAAGTCAATAAACACACCACATCCACATCAACACACACACACACACACACACACACACACACACACACACACACACACACACACACACACACACACACACACACACACACACACACACACACACAACATAAGACACCTAATAAACACAGACCTGATTTTTACAAGAAGTCAATTCCCAAATTAAATTTAATATTCAGCATATGTATTAAATTCAAGCACCTGAAAGTCTTGGAACAAACCATGTCACAGACATACACATGCTACCTGTCAGAGAGGCTTAGGTCAAAGGTACCAAGGCTGCAAACGTCTTCTAACACACATGACCATGCATATAATACAAATGTCTACATTACAGAGAGGGCTAGGTCAGAGGTACCAGGTCTGTAAACGTCTTCTAACACACCATGGTACCATGCAATGTATCCCAATGTCTACATACAGAGAGGGTGAGTCAGAGGTACCAGTCTGTAACGTCTTCTAACACACCATGGTACCATGCAATGTAAACAATGTCTGCATCAACAGAGGGGTAGTCAGAGGTACCAGACCTGCGAACGTCTTCTAACAAACCATGGTACCATGCAATATAATACAAATGTCTACATTACAGAGAGGGCTAGGTCAGAGGTACCAGGCCTGCAAACGTCTTCTAACAAACCATGGTACCATGCAATATAACGCAAATGTTACATCAGACAGAAGGCTAAGTCAGAGGTACCAGGCCTGCTGGTGCCTTTTAGATACCATGGTACCACGCAATATAGCACAAATGTCTACCTCAGACAGAGGTAACAGATACAGCCTGCTGGCATCTTCTAACAAAGCATGATACCATGCAATATAACGCAAATGTCTGCATCAGAGAGAGGTACAGGCCTACTGGCGTCTTCTAACAAACCATGTAATATGCAAAATAACGCAAGCTAGTTTGTACCAACCAAAGCAGCTATTTTGATGTCACAACACACACACACACACACACACACACACACACACACACACACACACACACACACACACACATACATACATACATACATACATACATACATACATACATACATACACACACACACACACGCACGCACGCACGCACGTACGCACACACACTTTGCACCGCATTTAATAGAACCTAACCATCAAAACTCTGGCAGTTCAATCTGGACTGCTACATTTTGGAGGAAGGGAGGGAGGGAAAGGGGAACAGACAGAAAGACAGAGAGGCAGGCAGACAGAGACAGACAGAGGGGGAGAGCCAGAGAGAGAGAAAGAGCGAGAGACTTGAGACAGACAGACAGACAATAGAGATAGACAGACAGAAGGAGAGGAAAGAGAGAAAAAGAAAGAGGAGACAGACACAGAGAGGCAGGCAGGCAGAGACAGAGGGGGAGAGGGAAAGAGAAAGAAAGAGAGAGAGACTGATAGAGAGACAGACAGACAGACAGAGACAGACAGACAGAAGAGGAGGGAAGAAAGAAAGAAAGAAAAAGAGAGAGAAAGAGAGATAGCTAGAGAGAGAGGGACTGACAGAGAGGAAGAATGAGAGAGAGAGAGAGACAGACAGACAGACAGACAGACAGCGATGAAGAGTGAGAGAGAGACAAACAGACAGGCAGACAGACAGACAAAGACAGGCCCAGGTCAATGGCATTTAATTACTCCAAGCACATGTTTACGATCAGCAAAGAATCGTCACCCCTGGCGCAATTTCCCTCTCAGCGCAATAAACGACCGCAGGGTAAAAATAACAACAACAACAACAACAAAGATGTTCAAGTTCAACTAAACATCTTCTTTTTCACTTCTTTATCGATCCTGTCCCCCAAAAACTTTGCTCGTAACGGCGTAACCACCACCACCACCCACCCCACAAACACACAAAACTAAATTTGTCCTTGGTGATTTTTAGCTGTTTTGTTTTTGTGAACTCAAGACCTGATGTTCAAGTTCAATCTCATTCTGCGACATAAAAATCGGTGTGTTCGCTGCCCCTCTCATTTGCTCCCATCATTCAGGGTATAATGTCAACTAAGTGTTTATCATTATTATAATCATTGTTCATTTCTTTTTGTCACAATAGATTTACCACGTGAAACTCGGGCTGCTCTCTCCTTTGAGAGCGCGTCGCCGCAGTGCAGCGCCACCTTTTTTTAAACCAAACTTCAGAAAGGCAAGAAGGCTAATTAACCTACAAGAGGAGAGAACTTGGAAATCAATCTACTCTACAATGTTTTATGTCAAGGCAACCGAGCGAAAGCCCTGTTCTTCATGATTTTCAATCGTCGTGGGATCTTTAAAGGGCACAGGCCAGAAGGCACACGGTCCGACTCGTTTTTCAGCCCCCTCCGAAGGACTAGACGTTCAGTTCGACTTTCTAGTCAAATTGAGGAGAGAAGTCGAGCTTCAACGGAATACGAACTGGAACCTTGCGTCTACTTATTAGCTATAAGCGCGCGCGCACGCCACACACACACACACACACACACACACACACACACACACACACACACACACACACACACACACACACACACACACACACACACACACACACACACACACACACACACACACACACACACACACACACACACATTCCCTACAGTCGATATGAAATAACATCGGAATTTTGGGTTGGTTGGTTGGTTGGTTTTCTTTTTAAGGAAAACTTGAGCAACAACAACCTCAGCATCAAACATCCAGAATTGCCAGCCCCCAAATCGATACAACACAAATTGCAAGACAACAGTTTGTTTGACAGGGTTTAAAAAAAAAAAAAAAAAAAAAGCTTTCCCTTCTTTCCTCTGAAAGGCAAGATTCGAAAAGGAAGAGTCTGTTTCAGTAAGAAATAAAGGGAGTCTGAGTCGTAGTCTGAGATACTCACACATAAACGCACCAGCAAGCAGGCATGCAAGTGCAAGCACGCCCCGCGCGCGCACAACACACACACACACAACACACACACATACACGCGCACGCACGAGCTTCCCTAGACACTAAACGATGTTAATATACAGAGACAAGAGGATACAAGAACGTCACGTCACTAGGTATGAAACATTTCAGTATGTCGCTGCACAGTCTGCATACTCTCCGTGGGCATACATGTTGGGTGTTTTCATGCTTCCATAAGCCCCAGGCATTGACACGACTCAGCAGGATCTTTAACGTGCATGTTTGACTTTTTGCTTGCGTGTGTGTATGTACTCACAAAAAAAAAAAAAAAAAGGTTTAGGCATCAGCAGGTCTGCGCTCATGCTGACCTTGGAGATCGGGAAAAATCTCCAGCCTTTACCCACAAGGTGGTAGGTACCCAGGCAGGATTGAACCCCAGACCTTATGATTAGAAATCCCACGTCTTACTCACTTGACTATCTTGCCCGTCCATTGCATATAATGCAGTGAATGATATCACTACCCTAAACACAAACCTATACAATGGATACAGCAATGGTATCACCAACTAAGCCAAAACTAAATAATGGATACAATACTGTGAATTATGACTATCCTAAGCATAAAACTATGTAATGGATACAATACAATGAATTATATGACTATCCTAAGCACACAACTATGTAATGGATACAATACAGATATATCACTACCTAAGCAAACTAATAATGGATACAATCATGAATTAGATCACTATCAAAGCACAAAACTATATAATGGATACAATACAGTGAATTAGATCACTATCATAAGCACAAAACTATATAATGGATACAATACAGTGAATTAATCACTATCAAAGCCAACACTATATAAGATACAATACAAATTATATCACTATCATAGCACAAAACATAATGGACAAAACAGTGAATTATATCACTATCATAAGCACAAAACTATATAATGGATACAATACAGTGAATTAATCACTATCATAAGCACAACACTATATAATGGATACAATACAGTGAATTAATCACTATCATAAGCACAACACTATATAATGGATACAATACAGTGAATTAATCACTATCATAAGCACAACACTATATAATGGATACAATACAGTGAATTAGATCACTATCATAAGCACAAAACTATATAATGGACACAATACAGTGAATTATATCACTACCCTCAGCATAAAACTATGTAATGGTTACAACACATTGAACACGTTATATCACTGCCCCTATGTTCAAAACTATGCAACTTTCTTAAACACAAAACCGCCTACCGTCCTTACACACAACAATCTCCCCGGCCACACAAACTACGCAACTTCGTATAACCATGTAAACATGTTTAGAAAGCAAAGACACCTTCTCGGTCACGTATCAATGTCACTTCCTTGGGCACAAGATTATGAAAACACCTTGAACGGAAAAATTATTCATTTCCTTAATTGCACACACGACGCAACGTCTGCAAAACCCTCAATTATCCACCAAGCTCTATAACGTGAAAGGAAACGGCTTTTCAACCGTAACATGCCCAATCAGAACGTAAAAACATCTGCCACGCATAGTATCATAAACGATATCTAAACCTGAAGCCAGCAAGTCCGAAAACCGTAAAAAGCCAGGTCAGTACTCCCACAGTGAGCAAAGTGATCAGTACACACATACACCGCACACACCTCTCGATCAATTCACACCATAGTGTCTATGTTGGATTAATTCGATATACGCGTTCTGATGCACCGTATGCAATCTATAGACCTCGATTCACAACACAGTGTCTGTGTTGGACGAAATTCGATAGACACTCTCTGACTCACTATGCATGTGAGCAATCTTGTCCTCAACTCATACCAAGGTATCTTTGATTAACTTCGATAAACATTCTGTCTCACTGTAAGCAGCCTTGTCCTCAATTCACACCACAATGTAAAAGGCCAATGGGTTTGAAGACAAACATACTCCTGACACGCTACCACCAATGTCTCCATCAAGTCATCCATAGACACACGGAGGTAGCCTACGACACAAGCGGTGTAGTCGTTCAGTCGATTATCACTATCTTGGCCCTCTAAGCCACAATCCCGTGAACACGGTGGAGGCGGAATGCCGTCGGAGATTTGGAGTTGGGGGAGGGGGGGGGGGGGGGCTCCAAACGTATACGACTCCTTTATTTTGGTTGCTGAGCCAGCGCTGACATTGTTGATCGAATCGAACACCACCATGTGGCTCCTTGCCCTTCCCCAGTGCAATCATTGTCCTTATTATTATTACCAGAAATCAATGCAGCCTCCCTTATGGACAAACGTCACACCGAACCAGGGGAACCATGTCTTGGGCTTAGTACGCGGCCGTTCGGTCACAGTTTGCCTTTTAAGATCGTCATTCTGTCTCATCATCATAATCACACGTTTCTATCTTAACCCCCGAAAAAGGTATGACTACCATAGTACCACGGTCAAAAAAAACAAAAAACCTCCATACACGTAGAAGCCCACTGATTTATTCGAGTATATACTGAAACTGTCCATAAAACCACACACACACACACACACACACACACACACACACACACACGCACACACACACACACACACACACACAACACACACACACATACACACACACACCATACACACACACACCACACACACACACACACACACACACACACACACACACACACATACAAATTCACATATATTCATACATCCCTGACCTTAAATCGCTAGACTTCTTTACTTCCATTCATTCGTTTATCAATTTATTCATGGACAGAAATTTATTCATGGACAGACTGTTCTTTATTTACTTTTTTCCATTTATTATTTAGAAAACACTCTTTCCCTCCCATGGGGCTGTAATAAGGCAATAGTATAGACTCTGATTGTTTACTGGTCGACAAAGGCAATACTACCAGCTTTCCAGACGGAACTAATCAGGCGTTCAACCCATCACGACAATCAAGCAATCCTTTTCCGATGTAGAAGTCGACCTCACATAATTATCATCTTCAAAGACACAGTTACCTGTACCACTGTGTTTTGAACGAAAATCATACCAGTTTTCTCTATACCTTTACCTTGGTTAGGAACACCTTTTTCACCACACTGGCTACGAGAAAAACAAACAAAATAAAACAGCAATAATGAAATAAATTGAAGTATTTTCGTTCGAGTTTCTCTTTCCTAACACGCTTACTGAAACAAAGAGGCCAGTAGCACAAGTCACACACCACAAGGTGAGAATGGACAGCCATGCATTACTCCAGAGAAACGAATACAAGAAATCATGCCTCACGTCATTATCTGCACTGGCAATGTGGTAGCAGAACCCGTCGCCAGATCCACAATGTTGCACAAAGTCTAGCAATCACACCATTCGCCGTGGTGTAGTGGTCAGCGCTATGGACTAACGACCGGGAAGGTTGAGGGTTCGAATCCCATCAGTCCTGTCGAAATCACTGTGCGATTTTCTGGCCTCTACTTGCTTCTACCCTGACGGAATGTTATTTTGGGCTTATTGAAAGACCAGGACTGCACGATCGAGTCTCATCTACTTCACGGATGCGTCAATGATGGTGGTGTTCAAATCTCCTGACAAAAACCGCAGGTGTCTGTATCTCTCGAACCTGACTGACGCCAGGATATACTACTGAAGAAAAGGTGCACTACAGCCTTGTTGTGCAGTCTCAGTACAGAACTGAACTTTCATATAGCATCATGGTTATCACCTCTATCATCGTCGCCATTATTGCACTGTATAACACCTGTTCCAGATTTTGTGGCCATTAAACTGGCGTAGAAAATGGGACAGGAAAAAAAATACGTCTCATCCCATTTTCTGAAACGAACAGAACATAAACAAGAAATGATGCCTCACTCTATTTTCTACTCTAGCACTGCGGCAGTACAACACCCAACGGAACAACATTGTTGCGCATGTTCACTAACCCACGCGGAGACAAGATGCCAACTGCTATCGCTCCACAGCTGCTTCTTGTGGAGATAAGTGAGATAAGACCACTTCGGTCAGAACATTCAACAGAAGGTCATAGAATAGCATGACGAGAAAACGGTTCATTGTAAGCCATACAACTGACGTTCTTCTATCTTTCCGAGTACTTTCAACTACTTTTGAGATTCACTTTGATACGAACCATGTCTCGTGTGAGTTTTCTCATATCGTTGCTGCTGTTTTTGTTGCTACTGTTTGGTGGTGCTGGTTTGTTGTTTGTTGTTTTTCGATTACGGGGTGCAAGCACCCCACAAACGTACATCGCCGACCTAGATTTTACTATAAAAGTGTACAATGAACACCACCTTTACAGCCATCGATTATCGACAAGCACCAACTTTGTGTCGAACAAAGACAAACCGAAACCCTCCCCTTCATGCCCCGTTCAGAAGATGAATAAATCTGTCCAAAAACTAGGAACAAATCCTAGACTTCTCGTTTGTCAAGGTTTTGTTGTTGTTGTTGTTTGTTTGTTTTGTTTTTTAAAAAGAAACCAGTAAGCCTCTGCTCTACCTGACCTCTTCAACACCCACTGTATCCCACTGTATCTGCATCTCCCGTTAAGCCAAAACTATTAACACTGATCCGTCCATTAGAAACATGCACTTCCGTTAAACCTAATCTATCAACACTACTCTGTACAGATCCATCCATTAGAAACATTCACCTCCTCCGTTAACCCTTTGACTCCCGCACTCTCTCCACCAACTGCAAACACTTAACTCTTTGACTCCCTCACCCTATCCACCAGCTTCCTGCATGCAGCTGGTGGATAGAATGAGGGAGTCAAAGGGTTAAGTTTTTGCTTTGCTAGCATAGTTGACAATGCAGGGTGCTGGTGGACAGGGTGTGGGAGTCAATGGGTTAAGCCAAATCTATCAACACTCCAAATCTATCAACATTACTCTGTACACATCCATCCATTAGAAACATGCACCTCCCCGTTAAGCCAAATCTTTCAACACTACTCTGTACAGATCCATCAATTCTAAACAGGCACATTCCCGTTAAGCCATTTCTATCAACACTATTTTGTAAGATCCATCGATTAGAAGCAATCAGAAGCCCTCTACGACAATCACTGTGTCATCCAGGTCAATCTGACATTAAAACTATGATCAAAACGTTATCCCTACGAAAGATATGTCTAAAACTTTAAAAGTATGATTACAACTAAGTAAATACACACCTAAAAACAAACTACATACACTTTTTTTTTTAACTATGAAGCGATGATAGGACCGCACAATTGTACATATACGCACACACACTCATGCGTGGGAACGGGCGCGAACGGACGCAAGGATGCACGCTTCATCGAGTCGGTATAAAATACTTTTCTTTATAACTGTTGTCTCATTTTCAATGGCAAAACTTAAATCATAGAGTCTGGATTGTGGAGATCGTTCAAGAGGGATTCATCGGGCAATTCCATATGCGCTCCAACCAATCTGACAGCAATTATCAGGCACATTCCTTAAGCCTGACCAAAAAAAAAAAAAAAGGTAAGCGGTGGCAAAGCCTTGAAATGGTAAAGGGGACGGGTGAAAGGACCTTTAAAACATTTAATCTGACACCACCAGAACGCCTGAAGCGTTAATTAAGATGTGCAGCGTTCTGAACAGGCCAGTTTGTATGTAGCAGATTCATACTGACCTCGAGACATCATATCTTGAGTCCACGGCAAAACCTGTGGCCACAAAAAAAAATAAACAAACATAACATAACATAACATAATATAACAAAACATAACATCATTCGTTCATTCATAAAAAAGAAATAACACAACCCTGATGCAATTTTCCGTCGAGCCATAATCGTATGCATCCTTGTCGATTTTCACGCTAATACGAATGCGCGCGTCCAAGATTCAAAATCAGAAACATCTACAACATACCATCACATTTTCTGTCCCCTTCGAAAAAGCTTCTTTTCCCTGGAAATCTGTCCACGCACACAAGAAGGCCCTGAAAGAATGATTACTGGAATGACGAATTTCCCACAATTGGAAGTGACGGCAGCACAGACTAGTACAAGTTGCCGATTTGCTAATTTCCAAACGTTTCAATCTAAAGATTGCAAATCTGTTCTCCCAGCCCCATTTTCCACATCACTTCACAAGCACGATCCCCACGCCACTCATTTCCGCCTCTCTGCACACCATCCAACACAAAGTCATTCCCTCGACGCAGGAAGTTGGCTGCAGTAATCTGAATCAGTCGCCATCATACCACTCCCAAAAGAGATTCCGCACTCATATTGGCTCACTTCAGTAGTGCTTTTTATGATCGACTGTCCCGGCTAGATCTTGACAGATATCAATCGCTCAGCCATGAAAACACACTCGGACCCACATCTGTTTTAATCTTGACGGATATCAAGCTGCTCAGCCGTGAGTCAGTGACAGACCCTAATCCCTTGGTCTTGATACCGCCAATGTTCCTCCCCCCCCCCCCCCCCTTGACAACACTACCAACCACATCATCAACGACCTTAACAAGAAATACCATGGGTCTGCAAGCGGTACGAACCCCAAAACTGAGGTCACCGGAACACCAGCAACACAAAAGAATGACATGGTTAGGGGCAAGTTCGGGTGAACTCGAAACGGGGAACACCATAAGAACAGGAGAATGAAGGGCTACAGAAGATGAAAGGATTTTCAGACGACAATAAAACTGGATAATCTTAACCTCGCCATCGCCCCAAAAACTATCAGGTTCCCGTGCAAATACTTTTGAGCCACCGACTGATGCCCGAAGCGTTTTTAAAGCATTGCCGTGATGCAGATTAATACGTGCATAGAATTATGTGGTACACAAAGGCCGCCCGTTATAGTGCGTCTCCCCGACATGTGAACTCTGTCCTTTCGTCTCAAACTTTATAAATGTCCGCTGTCATGAATGCTGTATGAACTGCAGCGAGAAATCAACACCTCTGTTGTTACCAATCTTGCAAGTACTGGTTAGTAAGGCTGTACGGGACTCAGAGGTACGACTGAGTCAAGTCGAGATTGATATGTATAATGCACAATGATTTTGGCAAATGTCGATATACACGAATAATAATAACAGTAATGATAATAACAACAATATTAAGATGGCGTTATTCCTGATCCTCAATTCTTTACGCAGAAATTCATCACCCAAACTTTTGTTACTGTCAACAGCGACGTTTCAATTCTGTTTGCCGTTATCTTTCACTTTCAGCAGCATCTAAACTTGCGACTTCTCTGATCTTGTCTCGCATTGATTATTGTTAAGTCTCTGCTCGCTGGCTCGCCCACTACTTCTGTTACATGCCTCCACCATATTCAGAATTCTGCGGCCCATCTTGTACTTTGTAAAAAGATTCATGATCATGTCACTCCCTGGCTTCATTTTCTCCACTGGCTGCCTGTTTCTCAAAGACTTTCATACAAAATCAATACATCATGCTACAAGTGTATCAATGGTACTGCATCTATTTATCTTTGTGATCACCTCCGAATAGACACCCCTGCCAGACCTCTTCGTTCTGCTTCTGATACTACTTGTCTACAAATTCCTCGATACAAATGAACCACAGTCACAAAGCCTGTCTTCCTTCAAGTCTAGGTTGAAAACAACTTTTTGTCCAGCAGTGATTTCCCTTTCTAGATGCTCACTCTTTTGCCCCAATCCTCTCCTGTCCTCCCCCTCCCATCTGCGTCTGCTTTGTGCCCTGGAGTTTCGGTCGTTGTTGGGCGATTGCTTTGGTGAATGATGTGAGAGGGCGTTTTGATTTGATTTTCGTTATAAAGATTGGGCATCTTACCAATGCCACTATTATTTTCATAACAAGATTGGGCATCTTACCAATGCCACTATTATTTTCATAACAAGATTGGGCATCTTACCAATGCCACTATTATTTTAATAACAATTATTCATATAAATGAAAATTTCAAACTAATAAATAATTTATACAAATAAACAAAGTATCACTGACGCTGTCTTGGTAACACCCCATTGCCCCAAACTTACTCGTTCATGCTGTTTCATTCCGTATTCTTGTGACATTTCCTTGTTACTGGCGATAAGACCTTAGCTCAAACTACAACTGTCATGCTCTCAAAGCAAGCTGGGCCTCCAAGGAGTATTATGGATATTACAACTTTATTGTTTCGCACTCTCAAAGCAAGCTGGGCCTCCAAGGAGTATTATGGATATTACAACTTTATTGTTTCGCACTCTCAAAGCACGCTGGATCTCCTAAGCACATTACGGAGATATTACAACTTTATTGTTTCACACTGTCGAAGCTATCTTGACTCCTGATTCAAATATATTACGGATATTATGACGCGGTGTCGCATCTTAAGGAAAACTGGGCTTCTTAAACGTACTAAGAATATGACAACATTGTAGTTATTTTGTCGCCATTTCTGTACGTGAAAGTTATCCAACTCACGCAGCTTTCCCTTCGGAAGGATCGACATGCTGCTTTCCGTCACGCCAACCACAGTTAAGCCTGTCAGACCTCTCTCTCTCTCTCTCTCTCTCTCTCTCTCTCTCTCTCTCTCTCTCTCTCTCTCTCTCTCTCTCTTTCACACACACACACACACACACACACACACACCACACACACACATATATATATATATATATATACATATATATATATATATATATATATATATATACACACACACCTGAGGTGGCTTCCCTTATTCCAGGTTCCAGCAGGACACCTTGCCATCCACAAGCAGAGAGAGACTACCAACTTCGCTGGAAAACATACTGAGCATCCTGCTGCCAGAAAACTGTCTTCCTTTCAAACTGAATGCGAGACAAACAAGACCACCCCGGACCATCTCCCATGCCTCGATAGGTTTTACAGAAGATTGAAAAAAAACAACAACCCATATCCAGCAAACAGGCGACTGAAAACTTTCTACGACGTTTTGACTAAATAGACTAAATATACGTAACCAAATGAGCTGCATAAACACAAACACACACACCACACACACACACACACACACACACACACACACACACACACACACACACACCAAATAAAAAACAGAGACAGACACACAGACAGTGTGTATGTGTGTGTGTGTGTGTGTGTGTGTGTGTGTTGTGTGTGTGTGTGTGTGTGTGTGTGTGTGTGTGTGTGTGTGTGTGTGTGTGTGACAGAGAGAAATAGGGGGGGGGGGGGAGCAGACAGAGAAGAAAAGAATTACATGTGTATACGATGAAGTGAGTTTGTGAACGCACGCGTCCATGGACTGGATTACAGCCCCCCTCCCCCACCTCCCCCAAGAAAAAATCCCTTGTAACTCTGTGCGTGTGTGTGTGTGTGTGTGTGTGTGTGTGTGTGTGTGTGTGTGTGTGTGTGTGTGTGTGTGTGTGTGTGAGCAAGCAAGCGCGTGTGGTGTGTGTGTGTGAGCACGCACATGCGCGTGTGTATGTACGTGTCGGTCGGTCCGTATGTTGTCCCTATGTCTGCCTGCCTGCCCGCCAATCCATCTATCAGTGCTCGCACGCGGTACGTACACGTACGTGCGTGAATTCATGCTTGCATGCGTGCAGGTATAAACTAAACACACACAAAAATGTGTGATGAGAGAGAAAAGGGAAAACACCAAAAGATGGAGGAAGTGGATGGCAGTGGAGGCAGGGATACACTGGAAAGGTCATTCGGACAATTCGAAAGAAAAGTCCGGAGCGAAACGAAGGAGTAATCACCCTTGGGCGTGCTGATTCAAGGTTTATCTCCCTTGAGCATGATCGAAAGCAGCGATCGCGCGACAACGATCAATCTATTTGTTTGTCTGGCCTTGGAGATTGTACACTGTTTATCTAAAAATAAAGATAAAAATAATGATGTCTGTTTCTTTGTTGTTTTATTTTAACAGACTTTGCAAACATACATTATATTGTTTACCTAAAAAAAGAGAAACGTTCGTTTGTTTCTTCGTGTATTGATAGGCTTTTAGACTGTGTATTGCTTACCTACAAATATGGTAAATTTTTGTCGGTTTGTCTGGGGTACTTAGAAACTCGATTCTCCTTATTTGAAAACAAAGCAAAAGAAACAAAGCAAAAGTTCTTTAAAACAACATGAGTAGCAAAATTGTTAATTGAAAACAAAAGGGTATTCTATTTCATTCTATTTGTGCACATGTATGAGTGAGTGAAAATATGCATGCGTGTGTGTGTGGGGAGTGTGTGTGTGTGGGGGGGGTACAATGCGTCTCTCCGTAACAGAAGAAACAATATACGGCAAGCTCCAAGCAAAAAACCAACACCAAAAGAAGTTAAAAGAACGGAGGATGAGAAGGAAGTAAGACAGAGAGAGGACAGAAAAAAATATACGACTGATAGACACACAGACAGAGACTTACAGACACAAGAGAGAAACAGAGACTGATAGACACATAGAGACTGATAAACACACAAAGACTGACAGACGCACAGATAAAGACTGATAGACAAACAGAGAGTGATAGACACAGACATATATAGACAAGACTGACAGACACAGACTGATACACACAGACTGACAGACACAAGACTGACAGACACACAGAAACAGACTTATAGACACATACACAGAGAATGATCGACACACAGACACAGACTGATACACCAGACTGACAGGCACATAGACAAGACTGACAGACACACAGAAACACTCATACACAGAGAATGATAGACACATAGACACAGACTGATAGACAGAGAGAGACAGGCACATAGACAAGACTGACAGACACACAGAAACAGACTCATACACAGAGAATGATAGACACATAGACACAGACTGATAGACAGACAGACAGAGAGAGAGAGAGAGAAACCAATACAGAGAGAGACTGACAGAAACTGATGGACACATGGACAAGAGACTGACAGACACAGAGAGACTTACAGACACACAGAAACAGACACACACAGACAGAGACTGATAAGAGATTGAGTCCGACAGCCAGAGAATGATTCAGAATCTGAGAGACAATGACAGAGTGAGACAGGTAGACAAACAGCCTGTCTCTGAGAGAGACACAAGACAGGACACTACAGGACAAAGCAAGTATATTGTAAAGCCACCGGCCTGTAAACAAGGGATGTGTCAAGGAGAAACATTTATTGACACATTAAACACAATAACAAAATATCAAAGAAACCCGTCGCCACAAGCCGTATTTTCGCACTGCAGCCATTAACACACAGAAAAGGTGGTGGTCAGTTCCCGGCGTCAATATATATTCTTCTCTTACACCTCTGTAAATATGAGAGAGAGAGAGAAAAAGGGAGGCAGGGAGAGGGAGAGAGAGAGAGGGAGAAACAGAGAGAGAGAGAGAGAGAGAGAAAGAGTGAGTGAGACAGAGACCGACAGAGAGAGAGAGAGAGAGAGAACTCAGAAAATGCTCATTGTACATCGGCCTTAGGCCACAATACACTCACGGGGAAAGGGGCGGTGAGGGGTTTAGGTTTTCTGATGATTTCATACAAGCTCTACAATCAATTTTGCAAAGTTTTAGTGCGTTGAGAGAGACGGGGGGGGGGGGGGGGGAGAGGAGAGGAGTAAGCAAACAGATAGAGAAAGAAACAGAAAGACAGAAAGAAATGTATGATGGCTCTCCACGCCCTAGGACACCACTACTCTGTGACCCTCTATATCGTACCACAACCAGTATCAAACACTCGTCGCCAAGTCAAGTTTCCGAACGCGTACCAGCTTTTATTTTTAAG
Organism: Monoplex corrugatus; assembly: GCA_030674185.1. Taxonomy (NCBI): domain Eukaryota; kingdom Metazoa; phylum Mollusca; class Gastropoda; order Littorinimorpha; family Ranellidae; genus Monoplex; species Monoplex corrugatus. The sequence goes on from JAPXFY010000024.1 coordinate 34,255,236, forward strand.
CTTGTTATATCGAAGGCTCTCCCAACGTCTAGAAAGGCAATTACTGTAAATTCGTTACGTATGTTAATAGTCCTCAGCCATTTGTTCATCGTTTCTGTTGGGATCGTTAGCGATCGTGAGAATGAGAGCCAAGAAGAATTAGATAGACAGATAGTGAGAGGAGAGAGAGGGGGAGAGAGAGAGGGAGAGAGAGAGAGAGGCAGACAGAGACAGAGAGACACATAGATAGACAGAGAGACAGACAGACAGATAGACAAAGAAAGAGGCAGTCAGAGACAGAGAGAGACAAAGAGAGAGACATATAGACAGACAGAAACATACACACACGCACGCACGCACACATCACCACACACACACACACACACGCGCTCGCACGCACGCACACACACACACACACACACACACACACACGCACGCAAGCACGCACGCACGCACCACACACACACACACACACGCTGACACACAGTCAGACAGCCAGACACAGACAAGACATAGAGAGAGACAGAGAGAGATTTATGGTGGTCCTCAAGACACAACGACACAAATATTCGGTGACTCTATCCACTTAACCCATGTCAGCCAACTGTGATCAAGTCCCTGAACTCGTACCAGTCACTTCTCACATAGCTGTACCAACTACAACTGACAAAGACATATAATACGGCTAAAACTGATGCCGAAGATTTCGGCGGAGAGGAGTGGGGAGAGGGGGGAGGGATGGAACAGACACCTGCAACTACTCCTGATTCGAAATGATATATTTACGGAAGACAACCTACAAATTCATATTGAAGAATACGTGTCTGATACTAGTGATAGCCTATGTAGCTGGATGAAACCGACGATGAAATGTGGTAGAGTTGGTGTGCGCACATTCGTCATTATAATAAGAATTGGAATCATGTCACGCGCATACGATTCTGTTGTTTTTCTTTTCCTGTTCTAAATCACATCACTGTTGTTACATCGTTGATTCACACATGTTGATATAATTGTTATACCGTCGAATTATATATATATATATATATATATATATATATATATATATATATATATATATATATATATATATATAAAATTATATGTGTTTGTGTTATTATACTGATACACTGTTGATTCATTTATACGTTTATATCATTATCATACCGTTGGCTTACAGTTATCCTTATATCATTGTTCTATCGTAATGTGCCATCACACATTTTCCCTCAAGTGCAAAGCACTCAGATGCTTGCTTCCCAAGGTGTTGCGCTACATAGAATTAATCTTATTATTACATTCATAACCACAAAAAATACTTAAGACATGGAATCGGTATGTGTATTTGACACAATATGACAAGGCAAGAAGGAGGCCAACTGGCCTTTGTTAAACGTGTACAAAAGACAACAAAGAATAAATGCACAAAACATAATGGGGGAAAAAAAACAGAACTCAAAACGTTTTGTGCATTTATTCTTTGTGGTCTTTTGACAACGGCTAGTTAGATGACGGGGCAAGTTACCTCCTTTTGTCTTGTTGCATAGATCTAAATTCTCGCTATTTCTGGTTCCTATTTGCTTGAATGCTAGCAGTCACTTTGATTTCGACTTCTTATCGTTGTGGACACTTTGGTGGTATCGTCATCATGACACAAGTAAGTGGCTGTAAGTCCGATGTGGGCACTGTTCATTTCATCTTTCCTCTTAGCGTTATTGAAGCTGCAATGTTTAATTAATGTCCACCACACTGGCAGAGATTACAGGGAGTTACGACGAAATAGTTGTCATTTATGTTCCCTGAACCATTTCATCGGTCGCTTCTGTTAAATCGTTGGAGACAGCCATAAACCTCTCTCTCTCTCTCTCTCTCTCTTCTCTCTCTCTCTCTCTCTCTCTCATACACACACACACACACACACACACACACACACACACACACACACACACAACAAACATCAAACATCACACAAGGACAGAAGCACAGAGAGAGACGAAGAAACCAAAAGAGAGCGGAGGAAAGGTGGCAGGGACAGAACCCACGTGGACAAAACAAACACACACGATGGACAATACCGCACAACGGACGACAAAGGAGAGTGGCATGCCATGAGGTTGCTTTTGCCTCTGATGTAAATATCACAACATCACGAGGGAAATACAGCAGCCATCATGCTGCAGTATTGCCTGTAGCGTGTTATTCATTTTAATTGTTTTTTATTCTTTTTGTTTAATAGCGCAACTGCACCGGAGGACCATAACAGCAGAACACATTTCTGCATAGGTATGTTATCAATATTATCTGTTATTTATTTATTATTGTTTAAAAAAGACGATAATTCATAATACACATTTAAACATATACTTCACAGGAAAAAGAAATAATACATAGCATCGCGCATATAATCTAAGGAAATGCCCCTGGCGCTGGCCACTCCGTCCAATTTATCACACAGGGGATTTTAAAAAACCCACCTGAATACAGATTTAAACACAACTAAAGACAATAAAACATATCTGAAAATGGGCCTACAATACCTAAATTTGCTTCGCATATCTCATTTCCCTACAGCCAAAAAATGCACTTAAACACATGTAACCAATTATCATTTCTGACAGAAAGTACGTAAAACTTTATCGAACACGTACAGGCAACAGGACCAGTAAGGCAGAAAATGATAGGCAAGAAATGACAGAAAGCAAAGGAACAAGCCAGAAACAAAGAGAGTGACAGAAAAGAGGAAATTTCTAGCACAGAATTTCCAGAAATGAAAGAACCCCCCTGCATCCCCACGGGGCACGCCTGTATCAATGGAGCGACAGGAGACATGGCCGACTTTTACTCTTGTGACCACCAAGCTCCATGGCAGCCGGCAGGAACAGAGAAGAAGAAGAAAAAAAGAAACAATCACATTCTTCGCCAGATGTGACCTCACTATGTTGACGGCCAGCGAAAGAAGAAGCTACTGTGTTAGATGTTGCGTGCGTGTGTGTTGTGGCTGTTGCTGTTGCTGTTGTTGTTATTTTGTCGTTGTCTTTGTTACTTTTGTGTTGCTGCTGTTGTTGTTGCTACTGCCGTTTTTGCTATTAATGTTGTTGCTGTTAATGGACATAACTCTTAAGAATTATCTCCCATGTTGTATAGAACTTCTCAAATCTAACACAGTTTGCGCTACCCATTCAGCTAGCACTGAGCTTACTGTTTTTGTACTTTGTATCTGCTTCTATGCTAGCTGAATGGGTAGCGCAAACTGTGTTAGATTTGAGAGGTTCTATACAACATGGGAGATAATTCTCAAGAGTTATGTCCTTTGATTGTATTATAAAAATTCTCCCTGCTTCCCTCTTATTTCTTTGCTGTTGCTGTTGTTATTTTGTTGCTGTCTTTGTTAGTTATGTGTTGCTACTGTTGTTGTTGCTGCTGCCGTTGGTGCAGTTAACGCTGCTGCCGTTGTTACATCCGTCATGGTTCAAATCATCGTCGTTTACGTCGTTCGTGTTGTTTTGTTGTTCATGATGGTGTTCTTACCGCTCATTTTCTTCACGTCCGCATTCTAAGGTAATTTACGCCCGTATCAATATTCCAAGCATGCTTTTCTGAACAGTATGGACATCAGAATAAATGTATCCAAATGCTACATCTGGATTCGCAGAACACTTGCCAGTTTTACGTGCATGGCACACATTTCAAATAACGTTAAATAAAATACAGCTTTGATAAAGACAACAGGCAGTATTTTCAAGTAAAAAAAGCGTCTGTAAACGCGCGTACAACAGCAGGCGACGATTGCATAGACGGCGTAATATGCGGGAGGCGAACAGAAGTGGATGAAACGGTGCATGGGCGTAGCGTGCTGTGCCCGCTCTGGGTATCAGTGGGGCCTAAGAACGACACAATCGTTATGTTCCGTGGACAAGAAAAATGACATTTACAGAGAGAGAGAGAGAGAGAGAGAGAGAGCCAGCCAGCCAGACAGACAGACAGAGACGTCAGACCAAATTATGTTCGCTGAAATTTCACAATCATAGGTGCACATGACTGTTTTCGCATTACTTTAATGTTTACAAAGACAGGAAAGAGAAAATAGCAGATATCAAATTATCGCCAACAAGCTTTGGTATCAACACAAGACCAATTATCTCTGCCTACGGTTCTAATAATCTGTATACGAGAGGACATCAGATCAAATTATGCTAGCTGAAATTTTAGAATCATTAGTACACACAAAACAGTTTCTGCATGACTTCAATGTTTGTAAGGACAGGAGAAAACGGCAGATGTTCGATTATAGGCTATAAGCTTTCGTGTCAACACAATACGAGATAACTCTGCCTACTGTATTAATCATTTTTACGTCAACAACGATGTTACCCGTTCACATCCGGCATGATCTGCCGGACGTCACGTTTTCGGATTTGTCTACTTTTTTTTTCTAAGTTGTGCATTTATTCTTTGCTGACTTGTATGCTTGAGAAAGGCCAGTTGACCGAAAATTTGCACCTGTCTTGTTTTTTTACATAAAATACGCGTTATAATTTTTTTCTAATCATAATATGTCAATAACAGTGTCACGCTTTCGATAATCGGCAATAAGCCTTGGTGTCAACACAGTACACGAATTAACAATGCTTTCAGTAATAAGCATCTTATGTCAACAACGATGTTACCCATTCACTTACCCGCAATAACCCCTTGATATACTACACCATAGCAGAGAGCGGCAAGCGTTCCTAATGAGGCACTGTACCGGTTACAACCCGCTCAATGTCCACATGAACCGCAAGTTCAAACCAGAGAACGCTGTATATTCTTTATCAGTTCCAAACGACGACATCGCCAACCAGTCCCTGCAGTCAAGAGGACCAAACAGCTGAACACATACTACAGCAATGTCGCCTCCACCCAGAGGAACGACAGGAGACAGGACCAACTATAACTCATCTGACCAACAAGCTCTATATCATAAGCCGGTAGGAACTGAAACACACACACACACACACACACACACACACACACACACACACACACACACACACACAACACACACACACACACACACAAAACCAGCCACATTCATCGCCAGATGTGGCCTGACCATGTAGATGGCGAAGAAGAAGGGGAAAAAAACACGAAAAAACAAACAAACATACACACAAAAAACTCAACCACATTCATCGCCAGATGTGGCCTGACCATGTAGACGACGAAGGGAAAAAACAAAACACAAAAACAAAATACACACAAAAACACCAACCACATTCATCGCCAGATGTGGCCTGACCATGTATTCGGCGAAGAAAAAAAACAAAAAAAAAACAAAATACACACAAGAAAAACCAAGCATATTCATCGCCAGATGTGGCCTGACCATGAAGACAGCGAAGGAAAAAAAACAAAAAACAAAAACAAAAACAAAAAGAACACGAAAAAAAAACAACCCACGAAAAACAGAAAAAACATACACACACAAAAAATACACTGATCGCCAGATGTGGCCTGACCAAGTAGACGGCGAAACACACACACACACACACACACACACACACACACACACACACACACACACACACACACACATACACACACACACACACACACACACACCAACCACATTCATCGCCAGATGTGGCCTGACCATGTCGACGTCGAAGAAGAAAAAAAACACGAAAAAATACAAAAAACAAAATACACACACACACAAAAATAACACTGATCGCCAGATGTGGCCTGACCATACAGACGGCGAAGGAAAAATGAAACACCGTTCACACAACCTTCCTCCACACCAGATCTCCGTTCGTAATTTAATTTCCGATAATATGGCCCTCAATCAGAAACAGCGCAGGTGGACTTGGTTTTACACACACACACACACACACACACACACACACACACACACACACACACACACACACACACACACAACAAGCCACATTCATCGCCAGATGTGACCTGACCATGATAACGGCAAAGAGAAAAAAAGAAAAAACACACACAAAAACGAAACACACACACACACACACACACACACACACACACACACACACACACACACACACACACACACACACACACACACACACACACACACACACACACACACAACGCACACTGATGACCAGATGTGGCCTGACCATATATGACGGCGAAGGGGGAAAAAGGAACACCGTTTACAACCTTCCTCCACACCAGATCTCCGTTCGTAATTTAATTTCCGATAATAAGGCCCTCAATCGGCAACAACACACGTGGACTTGGTTTTAACTAGAGAAAACACACACACACACACACACACACACACACACACACACACACACACACACACACACACACACACACACACGCACATACACACACGTACGCGCGCACGCATGCACAGCGGAATATCAGATCCACTAGAAGATCGAAAATGACACCGCTCTAAATCAGCAACAACACAGGTGGACTTCGTTTTACCAAAACACACACACACACACACACACACACACACACACACACACACACACACACACACACACACACACACACACACACACACACAGCGGAATACCAGACCCACCAGAAGATCGAGAACCGTCTAATATCACTTATAGTGAAAAGACGTTAAATCAAGGAACGAACGAACAACACACACACACACACACACACACACACACACACACACACACACACACACACACACACACACACACACACACACACACACACACACACACACACAGCGGAATACCAGACCCACCAGAAGATCGAGAACGTTTAAAAGGTCACCTACCTTGGAATTTCCCTCCATCACCAAAGTTATATATTTATGCCATGATCTCAGATGTAGCATAATTCGAATAGCATCCAGATGCCTCAAATGAGCTGGGAAATTTTGGGACTATTTAAAACTTTTCCTTGAGGCATAAGGTGTACTGACACCAATGTCATGTCAATACGGTAAGAACGGCAGTGACACATGGCCCTTAAAAACAAGCAGGAATTCACGACCCTTTAAAATCAAGACAGAAAGAAACCTTAACTGCAACTGTTACTGTTATTGTTCTTTAAAGCCCAGCTGACTGCGTAGAGCCACATCAGGTCTATAACCATTTCAAAACATATACAATACTTCAACAGAAAAAAAAGAAAAGAAAATTATTACACATATCAATGCATTAATGCATTCCCGCACATTATCTAAGGAAACGCCCCTGGTGCTGACCACTCCACCCAATCCATCGCACATAGGGATTTAAAAAACAAACCTGAATACAGAAAGGACATTGAAACATAAAAAAAAAAAAAACAGGCCTAAATTACCTAAAACTGCTGTCACGTATCTCATTTCCCTAGAGTCAAAAATGCACTTAACACAAGTATCTAATTATCAATCCTAAGAGAAAATAAGTAAGACTTTATCGAACACATACAGGTGAATGGACCAGTAAGGCAGGAAAAATAGGAAGAAATGACAGAAAGTAAAGGAATAAGTCAGAAACAAAGAGAGTGACAGAGAAGAGGAAATTTCTAGCACAGACCTTCCAGAAGGTGGGGATACTATTTCTACTGAAAGAGCCCTCGGCATTCCCACAGGGGAACTTAACTTCAATCGATCACAGAATGTCTATGCAAGATACTTACTATTCACTAAAAAAAAAAAAAAAGGAATTAGTTGTTATCTCAATTTCTACACTAACTTTAATGGCCACAGAATCTGGGACAAATGTTCACAATGCTATGGTGAGCACTGACGACGGGATGATAATAAACGATGCTATGGAGTTCCATTCTGGATTGAGATTGCGTAAGAAGGCTCTACTCTACTCTTACTTTCCTAATAAACCTTGGCGTCAACCAGGCCTGGGAAATGCTGGTCACATGCGAACTAAAACAAGAAACCGACACCACAGATGAACTGGTAACAAAATACTGACCCACACCTGCCGTTAGCCAACCGTCACTATGGCGTTGTGCTCCGTCACTGCCCGAAACAAGAATCAATATGCCTCCAGCCACGAGAGTCACTCTATTTAACGACGTCAAAACTATGAAATGATTAACTATAGTTATTACTTTCAATACCAAGGCACGGTAAATGTTGAACAAGGGGAAAAACTAAGAATGAAGAGTGCTTACTTCTCACACGCCCTTCCGCCACACCAACAACACACCACACACACACACACACACACCACTTTCACACAATCAAGACCTCTCTCTCTTTCCTCTCTCTCTCTCTCTCAAATCATCATGACTGTGTGACCTTGAAAAAATGAGTCACGCCAGCTTGGCATTATCAAAGATTCACGCCACCTTTTACCGAGGGCGGGTTCATTGACACTCTACACCTGTAAAACCTTTCACAATACGTGAACAATCACACACAGGCATGATACCATCTGTCGGTGGATTTGCACGGGATAAACACACACACACACACACACACACACACACACACACACACACACACACCACATCTCTCTCTCTCTCTCTCATACACACAAACACACACACACACACACGCACGCACGCATGCACGCACGCACGCACGCACACACAATGCTAGGACGTGTTACTATCACTTGACTTATTTATTAAAACGTGCGGTTATAAAATGGGTTGTATCTGATGACACAAGGACTGTACAACGCCATTATTTATGATACATAAAATGCCAAAGCTTCAAGACCTCTCTCTCTCTTCTCTCTCTCTCTCTCCACACACACACACACACACACACACACACACACACACACACACACACACACAGATGGACAGACAGACAGACAGAGATTATCTATTGACACATCAATGATAACGACCAATTTGTACGTGATGAGGAGAACGACACACACAATCTCTTTCAATAAATATTAACACAACAATGCATTTCGTACAGGCGCACGCACACACACACAAAGAGAGAGAGAGGGGAGGAGGGAGGGAGGGAGGAAGAGCGCTCACTCTTAGTTCAAACAAATCAAGCAATAATCCGTCCACAAACCGTAGGAAATTCTTTGTGGACAGAGCCGACATCCATGATCGGTTTTGTTGACATATATTTCGATGGACGAATCAGACTTCCTGACTGGATTCGTCCCTTCTCCCACTCCCCCCCCCCCCCCACACCCATTCACCCACCCACTCATCCGCCCATTCGATGAGTTGAGGCCACGTTCAAACTGTGTCTGACTGAAACAACCACACAAGCTTCAACCACACATCCGTCGGTCAACTTAGGCAAACATTACTGGATTTTCCAATGTCTTCATGCGTGACGCACCCAGACCGCGCTTAAAAAAGAAATGCTTCTGGACACACACACACACAACACCACACACACACACACCAATGTCAATACTCTGTCTATCAAAACTGAAGGAAAAGTGGAGATGTGGTGGAAAGTTGAGAATAATGCCGTCTGACCCCTCTCCATCCCCCAGTCTGTTGCTAGGATGCCAAGCTGGGTCTGTATATACAGCTGCTGCAGCAGACACTGAGCCAGTTGTCTTATAACATACACAACAGAAAAATAACACACAGAATTAGATCGCGTGTGTAATATAACGAAACAAGACAGGAGCAAATTTTCGGCCAACTGGCCTTTGTCTAGCGTATACAAAAGAGACAACAAAGACTTAATGCACAACATTTAGCACAAAAAACGGTAGACAACCTCCCAAACGTGGTGTTCGGCGGGAGAAATGGTGAATTTTGTGTGTTTGGTAACTGTTGTGGACTTATTCTTTGTAGTCTTTTGTATACGTTTGACAAAGGCCAATTGGCCAAAAATCTGTGCCTGCTTGATATTTCATCTTGAATACGCGGTCTGATTCTATTTTTGTGTTGTTCTGGTTCGTATTTGCATGAACGCCTGGCAGTCATTTTGATTTAGATTACAACATACAACTATAGCGAACAACGGCCATTTGGATGGCCGTTTAACGTTTCCAATGTTGAAAATGATTGTTTGGAACGAAAACCTCTCTCTCTCTCTCTCTCTCTCTCTCCTCTCTCTCTCTCTCTCTCTCTCTCTCTCTCTCTCTCTCTCTCTCTCTCTCAGGGCGATGGCCTGTAATACTGAAAAAATCATCCACCACACTCACTTATATGAATAAATCATCCATCCAAAATTTTGTCTCTGTCTAGTCTGGACAAATGAGATATTCAACACAAATTAAATGGTTCAATCAACTGATGCTTTAAAAACAAAGCCCCCAGAAACTACCCAATCTAAGGACAAAACTTTGTGAACAACGGGAGAAGCTGTTAAGTCTAAACTAAATTCACAGGTGTCTCTTGTTTTTTTCTTTTGTTCATTGTGTACATGGTCAGGCCATACCTGGCCGTGACTGTGGCTACAATAGGCCAGCGCCATTCTCTTCTGATGTTGACGACCATGTAGACATGTGCATTATATTCCAAAGTACCGTAGAATGTTAGAAGGTGCCTGCAGGCCTGGTGCCTCTGTCTTCAGCTCTCTAGGTTTTATGTATGGGTTAACCCGCACATAGCTCATGGCAAAAGATCTACCCCTTGCGCGCAGGGGGCTCGACCTTTTGACGGCCTTTAACCACCTGACAGCTGTAGGACATAAAGGGTTATTTCTAGGTGTGACCTTGTTAACCACATGGTAACCCTTGGACATACAGGGTTATTTTCTAGGTGTGACCTTGTTAACCACATGGATAACCCTTGGACATACAGGGTTATTTTCTAGGTGTGCCTTGTTAACCACATTAACCCTTGGACATACAGGGTTATTTCTAGGTGTGACCTTGTTAACCACATTAACCCTTGGACATACAGGGTTATTTTCTAGGTGTGGCCTTGTTAACCACATGGTAACCCTTGGACATACAGGGTTATTTTCTAGGTGTGACCTTGTTAACCACATGGTAACCCTTGGACATACAGGGTTATTTTCTAGGTGTGACCTTGTTAACCACATGGCAATCCTAGGACATACAGGGTTATTTTCTAGGTGTGACCTTGTTAACCACATGGTAACCCTTGGACATACAGGGTTATTTTCTAGGTGATTGACCATTTGTGGTTAATCGCCACATGGTAACCCTTGGACATACAGGGTTATTTTCTAGGTGTGACCTTGTTAACCACATGGCAATCCTAGAAACAGTTACAGGGATTGTTATTTTCTATTTGGTGTGGCCTTGTTAACCACATGATAACCCAAGGACATAAAGGGTTATTTTCTAGGTGTGGCCTTGTTAACAACATGATGGCTCCAGGATACATAGGGTTATTTTCTAGGTGTGGCCTTGTTAACCAATAACACCTGTAGGACAAAAAGGATTATTTTCTAGGTGTGGCTTTGTTAACCACATAACCCTAGGACATAAAGGGTTATTTTCTAGGTGTGACTTTGTTAACCACCTGATAACCCTAGGACATAAAGGGTTATTTTCTAGGTGTGGCATTGTTAACCACCTGATGGCTCCAGGATACCTAGGGTTATTTTCTAGGTGTGGCCTTGTTCAACCACGTAACACCTGTAGGACATATAGGGTTATTTTCTAGGTTGGCCTTGTTAACCACGTAACACCTGTAGGACAAAAAGGGTTATTTTCTAGGTGTGGCTTTGTTAACCACATGAAAACCCTAGGACATAAAGGGTTATTTTCTAGGTGTGGCCTTGTTAACCACATGATAACCCGAGGACATACAGGGTTATTTTCTAGGTGTGGTTTGTTAACCACGACACTGAATAATCCCGTAATGGACATAAAGGGTTATTTTCTAGGTGTGGTATTGTTAACCACCTGATGGCTCCAGGATACATAGGGTTATTATCTGGGTGTGGCCTTGTTAACCACGTAACACGTTGTAGGACATATAGGGTTACTTTCTAGGTGTGGCCTTGTTAACCACCTAACAGCTGTAGGACATGTCGTTATTTTCTAGGTGTGCTCTTGCCAAGTGGTATCCCTCCTAGTCTGATAGAAACCATCTCTACTCAGTCGGGTCAGCTTCTTTGTCCAGACAAGCCTGGCTTATTTCACAGCTAACTTCCACATCTAAAGGCTGTCGGCTAGCTACCACCTGCGACCCGCTTAATAAATTGGAGATGTTGCCCCCCCCCCCCCCCCCCTACCAAGTTGCAGGCAGTCTTCCGCAGACCGCTGAGTGTGAAAGGTGTCGCTATTGGGGCTCGTTTTCCAGTCCAACCACCCAAGCCAGGCACTTAACATGCATCACCATCACTATCAGTACCCATCTAATTTACGTTCGAAATTAGTGGAAATAAAGCGGGCATCAATCAGCGAGGGAGAACAGCGGGCAAGCAGCGAGAGGAAAGAGTCGGCAACTCTTTGTAAGCTAGGCCTAGTCCCTGAGTCGCTGATTCACCCACTTTAAACTGTTAATTAGCGTTGTTGGACTTGGAGCTGGTTTAAAAGTGGTGTTAGCCCTGCTATGGCTTTGTTAGTCGGCTGGGCTATAAGTAACATGGACTGAACTAAATCCTACCAATTAGTGAAATATCCACCATCACAGATTTGAACAAACTGTGGCCCGCCTTCTGAGTGCCGAACCCACGCCCCCTGCATGAACAGCATGGCGCTCAATCCCACTGGGTTACCGGGGACCTAATTAACACATACAGTTCTGAGCCAACCAAGCAGTCTGTCTCATAATGTTAGTGTTTAGGGATGACGCACATATGGAACTGTCCAAGTGGGATGGACCCATCTTGAACTGATATTGATTCCAATTCTTCTGGCCATGAACTCATTTAATTATACCACTGACAGGCAAGAACACTGGAAAAGTGGCGACATGAACCAATCTCGGCCTGACCTGGCTCTAGTCAACAAAATGACTATTGATCCAAGTAGTTCAGACAGCAAGAAGCTTATCAAAGTGAAACTGGAACACTCCGTCAGTCTACATGAAAATTGGAATCAAATTCCACTTCATGCTGTTTTATGACCCACACGACCGCAGAGGCTATATCGGAGGGTAGGGTTCACTAGTCCGAGGGTTCACTAGTCCGAGGGTTCACGAGCTGTACTTAAATACCAGAATTTTAAAGTGCACACTAAAACATATGGTCAGGACAACGTGAGTACCTTGGTGGCTTTTAAAAACAGCAAATCCAACCGGACTACAGAAAATGTGACCGGGATAAGTACAAACCGACCATCAAAGTTTCTAGCTAGCCTTTCTGTGAAACGTATTTTTGGTCACTGTAAACTGAAGCTGTAAAATGGGGACGCGTCTTCTAGACAGTCTAGTACACTGTCCATTTTGGAAGAGCGGGTCACACATTAAACTATAAGTCAATAAAGGAGTTGAGACTGTCTAAAAACATCAGAGAAGTCTTTGCACAAAACACACGCGCCAGCGCTTCAGTTCAATAGCGATTCGACCAGCCTCTCTCTCTCTCTCTCTCTGTCTGTCTGTCTCTCACTCTCTGTGGAAATGCCAAGGTCTTTCGGTAATAGGTATTTCGAAATCAAATCGAGACCATAACGTGTGTGTCTGTGTGTGTGAGTCAGGGAATAGTGTGTAAGAAGAGAGAAGGAAGGTATTCAGAATACCGTCTTTTATCCATCTTCCAGACGGCAGACAGACAGACAAAAAAAAGGAGCTAACATCCCACTCTCTCATCTCCCGCAATTCACTTAGATTCGTAGTCTCATCCTTCAGTTCACTGGCCCAGATTGTCGCCTTCACGTTATTAACTGCTTCGTATGCGCTACAGTCCTTGTCTAAGGGGGAAATGGGAATGAGGATGATGGGCTCTACTAATTTGCTTCCGCCGTTCAATACAGCCGCCGCCGCAGTCTCGGGTAAAGCGTACAGCACAGTGCATTTGTCACAGACAATATCGATGATTGGAAGGGGAAAGGAACGGCTCATGTACGCACGATCTTACGTACGGTGTGTACATCCATCCCGAGACATTGGAAGAAAGACTGGTATCTACACGATCAGGCTGATGACGGCTGGGAAAAACATCTGTCTCTACATGTATATAATTTAGCTGATGATCAATTTCCGATACGATCCCACGCCAATTTCCATCTGCGCGTCTGCAACACATTAAAAAGCTACAGAAAGATCTATAAACTGCACTGTCCTGTGCCATGATGGACAGAAATCTGAAGGCAAATTACTGGTCAGAACTCTGTCAACGCCTGTCTCATTGCAGACAGAAATTTGCAGGAAAGCCGCTCTCTGAACCCTTTGTCACCACGACAGATACCTGAAGGCAAGCCGCTCATCTGCAGTCTTGGCACCACAACAGATATTTGAAAACAAGTCGCTCAGCAGGACTTTGTCAATGCCTGTCTCATTGCAGAGGCCTGAAATCCAGGACACAAAGCGCTGCAGAGGGCCTGGGATTGTACACGCCAGTGTTGTAATAAATCTTGTATCCCTGTTCACTGTGAATACCAGGGGAAAATGCGGTAGATGAGCTTCAGAAAGAAGAATGCAGGAAGACCAACCAAACAACAGCATCAGCTACGGCAACAGAAAGGGACGAGTAACACCTTTTGTCTAGACAGCAGTATAAGGTCCTGATGAGGCTCCACACAGCCACAATTGGCTATCAGGCTTCATACCAGCCACAACTGGCTATCAGGCTTCATACCAGCCACAACAGGTTATCAGGCTCCATACCAGCCACAACAGGTTATCAGGCTTCATACCAGCCACAACAGGTTATCAGGCTCCATACCAGCCACAACAGGTTATCAGGCTCCATACCAGCCACACAAGGTTATCAGGCTCCATATCAGCCACAACAGGTTATCAGGCTCCATACCAGCCACAACAGGTTATCAGGCTCCATACCAGCCACAACAGGTTATCAGGCTCCATACCAGTTACAACTGGCTATCAGGCTCCATACCAGCTACAACAGGTTATCAGGCTCCATACCAGCTACAACAGGTTATCAGGCTCCATACCAGCTACAACTGGCTATCAGGTTCCATACCAGCCACAACTGGCTATCAGGCTCCATACCAGCCTCAACTTGCCTGTATGAACCACAGGGTCAAGCTAACGCCATCACTCACTTGCCCTTGCAGTCAAGAGGATCAAATAGTTGAATACATTCCAACATTGTCACCTATATCAAGTGGAGCGACAGGAGACATGGATGACTACCGCTCCTTTGACCACCAAATTTCATCCATAGCAGATGGTAGGAACACACAAAAAGGCCCCTTTTATCGACAGAACACACAAAAGGGCCCCTTTTGTTGACAAAACACACAAAAAGGCCCCTTTTCTTGACAGATGACCCTGACCATGTAGATGGCGAACACAATAAAAAGCAGCAGCAGATCAAGCTCAAAGGAATAAGCATCGATCAAACAAGATCAGGGTCACCAGCCAAACTAACTACTAATGACTGATGGCATCGATCAAACAAGATCAGAGTCGCCAGCCAAAATGATTACTAGTGATTGCTGGCATCGATCAAACAAGATCAGGCTCACTGCCAAATAAATTATGTAATTACTCGTGATTGTTGGCATCAATTAAACAAGATCAGGATCAACAAACTTGTTGGCATCAATTAAACAAGATCAGGATCAACAAACAAACTATGTAATTACATGTGATTGTTGGCACTGATCACACAACATCAAGGTCACCAAACAAACTATGTAATTTGTAGTGGTTGTTAGCATCAATCAAACAAGATCAGGATCACCAAACAAACTGTGTAATCACTAATGATTGTTGGCATCGATCAAACTAGATCAGGCTCACTAAACAAACTGTGTAATTCCATGATTGTTTGCATCGATCAAACAAGATCAGGATCACCAAACAAATTATGTAATTACACATGACTGTTGACATCAATCAAACAAGATCAGGATCAACAAAAAATGTAATTACTACTGATTGTTGGCATCAATCAAACAAGATCAGGGTCACCAAACAAACCATGTGATTACCAGTAATTGTTGGCATCAATCCAACAAGATCAGGGTCACCAAACAAGGTAACTATTAGTGATTGTTGGCATCAATCCAACAAGATCAGGGTCACCAAACTATGTACTTACTAGTGATTATTGGCATTGATCAAACAAGATCAGAATCACTAAAGTAACTACTAGTGATTACTGGCATCGATCAAACAAGATCAGGGTCACCAAACAAACTATGTAATTACTACTATACTAGTGATTGTTGGCATCAATCTAACAAGATCAGGGTCACCAAACAAACTATGTAATCACCACTGATTATCGGCATCAATCAAACAAGACCACGCTCACCAAACTATGTAATTACTACTATACTAGTGATTGTTGGCATCAATCTAACAAGATCAGGGTCACCAAACAAACTACGTAATTACTTGTGATTGTTGGCAACGATCAAACAACATCAGGATCACCTGCCAAAATGACCACTAATGATTGTTGGCATCGATCGAATAAGATCAGAGTCGCCAGTCAAACTAGGTAACTACTAGTCTGTCGTCCTGAGCCTTCTCCAGCGGTGTGAAAGCCAGGCCAGGGATCACCACAGGGAGACACTCACGTGCTCACGTGCACCTTTGTGATTTACCGATCTCGACACCGTGCTGCATTGCGGATTACCGAGCTTTTTCTCCATGTCTCTGGTCCTAAGTGGAGCGGAAACCACGTTCCACATCAATCGAATTCGTCCTTTTCCGGTCGACCGCTGATTGGAGTTTCTGAGGTAGAGAGGTAAGGACACTGACGTACTGGCTTGTCTGACTGCAATGCGGGTTGTTTGTGTGTTTTAACCTGTCTAGTTTTTTTTTCCTCTGAACTCGAATGAAGGTCAAGGTTAACCGCCAAGCGCTCTCTCTCTCTCTCTCTGTCACATATACACACACACACGCATACACACAATCTCTCTCTCTCTCTCTCTCTCTCACACACACACACACACACACACACACGAGAAAACTCTGATTTATCAGTGAGCCTCAAAGCAATTAAGTGCTTTGGTCAGGCCAGATGATGTCAACACTGATTGCTTCCCACTGACATAATGTCGTTCCAAGACAAAGAGCATGAACAATAGACAAAAAGACGAACAATCTGTTTTCTATGGTCCCTTCAACACATGTCAGATACAGTACTTCGCTGCACTATAGTAGCCACACGGTAGCGGTCCCTAGGAAAATCTGACACATGACACGAAACAACTACAATGTGATGCAATAAAAGATAAACTTCCAAGTTTGGCAAACCAAAGGTCTATTTTGTTTGCTTGCTGTCATCTGTTTGTTCTCACAAACCTAACTTCCCTCTCTCTCGGGACTATAACAACGCGCCCGCATTTACCATTCCATTTAGCAAGGTTGCCCTGGCACTCATTTTCTGTCTGTAAGTACAGCCGTCAGTCAGGATGATGAGTCTTTAATTTGGACGTAGATACTGCACTACTATTGTTTGCTACTGGGTTTTGCTGCTGACCGTGTTTTCGCCCTCTCCTCCATCAGCGATGACAAGTGGCATGTGGTGCACACCAGTGGCCACTAGAAATAGCCACTTGGAGGCTTTCCTTCACATGAAAGGGGGGCTACTTTGCTGAAGCAAGCAACTGAGAGGCATGGTGGTGGCCACCAGCATGAAATCGATTACCTCGGCCTGATAAGTTCTCTTTTGTGTAACCCACGATCAGATTGTAGCCTCCTTGCCTGCCGGCCATGTATAGAGCTAGTTCTCACACACTGTCGTCCTGACCCCCTCCCTGAATAGATAAGATGTGTGTCGGTGCTCTCTCTCTCTCTCTCTCTCTCTCTCTCTCTCTCTCTCTCTCTCTCTATCTATATATATATATATATATATATATATATATATATATAATATATATCTCTTCTGTGTGAATCAGATTCTGTAGTATGAATAAAAGACAAGTAGATGAGTGCAGCAATAAATCACACAAATGTAAAAGGAGCAATAAACCAACCAACCAACCAAGGTTCATTTAAAAACTCAGCAGTACCACAGTAAGATAAACAATGCTTTGAAGTGTGTCTACATTTAAACACAATCACTCGTACTCACGCAAATAAGTATCTTTCCTGAATTCTAAACTCAAATCGTTACTGTAATACACATTATCAGTTTAAAAAAAAAGACTATGTTGTAAGACGTTATGTTACATTTGTAATACACTCTAGTTTATGTTCCGTTTCTCTGTAACAGAAAACCACAAATGTTTATACTGAAAAACAAATCTTGTAATGTAATCAGGGATAATCTATATTCTATCTCCTCAAGCTGCTTTACTCGCAAAAAACAAGTTAAGCTGATAAATTCGATGTTTTCATTCGTTTTAGTTCTCACAGTATTCACCGTGTGCTCATCTGCTATACTAAAGCTGTAAAACTATACCGTGCTGAACTTGAGCTCATTTGTCATGGGCCCCAATAGCTCAATCAGTTGAGCGTCAGATTCAAATACCAAAGACTGATGGTTCGAACCTGGAATACGCTACATTCAACTGATCTTTTTATTGCTTATGTTCACATGTTGTTATTTTTCTGGTGGTTTCAGTTTCAGTTTTTCAAGATGACGTCTCCGCGATTAGAATTCCATATGCACTGACGCTAATAACGCCATGCGATGGAGAAGATGGTGGTGTCAGGGTAGAACCTGGTAAGTCTTCCATCCCGTCCCCACCCCCCATTTTCCCGCAACAGCTACTACCGTCGGCTGTATCACCTTGTAACGTGTTATCGTAGCTTAAAGACCAGCCGACTGCGTAGAGCCATATCAGGGCTTTAACCATTTCAAATCACACAAAACTTCAACAGGAAAAAAAAGGAAAAGAAAATTAAGCACACATATCAATGCATTCGCGCACATAATCTAAGAACATTCCCCTGGCGTTGACCACTCCTCCAATTTATCGCACAGGGGATTTAAAATACACATCTGAATACAAATTCACGCATACCTAAGGACACCAAAACATATATGAAAACTGGCATAAATTACCCAGAATTGCTTCCGCATCTCTCACCTCCCTAAAGCCAAAACGCATTTAATACATGTACCCAATTATCAATCCTAAGAAAAAGTACGTAAGACTTCATCGAACACACAGGTGAATGGACCAGCAAGGCAGAAAATGATAAGAAGAAATAACAGAAAGCAAAGGAACAAGGCAGAAACAAAGAAAGTGACAGAAAAGAGGAAATTTCTAGCACAGAATTTCCAGGTTGGATACTATTTATACTGAAAGACCCCCGGCATTCCCACGGGAGGGAGGAGGAACATGTTACATGAGGTGGGTGCCGACGTAAAACTGTATTAAATCGATCAATCAATCAGTTGATTTCTACACAAGTTACAACACCTTCATCACATCATACGACTGACCCTGTACTCACATTGTTTTTCTAGAAACTTTTTTTTTTTTTAGAAAGATACCATTTGTTCGATCTATACAAAATTACAATTACGTTCGTCAGAGATCCCGCAAGTCATGTCATTGTCCTGTGGATTATGGAAATAAAAGCACCCAGCATGCACACCAACCAGAGATGGAGTATGCAGACTATGGAGCACCATGTCACTTGCACAGTGAATGCACAACAAGCATACAGGACGCTTTAATTTTCTTTTTTTAATCCAACTAAGTGCACATTTCGATCAATTATTCCCTGATGACATGCATCCTGCTTATCGTGATCCGGTCAAACGGACCGCACCTCTGTGTGTGTGTGTGTGTGTGTGTGTGTGTGTGTGTGTGTGTGTGTGTGTGTGTGTGTGTGTGTGTGTGTGTGTGTGTGTGTGTGTGTGTGTGTGTGTGTTTTACATGTAGCTACAGCTTCTGACTTCTAATCAGGCT
>JAPXFY010000024.1:34280028-34307528 GCA_030674185.1 Monoplex corrugatus
CTGACGACACCAAATTAATTAGTCATGAGGTGGCTTTTGCGATTGCCAAAACTGAACTTTGTCAAAACAATCACACACACACACACACACACACACACACACACACACACACACACACACACTCTCTCTCTCTCTCTCTCTCTCTCTCTCTCTCCTCTCTTCTCTCTCTCTCTCTCTCTCTCTCTCTCCTTCTCGCATGTGTTTCGGCATGACTTACCGGTAGAATACAAAACATAGCCAACCTCGTCCGTTTTCTTCTTCTCCGACGCCCTCTTCAATCTTCAGGCCATGGAAAATGACTTTGGAACTCTAGCAAGTGGCCATAAACAGATGACCAATCTTCCTCCCTGTGGGACAACCCGAAACGAGACAGCAGATGAGCTAGCAAAAAGGAAGAGCCTATGAAAACCAATCAAATAACAGCGTCAGCTACAGCCAGACGAGGAGGTATTACAAAACCATTCCTTAAAACCCTTAGCTGTTAACAAAGCCGGTAACCGCCCTGCGGAAGAATGTGCCGATCCGTTCGTAGCGGTTGAGATCGCCCGACTATTTCCGGCACATGTGTGGGGAATTTCCATCACTACTGGCCTTGCTGTCTTGTCGCGCGTGTGGTTAGAATCTTGGTCAGTCTCGCGTTGAATGTTCTAAAAAATAGTACGAGCATTCTGGGATGCA
Organism: Monoplex corrugatus; assembly: GCA_030674185.1. Taxonomy (NCBI): domain Eukaryota; kingdom Metazoa; phylum Mollusca; class Gastropoda; order Littorinimorpha; family Ranellidae; genus Monoplex; species Monoplex corrugatus. The sequence continues at coordinate 34,280,707 of JAPXFY010000024.1, forward strand.
AGGAACTTTCCATTCACTACTGAAATACTTTGAACTGACGCTGTGCTACATTTGAATGCGAATACTAGGAGCTAGCTTTACATCTAGCAGTGCAAATGCGATAAAAACGGATGACTACCGTCTTCCGTCCAGCTATTCAGGGAGTACCCGAAAGAGAACCGAATAAAGCATCGGTATCTCATAACGCTACTAAAATTTTTAAAGGCTTCTTTGAGCAATTTTTTCGCTAGTCCTCGTATACTCTGAGAGTGGTAGGACTTTAAAACCTACACAACAGAACAGAACTTCCGTCCAGATGGCAGCAAGTTATCCTAATGAGACTCTACACCAGCTCCAACCAATTCAACATACACATGAACCACAAGTTCAAACCGAAGCCAGCTAAACATGTACTTCAACGATGTCACTTTAATCATGTGGAGCGCCAGAAGACATGACCGACTACAATGGAGTGCCAGAAGACATGACTGACTACAATGGAGCAACAGAAGACATGGCTGACTACAATGGAGCAACAGATGACATGACCGACTACAATGGAGCAACAGAAGACATGACTGACTACAATGGAGCAACAGAAGACATGGCTGACTACAATGGAGCAACAGACGACATGACTGACTACAATGGAGCGCCAGAAGACATGACTGACTACAATGGAGCAACAGAAGACATGGCTGATTACAATGGAGCAACAGAAGACATGGCTGACTACAATGGAGCGCCAGAAGACATGGCTGACTACAATGGAGCGCCAGAAGACATGGCTGACTACAATGGAGCAACAGAAGACATGGCTGACTACAACGGAGACACAGAAGACATGGCCAACAATGGAGCAACAGAAGACATGGCTGACTACAATGGAGCAACAGAAGACATGGCTGACTACAATGGAGCAACAGAAGACATGGCTGATTACAATGGAGCAACAGAAGACATGGCTGACTACAATGGAGCGCCAGAAGACATGGCTGACTACAATGGAGCGCCAGAAGACATGGCTGACTACAATGGAGCAACAGAAGACATGGCTGACTACAACGGAGAAACAGAAGACATGGCCAACAATGGAGCAACAGAAGACATGGCTGACTACAATGGAGCAACAGAAGACATGGCTGACTACAATGGAGCCCAGAAGACATGGCTGACTACAATGGAGCAACAGATGACATGGCTGACTACAATGGAGCAACAGAAGACATGGATGACTACAATGGAGCAACAGAAGACATGGCTGACTACAATGGAGCAACAGATGACATGGCTGACTACAATGGAGCAACAGAAGACATGGCTGACTACAATGGAGCGCCAGAAGACATGGCTGACTACAATGGAGCAACAGAAGACATGGCTGACTACAATGGAGCGCCAGAAGACATGGCTGACTACAATGGAGCAACAGAAGACATGGCTGGGACTCACAATGGAGCAACAGAAGACATGGCTGACTACAATGGAGCACCAGACGACATGGCTGACTACAATGGAGCAACAGAAGACATGGCTGACTACAATGGAGCAACAGAAGACATGGCTGACTACAACGGAGCAACAGAAGACATGGCCAACAACAATGGAGCGACAGAAGACATGGCGACTACAATAGAGCGACAGAAGACATGGCGGACTACAATGGAGCAATAGATGACATGGCCGACTACAACTCCTCCCGTCACCACTACACATGACAGCCAGCAGGAAGGAGATAAACAGACAAATTCATCGCCAAATGTGGCCTGACCATGAAGATAACGAACGGAAGAAAAAGGAGAACAACTAAATCAATCGAAAGACAGTAAGGAGGAAGAAAATCAAAACAAGCTAAGATGGAGAAATGGGGGAAGAAGACGAGGAAAAACAAAACACAAAAAAGCAAGGAGAAAGACAACAAGAAAATTAACACACATTCCTAAAACCAATATTTTTTCTGCACTTTCCTTTTTGTTTTCATCCTATTTATTTCCAAACAAGGGAAAACAACATTCATGTTCTTCAGAACCGTTTGCTCACAAACAATATAGACAATACACAATGACATGCTTTCAAAACCGTTTGCTCACAAACAGCACAGACAATACACAATGCTATGCCTTGGATCGATCTGAACAATTGTAGCAATTTTATTTATCTAGTGAAATATTCATTCGTTTATTTACTCATGGATAAGTAAACAAAAGCCCGATACAGAGCGTAGATGGAAGATGTGGGGGCAGGAGGGAAAAGAATTGCTGGTAGGAGAATAGCTGAGCAACACTGAAGAGGCGGACACAGAGACAAAAAGGTTGTGTGATACTTGACATTTTTTCGTTTTTCCCGTCTAAAAAACAAGAAAAGAAGGATACCGGGAGAAAAGGGGAGAGGGTGCAGATAGAAAAAGAGAGAAAGAATAGGTAAAAGCGAGAAGGTAGGATGAGAGGACAGAGGTCTCTGTGTCTAGCTGTGAAAGTTTATAGATGGCCTTTACTTTGTATTCACTCCTGTCTGTGCGTGCGTGCATGCGTGCGTGCGTGCGCGTGGTGTGTGTGTGTGTGTGTGTGTGTCTGTCTGTCTGTATGTATGAATGTGTGTGCGCATGCATGCCCGTGCATGGAGCATGCGTGCGTGAGCGTGCAGAAGTTGTGGTGTGTGTTGTTGTGTGTGTGTGTGTGTGGTGTGTGTGTGTGTGTGTGGTGTGTGTGTGTGTATGTCTGTCTGTGTGTGTGTGTATGTCTGTCGTGTGTGTGTGTGTGTCTGTTGTGTGTGTGTGTGTGTGTGTGTGTGTGTGTGTGTGTGTGTGTGTGTGTGTGTGTGTGTGTGTGTGTGTGTGTGTGTGTGTGTGTGTAAAAACAAATTATGCATTCCGGCGTGGAAATGCAGACCAGCTCCAGAAAATCGTGCTGTATTCCTGGGAATGCATCCTCTTGATTGAAGAGAGAGGGGGGGGGGGGGAGGGGGACTTAAAAACAACACAAAGATAAAAAAAAATTATGTTTGTACTTCGTGCATGTTCCGACAATAACGTACATTACATTGTACTTAACCTGTCGATAATGTACATTATACTGTGGTTAATCCGACGATAATGTACATTACATTGTGCTTAACCTGACGATAATGTATATCATATTGAGCTTAACCTGACGATAATGTACATTTCACTGTGCTTAACTTGACTAAAATGTACATTATAGTGAAACATTACTAATTTCACGATAATGTAGATTACACTGTGCTCAACCTGACGATAATATACACTGTGCTTAATCCGACGATAATGTACATTGTGCTCAATATGAAGATAATGTACATTACATTATGCTAAATCTGATGATAATGTACAGTGTGTTTACTATGAAGATAATATACATTACATTGTGTTTAATACAACGATAATGTACATTACATTATGCTTAATCCAATGATAATGTGCCTAATACTGCAATTAATCCGACGCTCATATGTACCTTTTAGTGCATATAATCTGACGATATTGTACAAAAAAAGTGCGCTTAATCCAGTAATTTGCATTACATTATTTAATTCATTTAAAAAAAAATACGAGGACAGAGGATGAATAAAGAAACAACTGGATATGCCAATCAGCGAAGTAAGATGCAGATTCATAAAAAGAAAACAGGAACTTCTGTGTAAAGCAGAATGGAAAGCATTATCTTGATCGGTGCTTTTGTTGTCGCTGTTGTTGTTGTTTTGTTTGATTGGTGATTGTTTTTCTTTTCTTTCTCTCAGTATAGTATTAATTAATCCAACAACAAGTTGTTAGTGAACTGATCTAATTGAATTGACACTAATGATAGATAGACAGACAGACAGACAGATAGATAGACAAACAGACAGATAGACAGATGGACAGACAGATAAAAAGATGGATAGAGACAGACAGATAGGATGGACAGACATGGATACTTAGATACATAGATAGGCAGACAGAGAGACAGACTCTGAGAGAGACAGACAGACAGACAGAGACAGAGAACCAGACAGACAGAGACAGAGAGAGAGAGAGAGACTGGATAGATGGACAGACAGATAAACAAATGGATAGTCAGGGACAGATAGAGACAGACATAGATAGATAGATAGATAGATAGATAGATAGATAGATAGATAGATAGACAGACAGACAGACAGATAGATAGATAGATAGATAGATAGATAGATGGAAAGATAGATAGATAGATAGATAGATAGACTGATAGATAGATAGATAGATAGATAGATAGATAGATAGATAGACAGACAGATAAATAGATAGACAGACAGATGGAAAGATAGAAAGATAGATATTCAGATACAAAGATACATATATACATAGATGACATAGACAGACACACAGAAAGATTCCTACCAGTTGTACCAATTGTAAAATGTCAACTAAGTTTTAATACTGTCAAAGGTATAACTGAACCAAATCTACGCTTACCTAATTACAAAAAAATATGCCTACTTCTATCTATTGCAAGAGAGAATAAAACAGCTTCAATTTGTCGAAGTGAGATCACAAAAAATACTGTTGCTCCAATGTATAGCTTTCATCAAAAGGTTCGAGATCTTACACCACTTCAAACAATGCAATGAATCCTCCAAACAGCATCACTTTGTGATTCGTTGTCACGGCTCGAAATGAAGACCTAAGACAGCCGGCATGTTTTTATGGACGTACAATGAACACCAGATAGACCCAGGGAGAAAATATTGTACGGACGTGCAAGGTGGCCGAAAGGACACAGAGAGTAGGAGATGTACTTGCAGCGATAAGGGACAGATTCGTGTGGAGGGACATGATCGCTAACGCCTTGCGGCAGGTCACATGATAATGATGACTGACCATTCTTTACGTCACATACAGCTAGCGCCATTTTCAGAATGGAGATCTAGAGCGAAGAAAATGAACGGGTTTTTTTTTGTTTGTTTGTTTGTTTTTGTTTGTTTTTGTTTATTTGTTTGTTTGTTTTTTTCCTTCAGCGCACTGAATAAATTCATTACAAATTTGAGGAAGTGCTTTTCGATATGTAAGAACAAAAGTTCTTTAGGATCGCAATATCATATTTATCAATTACATAAAGTTCAGCTTTCGAGGGAAGTGAAAGATGCTCAAAATCACACGACTGTTACACTCTTCTCACCGGTGAGACAAAACCATTGCCCATCAACAGAAACATACTGAACAAGAAAATTAGATATAACAGTTGAAACAGATTTTTAAGCTTCCATAGAAAGTCGATTCTTTGAATTTTTGACAACTTTTCTTTCAGACAGTGTAATCATAAAGGTACAAATGGTCTAGAATATCAGTCACTGTGACCTTGCAAAAGCTTTACGTGAAATAAAACGACGTGCATCGAGGGAATGGCGGACTGTCACAACTGCAAAAACAGACTTTAAATATTATAAGCAATTCCTGAGAAAGTGTTGCTCATACATCTTCTTGGAAAAGTGTTGATTTTAAGCACTTATTGATCCATGTGACCTTGACCTTGGTGCCTTACCTTTCATGTTTATTTCTTCTTGACTCCTCAACAGTCCACACCTTCGAACAAAATTTGGTAAAGATCCACTCGCAGAGATCAGAGAAAATCGTGTGCATACGTAAATCTCTCTCTCTCTCTCTCTCTCTCTCTCTCTCTCTCTCTCTCTCTCTCTCTCTTTCTTTCTTTCTTCTCTCTCTCTCTCTCTCTCACACACACACACACACACACCGCCAATCTCCTTTTTTCCAAAAATGGAAATTTAAACACACACACACACACACACACACACACACACACACCCCGCCAATCTCCTTTTCTTCAAAAAGGTGAATTTAAACACACACACACACACACACACACACACACACACACACACACACACACACACACACACACAGACATACACACACACACACACACACACATACACACACACACACACACACACACACACACACACACAACACACACACACACACACACACACACAACAAAAGTCTGCCCAACTGGTCTTCCCACGAAAAGGGGAAGGAACGGACGGATAAGCATCCTGATTTGTGTTGGTAACAGATCTCTGACGTCCATATTACAGTCAGCGTTTTTGTGCTATGTCCTGTCCACAGTAATGAATACTGACAGTCTAACTAGTTTATCTTCCCTGTCGACAGCCACAACGTAATGACCTCCAGCCTAACTCTACTCCTTCTTTTCAGTTCTTTTTAACATCATTATTCATCTTTTTACCGCAGCTGTTTATTCCACATTCGGTGAGCGTGCATGCTGGGTGTTTTCATGTCTCCATAAGCCACCAGATACTGACATGACTTACTGGATCTTTAACGTGCGTATTAGTGTTCAACAAGACTGTCTTGAAAGAGGCAAACACAAACAGAACACTAACGAAAAAGAGTATGAAAAGACAAGCAATATTTACAGGACATTTTATTATTAGACAAGAGAAATTTGAGCACCTGGTCAGATCAGGATGGCTGGACGGTGAAAAAGTACCAGGTAGACTCTGGGGAAAATCTTAGATGGACTTGCAGAGTGGATAAGACAAAGTGGGTGGGAGATTTACTTGCAGAGATAAAGGATTGATTCTGGAAGAAAAGAAAAATCTCCAACCTTACCCCCCACCAAGCGGGAGGTACCCAGAGATTCGACGTCCGATGTCTAACCTACTTGATTACCGCGCCCGTCAACTCCAATTTAATACATGTTGTATAATCAGACCAGCCGACCACAGAGGCCATCTCCTGACTGAAAAAAAAAGAAGTAGGCCTAAGCAAGCACAGAAATAAACAAGCATACACGCACAAAACAAGAACTACAATCCTTCACTCTGATTTGTCAGTAAAATAACAATATGTCTGGCTTGACTATCCTGTTCTTTCACTGACCGAGTGTTGTTTTCGTCCGATGGAGTCCTAGCCGTCCACTGCCCGGAAACTTGTAGCTCTCTAGACCACCGGTCCAGACACGCTTTATCTGGCTTTCACTTTCTCACACTATTCACCAATTGCAAAAAAAAAAAAAAAAGACCAACCAGATAACGAGGGTTAATGAACTAGAGAAACGAGGAGAACAGTAAGACCAACCAGATAACAAGGTTAATGAACTATAGAAACGAGGAGAACAGTAAGACCAACCAGATAACAAGGGTTAATGAACTAGTGAAACGAGGAGCACAGTAAGACCAACCAGATAACAAGGGTTAATGAACTAAAGAAACGAGGAGCATAATAAGACCAACCAGACAACAATGTCAACGAAAGCCAAAGACAGCAAGGGACGACCACCATCATCTGTCCATAGTGCACGTGGTCATACTGAGGATCCTCACCAGTCCTCAACCAGCTTACCGTACTCATCAACCACAAGTTCTAACAGGCGCTTTCACGAACCTGCTCCTGTAGTCTAGAAGACCAGATCAGCTGCACACAGCTTGCAGCCACGTCACCTCCGTCAAGTGGAGTGGTAAAAAAATGAGGATGACTACAACATATTCTACAAACCAATATGTTCTATGGCAGCCAACAGGAGTGTGTGTGTGTGGGGGGGGGGGGGGGGGGGGACTGGCCACATCAAACTCCAGATAGGGCCTGGCCATGCAGATGGCGAGCACAAGAAGAAGAAGACTAATACCAATGATAAGAATAATACAATTTATTACATGTTTAACAGTTTACTTACTATGCAATACAAAAAGAAATGAATTCCCATAAATGTAACACGAATTCACAAATTCTACACATTAAACATCATGCACGCACCCTCAATAACATCCACATACAAGACATTACAAGAATGCACTAAAAACAGGATGGGATAAGGTCAGTATAACAAAAACTGCATGGATTCAAACCTGGCTCTCGTAAATTTTGCGCCAAATGGCTCAAGCCACTTTAAGAAACTGACCCGTAAATTTTGCGCCAAATGGCTCAAGTCCACTTTATAAGAAACATGACCCGTTAGTTTTCCGCCAACTGGCTCAAGTCCATTTTGTAAAAGAAAATGAAAAAAAAAAGAAAAAAAACCTGACCCGTACATTTTTCGCCAACTGGCACAAGTCCACTTTGTTAAAATACCTGACCACGTAGACTTTTGCCAAACTGGCAACTCCACCTTGTAAAATACCTGTCCCACGTAAACTTTGCACCAAATGGCACACGTCCACCTTGTAAGATACCTGCCCACGTAAACTTTGCACTAAATGGCACACGTCCACCTTGTAAGATACCTGCCCACGTAAACTTTGCACAAATGGCACACGTCCATCCTTGTAAGATACCTGCCCATGTAAACTTTGCACCGACTGGCACACGTCCACCTTGTAAGATACCTGCCCACGTAAACTTTGCACCGATGGCACACGTCCACCTTGTAAGATACCTGCCCACGTAAACTTTGCACCAAATGGCACACGTCACCTTTTAAGATACCTGCCCACGTAAACTTTGCACCGACTGGCACAACGTCCACCTTGTAAGATACCTGCCCATGTAAACTTTGCACCAAACTGGCGAAAGTCTATTTTGTAAGATACGTGCCCACGTAAACTTTGCACCAACTGGCTCAAGTCCTACAGTGTAAAGTACCTAACCCTATTCACGATTCAGGAAGATAAAGGAGGAGGGACGGAAGCAAAACCCACTCTCAAAAAGGTGACTCCAGCGACTTACCACCTCACCCCACAACAACCACGGGTCATGGGTCAACTATAAGCGTTATATTTTCAACCAGGAGACACACGATTCACGTCAGCACTGAGCACGGCTAATTTATGAAAATAAGTACGTGTGTATCGTGTATTAGCCTAACATTATTTTGTAGGGTGGGAGGGGAGGTGGTAAGAAGGGGACTGGAGAGAGACAGAGAGACATAGACAGACAAGAGAGAGAGAAGATGTAAGATAGAGACAGAGAGAAATGGAGACAAGACAGACAGACAACAGACAGACAAACAAACAAGCAGATAGACAGAGACTTAACTTTGTCAAGGCTAGCGTTGTTTTTGAAACAATTAACCTTATCAACACAATGATGTTTGTCCAAAGTATTATAAAGTGCGCGCGTTTTCTCTCTCTCTCTCTCTCTCTCTCTCTCTCTCTCTCTCTCTCTCTCTCTCTCTCTCTCCTCTCTCTCTCTCCTTCAATCACTCACTCACTCACACTCAACACACACACACACACACACACACACACACACACACACACACACACACACACACACACACACACACACACACACAACATACACACCCGCGCGCGCGCAACGCGAACGCACAAATATACACCCTATCTGTTGACTCTCCAGTTTGAGTCAGGTCGTCTGGTCGGTCACGACTGATACGGCACATCAATAGTCGCTTGAAGATCTACTTAAATAGTACTATCATGGTCTTCTACAACGTTCTGTGAATAACCTTCAGGTCACAGGGCTAAGTGTTTACGACGAAAACAACGATAAGAGCATTCGTTATTATTCATTCTTGATATCTGCGACCAAACCTTGAATGTGTGTGTGTGTGTGTGTGTGTGAGAGACAGTGAGGAGAAAGAGAGAGAGAGAGTGGTGGTGTGTGGTGTGTGTGTGTGTGTGTGTGTGTGTGTGTGTGTGTGTGTATGTGTGTGTGTGTGTGCGTGTGTGTGTGTGTGTGTGTGTGTGTGTGTGTGTGTGTGTGTGTGTGTGTGTGTGTGTGTGTGTGTGTGTGTGTGTGTGTGTCTCTCACATTTGACATTAAATTAGCGACAAACTTCCTTTCTGCTGTCTGAAAAAAAGACAAGACATAAATGCCACGTTATCTCCGTTAACCCAGTTAACCTGCACTTTCACTCACAATTCTCTTGATACTGTCACCTTATTAAATCGAATGATTAATAAACATCTGACACATTCTTAAACTGTCATAAAATTATTTGATTAATAAACATACACACGTCCTTAAATGGTCATAAAATTATTTGATCGATAGATATATGAAACGTTGTTGTTTTTTTAACTGTCATCTTATAAAATCAACTGATTAATAAACACATGAAAAAAATTCAAACTGTTAACTTATAAAATCAACTAAGTAATCCACATATAACAAGTTTTTAAACAGTCACCTTATAACATCACAAGATTAACTAAATCATGAAACGTCCGCTGCTGCCCTATAAGCCAATGGTAAGTAAGAATGTGAAACGTCCAGTTTGGCAATATACATGTATATATATTTCATGCAAATTTGGTCCGATGAAATCGAAGAGATTTGCGCTGAGAGAGGGAGAGAGAGAGACAGACAGACAGACAGACAGAGACAGAGACAGACAGACAGACAGAGCCAGAGAGAGAGACAGAGTGAGAGACGGAGAGTGAGAGACGGAGAGAGAGAGAAAGAGAGAGAGAGAGGCAGAGATAAAGGCACAGAGTGAGAGACGGAGAGTGAGAGACGAGAGAGAGAGAAAGAGAGAAAGAGAGAGAGAGAGGCAGAGATAAAGGCAGGGACAGAGAGAAAGACAGAGAGGTACAGACAGACAGACAGAGATTACCGCCCTTTTTGGAGAGTTTGGCAATGTCTACAAAAAGCAAGTAAACAACGCAATACTTAAACCCCGTTTTCACAGTTGTGACAGTCTATCAGTACCACTGCCCTCGATGCATGTCAAGTTTTATTTCAACTGACGGTCACAGTGACCTTGGGAAAAAAAAAACTATCTGGATTTTCTGCAATAATTTCAGGATTAAAAGAGAGACTGTCTGAACGGTTTGACCATCTTCTTCTTTTTTATTTTTCCCCATCCCCACCCCCACTCCCATTGGGAGATTCTAAAAACAAGGGGCTGGCTGGGACGAGACTGGAAAAGGAAAGGAACGTCGAGAAAGAAAACACTACCAAAAAACAATGCTAGTTCTTTATAAACCAAATGAAACAAAAAAGAAAAAAGAAAAAGCACAAAGAAGAAGAACAGGAAAGGAAAGAGAGACAGACAGACAGACAGACAGACAGATAGAGACACAGAGAGAGAGAAAGCCAAAGAGAAAGAAAGAGAGAGAGAGAGAGAGAGAGAGAGAGAGAGAGAGAGAGAGAAAGCCAGAGAGAGAGAGAGAGCTAGAAGAACAAAACCAGGAAGAAGGACAAAACCTATAGGAGAAATATTGACGAACGGTGTCAGAAAATAATTTTCTTTTCCGACGGACGGCCTGGGCATACCTCTCTTTAGCCTGGCACAAGCAGTGACAGGCTGTCTTGAAGACTGTGTCATCGTAAAGGCTATGGCGTCGTTGCGTGACGAGCCGCTTCAAAGCACACAATCTGTACTTTTCTCAACGTCCTTATTTTCTCGAAATTCCTGATTCGGGGTGGGTCTTCTTCGGAGTTTCTGTCCTTATCGATCCAAAGTTATTCATCAACGGGGAAAACTGTCCAGCATGATCAAGCCATTACTGGCGGGCAATGTCCGTTTCTTCCCGAACTGATCGATCGCTTGAATGTTTTTTTTGTTTTTTGTTTGTTTTTTTTTTTGTTTTTTAGAATCTCTGGCAAACTGACTCCAAATTCTTACTTCCTTGACTCCAAATTATTCAAATTTTCGAAGCTTCCGTGTGTATTTTGCATGAAGGTGTGCGTGCCTGCACATGCGTGAGTGTGTGCAAGCATGTATGCCGCTGTGAGTGAGTGTGTGTGTGTGTGTGTGTGTGTGTGTGTGTGTGTGTGTGTGTGTGTGTGTGTGTGTGTGTGTGTGTGTGTGTGTGTGTGTGTGTGTGTGTGTGTGTGTGCACGCGCACGCGCGCGCATCTGACTAACGGTCTATGTGTCTGTCCGTCTGATCGATCCAAAAGTAAGGGTGATGTCAGGCCATTCCTAGCACTGTTCATTGTCCGTATCGATGTGCTTCTCGGATCCCTGACGATTTTACCATCAACAAATCATTCCAACAAACTTTCAAAAGCCTATTTTCGATGATGGGACAGACAGATAGACAGACAAAGAGACAGACAATATAATGATAGTAATTACTTCCAGATTACAATCAATCTTAGACAACTGAATGTCTGTTCTATTTAGGAGAACAAAGTGAGGTAGAAAGTGAGAGGAAAGGGCAGTTTTTGTTGTGATCAGAACCATATGTCATCTTCGATAAGTGCATATACATACATTAAAGTATACACATTTTATATAATTATATATATACAAATATATATATGTATATATATATACATATATATATATATAATATATAATATATGTTCGTGTGTGTGTGTGTGTGTGTGTGTGTGTGTGTGTGTGTGTGTGTGTGTGTGTGTGTGTGTGTGTGTGTGTGTGTGTGTGTAAAACATCACCTAAAATTGCTTCCGCATATCTCACTTCTTTTGAGCCAAAAATAAACCCAATACATGAGCCCAATTATCAATCCTAAGAGAAAAAAATACGTAAGACTTTATCGAACACATACAGGCGACAGGACCAGCAAAGCAGAAAATGAAAGGAAGAAATAACAGAAAGCACAGGAACATGTCAGAAACAAAGAAAGTGACAGAAAAGAGAAAATTTCTAGCACAGAATTTCCAGAAAGTGGGGATACTATTTATACTGAAAGACCCCCCTCCCACCATCTCCACGAGGGGAACACTAACCCTGGAATCGAATAGTAAGAGGAGAGGGCATCCACAAATATTCTCAGCGAGTCACCCAAACCTAACGTAGCACAATATCACAAAGTGTACAGACATCACCTACAAAACTAACAAGGCACCCACTGAAGTTAAAGAATCTTGAAAAAAAAAAAGTATCCGGAAAAAAGTATCTTTCATTCTATGGAAGCAGTCTTTTGTAATAATACTGAAAAGAAGAGAACAACAACCAGGAAACGCGCTGCCAAGTACAGAAATGTGGGTACGCTGCTACAGCTTCAAGAGAGAGAAAACAAGAATTGTCTCCCTTGCAATGGGTATACGAACAGACAGAAAAACGAAAAAAACGACCGAACAAAACAGACCTTTTACTCGATGGAATAAGGAGACTGGTGTAAAATACGAAACGAAGCAGAAACCTTTGATGAACACAACGCTGTTAATGTATCAGTAGGCCTATTTAGATCCTTCAACAGCGAAGGTCCTATGCTCCTGAAGCAGTTGATGCCTGTCGTTCTGTGTGGAACTTGTCGGACCCACTGCCTGGGACAGCAAGAAGAGAGGGGCATCCACGTACATGCAGAGCAAGCTACTGAAACCTGAGGAAGCACAACTCTACAAAAAGCAGAGACCTCACCTAGACAATTTACAGAGCAACCGGCGAAGGTAAAGGAAAGAATGTGGAATAAAGTATAAGATCTCCTAGGTCAACATGTGTTCAGAAATGCAAATGCCTAACCCTCAGTTGTGTGTACACGCGTGCAGACCATCAAATATGCACGCTGACGATACTGTAATCATGTCCGAGTCCCGATGGCTAATGGAAACATGAGAACATCCATCATGCACGCCCATTAAAGACGGAGTACGCATGTTGTCCAGCAACCTCCTTCCGCACAGTGAGGGCAGAACAACTCGCCTACATGCATATATATATATATATATACACAGAGAGACTTAGACAAAGATCGATGTGAATCAATTTGAACATGGAGACAGGAAACATCTGGAAGCCCATCATCCATCATCATCAGTCGAAACGCTCAGCTGAGCGGACGATTAAAAAAAACAAAAACAAAAAAAAACCAAGAAGAATAAGAAAACGCGAGAGAAGCGACAGAGGACGCGTGCCTGAACCATTGCTGGTCAATAATTTTGTACGTATCACCCACCAAGGTCGTCGCACGATAAGAAATATATTGTGGCGCTAGTTTTTGTGTTCTATTCGCCGACTGTACATTTTGCAGCACTTGTGGTGTGTGCGTGCGTGCGTGCGTGCGTGCGTGTGTGTGTGTGCGTGCGTGCGTGCGTGCGTGCGTGCGTGCGTGTGTGTGTGCGTGTGTGTGTTGAGAGAGTGGGATAGAGGGGGGAAGGGGGGGGGGAGAATGCACACGTGTCGGTTTATTTTGAAATGGCATTATGCTGGTAGTTTGTGTATTCTCTTCGACAACTGTCCATTTGCGGTGTGGTCTGTTTATTTTTAAATCCACTTCAAACAAAAAGAAAGTATGATTTTTTTTTCTTCAGCTTTCAACCTCCAGCAACTCGACGAGTTCTCTTGTTCAACCTCTAACACATTTCGAATACACCCCATGCTGTCCCTATGATTTTGTGTAATCGTGAGCTGTACAGTAATAATGTCTGTAGAGATGGTAAACTTCGAAGAACATACCCATTACGAGTTGATCGGGCAAAGCTGACAATTCTGTTGTCCTACAGCCGGCCAGGTGCAACGATTTCTTCATTACCTAACTTCATCAACATAATAGCAGAATGTGTACCCATTGAACACCGATAAATATCAATACACAAAATAAAGAAATTTACCATAATTCATAGCAGTTCTTACAGAAGTGTTTGCATGATCACATAACATCAAAAATAACCGAAACGGACACTGGACACTAAAAATGAAACTGAAACCGAATAGTTTTCGGTCCTTTACAATTTTCTTATCCAATAACACACACACACACACACACACACACACACACACACACACACAACACACACACACACACACACACACACACACACACACACACACACACACAATATATATGAGTATAGATAGCTAAGAGACGTAGACAGACAGAGAAACAGACTGATACAGACAAACAGACAGACTGATAGCAGAACAGACAAAGAGATAAGACACCCGTTCACCACACCACACCCAATGCTTCCCTGTTAATTCACAACTTCAAGGTTCCCTTGGTTTGAACTGGACTATGAACAAACGTCGGACGTTTGTATAGGGACAAAGACGGACAACGCAACACATTATATAACTATGTGTCTAAAAATCTGATAGTCACGTTTTTAATGATATGCAGACGGACAACGCAACACATTATATAACTATGTCTAAAAATCTGATAGTCACGTTTTTAATGATATGCAGACAGGCAGACTTCGAACTCGTAAAATACCACGGATCATGTTGTCAAAAGAGAAAAAACGAGTGGGGCTGCACTGTGGCGACACTCACCCTTGGGAGATTACATGGAAAATCTGTTGTGGCAACAACAGCAAGACTAGATGATACCAGCAAACCCGACCCATGTCGATGCAAATACAAACTTCTACTAACATGTTTAAAAAACAATTTTTTTAAAAAACTGATGTGTTGAAAAAGTGAGCAAAGAAGCAAACAAAAACAAACAAAAGCATTCAAATTCCGCAACAACAAAAAACTGTACATCAATCAAGCAATCTACATAATTATGTGTATATGAGGTATTAGTTATTGCTTACAGCAAGACTTAGGTCTCTCTCCGTCACGACAGACCTAAACTGTTCCAATACCAAGTTATTTACCGAAATCTTTTAAGTGTACTTACGTCACGACAAGAAACTGAACTCCAAACACAACTTACAAGGACTCGGACTCACTTTTCCGATTATGTCTACACAAAAACAAGTCGAGTGTAAAACATACACACACACACACTCACAGCATACCATCCCCTGCTGTGTAAGACCTGTTTCTTTCAAAGCCTACATACAAACGATAGTCATAAAAGCCATCCCCAAACAAAACAATCTAAAAATAGGCCTACTCGGCTTTCGCGGATTCCACGGCACATTTCAATGCACTCGTAAAGCAAGAGGTAATCCTCGATCCACGTACAAGGTGGTTCTACACACTCTGTATTTATGCTTCGCTGGACTTTATCTGTCAACACCAGTAACACTCTCTGGGACAAGGCCATCCACATGACACCAAACCGGTTGTATCTGCATGACATACAACAGGTTGTAACTGCATGACATACAACAAGTTATAACTGCATGACATACAGCAAGTTGTACCTGCATGACATACAACAGGTTGTCTTTCCACTTTATCTGAGACACCGTGACCCCAAAAATAGCATGTAGGTCATGATCGGTAGAAAGGGACATACTGACATGGCAGAGCGGACACATGGTAGGTGGGGGTGAGGAGGGGGGGGGGGGACAGCCACGCCGGGAGAGGGGGTAGATCGGGCGTAACCACTTGTAAGCCGAGTTCTCTCAACTCCCATGTTGACACCTCATACAAATTAACATAACAGGAAACAACGTGGACAAAACGTGTTGACATGAGCTATAAGTACTCTTCTTACATTACAGACACTCAAAAAAAAAAACACACAAAGATAAAAACGAGAAAGTACGCCTGTGCATACAGACTGACCGAGAGAGAGAGAGAGAGAGAGAGAGAGAGAGAGAGAGAGAGAGAGAGAGAGAGAGAGAGATTCCCCACCCCACCTCGCACACACATTTACAAGTTTCCTTAACTTGAACAATAGTACGCTAATTCCTGTACCTGCGACATTCAAAAATCATCAGATGTATTCAGTGTCATTCGTAATGTGTACATTCATGTGGTGTGTGTGACAGAAAATGTGACCTAATCTGTCCATTTCAATAACCAAGTTAGGATATCACATATTATAAATTATGTTTATTAGGCGCTGCTCTCCAAACTCGACTGGATTCACGACGCATTACCACATAATCGGACTTTTTAGTGGAGCACGGAGAACTATACCTAACCATATACCACTACGTTTTTGAATTGTCTCTGTATGCTGAGTGTTTTCATATTCATAAGCCACCGGACACTGACATAACTTAGGGCGTGCGTGCTGGGTGTTTTCGTATATTTCATAAGTCACCGGACACTGGCATTACTCACAAAATCTTTCACTGCGCACATGATATTCTGCATGCGTATACACACGAGGAGGGGTTAAGCAATGGCAGACCTGCACACACGTTGATCCGGAAAATTAGGAAAAAAAACTCCATCCTTTACCAACCACGGGGAAATGTCAAGGAGATCAAACCCAGGACTTTGCGACTGTAGGACTAGCATTCACCCACTTGACTACTGCAAGTGTGTGTACATCTATTCACTCCCCTGCTGCCTAAATTAAAAATTTTGTTCTGCACATCTATGACTGACGATAGCAGACACTACATGACCGACTCTCGGTCATCGTATGTCTCTGATAAAAATGATACTGAACATTTTAATCATTGACAAGATTATTTGATCCACCATTTTTAACCAAGTCAACACTATCTGAGTTTCATGCATATTAAACAAGGCTGAGATCGTGACTTGGTGGGTTTTCATGACTCAATTCTAGGCGTCACCGTTTTTGTTTAGAGGTACACACCCATGTAGTATGTGTATGTATGTATGTATGATTATGGCATGTGCAGTAAATGAAAACCCTGAAGACAGTGTAGCTGGCACACAATTATTATGCTGATTCATGTTTTACATATTGTTATTTTCACAGTTCATCAGACAGTCGGCATACCTTATTATAGTCCATAAGACAATTGGCAGATCCTTTTACAGACCATAAGACAGTCAGCAGACCTTTTCACAACCCATTAAACAGTTGACAGATTTTTTACAGTCCGTACATCTGCAGATCTTTTTACAGTCTATGAATCTTTTTACAGTCTGTACGACAGTCGGCAGACCTTTTCACAGTCCATAAGATAGCGACAGATCTTTAGTTTTTACAGTCCATAAATCATTTTACAGTCCATAAGACAGTCGGCAGATCTTTTCAGTCCCTAACACAGTCGGCAGATCCTTTTACAATCCATAAGACACTCGGCAAATTTTTTCCAGTCCATAAATCGTTTTACATTTCATAAGACTGTCGGCAGATCTTTTTACATTTCATAAGACAATTGGCAGATCTTTTTACAGTTCAAAAGACAATCGGCAGAACTTTTTACAGTCAATAAGACAGTTGGCAGATCTTTTTACATTTCATAAGACAGTCGGCAGATCTTTTTACAGTCTGTAAAACAATTGCCAGATCTTTTTACAGTTCATAAGACAGTTGGCAGATTTTTTACAGTTCATAAGACAGTCGGCAGATTTTTTACAGTCCATAAGACAGTCGGCAGATCTTTTTACAGTTCATAAGACAGTCGGCAGATCTTTTTACAATCCATAAGACAGTCGACAGATCTTTTTACAGTCCATAAGACAGTCGGCAGATCTTTTACAGTCCATAAGACAGTCGGCAGATCTTTTTACAGTCCATAAGACAGTCGGCAGATCTTTTTACAGTTCATAAGACAGCCGGCAGATCTTTTTACAATCCGTAAGACAGTCGGTAGATCTTTTTACAGTTCATAAGACAGCCGGCAGATCTTTTTACAATCCGTAAGACAGTCGGCAGATCTTTTTACAGTCCGTAAGACAGTCGGCAGATCTAGATCTTTTACAGTCCACAAGACAGTCGGCAGATCTTTTTACAGTCCGTAAGACAGTCGGCAGATCTTTTTACAGTCCGTAAGACAGTCGGCAGATCTTTTACAGTCCACAAGACAGTCGGCAGATCTTTTTACAGTCCACAAGACAGTCGACAGATCTTTTTACAGTCCGTAAGACAGTCGGCAGATCTTTTTACAGTCCATAAGACAGTCGGCAGATCTTTTTACAGTTCATAAGACAGTCGGCAGATCTTTTTACAGTCCATAAGACAGCCGGCAGATCTTTTTAACAGTCCATAAGACAGTCGGCAGATCTTTTTACAGTCCGTAAGACAGCCGGCAGATCTTTTTACAGTCCGTAAGACAGTCGGCAGATCTTTTTACAGTCCACAAGACAGTCGGCAGATCTTTTTACAGTCCATAAGACAGTCGGCAGATCTTTTTACAGTCCATAAGACAGTCGGCAGATTTTTTTACGGTCCATAAGACAGTTGGCAGATCTTTTTACAGTCCGTAAGACAGTCGGCAGATCTTTTTACAGTCCGTAAGACAGCCGGCAGATCTTTTTACAGTCTGTAAGACAGTCGGTAGATCTTTTTACAGTCCATAAGACAGTCGGCAGATCTTTTTACAGTCCATAAGACAGTCGGCAGATCTTTTTACAATCCATAAGACAGTCGGCAGATCTTTTTACAGTTCATAAGACAGTCGGCAGATCTTTTTACAGTCCATAAGACAGCCGGCAGATCTTTTTACAGTTCATAAGACAGTCGGCAGATCTTTTTACAGTCCATAAGACAGCCGGCAGATCTTTTTACAGTTCATAAGACAGTCGGCAGATCTTTTTACAGTCCGTAAGACAGCCGGCAGATCTTTTTACAGTCCATAAGACAGCCGGCAGATCTTTTTACAGTCCATAAGACAGCCGGCAGATCTTTTTACAGTTCATAAGACAGCCGGCAGATCTTTTTACAGTCCATAAGACAGTCGGCAGATCTTTTTACAGTTCATAAGACAGTCGGCAGATCTTTTTACAGTCCATAAGACAGCCGGCAGATCTTTTTACAGTTCATAAGACAGCCGGCAGATCTTTTTACAGTCCGTAAGACAGTCGGTAGATCTAGATCTTTTACAGTCCACAAGACAGTCGGCAGACCTTTTTACAGTCCATATGACAGTCGACAGATCTTTTTACACTTACTATCAAACAGCACTTAGCTGTGCGAATTATGCGGTGGGTTTTGTTGTTCTTGTTGTTTTGTTCTGTTGTGTTTATATTTGTTCATGTAACTGACCATGCCACCTTAAGGCACTTGATCATGCCATCTTAAGGCATTTGACAATCCCATCTTCAAGTATTTAACCATCCTATCTTTGGGCAATTGGCCATCTCATCTTAAGGTATCTGACCATCCCATTGTAGGGCAACTAGCCATCCCATTTTAGGGCATCTGACCATTCCATCTTAGGGCATTGGACCAACCCATCTTAAGATAATATCTGACCATCCATCTTAGGGCATCTGATCAGCCCATCTTGGGGCATTTGACCGGCCCATCTTAGGGCGTTTGACCAGCCAATCTGAGGGCATATGACCACCCCATCTTACGGCATCTGACTATCCATCTTAGGGCAATTGTCCATACCATCTTACGGCACCTGGCCATCCCATCTTAGGACATTTGGTCATTCCATTTTAGGGCAACTGTCCATACCATCTTACGGCACATTGGCCATCCCATCTTAGGGCATCTGACCATCCCCTCAGAGGGGACGGTCATCCCATCTTCGGCATTTAGCCATTTCAGGGCATTTGGCTTTCCTATCCTTGAGCATTTGACCGTCCCATCTTAGGGCATCTGACCTTCACGTTTTGGGCATTTGGTCATCCCATCTTAAGCCATTTGGCTGTCTTAGAATATCATGCCATCCCTTCAGAAATACTATGCAGGTTACCTGTCAATCCATCAACAGACAGATATGAACAGTGACAGAACAGGGAGATATAGACAGACGTAGCACTATACAGATTACCTGTCAACCCACCAACAAACAGTATCTATGTACAGGTTCTCTGTCAACCAACCAACAGTCTCTGCTATGAATAGTGACAGACAGGGAGATACACACAGATATAACACTATGCAGTTACCTGTCAACCCATCAACAGATACTATTATTGTTATTATTGTTTTAAGCCCAGCCCACTGCCCAGAGCCATATCAGGGCTATAATCGTTTCAAAACATACACAATACTTCAACAGGACAACAACAACAACAACAAAAGGAGGGGGGGGGGAGGGGAACAAAATTAAGTACACATACAAATGCATTCGCGTATATAATTTAAGAAAATGCCCCTGGCGCTGACCACTCCGTCCAATTTATCACGTAGGGGATTAAAAAAAAAACATACCTGAATATAAATCTAAACATAACTAAGGACAATAAAACATATTTAAAAAGGGCCTAAATTATCTAAAATTGCTTCCGTGTATCACATTTTCCTAGAGCCAAAAAATGCACATAATATATGTACCCAATTATCATTCTAAGAGAACGTACTTTCAGACATTATTGAACACATACAAGTGAATGGACCAGCAAGGCAGAAATGGATAGGAAGAAATGACAGAATGCAAAATAACAAGGCAGAAACAAAGAAAGTGAAAGAAAAGAGTATATTTCTAGCACAGAACTTCCAGAATGTGGAGTACTATTTATCCTGAAAATGCCCACGACATCCCCAAGGGGATACAGACAGACATGAACACTGACAGGACAGGCAGATACAGACAGAAAATGAGACACAATAAATAATAATTTTAAAAAAATGGGCAGGGGGGGGGGGGGGGGGAGGAGGGGAATAAAAAAAATATGAGCACAAAGAAAATCTCCCTGAGTGAAATGATCCTTAACCCTTTGACTACCGCACCCTGTTCATCAGCATCCTGCACTGTCAACCATGCTAGGGAGCAAAAACTTAACCCTTTGACTCCCTCACCCAAACTACCAGCTTCCTGCAGGAAGCTGGTGGATAGGGTGAGGGAGTCAAAGGGTTACGTTTTTGCAGTTAGTGGACAGTGTGTGGGAGTCAAAGGGTTAAAACATCTTTTTACATTAACCCTCTGACTCCCACACCTTGTCCACTAGCATCCTACATTGTCAACCATGCCAGCAAAGCAGAAACTAAACCCTTTGATTGTCTCATCCTATCCACCGGCTTCCTCCAGGAAGCTGGTGGATAGGGTGAGGGAATCAAAGGGTTAAGTTTTGCAGTTGGTGGACAGGATGCGGGAGTCAAAGGATTAAGATGGGCAGCAAATAGGCCAGTTTTACGCTGCCCACGAAGACTGAATACCAGACATCTCATCGAGAGTCTACAGATCTATCACATGAACCAGCCAACCCGCTAAAAAGAGTGACAGGACATGGTAGGCCCTAAAATGCCAGGTGACTCTTACTAGATATCTATATAGAATTAAGCAGGGAAGCTTTCAACCGACCAAAAGGACAGTTATGGTGTGTGGATTTCATAAAACGGGGACACAGCGACGTGACTTACGGTACAGTGGTCGTCCCCTTTCGTGCTGACGCATGCAATCAGGGAGCTGATGGGACCTGCCAGCCTGATGCATGCATGTCAAGACATATGTCAGGCTTGACAACTGTGGCCCGTCCTCCTTACGTGCTGCCGAGAGAACAAACACAACACTGTCCGTCGTTCACACGACTCGCGTGTCTGCATGTGTGCACATCACGGCTGGTAGGAACAACTCCCCAAACTTCACAACTGGAAGTGGAACTAAGCTTGGCTTGGCTTGGCTCATTGCTCGCCTGTCTGAGAATTGTGTATTAACCATGAAAAGTACAATTTTTTTCTTCTTTTTCTATTTTGTTTATCTCTTTACCTATTTATCTATTTATTTATTCATTGGTGATGGTGGTGGTTTTGTTTCTTTCTTTCTTTTGATTTTGGCTGGTTTTTGTTTGTTTGTTTGTTTTTTAGGTGGGTGCGGGGTCACACACACACACACACACACACACACACACGCACAGTCTTTTGCTACAGACACAAAACCCGATTTAATCACTGAAGCAAATCATCTGATAACTGTTTAAGGATAAAAAGCACGGATACAAGTTTATGCTGGGTGCCTTCTCACACTGGTCTTCAAGGCAACCAAGTAGTTGTCAGAGCAGCTAAGAAAGGTGCACACAATTATAATTCTATAGAAATACATGTTAATACTTCCGTAAAAGAAGCTTGCAACTTGCTAGAATTAGTCTCACTGACTCGATTTCATGAGCATTTAATGAAAAGTTTGAGTCACAAAAAGTGCTAAAACTTTCGTTTTAAAATGTATGGAAAAAATGCAGTATTCCTCCCTATATCATTTGAAATCGATTGTTGCTGTACATTTTCGTATTCAACTAAACGCTTTGAAAACAAAATATTGTACAAATGTCAAGTGTATTTGCGGTGAACAATTCACACTGTATCATTGTTTATTTTACTGCAACATACTACGTTTTCTTTACAAAAGTGTTCACACACAAAAACTATTACGAAACTCATTTTAAAGAAGGAACATCAGATTAAATTTTCTTAGTTGAAATTTCAGAATCATTGGTTCACAGTCCTGTTAATGCATTACTTAAAGGTCATGAAGTTTGTGTTTTTGTGTTAATTTTCCCTTCACATTGTTAATGTGAGCGTTCAGTTTTCGTTCCATTTTTTCACTCTCCCTCTTCCTTCTGTCTCTCACTCTGTCATCCCTCTGCCCCCAACACAACCCGCCCAACTCTCATCCCCAAGACTTCTTTTCTTTTCGTCTTATATCACTCACAGTGAAAAGAGTTTAATCAAAGAACGAACACACATGCAAACACACACGCGCGCGCGAGGTTCATGGATCATTTTACAACAATATAATTTCATTACATTGCTGATCACAAGGACTCAGTGGCATCGTTCTGTCAAAACGATCTTACAACACTGACGACCGAACTTAGGGCATTACACCGTATTCATTAACACATCATCCAGTGACCCGAGCCACTGTAGATGAAGTTTCATTTACACCACATGCCTATAAAGTCACACATCTATAAGTCACACCACAGCCCCAAGTCATAGACAGCTTACAAGTCATCCATGTCACAAAGCCATCACGGCCACAAAGTCACACCACATAGCCTACAAAGTCACACCATACCCACAAAGTCCACCCCATAGCCACAGTCATAACACAGGCCTACAAAGCATCATACCACATAGTCCACACCACAGCCACAATCACACATGTCCCACAAAGTCACACCCACAGGCCTACAAAGTCACACCACAGGCCTACAAAGTCATCACCACATGTCCACAAGTCATAACCACAGGCCTACAAAGCCACATCATATCCCACAAAGTCACACCACAGGCCTACAAAGTCACCATATGCCCACAAAGTCATACCACAGGCCTACAAAGCCACATCATATGCCACAAAGTCACACCACAGGCCTACAAAGCCCCACCAATGCCACAAAGTCATACCGCAGGCCTACAAAGCCACATCATAAAGCCCACAAAGTCACACTACAGGCCCACAAAATCACATCATATGCCCACAAAGTCACACCATATGCCACAAGCCATATCAAGCCCACAGTCACACCATAAGCCAACAAAGCCACTTTACGGGCCCGCAGCACATCAAAGGCCTACGAAAGCCACATCATAAGCCACAAAGTCACATCGAGGTCTACAAAATCAACATAAACCCAAACAAATCACATCACAGGCCCCCGAAATACACCAGACTCACAAATCATACCATAAGCCACACAAAACATCAGGCCACAAGTACATCGGAGTCCAAAATCATACTAAGCCACACAAGCACATCATCAGGCCCACAAAGTCAGATCGAGGCTACAAAATCATAACAAAAGCCCAACAAAACATCACAGGCCCACAAATCACATCGAGGCTCACAAAATCATACCGTAAGCCCACACAAGAACATCACAGGCCCACAAAGTCAGATCGGAGGCTCACAAAATCATACCATAAGCCCACACAAGAACATCACAGGCCCACAAAGTCAGATCGGAGGCTCACAAAATCATACCGTAAGCCCACAAAAGTCATATCTTAGGACCACAAAATCCCAGAAGCATCACCTTGAGAAACCGTAATTTAATCATATCACAGACCCACAAAAGTTCTTAGGCACAGTTCTGCAAAAAGAATCTAATTATACAAAATACAGAACTGGACGGGGTTGAGAACATTTACTATGAAGAAACATGTTCATGTCAGACTAGACCTGCGTGAATTCGGGGATTTCGCATTATAGAAATGTGATCTCATAAGCCTACACAACAGGGACGAAACTGTTTTTACCACACTTGGCCCACGTGAAATCGGGGACATCATACTTTAAAAAACTGCAACTTTAATTACATCAGACAAGACACACATCAACAAGTAAATCTAATTATATAAGACAAGCTAACACACCATCAAACTATCACCCGTCCACAGAAGAAACAAAAAACTTCCAAAGAATCATACGATTCTTCCGACCCAACGCCATCCCCAACCAACAACTACTTGGCCTAATGCGATCAAGGAAGTATTAGCATAATATTATCATCACTTAAAGACAATGGAGATGGAGATGGATTAGGCACATAGTGGATGAGAGAATGACAGCATCATCCGGATTGGCCTTCAGTGGACAACCAGAGGGAAGATGTAGGAAAAGGAACACCCAACAACACCTGCTGATGAACAATAGGACACGGCCCTGAAACACATCTCGGAGTACTATGCAGAGGCTGGTCTTGAACAAAAACAAGAGACAGAGAGACAGAGACAGAGAGGCAGACAGCGAGAAAAAGAGAGACAGAACAGACAGACAGACAGAGAGAGAGACAGAGAGAGAGAGACAGAGAGAGAGACCCTTTGTTGATGCCCTGCACGCCATTGCATAATGGGCAGTAAGTCAAGAAAGACCACATCATGCCGTCGTTTTGTAATCACGTGCTTTTTCAACACTACGAGCAATACTTCAGGCTTACAAGATTTCGAAGCAAAGTCTTGTAGAATCCACATTTTGTCACACTGCAGGTCCTAAGGAGTTTGGGGACATTTTTAATTTACAGGGGGAAAAAATCTTACGATTTATCACACAAGAGACCCACATGACATATTTTGGATACCATTCTGCAGAAATGCAATTTTATCCAACACACACACACACACACACACACACACACACACACACACACACACACACACACACACACACACACACACACACACACACACACACACACAACAATAACAATAAAGGGCACTTAAACAACAGACGGTCCATAATTCGCAGTGTTTCTGAAGAGTTTTAAAAAGAAAATGCTTTAGAGGACAGCCATTATTTTTTCCCCAGCGCTGATCAGAACTTTCCTCGTGGTTAGTTGCTTCCAAAAAGTTTGGGGGATGGTGAGTATTAAGGTCGTAAATTTTCACCGTCCTTCCCTTCCCTTCCCTCCCCGATTCTCTTTTTCCATTTAGGTCCAACGTCATCCTTGTTCAAATTCAAGACAGCACACCACACACACACACACACACACACACACACACACACACACACACACACACACACCACACAACACACACACACACACACACACAGAGTACAAGCGTGCTCTCTCTCTCTCTCTCTCTCTCTCTCTCTCTCCTCTCTCTCTCTCTCTCCTCTCTCATGCACAAAGACAACGTCACCAAATTTCTATTAGTCATGATGTATTATATGTATTATATTGGTACATTAGTTCGACAACAACAGCACAAGTTTTCAATGCAAGTGTGGTATTGTCAATCTCATTGTTGTCATATGCGATGATGTGTGAATGGGAGTTGGGTTGTTGTTTTTTTTCGTATCCAGATTGTGATATACTTATACTGATGAAATCCCCCAAATCACCATCACCCCTGGGTTCCACGGTACCCACACAGTATATTATGTTGTGACTAAGGACTTTGTATATTAAGACATTCTGAGCTCTCAAAACATTCTGAGCTCACACGAGAGAGAGAGAGAGAGAGGGGGGGGAGAGAGAGAGAGAGAGATAAAGAGAGAGAGAGAGAGAGAGAGATTTTGTTTGGATTCTTTCTTTTCAACAGTGAAGCCTATAAACCTATTTTCATTTCTTAAGAAATGACTTGTACGCCATTCCACTTTTTTTGTAAACTCAGCCGCACTGCTGATAGCATCAGCTACAAGAAAATACAACAAAAACAGTAATACGCAAATAACAAGGTTTATGACAGCCATCAAACCATCAAAGACATTGTAAGCTTGTAACTGAAACCAGTTTCTGAGGCACTCTTTTAACACGCACACACGCGCGCGTATGTGTGTGTCTGTGTATGTCCGTCTGTAAGGTTGTCCGTATGTGATGTCTGATTATGAGTGAGTGAGTG
>JAPXFY010000024.1:34312528-34322528 GCA_030674185.1 Monoplex corrugatus
GAGAGAGAGAAGGAGAGAGAGAGTGTGTGTGTGTGTGCGCTGCGAGCGTGCGTGTGTGTGTGTTCGTGTGCGTATGCATGTTTGTTTGTGTTGGAGGGGGGGGGGGCGTAATTTTCTGCGTGCAGTCATGAATAAACACGAACCCTGCCAAGGATGCATCAATTTTTCAGAAATTCTCATTTCCCAATACATGACAAGATGAGGATAGGAGACGAACCGGACCTGACCTTTCCCTCTTCCCAAACCAATCCGTCATCCGGCTACCACTGATATCAACAGGTCGCTTTTAGCGCATCATGAGATTGGGGCATGGCAGTCCAGTGATTATACGTATAGTCTTCAAACTGGAAGGTCCGGGTTCAAGTCTGTTTGTGTACCACCTGGTGGGTAACGGGTGCAGATTTTCCCCATCTCTCGGGTCGACATAAGCGCAGTCCTGCATAAGCGCTACAATCCTTGCTGTATGTATACGTACGCAGAACATCAAATACACACGTTAAAGATCCTGTAAGCTACATCAATTTTCGGTGGCTTATGGAAAGATGATAACATCCACCATGCACACGCCTCTACGACTGCCTCAATGTAGGAGGGGAGGGAGTGGAAGAATATATCAGCCATACACATAAAAACTCACACGTTTATTCAAGTGTACGTGCGAAATGCAGCATACAAACTAACAAAAAATGAATAAACGAATTTCTTTGTGCAGGTGATCAGGGACACAATACTGACATATAGGTACTTTAATATTTTTTTCTTTTTCTTATTATCATTATATCACTTTATCATGAGTGCTTCATTACAGTTCTAAACCATCTGAGCTGGTCACAAAACACAATAATATTAATAGCAGAAATAATAAATGAAAGAAGAAGGAGTGTCTCTGTGTGCGTGGTGTGTGTGTGCATGTGAGTGTGTTCGTGCACGTATGTGTGTGTGTTTGTCTGTGTGTGTGGGGGGGGGGGGGGGGGCGTGCGTGATTTTCTGCGTGCAGTCAAGTGTAAACACGAACTCTGCCAGAAATGCATCAAATTTTCAGAAATTCTCGTTTCCAAAATACATGACAAGATAAGGGCAGCAGACGAGTCGGACCTGACCTTTCCCTCTTCCCAAACCAATTCGTCATCTGGCTACAACTGATATCAACAGGTCGCTTCTAATGTATCATGAGATTGGGGCATGGCAGTCAGTGGTTATAGTCTTCAAACTGGAAGGTCCGGGTTCAAACCTGTGTGTGTATACCACCTGTTGGGGGACGGGTGCAGATTTCCCCCATCTCTCGGGTCGACATAAGCGCAGACCTGCATAAGCGCTACAATCCTTGCTGTATGTACACGTATGCAGAACATCAAATACACACGTTAAAGATCCTGTAAGCTACATCAATGTTCGGTGGCTTACGGAAAGATGAAAATATCCAGTATGCACACGTCCCCTGGGAAGGGGGAGGAAGAATACACGAGCCATACACATAAAAGCTCACACGTTTATTCAAGTGCACGTGTGAAATGCAGCATACAAACTAACAAAACGAAACAAAAAATGAATAAACGAATTTCTTTGTGCAGGTGATCAGGGACACAATACTGACATATGGGTACTCTAATTATTTATTACTATTATCATTGTTATTATTATTATCATTATTATTATTATCATTATTATTATTATTGCTGTTATTATCATTATTATTGTTACTATTGTTATCATTTTATTATGAGGGCTTCATTACAGTTCAAAACCATCTGGGCTGGTTACGAAACACAATAATAGCAGAAACAATAATAACAGAAAGAAGAAAAAGGAGAGAGAGAGAGAGAGAGAGTGTGTGTGTGTGTGTGTGTGTGTGTGTGTGTGTGTGTGTGTGTGTGTGTGTGTGTGTGTGTGTTGTGTGTGGTGCGTGTGTGTGTGTGTGTGTTTGGTGGTGTGTGTTGGTGTGAGTGTGTGCACGCTCGTGCGCGTTTACGAATGTGTGCGTGCGTGCGTATGTGTGAGTGTGTATGTGTGCTGTGTTTGTGTGTGTGTGTGTGTGTGTGTGTGTACGTGTGTGTACGTGTGTGTGTGTGTGACGTGTGTGTACGTGTGTGTGTGTGTGTACGTGTGTGTGTGTGTGTGTGAGTGAGTATGTGCACGCGAGCACTCTCGCGCGCGTGTACGAGTGTGTGCGTGCGTGCGTGTGTGTGCGTGATGTGTTTGTGTTGTGTCATGCCAGTAAGACAGCAAAATTTATTGTTTCTTTTTCCGGCGATGGGATGGTGGTGGTAGAGGACAAATTGCGACATGAAATTGATATCAATTGACGGCTTCTTTAACACTGTATAAGTCAGTTTATCTGTTGTCATAATAGCAGTAAGAGTGGACATGAGTTTGCTTTACGTGTCTACCTATGTATCCCATTTTGTGAAGTGCTTAAGGCTCTTGTCAGGTGAGACGCTGTACAACTACTAATTATTAATTCATGCACATAATCATAATAATGCCATATCTAGTTTACTGTATGTCACTGAAAGTGGGATGTGACTAACTGTATGTCCGAAAATCGGATCCTAGCATAGAGCAGCTCAGATGCTATGTCCTGACAAGGTTCAAACTTGGAGACAGTCCGATCAAATTCATGCCGATTTGACGGTTGTGTATGGAGACAAGTGTGTGTTATATATGACGGTTTGCCACTGGACTGACAAGTTTCAAATGAGGAAAAAAGGTAGCTAAGAGACAAGTACAGATATGGAAGTCCAAGTATGCCTCGAAAGAGCACACTATTCAGCTTACAAAGAGAGTAGTTGAAGAGGATCTGCATATTTTTCAGTTCATGAAATATAATGAAACTTACGCATAGTTAAACGGATTCTGTTGTATGATCTTGAGATGAGGTAAGTGGCTGCCAGATGGATATCTGATCCTTTTACAAAGGGTTCAGAGTTAAAAGCAATTGCTGGTAAATTTTTGAGAGGGTACCAGACGACTGTGTGTCGTGATCAAACGTGACAAAACGTGGATCACTTACTGTGGCATTCCGAACATGCGATCCAAATCAAATGCGGAAGCACAAAAGATCAGACTTTTGTCAACGTCACAAAACGTGGATCACTTACTGTGACACTCCGAACATGCGATCCAAACCAAATGTGCAAGCACAAAAATCAGACTTTTCTGAACGTGACAAAATGTGGATTACTTACTTTCCGAACAAGCGATCCAAATCAAATGTGGAAGCACGAAACAACAGACTTTTCTCAAATTTCTTCAGCTCCTCATCAAGCACTGCAGCGGTCGATATTTTGTCTGAATAGCCTACTATTACAGCTACACATTAGGTAGCAAGTGTTTTACTCTAATACATGTAAGTGCAGTCCATCCACGAGCAGCGTCCGTCCGCATGTGGATACCAGGAAAACGCTCCTTCTACAAGATAACTGCCAAGTTCCCATAAAGCCAAGGTTACTGTGACAAGAGCAGTCCATTCAAATTCTCCCTCACCCACCCTACGTCCTGACTCAGCTTACTGCGACTTCTGGTTGTTTCTAATTCTGAAGCAAGACCTGACCGACAAGAAGTTTTCAAGAATCCAGATCATTGGAAAAGCAATGAGATAACAGCTTGCCACCGTATTTCAATAAGACTATCAGAAACCTTTTGGTTCTTGGCTAAGGAGGCTGAAACTGCATGTGGAGAAAGGAGGAAAGCACTGGAAAGGACTGAAGTTTTGACGTACACTGACTTTCCAATGTCGGTTTTGCAAAAGTAGGTGACAAGACTTTTCAATCAGCCCTCGTACGACAGCATCCATCGTTGCTTCTGCAGTGCTCTTTAACCAGGGCCGGCATATAGTACAACTGCTTATCTGCCATGAGCGAAACTTTTTCTTTTCACCCCCAAACTGAAAAACACTGAGAAAACAGCACCTGCCCCAAGAAATTTGCACCCATAATAAAACGGGGTATAACAATGGTAATTTCATTTATCCCCAAAAGGCAGGTATACAACAGCCAATTGTATCTCCCCCACCTACACCCCTTCCCGACCCGTAAAGTGTGGCAGGTGTGTGGCTGCAATCAAAACACTCAGCAAAAGACCTGTCATTTTTCTTTTGATGCTTCGGCTAATAGCTAGTCTGCCAGTGCCATACAAATCCATTCATTCCAACTGCAAACTGTGTGTGGTGTGTGTGTTGTGTGTGGTGTGTGTGTGTGTGTGTGTGTGTGTGTGTGGTGTGTGTGTGTGTGTGTGTGTGTGTGTGTGTGTGTGTGTGTGTGTGTGTGTGCTCACGTCCATGTGTGTGAATGTATGTATGTGTATGCGTGCGCGCGCATGCGAGTCTGTGTGTATGTGCATGCATGCGCGCGTGTCTGTGTGCACGTGCATGTGTATGTATGTGTGTGCACGCTCACGTGTGTGTGCACATGTGTGTGCGTGTGTGCGTGAGTGCGTACGCGTCCGTGCGTGCGTGCGTGTGCGTGTGTGTGTTTATATGTGCGTCTGTATGTGCCCGAGCGTGTGTCAGTGTGCCTGAGCATGTACATTTGCATGTGTGTATGTGCACGAGTGTGTCAGTGTGTCTATGTGTACATCTGTGAGTGTATGTTTGTGTGTGTGTTAAACACTGGCTTGCTGTTTTCAGTACACGGCCCATTTCAATCTATCAGTCATGCGTGGCAACCTGTTATCCCCTCTCCGCTGGGACGAACACTTCTGAAAGTGGGGCGTGAAGCTGCCTCCCTCCCCCTCCTACTTAAAACGGCCGGTACTCAAGTGGATAAACTTCGCACTTCCATTAGGAACGCTCACGTTCGATCCTGCCCGAGTGCATCTCACCTGGAGGGTTAAAAGTGGAGATTTTTCCGATCTCCCGAGTGAATGTGCACGTTAACCCTTCGACTCCCGAACCCTTCGGCTCCCGTACCCTGTCTACCAGCATCCTGCACTGTCAACCATGCTAGCAAAGCAAAAACTTAACCCTTTCACTCCCTCGCTCTATCCACCAGCTGCCTGCAGAAAGCTGGTGGATAAAATGAGGGAGTCAAAGGGTTAAAAGTCCTGTCAGTGATGTCAGTGTCTGGTAGCGTCTGGAAGCATGGAAACACTCAACATGTCTGCCCCCCGACGAAGGAGTATGCAGACTATGCACCAAAACACTGAACAGTGCAGAAAAAACAGCAAGCACACATTATAGCATCCGAGAAAAATAGAACAATTAGAAACGATGCAATTCACTTAAGAAACTGGACGTAAGCTTTCAACTTACTGTAACCACAAGGACCAATATAAAAATATGCACACAGGTGAAGAAAAAGAAGACAGAGCAACTACAACTACGACCAATATACAAATTGAAATTCGTACGTAGGTGAAGACAAATAACACAGACAACTACAGACTACGACAACAATCAATATACAAATATGAATGGACGTGAAGACAAAGGATACAAAGCACACCATCACTACAACGAATAAACAAATATGCACGTAAGTGAAGACAAAGAACACAAAAACACACTACAAGTATTACCAATGTAGAAACATGCACGCAGATGAAGACAAAGAACTCAAGTGTAGAAAGAAAGAAATTGAATTAATAGAAGAAATAAAGAAATATATTCTAGATCTAATATCAACTCTTACAACACACACACACACACACACACACACACACACAGAGGCAAACTATTCACTCACGTTCATAGGCCTCTCGTTTTCGCTTTCAATATCCTTCTCCACTATAACAAAACCCACTAGACCAGCAGGACTCCGGACGTCCATGAACCCTATTAAAGTTTAAACAAACCGACGACAAGT
Source organism: Monoplex corrugatus (assembly GCA_030674185.1). Classification (NCBI taxonomy): domain Eukaryota; kingdom Metazoa; phylum Mollusca; class Gastropoda; order Littorinimorpha; family Ranellidae; genus Monoplex; species Monoplex corrugatus. The sequence goes on from JAPXFY010000024.1 coordinate 34,318,330, forward strand.
TAACACTATGACCTGTTACGGCAACCCAACGACTCTTACCAATACGGTACTATACGTCTCCACATCAAACATAGTAAAGCAAGCGCATACATGTATAGAAACCAAGCGCATACATGTATCAACCAACATTTGACAGCAATCCACACACACCATATCCTTCAACAAAGGCACCAGTCATTCAGTGAAACCAGACCTGCTTCCTTTCCACGTACTGAATCCCGCACTTCACTAGACTCGTGGACTCGAGTTGTCATGTCTCGAGTTCAATTACATCCCGCGACATAAAAGTTGGCTTTGTTCACTCACTGCCCATGTCATCGCTCCAATCATTCTGCATTTCGAGATCTTGTCGACATACAGATATAACGTCTTGTGCGAGCTTAAGAAGTCTGCCAGAAACAGCCGGCAGATCTGGGTGGAGCGCACATGAAACTGTCCGAGTGCGATGAATCCTTCTTGATCAAATGCCAGACTGGACTGTCGGTCCTAATTTAAAGCTAGCCAGGGCCCGGGCGTCGTTAATTAAGCCAGTAACCGCCTAACGCGGACTAATTACGACGAGTCATCTCCCATGCTATGCAGTGGATATGAGAGATTCTCTGCTTGTGGTCTACAATGTCATAGGACCCCGCAAGACCCCACGGGCCAGACGATAAGGACAGCTACAGGTAACAACCTCATTCCAGCCACGACCAGCTTGCAACAGGAGAATGGAAGGTGGTACGTTATAAAAAATGTACGCAGAGTTCTGGCCCCTGGGTTTTCTTTATCACCTCTAAGATGGGCCTGTACGAGGCTCGTATAACAACACGGACTTTGTTCTACCTGCTTTTGGCACGCTTCTGCGTCCGTATCTTGGCAGTGTTGTTCTTACTTTGTGCGGTCTCTCTCCCAAGACTGCTCAATCGGTTATGGTTTGCTTTTGGATTGGCATAGTTTTTGTCACTCCAGAATTTAGATTCAAGCTACTCTCCCTGCTTTCCCCAAGGAATCATTATTTTTTGTCACACCAGAATTTTTGTGCGTGAAATTCAAGCTGCTCTCCTGCTCTTCCCGAGGAACAATTATTTATTATTTTCTGTCACACCATAATTTTTCCGCATCAAATTCAAGAGGCTGTACTACTCTCCCACGGGACTTTTTTCCTTTTCTTTTTTTTTTTTTTTTTTTTTTTTTTTGGTGGTGGTGGTGGTGGTTTTTTCCCACCAGAATGTTTTCGCCTGAAATTGAAGTTGCTCTCCTGCTCTCGAAGAATCACTATCTTTTGTCATTGCAGAATTTTTTTGTGTGAAATTTAAGCTGCTCTCCAGCTCTTCCGTGGGAAAGCACGTAACCATAGTACAGCATCTTCCATCTTTTTTCCCCCCGTATGAGTGTATTTTTGTTTATCTATGACAGTAGACTTTTCTACAGAATGTTGACAGGGATGACTGACTATCATTGGGTCTTTAATGTGCACTATGTGCATGCTGCACACAAGACCTCGATTTATCGTCTCACCCAAAGGGCTAACACCTATATCATCACTCAAAGTGTAGTGCATGAGTAAGAAAAATCCCAGTCCCACTGGGAACGACACCAGGTTTCTCACATCCTGGGCGGGTTCTTTCTCCACTTGGCTACACGTTCCACACCTTTCTATACTTATGACACGCTTGGAAAAGGAGGATGGAGGGGATCCGGTGTCCCCTCAATAAACTGGAAAATCAAGTTTGCTGCTTCCGTCTCTCCCCTTTCCATTTCGATTTTCTTTATGTTTGTTTGTTTGTGTATTTGTTAGTGGGGATTTTTTGTTTGGTTTTTGTTTGGTTAGTTGTTTGGTGTTTTCAACACTAGTGTGTGTGTGTGTGCGTGCGTGCGTGCGTGCGGGCGTGCGTGCGTGCGTGGTGTGTGAGTGTGTGTGTGCGCGTGTGTGTTCACGACATGTCATCAATGATCCGAGGCATCTTTGTGGTTTCACTGATCTATTTGTCAAGTTTGGGTCTTACGCCCCAACGTAAGCTGTCAATGACTCAATGACTACTAAATAGACATGGGTTATCATCTTGGGTTACAACTACTGACAGTGTGTGCATCACCTATGTCTTGAAAGGTGGAGTGCACAACGAATGGAAATGGGAAAATATTTCAAAAACCTCTCAGCAGTGAATGGACACACTTTCACCAAATGCTGACTAACCATCCACCTTTCAAAGTCACACCGAATGTCACAAAACAAGAGTCTGATGAAGAGGGAAACGGATGATTCTTGGTGTGGAGTCTGATTATGATAAAATCTGCCAATAATCAATTAACTGGCAGATACCATGAGACTGCCAAGCACTGCCAGCGCTTGAAAAAGGGAGGAGAGGGGGTGCGGCCCATATGAAACGCTAAGCCAGAGTTCGTAAAGATTTTTCATGTCAAAATTCACAAACTTTCAAAAAACCTTTTCAAAGACTATTTATTTCACTTTCAGTTTCAAAGACCTTGCATGCAAACTCAGTGTACTGACAAGAAAAACAAACAATCTACAGCACTGAAGAAGCACCAACACCACAGAACAAATGTCCACACACTGAACATCATACTACACATATATACTTTAATCCTGACTTAATAATTTGCAGGCATTGTTTCGTTTCAGGCTTGAATTGTTCACAGGGATTGATATCACGAGAAACAAGAGTAACACTGCTGATTAAACAAGCTCCTTCCTTCCATTTACCGTTATTAAACACACACACACACACACACACACACACACACACACACACACACACACACACACACACACACACACACACTACTGGTATCTTAATCATTTTGTAAGCCTTCCCTGAAAAGAATTATTACACCTGGCCTCCATTCAATTTCTTTCCCGGTATCACACACTCTCTCTCTCACACACACATATACACAGGCATACATGCACGAGTGCGCTCACACAAACACGCGTACACACCACGACCTCGACCACCACCACCACCACCACAGCAGCTACTCTCATTGTTCTGAACGAAACTCTTATAGTTGCCTGCCATTTTTCTACTTAATTCATCAGTATTAAACACACACGCGCGCGCGCGCGCGCGCACACACATACACACACTGAATGTTTACACACACAGTGACACACATATACCCCATACATACTGCAACCTAACACACGCACCACCACTGTTCTCACTTTTCTATTAAAATAAAAGCTGCTTTATGCTGACCCTCTTTCTGTCTGTATTAAATATTTAAACACACGCGCGCACACACACACACACACACACAACACACACACACACACACACACATTACCAAAAGTCGGCGTTATCACAGATCTAGATCTAGATCTACCTTTCTTGTGTTAAGTCAACGCGCGTTCCCCTATTGTTGTTAAAACCGATTGACATTTTGCACAGCGTGCAAAATGCTTGCCGCTTGTCAGTCTGTTTTCACAAACAGTTCCTACATTCAGTCTTCTCCAGTCACTTGTCATTAAAACAACAATTTCCAGGCATGAATTTAGAGGGTTAATTTGGACCAAAGCAATCAGTCACACTGGCCGCCAGAGAAATCGAATCACCCGGATGTTATCAAGGGACGCAACTATTTATTATTAAAGGACCTGGCCTTCATGAAACGCCAATACGCATTAAACAACTGAGCTGAAGTTAGGGACCCAAACGTTTAATTGCAAACAAATTATCACTTTTGGTAACAGCTAAAAGATTTTTCAGCATTTGTGACATTTTCACGACTCTTTTCAGAATTTCGCAGTCATTTTTTTTTCCAAAGACTTTCAGTAACTTCAAAATGGCACTCCACTTCTCAAAAACCTCCAACGACTTTCAAAGGACCGTGCGAACTCTGTCAACTGAAACTATCAGAAAGATCAGAACATTAACATGGGCAGCGAACGGGCCAGTTCATATGCTGCTGACTATGATCGAACTTGAAATACAATATCATTAGTTCAGTAATGTATCAACAGAACCAGCCAGAAAAAAAAAATGTGTGCCTCGACTGGGAATGGAGCCACAGATCATCCACAAGTCAACTGAGTAAGCTATCACTAGACCACACAAAGTCAAGAAAACAAAACACTGGTGCAGTTTAAGGAGTGATATTCAAATCCATTTAAATTTTAATATCAAGGTCGCATTTTAATTTTCATGGTCACAAGTTCAAGTCACAAAACGAACACAAAGGTAAAGGAAACAGGT
>JAPXFY010000024.1:34330028-34332528 GCA_030674185.1 Monoplex corrugatus
CACACACACACACACACACACACACACACACACACACACACATGTACTGAAAAATAAACAACGTGCAAAGAAGTTCATCAATCAGCCTATCAGTTGAAAGACTGTTCTATAGGCATTGTAAAAGCCAGTTTAATTTTAGTCTTTTAAAACAAAACACATCCACGACTCCCGATGCAAACACAACCACACACACACACACACACACACACACACACACACAACCCACACACACACACACACACACAGTAAACAGACTGCAGAAACATCAGTCAACCAGTCAGCTGATAGTGATATGCTGCAATCAGTTTAAAATCTGTTACTTCAAACTAAGTGTGTAGGTATACATATATATATATAGGCCTATGCCAAGCATTAAGTACGTAAGTGATAAAATCACCTATCGAGCGCTCGTCTAGATCTGACTGATCGATCTAATATACTTCCAAATTTCAATCAGAATCCGCGTTCACAGGTAACCTAGTAACGTAATTTTACAAGTAAATCTGTCTTGAAATTAACAACAGACACGCATAATGTTGTGAAACCAAACACTTATGATATCTACTTTGAAATCAGGGCATGATGGATAACAGTCCTTCAATTTCGTAAACAAAGCAGCACGCGTCACTTTTTCAACGATCGAAAGCATCCCGCATCTCTTAACACACTGAATCCATGTCTCCATCATCGGCGATGTTCCGACGATACACAATCACTCGAACGTTCCACGCTTCAGTTGCAAAAATCGATGAAAACTGTACAAACCGTTAAGAAGCCCCGATCGCCATAGTCATGCCGATGAAACTCAAGTCCTGAAGTTGCGACGGTAGTTGACAGACGGACGAGAGGCTGAGGAGACTGCCTTCAACCACCCGGAAGTCAGATTTTCTAGCGACACCTACGCATCTGCTGGGGCCCTGAATGGGATGCACGTTGGCTTAACGGTCAGCCAGCACTCTTTCAACCGTCATGCCCGTGTAGGGCAGCCTCCATACCTTCCAGTTTCAGCGTTCTGTCGGGGAAGTCGCTCCTTTCTTGTTTACAAAACATGTAGTCTCGTGAAGTACACGATTGATCGCTGACTGTTGCGAGAGTTCTCTGCATCTTTAGCCGGCCACGTCAGCGAAAGTTGTCGTATTGTGTGTGTGAGTGCACACCACGACTGCCTCCATCGTCCGCCGTTTGTTTATTGATTACTTTCGGTTTGTCAGCGCACTCCGTATATTTCTGTGCGTTGATGGTGATGTCATGTATGTGATAATTTTACAGCAATAATTTTCATCTTGCCAAACCACATTTTCATTAAATCAGTAATCATCTTCAATAGACTGAGATTTTTTTTTCTTTTGATTTTTTTTCTTTTTTTTTTAACGTAAACATGTTTTTGATTTTGTTTCATTCGGCGAAACGAAATAAAATATGTTAAGGGGAGGTGGCGAACGGCATGAAGGAGTATTCACGTAGGGCACACACACACACACACACACACACACACACACACACACACACACACACACACACACACACACACTCTCTTCCTCTCTCTCTCTCTCTCTCTCTCTCTCTAGAGCGCCATGCTCAGTCACAAGGCGGGATTATGTTCAATCCACATAAGACACTAGTTCAGTCTCAAGGAGGGAAGGGCACGGTTTGTTTGGTGTGTGGTGTTGTGATGTGTTTTATGTGCGTGTGGTTTGTGTATGTGCTGTGTGTGTGTGCGTGTATGTGTGTGTATGTATGTGTGTGTATGTATGTATATATATATATTTATATATATATATAACATGTGTGTGTGTTTGTTTGCTCGCTTCTCAGTTTGTTTTTAGTTTATTTTCAATGGGCACTATCAGAGTTGTTAGAGCGCTGAGCTGATAAAGCAGGGGTTGTGTGTGTTCAATTCTCAGGCAGACCACACTCAAGTTCAGGCCCCGTCTTTACCTTGGTTGGTTAGAACAACGTGCTAGTGAAATGGCACAAAATCATGTTGCGGGCCACTTCACAGATGCGTCATTGAGGGTGTTGCTCAAATCTTCTGACCAGCACTGCAGATGTCTGTATCTCTCGGGCCTGGTTGACGCCAGGATATATTATGATAGTAAGCGTACAGTACAGACCTGTCACGCAGTCTCAATCCTAGATGGAACTCCATAGCATCATGATTATCGTCTTCGTCGACTTCATTATCATCGCATTGTAAAAACTGCGCCAGCTTCTGTGGCCATTACTAAGGTGGCGCAGACAATAGGACTGGGGGAAAAAAAGGTGAGCACAAAGGTGACCTCCCTGAACGCGATGATCCTTAAAAAAAAAAAATTTTTTTAATCTGTGCAGGCTACCTGGCTCACCTGATAGAGCTATAGACTCCAGGTGTGATGTCTCGAGTTCATTTCTAGCCTGCACCTAATAAAAACTGGTCTGATCGCTGCCCATCTTAAGGGTCCCCTCATTCTGATGGTGTCAGTTTAGTCAGTGTTTCACTCCACATAGCACCTGTCTGTCT
>JAPXFY010000024.1:34337528-34342528 GCA_030674185.1 Monoplex corrugatus
GAGAAGGAGAGAGACAGACAGACAGAGACAGAGAAGGACAGAGACAGACAGAAGGAGACAGAGAAGAAGAGACAGACAGAAGGAGACAGAGAAGGAGAGAGACAGACAGACAGAAGGAGACAGAGAAGGAGAGAGACAGACAGACAGAAGGAGACAGAGAAGGACAGAGACAGACAGATAGAAGGAGACAGAGAAGGAGAGAGACAGACAGAAGGAGACAGAGAAGGAGAGAGACAGACAGAAGAAGACAGAGAAGGACAGATACACCGAGACAGAGATGAGAGTGTCCGCGCGCACGCGTGGTGTATACGTTAGGTGTGTGTGTACGTCTGTCTGTGTGAATGTATGTGTATGTGTGCGTGCGTGTGTGTGCGTGCGTATGTGTGTGTGAGTGTGTATGTGTGTGTGTGTACGTGTGTGTACGTGTGAGTGTGTGTGTGTGTGTGTGTGTGTGTGTACGTGTGCGTGTGCGTGTGTGTGTATGTGCGTGCGTGCACGTGCGCGCGTAAATGAGCGAAAAGCTGTTGAGACGAACAGTCCAGCATGCTGAGCAAGACAAAACACACACGCCAACCATCCAACCAACCAACCAACCAACCAACCAACCAACCAACCAACCAACCAACCAACCAACCGACCGACCAACCAAACAACCAACACAGTTGCTGACATCTCAAACTACCAACCAACCAATGTATACTAGCTAGAGTAACCATCCACAAAGCAACAAACTCACTAACACAAACTTACCGGTGCCCACAGCGGCAGGATCACAGTCGGCAGCAGAGGCTCCAAGGGTTTCCTCACTCTCGGAATGCTCTCGCTAACGGAGGAACAAAACAAAATCAATACACAGTTATTCTCTGCCCCTGCTTTTGTCACGGAGGTTTTTTTTATTTTATTATTTTTTTCTTCTTCTTCTTCTTCTTCTTTTTGTTCTCCTTCTTCTCTTCTTCTTCTTCTTCTTCTCCTCCTTCTTCTCCTTCTTCATCATCATCACCTTCTTCTTCTTCCTCCTTCTTCTTCATCATCATATTCATCATCATCATCATTTTCTTCTTCTTTTTTTCTTTCTTTCTTCTTCTTCTTCTTCTTCTCCTTCTTCTTCATCATCATCATCATCATCATCATCATCATCATCGTCATCATCATCATCATCATCATCATCTTCTTCTTCTTCTTCTTCTTCTTCTTCTTTTCTTTCTTTCTTTCTTCTTCTTCCTCTTTTTTTATCCTCAGTTGTGGGCAATTGCCCGCACGCTATTCACGCATCTGTACAGGTTGCAATGTATGTCTGTTGTCACTGGAGGTTGTGTCTAATTTGCTGATATCAAAGAATTTGAGAAGGGTGGGGGAAAGGGCGATGGTATTTTTCAACGTTCTGTCTGATTTTGTTGTCTTCATATTCAGACTGACAAACAAATACACGAACAGACTGACAAACAAACAACGGGCTGATAAACAATTGACAAACAAACAGACTGACAAACAACAGACTGACAAACAAACAACGGACTGACAAACAACTGACAAACAAACAGACTGACAAACAAATACACGAACAGACTGACAAACAAACAACGGACTGACAAACAACTGACAAACAAACAGACTGACAAACAAGCAACAGACTGAGAAACAAACAACAGACTGACAAACAAACAACAGACTGACAAACAAACAACAGACTGACAAACAAACAAACAAACAGACTGACAAACAACAGACTGACAAACAAACAACAGACCGACAAACAACTGACAAACAGACTGACAAACAAACAACAGACTGACAAACAAACAACAGACTGACAAACAAACAACAGACTGACAAACAAACAACAGACTGACAAACAAACAACAGACTGACAAACAAACAACAGACTGACAAACACGCTGAAATCAAGCAAACAGACAAACAAACAACCTTACAAACAAACAAACAAAAGAGCAAACAAACAAACAGACCTACACAGAGATCGATAAAGAAAGAAACAAACAAACAGACAAAAAAACAAAACAGACTGACAAAGAGATTGACAAGCAAATAACCAAACAGACTGGCAAACAACCAGACAGACTGACAAAGAAATATACAAGCAGACTGACGAACACACAGACTGACAAAAACAAACAAACAAACATACAAAAAAAAAAGACTGACAAACATACTCAGAAACATACTGACGAACGAACTAAAAACAGACCGGCATACAGACTGACAGACAAACACACTGACAGACAAACGAACAATCCGACTGACATACAAACAACCTGACAAACAGCAAACAACAACAACAATAACAACAAACAAACAAAAACAAACACAATACAAAACAAGGGGTGAGGGGATGGGGACAAACACAAACACACACACACATACATACAGAGAGAGATGAAGATGATGATGATGATGATGATGATGATGATGATGATGATGATGATGATGATGATGATGATGATGATGATGATGATGATGATGATGATGATGATGATGATGATGATGATGAATTAATGGCAGTATGGACATTCTGAACCCGTCAGATGTTCAAGTCCTTCATGAAGTTGAACTCACATACACATCACTAATAGCGTGTTTTGATGATTTACCTCTACGCTCGCCTGAGATGATACAGCTAACGGTGAAACAAACCAGTAACATTTTGTTATGCTAATGCATATCGGTTTTAAGGTTTTCCAGAACAGCATCCAGGTTGATGGGTTTAAATACCTGGGAGCGATCATTTCACCAGACGGCAGATGCACATCGGAAGTGGCCAGCAGAATCGGCCAAGCCAATACAACATTCCAGAAGATGAAAAGCATTCTTACCAACAAATGCCTATCAACTGGCGTCAGGAAGAGAGTTCTCGAACTTACATAGAACCAATACTGTTGTACGGTTGTGAGGCGTGGACAGTCAGCAGGCGAGGCCAGAACGGGATTGGGGCAGCCGAGATGTGGTTTCTAAGAAGAATGTTGAGAGTTCCATGGACAGCGAGGAGGACAGGCGAGACAGTCTTGATGGAGGCGGACAAGGGAGGATCATTCATAGGGAGGATTAGGAAAAGACAGGCAACATTTGTAGGCTATTTTGTGAGGAGAGGGGAATTGGAGCACCTGGTCACAGCGGGAGGGCTGGAGGGAAAGTGAGCACCAGGTGGATCCAGGGAGAAGATACTGTCCAGACGGACTTGCAGAGTGGCTGGGGACAGGGAGGGTGGGGGAGATGCTTGAGGCAACAAGAGATAGAGACAGAGGGAAGTCCATGATCGCCAACGCCATGTGGCAAGGCACCTGATGATGATGATGATGATGAGAACAGCATCAACTCCAAGCAGAGACTGTATCAGAGCTGTGTCCTTTCCACCCTATTTTACGGCTCACAATGATGAAGGATGACAGAAAATGACCTTACCAGGCTGGATGATGACAGAAAGTGACCTTACCAAGCTGGAGGATGACAGAAAGTGACCTTACCAAGCTGGAGGATGACAGAAAGTGACCTTACCAAGCTGGAGGATGACAGAAAGTGACCTTACCAAGCTGGAGGATGACAGAAAGTGACCTTACCAAGCTGGAGGATGACAGAAAGCGACCTTACCAAGCTGGAGGATGACAGAAAGCGACCTTACCAGACTGGAGGATGACAGAAAGCGACCTTACCAGACTGGAGGATGACAGAAAGCGACCTTACCAGGCTGGAGGATGACAAAAAGTGACCTTACCAGGCTGGAGGATGACAAAAAGTGACCTTACCAACCTGGAGGATGACAGAAAGTGACCTTACCAAGCTGGAGGATGACAGAAAGCGACCTTACCAGACTGGAGGATGACAGAAAGCGACCTCACCAAGCTGGAGGATGACAGAAAGCGACCTCACCAAGCTGGAGGATGACAGAAAGCGACCTTACCAGGCTGGAGGATGACAGAAAGCGACCTTACCAAGCTGGAGGATGACAGAAAGTGACCTTACCAAGCTGGAGGATGACAGAAAGTGACCTTACCAAGCTGGATGATGACAGAAAGTGACCTTACCAAGCTGGAGGATGACAGAAAGTGACCTTACCAAGCTGGAGGATGACAGAAAGTGACCTTACCAAGCTGGATGATGACAGAAAGTGACCTTACCAAGCTGGAGGATGACAGAAAGTGACCTTACCAAGCTGGATGATGACAGAAAGTGACCTTACCAAACTGGAGGATGACAGAAAGTGACCTTACCAAGCTGGAGGATGACAGAAAGTGACCTTACCAAGCTGGAGGATGACAGAAAGTGACCTTACCAAGCTGGAGGATGACAGAAAGTGACCTTACCAAGCTGGAGGATGACAGAAAGTGACCTTACCAAGCTGGAGGATGACAGAAAGTGACCTTACCAAGCTGGAGGATGACAGAAAGCGACCTTACCAAGCTGGAGGATGACAGAAAGCGACCTTACCAAGCTGGAGGATGACAGAAAGTGACCTTACCAGACTGGAGGATGACAGAAAGCGACCTTACCAGACTGGAGGATGACAGAAAGCGACCTTACCAAACTGGAGGATGACAGAAAGTGACCTTACCAAGCTGGAGGATGACAGAAAGTGACCTTACCAGACTGGAGGATGACAGAAAGCGACCTTACCAAGCTGGAGGATGACAGAAAGTGACCTTACCAAGCTGGAGGATGACAGAAAGTGACCTTACCAAGCTGGAGGATGACAGAAAGCGACCTTACCAAGCTGGAGGATGACAGAAAGCGACCTTACCAAGCTGGAGGATGACAGAAAGTGACCTTACCAAGCTGGAGGATGACAGAAAGCGACCTTACCAAGCTGGAGGATGACAGAAAGTGACCTCACCAGACTGGAGGATGACAGAAAGCGACCTTACCAGACTGGAGGATGACAGAAAGCGACCTTACCAGACTGGAGGATGACAGAAAGTGACCTTACCAACCTGGAGGATGACAGAAAGCGACCTTACCAAGCTGGAGGATGACAGAAAGTGACCTTACCA
>JAPXFY010000024.1:34352528-34362528 GCA_030674185.1 Monoplex corrugatus
TTTAGATAGTTTCATTTGCGCTCACCTATTTCTTTCTCCGTCTCATTTTCTATGCCGCTTCAATGATACTTAAAAAAAAACAACTGACAGCAGTTAATCTATGAAACAGTGACTGTTTGCTGAATCAAACACATACTAATGATAACCATGATAATAATGATATTCATAAGGCGTTGAATGTTGATGTACACATCTTATCAAAGCCCACACTCTCATCATTCACTTACACATTCACTACAATGATAAAAACTTAAAGAAAAAAACAACATATGAATACTGGGAGGGGGGGGAGGACGGGAGGGGAGCGGGACGAAGGGGTGGCCACATAGGGAGTGGGCTGGGAGGAAAATCACTGCTGGACAAAAGGTATATAATTTCAAGTCAGACTTGAAGGAAGAAAGAGTGCGTGACTGTCGAATAGACAGGGAAACTCATTACAATTGACAATTTTGATGAGAAATCTCTATCGAAACGTGAATGGTTAAATTTCAGGTCGATTTGGCCCAAAATAATGGGGCAAGATCAAGATCATATCTTCCGTAAATAGTCATCAATCCTTGTTCGCTGTCCATTTGTCTGTCTGTCTGTCTGTCTGTCTGTCTGTCCGTCTGTCTGTCTGTGTCTGTCTGTATCCACACACACACACACACACACACACACACACACACACACACACACACACACACACACACACACACAACATACACACACACACACACACACACACACACACATGTTCGCAAACATACACATACACACCCACATATGCACATGCTAATCAAGAAGCAGACTTAGTTGAATTTCAATTGATTTGGCATAAACAAACAAATAAACAAAAATAAGCAAACAAACGAACGAACGAACGAAAGAACGAACAAAAAAACAAAAACAAAAAAACCCCGAACGAATGAACGAACGAACGAACGAACGAAAAAACGAACGAACGAACACACAGTTATCAAGTAGACCTAGCTGACTTTCAACAAATGTAAAACAAACAAACAAATCAAACTTATTGACCAATATATATATATATATATATATATATATATATATATATATATATATATATATATATAATATATATATATATATATACACGCGCGCGCACACGCGCGCACACACACAGACACACACACACACAGATATATATATCCAACACAACACAACACACACACACACACACACACACACACACACACACACACACACACACACACACACACACACACACACACACACACACACACACACACACACAGAGTCAGTCAGTCAGTAAGTAGACGTCCATGACTTTTAACAAAATCAAACACACTAACAAACAAAGACACCAGTAAACACACACACAAACATACACACACACACAAAGACAGACACTCAGACACAAAGACACGGATACAGACAAAACAGAAACACACATGCACACACACACACACACACACACACACACACACACACACACACACACACACACACACACACACACACACACACACAAAAACACACACACACACACACACACAACACAAACACACACACACACACACACACACACAAACACAAACACAAACATAAACACAAACACAAACACAAACACAGCCATCAAACAGACTTGGTCAAGGTCAAGGTTCAGCCGCCTCACAGGCACGGCTACCTCGCTGCGATTATTTGTGTGTGTGCACGGAGTTATATCGATTGTTGATGGCTAAAAGCAAGTGATTGTGTTTGTGAATGCTCCTGTTTCAGTATGTGGTGGTTTATAAATGCTTCGCTGCAAGCCAAGGTACTGTTTTCTTTGTGTATTTTATCTCTCCTACTCCACTTGAATTTTCAACTCAGCCCGCCATGTTTCTCGCCAGTGCACGTGCACCCTCCCCGCTCTGTCTCTCTCGCACTGCGTGCGTCTGCCTCATCACGCCCCGCTTCACAACCAGCTGTTGTGTCTACATATTCTTCCACTCGTGTGCAGTACAATCGGGACTGCTTGCTGTCATGTTGCCCCCCTGACTCGATCCTTGACCCTGACCTGGTTGAACACTTGAGATCGCTGAAAATCGGCCGAAATCTCCCCCGTCGTCGATCATGTCGTGGTGGAATGCGCAAGAGACGTACGATTCCAGTGGTCACTGATGTACATCAGCGTCATGGCAGCAGTGGTCTGCCTTCTGTTCCTGTCTATGATACCCATCCGTCCCCCAGACCGCTGTGCTCCAACCCTGATAACCTCATTCCTCTCACAGCCGGCAAAAAGAAACTACGCACTGACTCATTGACTCTTGCACTGTTCAATGCTCAGGCCCTCGGTACCAGACACGAGAAGAGATCCGCGATCAACTACTTCATCCATGACCACGTCGTCGATATTTTCGCCGTCAATGAAACCTGGTTTCAGCCTGTCGGGGATGAACCCAAGGAGAGGGATCTTGCTCCTCCCGGTCACCGTACACTCTCGTTCGCTCGCAAAACTGGTCTCGGCGGCGGCATCGCTTTTGTTGTTGCCGAGTCCCTCCTGCCCCGAATTACTACCAAGACTGACTTTAAATTCAAACACTCTACTTTTGAAATTGTCCAGCTCTCCCTCACTCTACCCCACCAGACTTTCCATCTGCTGTTCCTCTACCGTCCACCACCCAGCCCAAAGAACCAGCTTAAAAACCATGTGTTTGTAGAAGAGTTTCCAGACCTCCTTGCCTACTGTAACACCTTGAAAGGCTGTTTCATCATTGCAGGAGACTTTAATTTTCATTATAATGAACCTAACCAGACCCACACTGCTAAACTGATAAGCTCTTTGAACTCCTTTGGCTTGACCCAATCTATCGACACTCCAACCCACGAAAAAGGCAACATCCTCGATTGGGTTGTTCATAGAACTGACCAGTCCTTCATCAAATCCATTGAAATTGATTATACTCTTCCTTCGGATCATGTCTGTATCCTCGGCCAACTTTCAATGACCAAGCCTCCACCCCAAACTACCTATGTCATGGTCAGAAAACTAGTTGATATCAACACCGTCGTCTTCAACGAAGATCTCCTGGCCGCTCTTCAGTCCTGTCCTCCAGCCTCTGCTGACGACCTCAATCGGACTATTGGTGATCTGCTGGACATGCACGCCCCCGCCACCAGACGTAGGGTATCCCAGAGACCACCATCGCCCTGGTTTTCTGCCGTTGGCCCTGATCTTCTTAAGGCCAAGCGTGAACGCCGTCGTGCTGAAAGACGTTGGCTGAAGAACAGCATTACTATCAATAAACAGATTTTTCAGGCTGCCAACAAAACTGTCAATGCTATAGTTGACTCTGCTAAGTCTGCCTTTTACAATGCGAAAATTATTGCATGCTCTACATCAAAACAGCTATATTCCGTTACTAATACCCTCCTTGGCAAATCAGATAAATCTCCTCTCCCATCATGCTTTCCCCCTGCCCGTCTAGCACAACATTTTTCAGATTTTTTCATTGATAAAATTAGGTCCATCCGTTCCAGTCTTGACTCCCAGCCCATCTCTCAACCTCCTATTCCCGACCCTCTGTTTCAAGGCACACCACTTATTTCTTTTCAGCCTGCTTCTGAAACTACTATCCGCAATGTAATCCGCCATTCTGACATCAAGACCTGTGAGCTTGATCCTCTTCCAGCATCTATCTTAACACACTGCCTAGATACTTTGCTCCCTCACTTCACAACTGTCATCAACAATTCCCTGTCATCTGGTATCTTTCCCTTTTCCTTCAAATCTGCCCTGGTCAGACCTCTTTTAAAGAAACCTAGTCTTGACCCCAATAACCTCAAAAACTATCGACCTGTTTCCAACCTACCTTTCTTATCCAAAGTCCTTGAAAAAATTGTTCTCGCACAGATCTCTGATCATATCACCGCCAACAACCTCTCTTACCCTTATCAGTCGGCTTATCGCACTGGACACAGCCCTGAAACTGCTCTTGTAAAAATTGCAAATGATATTCTGACTGCTCTTGATCAAAATCAAATCTCTCTTCTATCTCTCCTTGATCTCTCGGCTGCATTCGACACCATCGACCATTCTATCATGCTCACACGTCTCCATAAAGTGTTCGGTATCTCTGACATCGCTCTGTCTTGGTTCCAGTCCTACCTTTCCAATCGCACTCAAACAGTCTCTGTCTGTTGTTCATCCTCTGCACCCGCTACCGTCCAGTTTGGTGTGCCCCAAGGCTCTGTTTTAGGTCCCATCCTATTTGTGCTGTACACACAACCCCTCTCTGAAATTATGCGACTTCACTCTATGTCCCATCATAGCTTTTCTGATGACAACCAACTCTATACTTCTGGTTCCCTCCCATAACTGCCCTCTATAATCAGACAAACCCAAGGCTGCATTTCTGATGTTCACTCCTGGATGACTGTAAACAAACTTCAACTCAACCCCATTAAAACTGAACTTAGCCTTATCTCTACCACCACATTGGCTAAGTGTTCTTCCCTTCCTCTGTCTGTCTCTCTGCTTGGATCTGACATTCCACTATCTTCCACTGTCCGCGATCTTGGAGTCACTCTTGATAACACCCTGTCCTTTGAAAAAACACGTCCAGAATGTTTGCAGATTATGCTATCTTGAGATACGCAGAATTTCTTCTATTCGCAATATCCTCTCTGTCGAAGCCACCAAAACTCTACTCTGTGCCTTTGTTCTCTCTCGTCTCGACTACTGCAACTCCCTCCTCTCGGGCTGTCCTTTCTCTCTCATTCAAAAGCTTCAAAAAGTTCAAAACAATGCTGCTAGGCTCATCTTCAGAAAATCTCGTTCCTCTCATGTCACTCCTCTTCTCAAATCTCTTCACTGGTTACCTGTTGAAAAGAGAATTCGCTACAAGATTGCTTTGTTATGTTTTAAGTCTCTCAACGGTCTTGCACCCCCTTACATCTCTGACCTCCTCCATCTGTACACCCCCTCTCGTCAACTTCGTTCCTCGGCTGATACTCGTACCTTCCGCATACCATTCTGTCGCACTAAAACTTATGGTCAACGCTCCTTTTCCTATCAGGCCCCTGTAATCTGGAATCAGCTCCCTGTCTCTGTTCGCCACTCTGCAACTCTCACTTCTTTCAAGTCCTCTCTGAAAACCCATCTCTTCCAGTCCCTCTCATGATACTTATAAAGACTCTACCACCTAACTTCCCCAAATCCCCCCTTGTTGTCTTTTGAGCCTTGAATGTCGGCTGGTGTGTGTGTGCGTGTGTGTGTGTGTGTGTGTGTGTGTGTGTGTGTGTGTGTGTGTGTGTGTGTGTGTGTGTGTGTGTGTGTGTGTGTGTGTGTGTGTGTGTTTGGTTGTGTCTGCGTGATACCTGTAAGCGCTTAGGGCTCTTGTTTTCATCAGATTAGGCGCTATATAAATGCTCTTTATTATTATTATTATTATTACTTGACTTTTAACCAGTCTAAACAGCAGACAGGTGACCAACCTGCAGAAACCCCATGTCCAAATTGCCCGAATCTCTCTGGTCACTGCCACGATCATCCTCATTTAGCTGGCTCGTTAGCAGTGGGGTGGTGGTAGTGGTGGTGGTGGCCGTGGTGGCGGTAGTTGATGTAGTTGGCTTGGTGATGGTGGTATTGCCGGCGACTTTGGCTGAGGAAGCCGTCCTTGTTGTGGCTTGTAGTCCAGACAACATGTTAGACAGTGCCTGCACAAAACATACAAGAACAAGAATACTAAGTTTCCCCCTGACTACGAAGGTTGTGGGTTTTTTTCCCATGGAAAAAACATACTTTACAAAAACAGAAGAACAATCAGGAAAACAAATTGTACAGTTTATATATGATGAAAAGAAAATTGAGAAAATCAGAACAACCAGGCAAACAATGTGTACAGTTTAAACATAAATAAAAAAAAAAAATTTTGTTGAAAAATAGAACATTCAGGAAAACAAAGTGTACAGTATAAATATAATCAAAATATTTTTTTCAGGAAAGCAAAGAGTACAGTTTAAATACAATTAAAATATACATATGTATTTTTTAGAAAAAATAGAGGAATAATCAGGAAAACAGTGTACGGTTAAAATATAATTAATTTTTTTTGACAAAAATAAAAGAACAGTCATGAAAACGAACTGTACAGCTTACATATAATTAAAACGTTTTCTCTAGAAAAATAGAACAATCAGAAAAACAAAGTATACAGTTTATATATAATTAAAACACTTTTTTTTCTACAAAAATAGGAGAACACCAGGAAAACAAAGTGTACAGTTTAAATATAATTAGATTTTTTTTTAGCAAAATAGAAGAACAATGGGGAAACCAAAGTGTACAGTTTAAATATAATTAAGATACTTTTTTTTCAGAAAAGTAGAACAATGAGGAAAACAAAGTGTACAGGTGTGACATAATCCTTTGGCCCACGTCTTATATCACAGAGACCTTGAAGTAACTGTTTCGTAAGTCGCATTGGTAATAATGTCTCAGTGAAAAATCTGTCCCTCCTTCGACACCGGCAAATCGTGTCAGAGCATGGGTCACTAACATGAGTGTAGATAGACCTTCAACATATGGACTGCCCCGCCTTTTTGGTCTACTTCTGAAGACAGTTGAGCCACCGGTGCACGTTGCCGTCGCGTTTCTTGTGCCGATTTAACGACCACAGACTCTGAGACAGATTTTTCACGGTGCTATGATGAGTCAGCCGAGATGTGGTTTCTAAAATGCCGATCAATTAACATCAGGAAGAGAGTTTTTGAGTGTTGTATATAACTGATACTGTTTGTACAGTGGAGAGACGTGGACAGTCAGCACGCAAAGTCAGAACAAAATTGAGGCAACTGAAATGGGGTTTCCAAGAGGAATGTTGAGAGTTCCATGGACAGCAAAGGAAACAAACGAGACAGTCTTGATGGAAGCAGACACAAGAAGATCATTGATAAGGAAGATTACGAAAAGACAGGCGACATTTATAGGCCATTTTACGAGGAAAAGGGAATTAGAGCACCTGGTCACAACAGGAAAGCTGGAGGGAAAGAGAGCACCAGGTAGACCCAGGGAGAAAATATTGGGCGGATTTGCAGAGTGGCTGAAAACAAAGAGGGTGGAAAGTGTGCTTGCGGCAACAAGGGACAGATGCATATGGAGGGCTGTGATCGCACATGGTGGTGATGATGATGATGATGATGATGATGATGATGATGATGATGATGATGATGATGATGATGATGATGATGATGATGCATGACGATGGAAGTGACAGTCATGATGCCATGGACTTCCATTCTGGATTGAGACTGCGAGACAGGTCTGTACATTACGCTTACTGTCATAACATATCCTGGCGTTAACCAGGCCCGAGAGATACAGACACCTGCGGTGTTGGTCGAAGATTTAAGCAACACCCTTAGTGAAGCATCCGTGGACTGGATAAGACTTAAACTGTGTGTGGTCTCAGTTTTCTCAAAGATCCCATAGCTCACACAACTCTGGGTAGGCTCCGGTTTGGGGGCTAAAAAAAAAAAAAATCCCACAAATGGTTTTGACAGGACCAATGAGATTCGAACCCGCAACCTTCCGTTCGGAAATCCGTTTCGCTAACCACTGCACCACGACAACTGGTTTACCGGTATTAATTCAGCCAAACTTACTTAGTCTCTAAATCCTGAACACAATCCGGTGAACGCCCTCTGTTAAATTCTTGGGCACAAACTCAACCCGTCCTTTTTCCTTGAATCCTGGAACAGTCTACCCCCTGGACAAGTGCGTGCGTACTCAGTGAGTGTGCACGCGTACAAGTGCGTGTGCACGCGGGCTGGCCGTCCTGTTTGACGGAGCCGTGGACTGGTGGATCTACATGTGTCGAGCTCAGCCGCCCCCCCCCCCCTCCACCTGTCCCCCTCCCGCAACAAAAAAAGCTGTGCTGTCTGCTGCCCATCTGTGCTCCACTCGTTCTGGTGGTGTCCGTAGTTTATCAGTTCCGTTCCCCTTTTCATTCCAAGTCCTTGCCAGCGTTTAGTGTATTGCGTAGGCTTAAGGAGTCTTGCCAGTTAACTGTTGGCAGATTTGGGAGAAGAAAATGTGGAGAGACAGCGAGACAGAGTGGGTAAAAGAGAAAGGGAGTAGCAGAGGTGTGACCCACTTAGTACCGGACATGGTGTCAAGACCTATACCAGATGGTGTGACCCACTTAATACCGGTCATGGTGGTGGTGATGGTGGTGGTGGTGATGATGATGATGATGATGATGACGGCTACGACGACGACGACGATGACGATGATGATCGTATGGGTGGTGGTGGTGGTGGTGGTGATGATGATGATGATGAATGATATGATGATGATGATGACGACGACGACGACGACGACAATGATGACGATGACGACGATAACGATGATAATGATGGACTCTCCCTTCGATACGACAGTTGAGTGGATACACTGGTCTGTTATCGCCTGCTGTAGGTCCTCATGTGGGATATATAAGACCGAAACCTGGAGGCATATGTTTTTCCACAGATAATGCACGGGAACAGAGTCCTGCGGCTTTGGGTTCTGTTTCCCGTCCTTTTTCTGTTGGAACATCAAACTGTTCTGCACTGTTCACATGTGTCAGTGCCCTGTGTACACCGCTGTCTCCACTTACTGTGTTGTGGGCAATGTCTTCAGTTGATGGTGTTGATGGCACAGCTGATGAGGTTGGCCTTCAGAGTATTCTTGTATCGTTTTAGTGTCTTCTTTGATCAGGATATTTACATGTAACCGAGATTATTCCAGTGGTAGGCTCATAAAATACCAGTATAAAACAAACTAGGTAAAACGTACGATAGGTAGGGCCTCAGGACCTGGCCAGCTCATGGGTTTATGTGCGGGCTTAAGGCTTGTGCCATGATCATGTCGTCTTGAGAAACTGAAACTGAAACTGAAACTGAAAGGGTACCCTTGCTTCAGTCCTTTGTACAGGAACATCTTTGGGATACGGTTTCTTCTCTCTTTAGATAATATGACCTATACCGTGTAGCTGGCATTTGATGAGTAGACATTCTATACGTGACAAACCACACTTCTGCACACCTTGAAGATTGT
Organism: Monoplex corrugatus; assembly: GCA_030674185.1. Lineage (NCBI taxonomy): Eukaryota > Metazoa > Mollusca > Gastropoda > Littorinimorpha > Ranellidae > Monoplex > Monoplex corrugatus. The sequence goes on from JAPXFY010000024.1 coordinate 34,361,578, forward strand.
ACACTCGAGCTTGCCATGTGATGTTGCAGATTTTGCACGGACATCTTTGGTAGACCTGTTCCTGCTGTTGAATGTGCCATCGGTAGACAGTCCAGGTCTAACAGCAGTACAGTAGACTCAAGACTATTGCTTTGTACACAACAGCAACCTTTGCGGTCAGCCTGACGCATTGGTCTTGGCACAAACTCTCAGTCAGCCTTCCAAAGACAGCGTCACCTCAGCATCCACCAAAAAAATCCATTTGCTGCTCACTATACTGACCAAATGGTAGACTTTGTCGACAGTCCTCATCTCCTTTATCAAGTTTTGTTTCATTTGATGATTTTTTTACCCTTTGATTCCCGCGCCCTGTCCACCAGCATCCTGTATTGTCAACCATGCTAGCAAAGCAGAAACTGAACCTTTGACTCCCTCACCCTGTCCACCACTTCCTGCTGCAGGAAGCTGGAGGACAGGGTGAGGGAGTCAAAGGGTTACATTTTTTGCAGTTAATGGATAGGATACGGAAGCCAAAGGATAAATATCACAGTGACTTGAGAAATCTATAATCTGGATTTTCTGTGATAATTTTTGTACGGAAAGGGACATTTTAGAAAGGTTTGACCATTCTGTTTCTAATTTTTAAAGCTTAACAAAGGCCGCTACACTTAAAACTGCTTCTGTCTTGTCTCGAGTGAATATAGACAAGAGTTATTAGCTGACTATATTGATTTTGTAGCACAACTGACTAACGATCGGAAGCTTGACGGTTCGTGTCCCATCAGCCTTGTAAAAATTGTTGAGGAATTTTTTCGGCTCACACAGGCTGTCACCCAGAGTTGAACGCGCTATGCGCTCATTGGGAAGACTGGGATTACATATTTGAGTCTCACCCACTCCGCGGATGTGTTATTGAGGGTGTTGCTCAAATGTCCTGACGAATATCGCAGGTGTTTGTATCTCTCGGACGTG
>JAPXFY010000024.1:34367528-34370028 GCA_030674185.1 Monoplex corrugatus
GAGGATCAGAGGTAAAACAGACAAATTATATGTAACATACATTCAACATGATCAGAGGTAAAACAGACAAATTATATGTAACATGTATTCAAGAGGATCAGAGGTAAAACAGACAAATTATATAACATGTATTCAAGAGGATCAGAGGTAAAAACAGACAAATTATATGTAACATGTATTCAAGAGGATCAGAGGTAAAACAGACAAATTATATGTAACATGTATTCAAGAAGATCAGAGGTAAAACAGACAAATTATATGTAACATGTATTCAAGAGGATCAGAGGTAAAAACAGACAAATTATATGTAACATGTATTCAAGAGGATCAGAGGTAAAACAGACAAATTATATATAACATGTATTCAAGAGGATCAGAGGTAAAACAGACAAATTATATATAACATGTATTCAAGAGGATCAGAGATAAAAACAGACAAATTATATATAACATGTATTCAAGAGGATCAGAGATAAAAACAGACAAATTATATATAACATGTATTCAAGAGGATCAGAGGTAAAACAGACAAATTATATATAACATGTATTCAAGAGGATCAGAGGTAAAACAGACAAATTATATATAACATGTATTCAAGAGGATCAGAGATAAAAACAGACAAATTATATATAACATGTATTCAAGAGGATCAGAGGTTAAACAGACAAATTATATATAACATGTATTCAAGAGGATCAGAGGTAAAACAGACAAACTATACTTGACATACATTCAAGAGGATCAGAGGTAAAAACAGACAAACTATACTTGACATACATTCAAGAGGATCAGAGGTAAAAACAGACAAACTAAACTTGACATACATTCAAGAGGATCAGAGGTAAAAACAGACAAACTATACTTGACATACATTCAAGAGGATCAGAGGTAAAAACAGACAAACTATACTTGACATACATTCAAGTGGATCAGAGGTAAAAACAGACAAACTATACTTGACATACATTCAAGAGGATCAGAGGTAAAAACAGACAAACTATACTTGACATACATTCAAGAGGATCAGAGGTAAAAACAGACAAACTATACTTGACATACATTCAAGAGGATCAGAGGTAAAAACAGACAAACTAAACCTGACATACATTCAAGAGGATCAGAGGTAAAAACAGACAAACTAAACCTGACATATATTCAAGAGGATCAGAGGTAAAAACAGACAAACTATACTTGACATACATTCAAGAGGATCAGAGGTAAAAACAGACAAACTATACCTGACATATATTCAAGAGGATCAGACGTAAAAACAGACAAACTAAACCTGACATATATTCAAGAAGATCAGAAGTAAAAAAAAAAATTTAAAAAAAGAAAGAAAAAAAAAAGAAGAAAAATTGTACCTATATTCAAGAACAAAGTAAAAGAATCCAAGATAAAAAGAGACAATTATTCCTAATACATATTCAAGGACAAAGTGTATGGATAAGTTCATCAAGCCATACGCTCTAGAAATAAAAAACAAACAAACAACAACAAGAAAGTAAGTAAGAAAGGAGTGTGAAAGGGGATGGGAGAGAGGGGGTGACAGAAGACAGAGGATGGGCACAATTCTTTCTAACACATATCCAAGAGAAAATTGCAGGTATATTACAGGTAACAATACACGTGCCTTAGACACACTTTACATAAAAACATTCAGTGTGACCAGCAAGAGCAAATTTCACATATATGTTTGCGCGTCTAATTACACATAAATTTCATACATGCATCTAATGACACATATACGTACACGCATCTAATGACATATTTATACACATGCATCTGATTATACGTATATACACGAGCATATAATTACACATATATACACATACATCTAATTACACACGCATCTGATTACACACATATACTTATGCATCTAATTACACGTATAAACACGCGCGCCTAACATTAAAACACGGGTGTTATTGCTACCAACGAGAGCAAATTATAATTATACAAAAGCATGGGCATAAGTAACATATAGACACAAGATTAAGTGCAACCAGTAGAAGATAATTATGAATGTCCATTCGTGCATCGAACATGAAAACACAGGGTTGATGGCTACAATTCTGAGCAAATTATAAGTGTGCGTGCAGCGTAGGCTGAACTGACACATTGACTAAGATACACTGCAACTAACAGGAACAAATGATACGTATCATCAATACGTGTCCCGAACATCAAAACAGAAAACCACCAATTATATTATGTGGCGCGGTGGTTATACAACGGACTACTAAGTAGGAAGGTTCGAACCCCCTTCTCTTCTTCTTTCAGCCATCTAAAGACCGTTGTTGGACGTAGGCCTTCCCCAGCTGCTTTCATCCACTTCGTTCCAGCGCTTTTCCTCTCCAGTTCTTGTCAAATCCATCTAGGTCGTCTCTTCATTTAGTTTTCTGTCTTCCTCTATTGCGAGTGCCGTCTCTTGGTATCGAGAACGTGGTTTTTGTTGTCCAACGATTGTCCATTCTCTGGGTGAGATGTTCTGCCC
>JAPXFY010000024.1:34375028-34377528 GCA_030674185.1 Monoplex corrugatus
AAGAAGAAGAACAAGAACAGAAGAAGAAGAAGAAGAAGAAGATGATGATGATGATGATGATGATGAAGAGAAGAAGAGAGAAGAAGAAGAAGAAGAAGAAGAAGAAGAAAAGAAAAGAAGAAGAAGAAGAAGAAAAGAAGAAAAGAAAAGAAGAGAGAAGAAGAAGAAGAAGAAGAAGAAGAAGAAGAAGAAGAGAAGAAGAAGAAGAAGAAGAAGAAAGAAGAAGAGAAGAAGAAGAAGACAAGAAGAAGAACAAGAAGAACAAGAAAGAAGACAAGAACAAGAACAAGAACAAGAACAGAACAGAAGATGATGATGATGATGATGATGATGATGATGATGATGATGAAAAAGAGAGAAGAAGAAGAAAGAGAAGAGAGAAGAAGAAAAGAAGAGAGAGAAAAATGAAGAAGAAGAGAGAAAAGAAGAAAAAGAGATGAGAGAAAAGATGAGAAGAAGAAGAAGAAGAAGAAGAAGAAGAAGAAGAAGAAGAAAGAAGAAGAAGAAGAAGAAGAAGAAGAAGAAGAAGAAGAAGAAGAAGAAGAAGAAAAAAGAAGAACCGACCATATTCATCGCTAGATGTGGCCTGACAATTCAGACGCTGACCTAAAAAAAAAAAAAAAGAAAGAGACGAACCACACGGTAAGCAGTAACCACCCAGTCACAATGGCAGAAAGAAAAAAGGCACAGATGACCACAAGAAACAAAACACACAGATAATCACGCTTCACCACCACCATCACCACCATCACACCACCACCCTACCGCCACCCCCACCCCACCCCAGTCTTTACGTGCCCGGCTCCTCTAGTTTTGTCTCTGTCACTCACCGTCAGAGCACTAAGAACGTCCTGAAGAATGCGGAAAGGAAGGAAAATTAGCTCCGCCAAAGTCCGGAACAGTTCACAAAAATCTGCCACAACTCTGGTGCCATTCACTCTTTGTCTAGGCATGTCCTGGAACCTACACCCAAACATACAGCATGCAGTCTAAGTCTTGTGTGTGTGTAGTGTATGTTTGTGTGTGTATGCTTACAAACTCGGTGCCACACGCTCTTACAACTCTACCAGCACAAGTAAATATACTCAGAAAATCGTGTATGGTTGTGTTTTGTGCCATGTACGAACTGCGGGTAAGCGAGCTACCGATCATGCCACCCCGATTTCCAGCCGCAAGCTGATCGAACGTCTTTTGTCATATACGGGTAGGTCATGTGATTTCGCTTCACGCACTCGCTGACTGTGCGTGTGTTGTTGTTAGCTACTCAAAGGCAAGGTACCGGCCGCAGGTGTTTGGAATTAAAAATACCGAGACATTTTCATTTCATGTGCCTGTTACTATGCTTAGTTTAACATGTCTGTTACTATGCTTTACCAAATGTCCCTGATGTCGTTTTCTGGATGAGCTGCCGCTGAGACATTCCGTAGTTTACAGTCATATTTATAAGAAAAAAAAGTTACTTTGGTACAGTGGTTTCACCTACTACCGACTGGAAAATTGTGGGTTCGAATACGTTTATTGAATTTTGGCCTATTGGACTTGAATTTAATAAAGACTCAGAGAAGTGAGAAGAGTGGCAGAATGGTTCAGACGTTCGCCTTCCAGTAATTAAACTCGAGGTTTCAGGGTTCGCTCCTCGTAGAGGCCTCGACTTTTCTCCTCAGTTTGACCGGAAAATCGAACTGAACATCTAGTCCTTCGGAAGGGAACGAAAAACGAGTCGGACCGTGTGCCTTCTGGCTACGCACGCTAAAGATCCCACGGCAGTTGAAAATCGTGAAGAGCGGGGCATTGCCCGGCTGCCTTGGTATAAAACATTGGAGAGTTAGGTTGATTTCCCGGGTCCCATCCCCTGAAGACCAATTAGTCTTCTTGCCTTTCTGAAGTCAAGGTTAGAAAAAATGTGAATATGAATATGCATTTGAAGCGAGGGAGAGGGGATAGGCGCCACCCTCGTGGTGCTGGCCCCAGGAAAAGTTGAGATCTCTGCCACCTCACTCCCCTACGACCCCAGGGTTATGGCACTATCTAGGTAAGGCCTCAGAACCTGGCCAGCTCAAGGGTTTATGTGCGGGCTTAAGGCTTGTGCCGTGATCATTCTGGATCTTCTCCATCACATGGCACCTGTGACGTTAGTGCATATGGAATTCATTCCGAGCGCAGAGACGTCATCTTGAAAAATAGAAACTGAAATGATTTACAAACTCAAAAGACCATACAGTCGGTCTCATCCATTTCACTGATGCGTCATTTCACGGGATTGCTTAAATTCCTAACCAGGTATCTGTATCTCTCGGGCCTGTTTGACGCCAGGATATATCATGAAAGTAAGCATAGACTACCGCCTTGTCACGCAGTCTCAATTCAGAATGGAACTATATATATAGCATCATGATCATTGACTCCATCGTCATCATTGTCAAGTCAGAGATAGGTAGATAGAGAGAGAGGGAAACAAGACAGACAGACAGCAGACAGACAGACAGATAGATAGATAGAT
>JAPXFY010000024.1:34380028-34382528 GCA_030674185.1 Monoplex corrugatus
CGTACTTAGAGTTGTTACAGCGTACTAAGAATGTTAAAACGTACTTAGAGTTATTAAAGCGTACTAGAATGTTAAAACGTACTTAGAGTTGTTACAGCGTACTAAGAATGTTAAAACGTACTTAGAGTTGTTACAGCGTACTAAGAGTGTTAAAACGTACTTAGAGTTGTTAAAGCATACTAAGAATGTTAAAACGTACTTACAGTTGTTACAGCATACTAAGAATGTTAAAACGTACTTACAGTTGTTAAAGCATACTAAGAATGTTAAAACGTACTTACAGTTGTTAAAGCATACTAAGAATGTTAAAACGTACTTACAGTTGTTAAAGCATACTAAGAATGTTAAAACGTACTTACAGTTGTTAAAGCATACAGAGAATGTTAAAAGTACTTAAGTTATTAAAGCATACTAAGAATGTTAAAAACGTACTTAGAGTTTTAAAGCATACTAAGAATGTTAAAACGTACTTACAATTGTAAAGCATACTAAGAATTTAAAACGTACTTACAGTTGTTAAAGCATACTAAGAATGTAAAACGTACTTAGAGTTTTAAAGCATACTAAGAATGTTAAAACGTACTTAGAGTTATTAAAGCATACTAAGAATGTTAAAACGTACTTACAGTTGTTAAAGCATATTAAGAATGTTAAAACGTACTTAGAGTTTATAAAGCAACTAAGAATGTTAAAACGTACTTAGAGTTGTTTAAAGCATACTAAATGTTAAAACGTACTTAAGTTGTTAAAGCATACTAAGAATGTTTAAAACGTACTTAGAGTTGTTAAAGCATACTAAGAATGTTAAAACGTACTTACAGTTGTTACAAGCATTTAAGAATGTTAAAACGTACTTAGAGTTTTAAAGCATACTAAGAATGTTAAAAGTACTTAAGTTGTTAAAGCATACTAAGAATGTTAAAAGTACTTACAGTTGTTACAAGCATACTAAGAATGTTAAAACGTACTTACAGTTGTTACAGCATACTAAAGAATGTTAAACCGTACTTACAGTGTTTCAAACATATAAGAATGTTAAAACAGTACTTACAGTTGTTACAAGCATACTAAGAATGTTTAAAAGTACTTAAGTTGTTAAAGCATACTAAGAATGTTAAAAGTACTTAGAGTTGTTACAGCATACTAAGAATGTTAAAACGTACTTAGAGTTGTTACAGCATACTAAGAATGTTTAAAACGTACTTAGAGTTTTAAAGCATACTAAGAATGTTCAAACGTACTTAAGTTGTTAAAGCATACTAAGAATGTTAAAAAGTACTTCAGTTGTTAAGCATACTAAGAATGTTAAAAGTACTTAAGTTGTTACAGCATACTAAGAATGTTAAAAGTACTATTATTGTTAAAGCATATAAGAATGTTAAAAAGTACTTAGTTAGTTAAGCTATACAAGAATGTTAAAAGTACTTAGAGTTGTTAAAGCATACTAAGAATGTTAAAAGTACCTAGTTTGTTAAAGCATATCTAAAATGTTAAAAAGTACTTAGTAGTTGTTAAGCATACTAAGAATTTAAAAGTACTTAGATTGTTAAAGCATACTGAAAATTTAAAAAGTACTTAGATTGTTAAAGCATATTAAGAAGTTAAAACATACTAGAGTTATTAAAGCATACTAAGAATGTTAAAACGTACTTAGAGTTGTTAAAGCATACTAAAATTTTAAAACGTACTAGAGTTGTTAAAGCATACTAAAATGTTAAAAGTACTTAGAGTTGTAAAGCATACTAAGAATGTTAAAACGTACTTACAGTTGTTACAGCATACTAAGAATGTTAAAACGTACTTAGAAGTTGTTAAGCATATAAGAATGTTGAAAGTACTTATTGAAGTGCTACACAAAAGAATGTTAAAACTAACTAACAGTTGTTAAAGCATACTAAGAATGTTAAAACGTACTTAAGTTGTTACAATACTAAGAATGTTAAAACGTACTTAGAGTTGTTAAAGCATACTAAGAATGTTAAAACGTACTTACAGTTAAAGCACAATTAACAAGTAAAGTGTTAAAACGCTACTACAGTTAGATTGTTTAAGTTGTTACAATAACAAGAATGTTAAAACGTACTTAAGTTGTTAAAGCATACTAAGAATGTTAAAACGTACTTAGAGTTGTTACAATATATAAGAATGTTAAAACGTACTTCAGTTGTTACAGCATACTAAGAATGTTAAAACGTACTTAGAGTTGTTACAGCATACTAAGAATGTTAAAACGTACTTAGTTGTTACAGCATATCTAAGAATGTTAAAAGTACTTAGAGTTGTTACAGCAATACTAAGAATGTTAAAAGTACTTAGAGTTGTTACAACATACTAAGAATGTTAAAACGTACTTAGAGTTGTTAAAGCAATATAACTAAGAATGTTTAAAACGTACTTAGAGTTGTTACAACATACTAAGAATGTTAAAAATACTTAGAGTTGTTACAGCATACTAAGAATTGTTAAAAGTACTTAGAGTTGTTACAAGCATATTAAGAAT
>JAPXFY010000024.1:34387528-34405028 GCA_030674185.1 Monoplex corrugatus
GGTCTGGGGATCCAGGAAGTCGCCCACAGATGTCTCAGCCGTGTGACCTGGAGAACACTTGTGACGTCGCGCGGCTTCTACCGCCGATCCCAGCGAAGGAGAAAAGTGAATCGTGATCTCTCTCTCTCTCTCTCTCTCTCTCTCTATATATATATATATATATATATATATATATATATATATTTTATATATATATATATATATATATTACATACATATATATATATATATATATATATATATATATATATATATATATATATATATATATATATATGCCGTGCGCATGGACGACGGACGGATCCCCAAAGATCTCCTCTACGGAGAACTTGTGCAGGGAAAACGTCCCACAGGCAGACTACAGCTGCGATTCAAAGACGTGTGCAAGAGGGACCTAAAAGCCTTGAATATCGACAAGGACAACTGGGAAGCAACAGCCCTCGAACGGTCAGCCTGGAGACAGACTGTGCAGAAAGGTCTCTCCAAGTTGAAGAGACACTCGCTCAGCAGCACGAGGAAAAGAGAACGAGAAAAAAGGCTGCAGCCCAGGCAGACAGACCAGCGTCAGACTTCATCTGTGCCCTCTGCCACAGGGACTGTCATTCCCGCGTCGGACTGGCCAGCCACACCCGACGCTGCACCAGAATAAACACCCAGAGCGCAACTCCATAGTCTTCCGAGACTGAAGGACGCCTATATATCTGTATATTGTAGCGACTTTCCTAATTCATATTTTGAATTGAGAATTGTCATTCTTGTCTGTAATTATAGAGATACAGTTGTTTCCCGTTGTTGTTTTAGTAACCGTTTTGACGTTGCCTGTCGATCTTCTTGAAACCAGATAAAATGTCTGTGTCTCATAATCAAGTTTGTGTTGCAAATTATTAACACACTGAAACATATATGTACATTATGTATATATGTACATTCAAAAGGTGTAGTTTTCAAATAATGCCGGACTTTGATTGTCAATATCAATACAAGTATGTTGTTTTTATCAAACACCATCTGTTTACACTATGATTAATGTCACCGATTATTTATTGTTCTATTAATTCATCTTCCTCCCAACCACCCCACCCCCTTTTTTAAACGTTTATAATTTGTTCTTCTTTGTTTCCCTTGCTTTATCATTTTAGTTTAAAAAATTTACCATGTTGTTTTTTTGTCAGTTCAGTATTAGTTAATAAGCCAACAGATTGTCGTTGAATTGAATGGAACATCTTTAAATGAAACGGACACTGTTCTTCTATGCGTGTTCGTGCATATAATAACTAATTTGATTATCATTCTTTGTTACTTTAGTGTCATTGTTATCAACATGCGTTCTGTGGAGTTCCTAGTATGATGTGGGAACTACAGCTGATCTTTTTGAAACATTTAACCCAGGACTTTGTAAAATATCTGACGTGTATGCTATCTTATGTGAGCATGCTTTGAATTTAGATCGCTGTTAATGACTGGACGTTAACACTAACATATTTCCTATACGCACATTTTCTGTAGTCCTCAAATGGCAAAATTTCAACTGATTTGTAAAGTTTATTTTATCAATTTTGAAAGATGTGTTGATAACCTTAGTGCAACAGAGAGAGAGAGAGAGAGAGAGAGAGAGAGAGAGAGAGGAGAGAGAGAGAGAGAGAGAGAGAGAGAGGAGGAGAAGAGAAGAGAGAGAGAGAGAGAGAGAGAGAGAGAGAAGAGAGGCTTTATTGTCTATGCTCTTGATTTTTTTTCAGTAGATATTTGGGGCACTGAAAAGAATTTTGAGCATGTAACATAATTATTTGATCAAATTAGTGACTTGATAAATGCAGCAAAATAGAGTTATAGCATGGCTCCACTTTGCTTACCTAATATTGAAAAGCATTCAAATGCTTTCCTCTCCTTTGTTCAAACTGCGGTTGGATGATTCCATGTTCATATTGCCATAAGACATTTCTTTAGAATTTTGTTCATTTTGTTGTAAGTTGTTACTTTCGTTTTAAGAAGCAGGAAATATTGTAACGTTAAACTCATCACTTAGAGCATCATGAAAGTTTTATTGATTTGTTTTTTTTGTTGTTGTTTTTTTTTTGTTTTTTTTTGTAGCAGACGAATTTGTAGACCTTTACTCAATTGTCACTTTTTTATTTATTTGTTTGCTTGTTTGTTTGTGTGTGTGTGTGTGTGTGCACGGTCTGTGTGTGTGTGGTGTGTGTGTGTGTGTGTGTGTGTGTGTGTGTGTGTGTGTGGAGTGAGTGTGTGTGTGTGTGTGTGTGTGTGTGTGTGTGTGTGTGTGTATGTGTATGCGTGCTGTATCAGTATGTGTTTGTGTGTATGTTCATGTGTGCGTAGTGCGTGTTGTGCGTAGGTGTTTTTTTTCCATGTGTATGTGTTTATCTATGTACATATCAATGCATGCATGTCAGCATGTATGTATGTACATGTGTGCGTAGGCGTCTTTGTGTGTGAGACAGAGCAAGAGAGAGAGAGAGAGAGAGAGAGAGAAACAGACAGACAGAGCGAGAGAGAGAGAGACAGAGACAGAGACAGAGGCAGACAGAGACAGAGACAGAGAGACAGAGTGAAAGAGAGAGACAGAGACAGAGACAGACAAAAATACAGACAGAGAAACAGAGACAGACATACAGACAGAGAGAGACAGAGAGAGAGAGAGAGAGAGAGAGAGAGAGAGAGGCAGAGACAGAGAGAAGGACAGAAAGATTTTTCAGAGGTGGTGTAGAACTAGAGGTAAGGGAAGTAACATCGTAATCCAAAAGATTATAAGACGATACGGACTGATCTCCCTTGCTTCACGGTGGTTTTTTGTGTGTGTGCGCGTGTGCGTGTGCGCGCGCGCGCGCGCGCGCTCGCTGTGTGTGTGTGTGTGTGTGTGTGTGTGTGTGTGTGTGTGCGTGTGCGTGTGTGTATGTGTGTGTGTGTCTGTTTCCACTTGTTCACTCGTGGTCATTCTGTGAATACTCACGCGTGTGTGTTTTTTTCTTCGAGCACAATGTCCGAAATGTTACGATATACAGAACAGTGTCAATGTTTTTTTTAATGGATTAATTTTTGATTATTTCCAAAAATAGCATGGAAACAAACAAACAAACAAAGAAACAAACGAAAATACATACATACATACGTACATACATACATACACATACATAGATACATACATACATACATACATACATACATACATACATACATACATACATACATGCATGCATGCATACATACATACATACATACATACATACATACATACAAGATACAAGATACAAGATACAAGATTTTATTTAGCCCAGAACATCACAATGGGAAATTGTTTTGGCATTCGCATTAAAATACATACAGGAACAAGAACGCATAAACAAATATACACACTTGCTCTTACTCTCTCACTCTCTCTTTCACCCCTCTCTCACCCTCTCCCTCCCCTCATCTCTCTCCCCCTCCCTCTTTGTCGAACACAATATCAAAGATTATGACTAATTCTAAAAATGTACGGTTAAAAAGCACATCATAAGAGTCAGATGCCTTGGTTAGGACTTTTAACAATGGACAAAAAGGGCAATACTCATTGACAAACAACATTGGTAGGTATAGAAACATTTGATTAAAGATGCAATGCGATATGCACATTAAAACCAAAATGAGTTAAATACAATAAAATGAGTATATAGACTAAGAGAACAAGGTTAAACTTTTTAAGTCAGCCGACAGAAACACATACATGTATACAAGCAACAGCCGACCCCCCCCCCTCCACACACACCCACACACACCCACACACACACCACACCACACACACACACACACACGCGCAGCGCGCGCGCACACACACACACACACACACACACACACACACACACATACACACACCCACACCCGCACGCACACACACACGCATGTGCGCGGTGTCAACACACACACATACACATACACATGCACACGCACGCACCCACACACCCTCTCTATACCCTCACATACCCTCTCTCACATACAACCCCACAATGCTATGCACACAATGTTTGCTCCAACATAAGCCAATTGTACACATCCGCACGCTCTCTCCTCTGCTCATCCTTAACTCCAAAGCCCCGGCACATCTCACGTGAACAAGTCTAAGTAGGGACAGTGTCACGGGCCGCCTTCACATAGAAGCTGTTGCTGAACCGGCTTGTCCTGGCCTTAAAGGACCTGAATCGTTTACCGGAAGGGAGGGGGGAGAAGAAAATATTTGCCGGATGGTCCTCGTCGGCCACAATGGATTTGACCTTCTTTTTCCTTCTTCTAACATAGATGGACTCAAGGGGCTCCAAAGTGGTCCCAATAATTTTCGAGGCGGTCCAGACAACTCTATTGAGCCTCTCCCTCTCGGCTGCGGGGAGGGCGCCGTACCAGGCAGTGATCGAAAAGGTCAGTACGCTCTGGATCACCGCCCGGTAGAACTGCACGAGTATATTTTGACCAACACCAAACTTTTTTAACCGTACATACATACATGTACATACACACATACAAACATACATAATAAATCACTTTAATATAGCGCTATTCTCCTACACATAGGTAAAGACTCACTGCACTTTACACTAATTAGTTGATTTTTCCCAATCAGCCCAATGCCTAGTGGTCAATCATACTAGCTCCCACTCTTAGTCCTCCCACCCCCCAAACACACACACTAGCACATCTGTTGCAAGCAAGTACTGATATATGCATTACTGAATCAGAAAGATCAAAAAGCATGTTTCATTACTGGTAGTATTTATAAAAGAGATGAGTTTTGAGGCCCGCCTTGAAAGAAGAGAGAGATGATGAACAGCGCAGAGAAAAAGGCAGATCGTTCCAGACAATTGGGACCTGGCAACGGAAGGCTCGGTGTCTTATGTTTTTTTTTTGTATTTTGATTTTGGTTTTGCCAGAAGCTTCTGGTTGTTTGACCTCAGACTGCATTCAGGGCATGTACGTTTTAAACACAGAAGAGAGGTAGATAATAATAATAATAATTACAATATTTATATAGCGCAAAATCTTGATAAAATCAAATCTAAGCGCTGAAACAGACACACACGCACGCACGCACGCACACACACGCACGCACGCACATACACACACACACACACACACACACACACAACACACACACACACACACACACACACACACACACACACCCGCGCGCGCGCGCGCGCGCGCGCGCGCATGGCTATAAATGGGGAGAAAGAATAAAAGCAATAAAAGCAATGGAAAATTATAGAGAGCATATCATATACAATTATATATTATAACAATGTGATTCCCCTCCGAGCGGAGACAGGCTGCAGAGGGGGTTGAGTGAGGTTAGGATTTTATGCAGAGGAGAAAAGGTGAGTTTTGAGAGCGGACTTGAAGGAGACAAAAGTAGGTTGCTGACGGACTGAGAGAGGAAGTTTGTTCCAGGAGAGTGAACCAGAAACAGAGAAGGCTCATGGATCATAGGTATTGAGCTTAGTGCGTGGAAAGCGAAAAGTCAGAGGATCGGAGGCAGAGCGGAGGGTACGTGAGGGAAGATAGATCTCAAGTAGGCTTGACAGGTATTCGGGGGCTGCGTTATTGAGACTTTTGTAGCACATGGTGTCTAGTTTGTACTGTATGCATTTTGATACAGGTAGCCAGTGAAGTTGTGCCAGGAGAGGAGATATGTGGTCAGCTTTTTTCTTTTTGAGTACAAGGCGTACAGCATTGTTTTGAATGCGCTGTAGGATGTGAATGGTGGAGGCAGGAAGACCAGACAGGAGTGAATTGCAATAGTCAATGCAAGACATTATGAAGGAGAGAACGAGTTTTGCAGTTGTTTCCACAGAGAGATACTTCCTGATCAGGCTTATACCATGGAGATGATAGTAGCAAGATCTGGCAGTTTGAGAAACAAAGTTGTTCATGGAGAGGGTAGAGTCAATGCAGACACCAAGGTTTTTAGCTGAATCAGAAATTGGGACTGATGTGTTACATAATGGGAGAGAAAGAGGAGGCAGCTGAGAAATTTCTGACGGGTGTCAATGAGGATAGCTTCTGTCTTGTCGTCATTAAGCTGAAGTTTATTGTGTGTCATCCAGTTCTTAATGTCCGAGTAACACTCGGTGGTGCGAGTCAACAGGCGCTGTATATTATCAGGTGATCACTGTCTTGAAGTTGGGTGTCATCAGCATAGAAGTGGTATTTTATAGAGTGGGAGTTGATGATGGTGGACAGGGGGGAGGTGTAAAGAGTGAAAAGAACAGGGCCAAGGACAGATCCTTGTGGAACACCACAGGTCAGGTATGCAGGTTGAGAGTAAGTGCCATTGATGAGAACAGTTTGTTTTCTGTTTGATAGATATGAAGTGAACCAGGAGTAGAGCAATGTCAGAGATGCCAAAAGTATGAAGAAGTCTAGAAAGGAGAATACCATGGTCAATGGTATCAAAGTCTGCAGACAGATCAAGGAGTGTGAGGAGAGAGACTTTGCCAGTATCAGTTCCAAGGAGGAGATTGTTGAGAATGTGTAGTAGGGCAGTTTCAGTGCTATGGCACAGGCGGTAGGCTGACTGGAAAGGATTGAGGAGATGTTCAGCTGGTTGAGGACGACTTTTTCAAGGAGTTTTGACAAGAAAGAGAGATTAGAGATAGGCCGGTAATTTTTCAGTTCATTTGGGTCTAAATAGGCAAGGTACCATCAAAATGTCGATAGCCAGAGTGGCTAGTTTATATTCTACTCTTGCTTCCACAGGGAGCCAGTAGAGCTGTTTCAATAGGCTGGTTGCTGAGGTGGTCTTTCGCTTTCTGAAAACCAGCCTAGCTGCACTAATTTGTACCCTCTGAAGGCGCTTGATAGGAAAGGTCGGGAGACCTGCAAGAATTGCATTACAATAGTCCAGTCTTGACAGTACAAAGGACACGACAAGTTGTGCTGTGTCGTTTTACAGAAAGATATGATCGAATTGAACTGATTCTTCTGAGATGATAAAAACAGACTGGCAGACAGAAGAAATGTGCTTGTCCAAAGACAGTGTCTCATCAAGATGGACACCAGGTACTTTGCTGAGGATTGAAAAGGCACCGATTCAGAAGAGAGAGCTAGAGGATCAGGCCTTATCTCAGAAAGACGAACATGGTCACCGATGGCAAGAAGTTCATTTCTCATTTAACTTAAGTCTGTTTTTGTTCATCCATGATTTTATCTCACTGATACACAACACAGTTTGCTGATAAATGTACGGGAAATTAGAAGGGACTGCAGCTGTCTGTAGTTCTGTATCATCAGCAAATTTGTGATAGTCAAAGTGATGTTTCTGAATGATGTAATACATACATACATACATACATACATACATACATACATACATACATACATACATACATACTACTACGTACGTACATACATACATACACACATAATAATAAATAATATTAAATAGCTTTTATATAGCTCTATTCTCAGTTCGACTCACTGCGCTGTTACATAAATAAATAATCTCACTCACATACCAATAACATTATTTTTCAATCACAACAACACACACATACACACACACACACACACACACACACACACACACACAACCACACACACACACACACACACACACCACACACACACACACACACACACACAAGAAAAAAAAGGGGATGGGATTCCCTTTTGAAAATCCATCCATCCATCCATCCATCCATCCATCCATCCATCCATCCATCCATTCGTCCATCCATCCAGCCATCCAGGCAGCCAGCCAGCCAGCCAGCCAGCCAGCCATACATCCATCCATAGGCCTACATATACATACAATACATACATACATACATACATACATACATACATACATACATACATACTACATACATACGAGCGTAAATACATACATACTATGTACATCCATCCATCCATCCATCCATCCATCCGTACAAATAGAACTGTTAAAGTTAGGAGCTCTTGTGTGAAACTCGTCAATATCCAAACAGCCAATTTACCTTTTGATTTAAATGGAGGTTTACCCCACATAAAAAAAAAGAAAAATAATAAGAAGAAACTTCTGTGTTCAAGCGATGTTGTCTCAGCTGGCTGTATATCTGTCGTTGTGGCGGAGTGGTCCCCGTTCATAAACCTGTCATTATCAATAATAAACTCCCCCATCGTTGATGGGGATTACCTGGACGCATCTGTCGTCTGCTTCAAAGAGCAGACGTGCTTTCGTCGTCTGTGTGGAGAGCACAGACATCCTGGTGGAGAGGCAACAGAACTAGCCAATCAGCTGGCGTCTTTCTCCCGTGATTAGGGAGGGTCACGTGAGTGAGCGAAACACTAAAATCAGAGGCCCACGAAAAAAAGCATCATCATCATCATCATCATCATCATCAGGTGCCCCGTCGCATGGCGTTGGCAATCATGGACTTCCATCTGTCTCTATCTCTTGTTGCCCCTAGCATCTCTTCATTCATGGATGGACAGACAAAAGGAGAAAAGAAAAGAAAAAGCATATCTGAACAAATAAATTTATAAACAAATAGATAAATAAACATTAAAGGAATGAATATCTAATGAATGAATAAATGAATAAATAAGTAAATAAATAAATGAATGAATGAATAAATAAATGAATAAATAAGTAAATAAAAAAGTAAATAAATAGATAAATAAATAGAAAAAACGAATAAAGTAAATAAGTAAGTAAGTAAGTAAGTGAGTGAGTGAGCGTGTGAGTGAGTGAGTGAGTGTCTAAGTAAATACGTGACAAATAAACAACACAACACAACGCAACACAACGCAACACAACGCAACTCAATGCAACACAACACAACGCAACGCAACACAACACAACACAACGCAAAACAACGCAACTCAATGCAACACAACACAACGCAACTCAATGCAACACAACGCAACGCAACTCAATGCAACACTACACAACGCAACTCTATACAACACAACACAACGCAACGCAATGCAACGCAATACAACGCAGTGTAATACACTACCGTGAGATACGATGCAATACAGTATCATACGAAACAATATATGGTGCATCTGTGTTCACGACACGACACGACACAACGCAACACGACACGACACGACATGAAACGACACAACTCGACACAACACAACACGAAACGACACAACTCAACACAACACAATGTAGTACGATACAGTGCGATGCGATGCAACACAATATCATACGAAACAGTATATGGTGCATCTGTTTTCACACGACACGACACGAGACGACGCAACACAACACGACGCAATGCAACTCAACGCAATACAACACAACACAACACAACACAACACAACACAACACAATGCAATGCAATGCAACGCAACGCAACACAACGCAGTGTAATACACTACCAATACAGTATCATACGAAACAATATATAGTGCATCTGTGTTCACAACACGACACGACACGACACGACACGACACGACACAACACAACACAACACGACACGACACTACACGACACGACTCAACACAACGTAATGTTGTATGATACAGTGTAATGCGATGCAACACAAAATCATGAGAAACAATGCATGGTACATCTGTTTTCATCGTAGCATCAGAGTTAACGTGTTTTCTCTCCCCACCCACCCTCTCCCCCCCATTCCCAATGTTGTTTTTGATGCATACTTTAACTATATATTTGCATATATGTCATATAGGTACCTGTAAGATGGGCCCAGTGGGACCTAATGCTACTGTCCTTGAGTAAAAACATTTTGAAACTTGAAGTTCGTCATAAAACGATGTTATGCATGTACTGTTGTAGTCAGTGTGACCTTCACGTCTTGTCGTCTAAAATTATGTATTGGTCGTTCTCGAACGGTCCACACTTTTGACCCAATGTTGGTACGGAGTCAGAAACAGCTGAGAAAATCTTGCTAGCATATTTTGACAAAAGGCAGGCAGGCAGGCAGGCAGGCAGGCAGGCAGGCAGGCAGGCAGAAGACAGACAGATAGACACACACATATACACACACAAAGCTGAAACAGTCATATACACACAGAGTTACACACACACACGCACACACACACACACACACACACACACACACACACACACACACACACACACACACACACACACACACTCAGAGAGAGAGAGAGAGAGAGTTACACATACACACACACACAAACACATACACACACGCACACACACGCACACACACACACACACACACACACACACACACACACACACACACACACACACACACACACACACACACACACACACACACACACACATACATGCACACACACGTCTTGGAGTGATCCGAATTCTCCCACACGTCAAGTGCATAAACGGAGATGGATATTTCATCGTGGTACTTGTTAGTAACTGGATTCAGGATTACCGAACCCCAGCGATAGTTGTCTTCTTTTTGTTTGTTTGTGTGTTTGTTTGCGTGTTTGTTTGTGCGTTTGTGTGTTTGTTTGTGTGTTTGTTTGTGTGTTTGTTTGCGTGTTTGTTTGTGCGTTTGTGTGTTTGTTTGTGTGTTTGTTTGTGTGTTTGTTTGTGTATTTGTTTGTGTATTTGTTTGTTTCTTTGCTTGTTTGTTTGCTTGTTTGTTCGTTTGTTTGTTTGCTTGTATGTTTGTTCGTTTGTGTTTTGTTTGTTTGTTTTTGCTTTGTTTTCAGTCTCGTTTTCTGTGCAACAGTAACGGTCACAGAATCTAGGGCAATTTTTCACAATGCGATGCTGCTGCTGCTGCTGATGATGATGATGACGACGACGACGATGCGGATGACAACCACGAAGCTATGGAGCTCTACCTAGGATTGTCACTGGGTGACAGGGCTGTACCTTACGCTTACTATCATGATATACTCTAGCATCAACCAGGCCCCGAGAGATACGGACACCTGCGGTGTTAGTCATTAGTTGTTGTTGTTTTTTCAGCAACACCCTCAATGATGCATCCAGTGAAGTGGATGACACTCGACTGTATGGTCCCATTCTTCCCATTGAGTCTGTAAAACACTCAACACTGGGTAGGATCCCATTGGGGCCGAAAAATTCTTAAATAATTTTGACAGGCCCGATGGGATTTGAATCCAGTGCTATTAAGAAATACAGTGAATCATACACATAAGACCTGGTATTTCCAACAGCTGTGGTGTGTGCAGTTGAAAGTATTGCAGACTGGGCAACGACAAGTGAGTTCAACAGAGACAAAGAGAGAGAGAGAGAGACAGACGGGGGAGGGGGGGGGGAAGACAGACAGACAGACAGAAACACAGAGACACAGAAACAGACATTGAGAGACAGAGAGAGATAGAGGTAGAGACAGACAAAGACAGAGGTAGAGACAGACAAAGACAGAGGCAGAGACAGACAAAGACAGAGAAGAGAGAGGGAGAGAGAAGAGAGAGAGAGAAGAGAGAGAGAAAGAGAGACAGACAGACACACAGACACACACACACACAGACACACAGAAACACAATCTGAGAGAGAGAGAGAGAGAGAGAGAAAGAGAGAGAGAGAGAGAGAGAGAGAAACAGAAAGAGGAAGTCAGATAGAGAGGAAGACAGACAGCGGGTAGAGAGAGAGAGAAAGAGAGAGAGAGAAAGAGAAAGAGAGAGAGAAAGAGAGAGAGAAAGAGAAAGAGAGAGAAAGAAGAAATGAATTGAATCCTTATTTATCAACAGTATCTATATCTGCAGTTGTTAACCTACTTATATCAAAAGAAAATAAAGTAACTGAGATAACGCACAAAAATTTCTAAGATTTAGAGAAAGCAGACAAAAACAAAAACACACACGTGAAAATATAAACATTTTCTCTATTATCATTGTCGTTATTATGATTGTTCTTGTTATCATCATCATCATCATCAGCAGCAGCAGCAGAAACAGCAGCAGCATATTATTATCATCATTAACATTGTTTTCAATATCATTATTATAATATTATTTACATTATTATGAACATTCTTATCGATATCATTATCATTATCATCATCAATATCAATATCATTATCATTGAAAAAGAATTTATTGCATTCGAACTGTACCATCCGCACTCAAGCCAAAACATTGTAAAAATTATCAGGCGAATCGAAGGGCATAGTAGTCAAGTGGGTAAGACGGCAGACTTTCAAACATAAGGATTGGGTTCGAGTCTGCCTGGCCACCTACCACCTGGTGGGTAACAGGTGGAAAAATGTCCGATCTCCCAGGTCAACATGTATGCAGAACTGTTAGTGCTTATTCCCCTTCGTGTGCGTACACACATAGAACATCAAGAATGCAGATTAAACATCCTGTAATTCGTGTCATCTCGCCGGTGGCTTATGGAAACATTGACACCGGTGGCTTATGGAAACATTAACACCTGTGGCTTATGGAAACATTAACATCTGTGGCTTATGGACATATTAACACCGGTGGCTTATGGAAACATTAACACCTGTGGCTTATGGAAATATTGACACATGTGGCTTATGGAAACATTAACACCTGTGGCTTATGGAAATATTGACACATGTGGCTTATGGAAATATTAACACCTGTAGCTTATGGAAACATTAACACCTGTGGCTTATGGAAATATTGACACCGGTGGCTTATGGAAACATTAACACCTGTGGCTTATGGAAATATTGACACCGGTGGCTTATGGAAACATTGACACTGGTGACTTATGGAAACATTGACACCGGTGGCTTATGGAAACATTAACACCTGTGGCTTATGGAAATATTGACACATGTGGCTTATGGAAACATTAACACCTGTGGCTTATGGAAACATCAACACCTGTGGCTTATGGAAATATTAACACCTGTGGCTTATGGAAATATTGACAACGGTGGCTTATGGAAACATTGACACCGGTGGCTTATGGAAACATTAACGCCTGTGGCTTATGGAAATATTGACACCGGTGGCTTATGGAAACATTGACACCTGTGGCTTATGGAAATATTGACACCGGTGGCTTATGGAAACATTGACACCTGTGGCTTATGGAAATATTGACACCGGTGGCTTATGGAATCATTGACACCTGTGGCTTATGGAAACACTAACACCGGCGACTTATGGAAACATTAACACCGGTGGCTTGTGGAAACATTGACAACGGTGGCTTATGAAAACATTGACACCTGTGGCTTATGGAAATATTGACACCGGTGGCTTATGGAATCATTGACACCTGTGGCTTATGGAAACACTAACACCGGCGACTTATGGAAACATTAACACCGGTGGCTTGTGGAAACATTGACAACGGTGGCTTATGAAAACATTGACACCAGTGGCTTATGGAAACAGTAACACCAATAGCTTATGGAAACACTGACACTGGTGGCTTATGGAAACATTAACAACGGTGGCTTATGGAAACATTAACACGGTGGCCTATGGTAACATTAACACCTGTGGCTTAAGGAAACATGGACACCTGTGGCTTATGGAAACATTAACTCCTGTGGCTTATGGAAACATTAACTCCTGTGGCTTATGGAAACATTAACTCCTGTGGCTTATGGAAACATTAACTCCTGTGGCTTATGGAAACATGGACACCAGTGGCTTATGGAAACATTAACAACGGCGGCTTATGGAAACATTAACAACCGTGGCTTATGGAAACATTAACACAGGTGGCTTATGGAAACATTAACAACGGCGGCTTTTGGAAACATTAACAACGGTGGCTTATGGAAACATTAACAACGGTGGTTTATGGAAACATTAACAACGGTGGCTTATGGAAACATTAACAACGGTGGCTTTTGGAAACATTAACAACGGTGGCTTTTGGAAACATTAACAACGGTGGCTTTTCGAAACATTAACAACGGTGGCTTGTGAAACATTAACAACGGTGGCTTATGGAAACATTAACACCGGTGGCTTATGGAAACATTAAAAACGGTAGCTTATAGAAACATCAACACCGGTGGCTTTTCGAAATATTAACAACGGTGGCTTATGGAAACATTAACAACGGTGGCTTATGGAAACATTAACAACGGTGGCTTATGGAAACATTAACAACGGTGGCTTATGGAAACATTAACACCAGTGGTTTATGGAAACATTAACACACCCAGCACGCATGCCAACCGATGATGGATTATGCAGACTGTGCAGCAACATACCGCCGGCACAGTGTGGACAAAAACAATGGGCATCCGAGAAAAATCGAAATGCTAAGAGATTGATTGATTGATTTGGTTCAATATTTACGTTGACACCCACCTCAGCTGATATGGGGGAAGGGGACCTATCTAGCGCACCCCGGGATTCGAACCCACAACCATTAGCATGTGAATCCGACGCTCAAACCAATTGAGCTACTGGGGCCCGGTAAGAGATCGGGTACACCAGTATATATGGGCTGACAGAGTCTTGAGATGGGATCGGGTGTGGAGAAGGGCAGAACATAAGGGACACTAATAATAATAATGTTTATTTGTATAGCGCATATCCCATATAAAATCATGCTCACCAGCGCTTTACGTTTCGCAAGAAAGGCAAAAGGTGATAAAAAATGTTCACAATTACATACACAATAAGATAACAACAAACATTAAAGCTATACAAGTAAGAAGACACATAAGAAACCACAGAATATTAAAATTTAAACACTGACTTATGTAATGAAGAAAGATTAACAGATTTTTCATATGAATAAAGAGCATACTGTGTTTATATATTGCTGCGTGTGTGTGCTTATATATAAACACAGTATGCTCTTTATTCATATTTTTCATATGAATAAGAGGCTACTGTGTTATATATTGCTGCGTGTGTGTGTACGTGTGTTGTGCGTGCGTGTGCGTTGCTGTGCGCGTGTGTGTTTGTAAGAATGTGTGTGTGTGTGTGTGTGTGTGTGTGTGTGTGTGGTGTGTGTGTGTGTGTGTGTGTGTGTGTGTGTGGTGAGAGAGAGAGAGAGAGAGTGTGTGTGTGTGTGTGTGTGCGTGTGCTATGTTTGCATGCGTGTGTGTGTGTTTATGCATGCAATAGTTGTACATAAAATTATAATCAATATTTTGAATGAAGATAAAAACAGAAAAATTCTAATCCATATACAGGAAAAACATTACAAATTCAGTATTACAGCATTAACACCTTGACAATCAAAATTCCTCACAAATTATAAACTATTCGCATATCATACATCACAATTTACATACAAACATGTATCTGACACCACCAGGATGACGGAAATACTCAGATGGGCAGCTACCAGTCCATTTTCGTGTTGGCCTCTGGATTGAACCCAGCGCATAACATCTTCATTGAAGACTTCTATCACATGAACCAGCCAGCCCGAAGAGGACGTCCAAAGATGAACTACAGAAAGCGGATCGAACGAGACCTCAACTATCACAGCAAACAGACAATGAAATGAAACAGAAAATGTGTGTTTTGAATTTGTACGGACAAAAAATAGACGTGATGAGATGAAACAGAGAATAAATGTTTTCAAATTATAGACATGATGAGATGAAACAGAGAATAAATGTTTTCAAATTATAGACATGATGAGATGAAACAGAGAATAAATGTTTTCAAATTATAGACATGATGAGATGAAACAGAGAATAAATGTTTTCAAATTATAGACATGATGAGATGAAACAGAGAATAAATGTTTTCAAATTATAGACATGATGAGATGAAACAGAATATGTTTTCAAATTATAGACATGATGAGATGAAACAGAGAATATTGTTTTCAAATTATAGACATGATGAGATGAAACAGAGAATATATGTTTTCAAATTATAGACATGATGAGATGAAACAGAGAATAAATGTTTTCAAATTATAGACATGATGAGATGAAACAGAGAATAAATGTTTTCAAATTATAGACATGATGAGATGAAACAGAGAATATATGTTTTCAAATTATATGGACAAAAAAATAGACATAATGTGATGGAACAGTTACAGAGCATATGTTTGGAATTGGTACGGACAAACATATACATCAGATAAAAAGGAAAATTATGCAGACCTGTCAGTGCCAACATCTCCTTCATGTGTATACGCGTGCGAGACATCAAATATGCATGTTAAAGATCCTATAAGTCGTGTCAATGTCCGATGGCTTATGAAAACATTAGCACATCCAGCATGCACAACCACCGGAGTATGCAGACTGTGTAGATACATACCGTCTGCACAGTGTTGGGCAAAACAACATTCATACAGGCATCCGGGAAAAATCGGAGTGATTAAAGAGAGAGAGAGAAAGAGAGAGACAGAGAGAGAGAGACGGAGAGAGAGACAGAGACAGAGAGAGAGAGACAGAGACAGAGACAGAGACAGAGACAGAGAGAGAGAGACAGAGAGAGAGAGACAGAGAGAGAGAGACAGAGAAGAGAGAGAGACAGAGAGGGGACGAGAGAGAGAGACGAGAGAGAGAGAGAGGAGACAGAGAGAGAGAGAGAGAGAGACAGAGAGAGAGAGAGAGACAGAGACAGAGAGAGAGAGAGAGAGACAGAGAAGAGAGAGAGAGACAGAGACAGAGAGAGAGAAGAGAGAGAGAGAGAGAGAGGGCAGAGAGAGAGAGACAGAGAGAGAGACAGAGAGAGAGAGAGACAGAGAGAGAGAAACATTTGTCAATGAGGAGAAGAGTGGCAGAATGGTCCAGACGTTCGCCTGCCAGTAACTAAACTCGAGGTTCCAGGGTTCGTTTGCCGTTGAACCCTTGACATTTCTCCTCAGTTTGACCGGAAAATCGGACTGAACATCTAATACTTCGTATGGGGATGAAAAACGAGTCGGACCCGTGTGTCGTCTGACCTGCACACGCCAAAGATCCCATGCCAGTTGAAAGAGGTGAAAAGCAAGGCATTTGCCCGGCTGTCCTGGGTATAAAAATATTGGGGAGACAGGTTGGTCAAACGAGATTGATCTCAGTGGCTTGAGTCCGTAGAATAATGTGCATGAGGAGAGAGAGAGAGGGAGAGAGAGGGAGGGAGGGAGAGAGAGAAAACAAGAGTAAGAGAAAGAGAGCGAGAGTAAGAGAGAGAGAGAGAGAGAGAGAGAGAGAGCAAGAGTAAGAGAGAGAGCGAGAGTGAGAGTGAGAGAGAGAGAAAGAGAGAGAGAGAGACAGACAGACAGAGAGATATAGACAGAGACAGAGGCAGAGAGAGAGAGACAGACAGACAGACAGACGGACAGACAGACAGACAGTGACAGAGATAGATACAGAGAGAGAGACAGAGAGTTAGATAGATAGATAGATAGATAGATAGATAGATAAATAGATAGATAGATAGATAGATATATAGACAGACAGACAGACAGACAGAGACAGACAGACAGAGACAGACAGAGAGACATAGACAGAGACAGACAGAGACAGAGACAGACAGACAGACAGACAGACAGACAGACAAAGGAAATGGGTATGGATTATGTTAAGCAGAAGCAATCTGGAAAACTGAGAGTAAACGGAACATGACATCAGCTCCAGAAATTGATAGCAATAGCCACTGGACCCCCTCAGCGAACACTTGTAGT
>JAPXFY010000024.1:34415028-34417528 GCA_030674185.1 Monoplex corrugatus
CACATTCGTCTGGTTTATTTTTCTTTGCTTTGTTTTTAAACTAAAATCATTATAACGAACAGTGACTACAAACACAGGAAGAACATAACTGCCCACAAAACACATTCACAACAAGATAGACGGACAATGGTGCCTTGTCTGTGGAATGTGTATACCTGCAAACAGTACAAATGAGCTGCATTTGAAACGGTGATGGCTTCAAAGGAATGGAACTACGGTGGTCCAACTATGACGTAACAGTCATAATATTTTCTTTGTTATCGTTTGGATACTTCACTCATCCAAATCAACAGTTGGTTGAACGTATCTTGCCTGATGCCACCGCTCCCCGCCTTTCATAGGAAACCACAAGTCAAAACACACAGACACACGCAAACGAGCAAACAGTACAACAACAACAACAACAACAAAAAAACAACAAAACAACAACAAAAGAAACAATGAAGCAAGCCAGCCAGTCAAAAAGGAAAGAGAAAAAAGAAAAAACACAGAAATGAGAAGCAAAGAAATAAACCAAAAAAAAAAGAATGAAACTAATAAGGAAACAAAGAAACAACAAACAAAGAAATAAGCAAGCAAAGAAATAAACAAATAAACAAATATAAGAAACAAACAAACAAACAAAACATGTGTGAACAAAGAAACAAGGAACAAACAAAAAAGAAAGAAGAAGAAAAAACAAAGAAACAAACGGAAAACAAAGAAACCAAGAAACAAAGAAAGAATCAAACAAAGAAATAAATAAAGAATATAATGAAAAAAAGAAAGAGGGAGACAAACAAGAGACAAAGAAATAATCAAACAAAGAGAGAAATAAAGAATATAATGAAAGAAAGAAAGAGGGAGACAAACAATGACATATACAGAGAAGCAAATTAGGAAACAAAGAAGGAAACACAGAAACCAACAACAACATGGCCATGGAAACAAACAAAGAAACAAAGAAGCCACCAACGACACAGTCATGGAAACAAACAATGAAACAATGAAACCAACAAAGACACAGCCATGGAAACAAACAATGAAACACTGAAACCAACAACGACACAGCCATGGAAACAAACAATGAAACAAAGAAACCAACAACGACACAGCCATGGAAACAAACAATGAAACACAGAAACCAACAAAGACACAGCCATGGAAACAAACAATGAAACAAGAAACCAACAACGACACAGCCATGGAAACAAACAATGAAACACAGAAACCAACAACGATACAGTCATGGAAACAAACAATGAAACAAAGAAACCAACAACAACACAGCCATGGAAAACAAACAATGAAACACAGAAACCAACAACAACACGGCCATGGAAACAGTGAAACAAAGAACCCAACAACAACGCAGTCATAGAAACAAACAAGAAAACAAGGAAACACACAATTCAGGAGACAAACAAAATAAAATAAAACAAAATAAATAAAATAAAATAAAATAAAATAAAATAAAATAAAATAAACAGTAAAAACAAATCCAATAACAAACAAATATCCACCAACAAATATACGTACGGTGAATGTGGGTATAGGAGAAGAGGGGAGAAGGGTGGGTCACGGCGGCGATGGTGGTGGAGAGATGGTATATTTTACGGCACACACACACAAACTAGAATACAAATATGTCTATTTATGAAATCCACAAAAAAGTACAAACACATTAAGAATACTTTTCTGTAATACAATTACAACCAACATTTGAAACTTTGTCTAAAAGACATTTTTAAAAATCTGACAACAGAAAAAGCAGAATACAGACACCGAGTCAGTGTACATGATCTACAAACTAAGAGAGGCGGATACTAAAAACATTCTAAGAGAAGGTGGAAAACATGCAGAAGGAAAATTTTATTTCCTTGGTAAACGTATTTAACAGAAAACACCAAAAACAACAAGATTGAAGCTTATAAATATAAAATGTGAAATAAACACAAAAAAGCATAAAAAAAACACACAAAACCAGAAAAAACAAACGAAACAAGAAAGAAAACCACACAAAACAAAACAAACAGATTCAGAAGAAAACATATGCCTTTAAAGATTAATTGCTCTAAATCCATTACACTAAATCCAAATAATTTACTCGGAGAAGATAATTTGTAAATACATGTTGCAGAATAAAAAATAATCATGTCTACATTTGGATAGGGTGAAAGAATCTCTGTCATCATATTGCCATTGATGATGATGATGATGATGATGATGATGATGATGATGATGATGATGATGATGAGTATTGTGGGTTGTGAAATGAATATTGGTTGACATCATTGACTGTCCTTGTCAATTTGTTACGCCCATTCTGTGTCTTACAGCCTGATCTTGGGTTCTTAAGGCAAATAAACTTGAGTTCACACACCCAAAACAACAAACACGTACACACACACACCTTCTCCTTCAGATCATTCCTCCACTTCTTTTTCCTCACACACACACACACACACACACACACACACACACACACACACACACACACACACACACACACACACACACA
>JAPXFY010000024.1:34422528-34437528 GCA_030674185.1 Monoplex corrugatus
CATAAATTGTTTGTGTATGTGTTTATGCACAGGGCGATGGGGACACATGTCTAATCAATGGGTCTGATCACGATTAGGCCAGTCCATATCCTTTCAACTTCGTCAGCCGGTAATGATTCCCATTCAGATATGAAGTAGGAAGATGTGGGGGTGGGGGAAGGGAGGATAGAGTCTGCCTCTCATTCCTTCCCAGTCATAATCCAGAGGTGCAGATGAGGAAATGAGATTTCTTTTATAACGATTTAATGTCTCTTCATCTCTCTGTCGATTCACACTCACTCGTATACATCCTTCTGTTCGTACATACCAGTATTCTTACATGACTGTATATATGTATACTATGTATGCATTCACCCTCACTCATATACATCCTTCTTTTCGTTCAGACTAATGTTTCTGTAATGACCGTAAAAAAAAAAGATGTATACATGTATACGATCTGCGTATTAATCTCTCACTCTCTCGATTGCTTAGTCGCTCGCTCATTCTCTTTCTTTTGTTTTATTCTCTTTCTCTCTCTCTTTATCTCTCTCTCTCTCTCTCTCTCTCTCTCTCTCTCTCTCTCTCATGCGCACTAGCGTGTGCGTACACGCACACACACATGCACAGGTACACATGAGCAAACACATGCACACACATACACACACACGCGCGCGCCCACAAATACAAACAAACACGTTTAAAGGCGTATGTGTATGGTTAGTTTGTTTGGTCATTATGTCATTGAAGATTACTATGCCCTAAGAAGTAACACCCTCAGTAAAACGAATCAATCATTTAATCAATAGCATGACTAAAGTATGACAGCTGTTGTTGTGCAAATAGAGCCACGTTCCGTAGTACACAGGCAGTAACAGCTTGCAATAACTGATAGGTCTGACTAATTGAGCATGAGTTGGGCCTTAATTTGGTTAACATAAGATAAGTAGGACATAGCGATGCCTGCATAGATTATTCATGTCCGTGATCGTCAACTCACCATATGAAACCCTCGCAACCGCAGGGAAAATAGGCGCTGTTTTTTTTGAAAGTTTGGACCCTATTAGATCTATCACCTAATCCGTTTTAGGAAAAATCTAAATAGGCACGGCCCAAGTTTTGGAACAGACTTTCCAAATTCGGGAAATCCATCTTTTATACAAAGAATTGTTGTTTACTGGATTTAAACACCATTTTTTTGTACTCATTATCGAGCGTGTCTACCAGTGTCCAGTGATTTGATCTCATGGACAAGGGTATACGATGAAAGTATGAAATTATTGCGTATTGTCTTTGGAGTACAAAGGAAAGTAAGCGTTCCGAAGGTTATTCAGTATCTCTTGGGTCGTAAAGGAGTGAAGTGGTAGATCCTTCAACATTTTTTCGGGCCCTCATTATGAGAGCAGTGCTCTTTACCATACTCTCTCTGCTTTTACCTCCATCAACCATGAACAGATCTAGTGACAGCTGGAGGGCTTGGAGCCGCACACGAGGTAGAAAGGGAGCTTGGAGGTTGTTCAGGGATGATTCACCGTGCTCGGACAATTCCATATGCGCATCACCCAAATCTGCCAGTATGTATTTTGCGAATCCCTTGATTCTGCGCAAATCCCCAGGCGATGGCAAGGTCTTGAAATGGGAAGGGAGAGGAAAGACAAGACAGACCTACTAAATAATAAAGCTGACACCACCAGAATGATCAGACCATCACGATGGGCATCGACTAGGCCAGTGTCCTGGTGCAGGCACGGATTGAACTCAGGACACATTGTGTCGGCCGCTGTCTCAACAGCTCTGCTAAATACGCTGTGGCCCGCTAGAGAATCGTACCTATAATCTTTGCGTTATCAGCATGGCGCAATCAACTGAGCTGAGACAGTTTTACCCAAGTCAGAGCTCATGCAATCCAAATGGAAGGCATGAGTCCTGCCTATGAACCTAAAATGAGGATGCATACTGAAGATTAAACAAGAACACGTATTTTGGGCAAAGATAAAAGTAACGATACAAAGAAGATAATACTAATGGAAAGGAAAGAGATGATTACTACTAAATCCGCATGCGCGCTTGCAAATTAGCCAACACACGTATACTCACACGCACGCGCATGCGCACACGTGCATATACACACTCATTAAGATAAACACGGATTTGCACAAATACTGTAGAACGGGCTGCGGAGTTTTCAATAGGGAAAGGATGAAACCAGATGGTCAAGCCATTCTGACAATCTCTCTTTTTGCAAATACAGAATCTCCACATTTTGTACATCACAAGTCACTGCGACCGTAAAGAAGCTTCGGTTATGTAAAACTTGACTTGTATAGACGACAGTGGTAGACTGTCGCAACAGTGAAAACAGATTCTGAATGTTGATTTACAAATTCCAGAGAAAATGCCGTTCACACACCTTTCTCATAAAGCGTTAATTTTAGGCATTTCTTTGGTCCATGTAACCTTGACTTCAGAGATTTACCTATCAAACTTACGCTTTGGCAACTCCTGAACAATCCACATCTTTGACCGCAATTTGGTCAAATGTCCGCCCAGGAAGTACTGAGAAATTCTTTTTCACACATTTTGTTTTCACAGACAGACAGACACGCATACAGACAGACAGACGCACAGACCCCATGAGCTGGCAAGGTCTTGAAATGGGAACGGGAGCAAGAGCTGTGAAAAAAGGGACACCACCAGAATGATTGGAGCAGTAAGCTGGACAGCGAACAAGTCTCCTTTTGGGGAGTGGGATTGAACTCGAGTCCTAAGATCCTCCATCATCCCGTTCACACACACATGTACGCACGCACGTGCAGACACACACACACACACACAAACATACATAACACACATACACACACACACACACACAAACGCATACACACACGCGCGTGAATGCGCATACGCATACGTGTGGACGCGCTCACACACACACACACACACACACACACACACACACACACGCACGCACGCACGCACGCACGCACACACGCACACACACACACACACACACACTCACACTTACACACAGTTTCATTACCCAGCGTCCGACTTTAGTGCCCAGACACCTGATGTAGGACAAACAGACCAACCATCCACAACACAGCCACCCCCTATTAATCCCTATTGACTACGTATAACACAACGTCACTGAGTCATACAGGTCTTTATTTTCATGCACCGCCCTTATCGTGTACTACACTCACTGTGTAGTTGACGTCATCTGGCCCTGTGCGCGAGGACTGACCACGCCCATTGAAAACATCGGGCCCCTGCCTTTTTCAAACAGCTTCAAGTAGCCCACATCATCAATATCTAAAGAGGTCTTTTCCATAGGTATTTACCTATGGAAAAGATAAATTAATCAATACTAAAGTTTGCCTGATCGTTCGGGGTGTGTGTTTTGGATGCTAAGTAGAAACAGCGCCATAAACCTCACCAGTGGGTTTAGCTTGATCGATTGGGTGGATTGTGTTTATCAAAGGTGGGAACATCTGGTGGTCCTTGGGGGAAGGTTTATAGAGGCTAATGTGATAGTCTGATACTGCCTTGATTTGCGGTTGATTTGTAACGTGGAAATAATGTATACATGAAGCTGAGTTATACGTGTTGGTGATTGCTTTATAGTCGAAAAGTCATGTTGTCATCTGTCTCCATCCCGCAAAAAGAAGACCGTGCGATTGTGTTCGTCCGTTTGTTTGCTTATTCATTCATTCATTGTTTCATTAATTCGTGTGTTATTTCCCCTACTTCCGGCAAGGTCCTAAATACTACAGAGCCAAATGACCTGGTTTTTGATGAGTACATGCCGTAAAGAACAAACCTGATAATGAGAGGTTGGTGTGTTTGGGGGACGTAACTGTGTCATTTTAACTTTAGTTTTAACGTTCATTGTGAATATAAAAAAAAAACGCACAAAACAAAACAAAATACAAAACAGTCTTTGGAGGTAAGCGCAAGATAGATTTCGATGCTTCTGTTCTGGAAGTTCTCTAGCCCCCAAAATCCAGAAACACAAGTCACTATGCTACATTAAAAGTGTTAATGTAGACTGTCATTTAAAGAAAAGTAGTTTATTTTGAATTAGAATTGATGAACACCTTTGTCAGTTTCAGTTCGATTCGTATCTCGCACAACATCGAATTATTAGATCCAGCAAAGCGAAGATCGAATTCTAGGAGAATCGCCGCTTATGCTGAAAAAGATCTTGTCAGTCGTGTCAGAGACTGGCTTATGGAAACATGAAAACTCCCAGCATGCAGCACATCACAGATGCAAACTATACAACAACATAGTGGAGTGTGGTCAGCTCGCTTAATAGATTGAGTTCCCCATGTTTTGCTAAAAAGTCGGACTATGTGTAATGTTCTATGAAACCAAATGATTATGGGGAACAGCTTTTCACAAAAACGATTCGTAAATTATGATTTACTTGGTTTGTGACATCATGTTAGGCTTTGCGAACATAGCTCAACGAACATTGCTTTTATGGTTACTTTGACAGTCCTAAGTAGTCATTAACACATAGTAAGTAAGTGGAAACACTGCTTTTCTTGCTGGAAATTTGCGATTCCACCGTGCACGGGAGAAAAAATGGTCAAGACCGGGAAAGTATTTTCCAAAATGGCTTTAGTTGTTTAGAAACATGGTATCTTCTCGCATATTTTCTTGGCTTTGTTACCTTTCGTTTTTGTTTTTTTTTTTTTTCTTTTTCAGATATAACATAAACTAAATGCTGATATTTCTTTTCATTCGCTGTCAGCACCACTTACCAGCGAAAGACCAAGTCATTGTGTCCAAAACGAAAGCAGAATCAAAAAGTTGTGAAAGTAGTGTTAAACGTTAAAATCCCTCATAGAGGTAACGGTAAGGTGCTGACGTATTTCTAACCAGGACACAGACAGGCTGACAGATAAAGGAACAAACATAACCAGATTCACAGTGAGGCGCAGCTAGTAAGAACAGGGAGCGGAGGAAAATACATGACGGGCACGGTAGTCAAGTGGATGAACGTTGGCTTTACAATCGAAAGGTCCTTGGTTCTATCCGCCTGCTGGGTGATGGGTGGAGGGCAGAGATTTGTCTGATCTCCCAGGTCAACATGTTTGCAGACTTGCTAATCCTTAAAACCCCGTCCTGTGTATACTTTTACAGAATATCAGATATGCTTGTAAAGCGATCCTATATGTCATGTCGATGGCTGACTTACGGAAACATGCAAACACCCAACAGGTAAAGCCACCTAACATGAAGACTGCAACAATATGGTGGAAAACAATCAGTCGCCAGTTTGAGAGCTCAGTGCTCTTATAAAAAAAAAATCTAATTATGCATATTATTGCGCAATGAGTCCAACTGAGTTTGGGGAAGAATGACGTCTGTGTGAATGTGTATATGTACAGTTATATATATATATATATATATATATATATATATATATATGTGTGTGTGTGTGTGTGTGTGTGTGTGTGTGTGTGTGTGTGTGTGTGTGTGTGTGTGTGTGTGTGTGAAGTAACAGATGGATGAGAAATCAAATATATCACTGTAAAATTTTATCATTTATTGTTAGCAACAAACACTGGGGAGAAATGGACAGCAGAAGATAATCAGACTCGGTCAGGCAAGTGTTCTGGCCCTAAACTCCTTACGTTCTAGGAGATCCGGGCAGCATTTCTATTCTGCCGTCGCCTGTTTTCTCCCCTCCACCCGGATTCAAACATCTGCCTCCAAGGTGGTCAGAAGTCTCAAAGTTACCTTTGTGACGGATGTCTTAACCAGTTTGGCACTGAACACCTGCCGTATTTAGGGAAATCTTAAGCCCTATGAAGTTCGCTGTTATTCCTCCTCGACCAGCTCCAGCTTGAATTCTGTCAGTTGCCTTTGCCATTGTCTTTAGAGCTCTGGTTCTCTCCTTCCCTCTCCAGTCTCATTACTCCAGTCTCAATGATGAGGATTTCGGCATGGAAGCCGGATTCCTTAAGCTGCTGGCTAACCTGGCATACTTTTCAGTTTTACTGATTTGGGCTTCTTCCATTGTATTTTCATCCGGCACAATGAGTTCGATCATTTGTTTCGAGTGGAACCTTTTGGAAGTTCTGTGAAGAACTCCCATTTACGCCTCCATCCAGTAGACCCTACTTCAATGCTTTAGATGTCACAAAATTTTCCAGGTCACACTTTTCCAAGAAGAATAGCCATTTAAAAAGGCACGCAACTACAGACAAACAGACAGAAAAACAGACAAAATGACAGCGACAGCAGCAAAAGATAACCCTGAATACATTATGCATGCCGCGTGCTACAGTAGTACTCATTCACGCTTTACCAGACTCCAACAAACTTCATGGTTTTAGAGCTAAAATGTAATTGTATTCACAATGAAGACAAAGGCAGGAGGAAATCCGCATGAATATCAATCCCATCATCTTTTTGGCCTGCAGGCTGTTTTTTACGAAAAAGCAAATATGTGTTGAGAGTTAACGTTGGCAGTGAGCAGTTCAAATAGCGCTCGTCATTCATGTGTGTGTGTGTGTGTGTGTGTGTGTGTGTGTGTGTGTGTGTGTGTGTGTGTGTGTGTGTGTGTGTGTTTGTGTGTGTGTGTGTGTGTGTGTGTGTGTGTGTGTGTGTGTGTGTGTGTGTGTGTGTGTGTGTGTGTGTGTGTGTGTGTGTGTAGTTTTTTTATTCGTTAATCCCTCTTGGTATTTTGAGCACATTTCTTTCGCCCATCCCCAATTCTAAAATACCGATTGAACGCGTTGTGCTTTTTTTTTCTTTCGTTTGAAAAGGGACATCGTTTCATATCCACCATAGGTAGTGTGGGTTTGTGTATGTCTGGTGAGAAAATGTGTCGACGACTGTTCGTCAGCTTCTTCTTTTTCTTCTCGTTTGCAGTCACACTTGGAATTTAATCTAAAGGATGAAATAGGTCATCTTCTATAGCGCGTCCAAAGGCTGCACAGCTTCTCCTAAGTGCAGGGGTGATGACCAGATCTGCTCCGTCAGTAACCGGAAACTCTTGTAGTCCTGCAGGATATGAGCTGCTGTCTGTTCAGTTTTTTCATAGGAGGCGCCGGAAGGATGGTAGAAGTTGGTAGCACTTGTTCGTGTGATGGTTCAGTGTGTTCTGCTCATTTCGTAAGGGGAGGATAATGACTTGCTCATGCAATGACAGCTGGTGGTAACAGCCATTAGATAGGGTGCTCTGAACAGACATGATAGTGGTTTTCATCACAGAGAGGCTGATGTTGGTATTTTTATGTCCATGCTCTGCTCCTGACTGAACCATTCTGTCCGCCTCTTCTTTTCCCGGAGACCACAGTGTCCGGGGATCCGCTGCAGTTTTTGTCCTGTGCATCTGATGTTTTGCATTGTGTCTTGCAGCTGTGGCAGTTTGCGGTTGATTGCTTCCAGGACTGGCATGGCATCTGTGAGGAAGACTTATTTGGCTCTCACGGTCTGCAACGTTGTTAATGATGTTTGCTGTGTAGGACCAGGGCCTCAGCTTCGGCTCTGTAGTTTATGTGGTGAAGACGAGTTGTTATTCCTTCAGCTTGTTGTTATCCATTTGGGAACTGGATGTGTACCGTAGCACCTCCTTTGTAGGCCCACCTGTGTAATGGGTCACCAGTCCCGTGTCAATGCCTCATAGGAGTATCTTCCTTTAGGTATGGCCAGAGTCGGGGCTGTCTTGCTCATGTCGCTGTGCTTGTCTTTTGTACATGTAGTGAGATGGGAACTGAAGTGCAAATGGTGATGTTCTTCAGAGCTGTTCGTCTGCTGTATATTTGGGTGCATTTCTATCAAAACTAGATCACAGGATATCTCAGCTCTCGATTATTGTGTCATGAACGAATAGACGTTAATTGAAAGTTATACAGATATGCAGTTTGAGATCCTGATTTGTTTTAAATCACTCACAATTTGGGGGTCATACAGGAAATCACACGAATCTTCTGACCAGGCACAATCTCCAGTCAACAAATCCTGGTCCATTGCAATCAAAAGAGCGTGGACATTATTATAATGAAAAGACGAGGGAATGGATAGGGCACATTGCCCGAAGAGAGCAAGATATCGTCATTCCTTCACTGGACGCCAGAAAGAAACATAAGAGAGGAAGCCCCAGGAACACGAGGCGACAAACAATACGCCGAAGGAGACCTCAAGATCTTGAGACACAACTGGGTACTATACAGAAGCAAGCCCAGAACAGACAGTACTGGGGAATCTTCTTCGCTGAATTGCTTGCCAGTAACATAATGGACAGTAAAAGTTAATCAAAAGAAAATGGATCGTCAGTGACTTATCGGTTGCTTTTAAAGGATCTCAGCTCATGGATTTATGTGCAGTCTTAAAGCTTGTGCCGTGATCATTCTGGATCTTCTCCATCATATGACACCTGTCACGTTAGTACATATGGAATTCATTCCGAGCTCGGAAACGTCATCTTGAGAAACTGAAATTGAAACTGAAAACTTAAAAGGATTTGTTCTACATTTGGTAGAAGGATATAAGAACACACTTTACATGTGAACAGACCTGGTCCATGTGTTGGGTGCTAATCATCATGGAAACACCACTTGTGACAGTAACAATTGTATTAAGGTTTGATCGTCTTGTTCATCATTTTTTCTTTTTTTTTCTTCTTTTTTTTTATGTAGAATATTTCGGATTTTTGTACAGTCACCTATCGTGGATGCAGATGCTCATTGGTTGTTTTGTTGGTTGTACTTAACCTTAAGTCCAGCGTGAGAATGTAGTTCGAACAGTGCCATCTCTTTGTCTCTCAGTCTCTTTCTATCTCTTTATTTGTCGCGTGCACGCGCACGCTCACATACACCTATACGCACAGACACGCACACACATGGATGCACATACACACAGACACACACATGCGCGCACACAGAAACACAAATACACACACACAGATGCATTCACACTCACACGCATGCACATACACACGCGCACGCACGCACGCGCGCGCGCGCGCACACACACACACACACACACACACACACACACACACACACACAACACACACACACACACACAACAACACACACATACATTACGATTCATGTGCTAAAAGAAGAAGCAAAAAAAGACCGGTTCTCAAGTGTTGTATCATATGATGTGGTATTTAATTTGTATTAACTTATGTGGTATGGTGTGGTATAAGGAGTGCCATGAGACGTACTGTTAGATGATGTGTGGTCAAAACTACCAACTGAACTCCGAGCTTTCTTCGAACGAGAGTATGGGTTGATTGTGTGATAATTGTTATGGTCATTGCTTTTTTTCTGATCTCCCTTTTTTTTTTCAGAAAATGGAAAATTGTTTCATGTCGGTCAGGTGTGCGTGTGTGTGTGTCTGTGTGTGTGTGTATGTGCGTGTGTGTGTGTGCGTGTGCGTGCATTCGTGCGTGTGTGTGTGTGTGTGTGTGTGTGTGTGTGTGTGTGTGTGTGAGAGAGAGAAAAAATGTCTATGTCGTTCACTTCTTTATGTATCTTTACCAAATTTTGGTCAGAGATGTGGACTGTTGTAAATTCGCGAAAATACAAGTTTGGAAAGTAAAGTTCCAAGGTCAAACGTCATGTAACAGCACTTCACATCGTACAAGGTCAAGATCACACGGACCAAAGCGTACGTAAGATCGGACCTTTCTGAGGAAGGTGTATGAACAACGCTTTGGCATGAACTTTTCTAACAATACATAAGAATTGTTTTCGTTGTTTTGGAAGTTTACCGTTGGCCTCGATGCACGTCAAATTTTATTTCAATCGAAAAATCTTCATGATCGCAGCGATCTTGAGAAGCAGAAAAAAAAATCTGGAGATTTGCTGTGATAATCCAGCTAACCGCTATTTTCCATACCGCGTCAGTGACGTTGCTCCCATGTTGCTTGCTCATCTTGTCTTTTCTACGGCCCAGCAAACCGTAGCGTCAGTATTAGGGAGTCTACAGGGCCCAGTGCTGTCGAACTAGCTTGATGACCCTGTACTCCTGCACAGTCATTTCGGTGGGTTTATCCCCAGGGGAGAGATTGGACTCCCGCCTCTTCTTCTTCCCGCTTTTGGAAATTAATCTGTCAAGGGAGAGGAGAATAAGTATTCTGACAGCTTTTTAAAAGAAGACTTTTTTTTCGCTGGTTCACGTAATCACTAAGTGTGGTAGGACTTTTAACCCTTTCACCCTCGCATCTTATCTGCCGACTGCAAAAACTAAGTGTGGTAGGACTTTTAACCCTTTCACCCCGCATCTTATCTGCCGACTGCAAAAACTTACCCTTTCACTCCTCACCCTGCAGAAAGTTAGTGGATAGGGTGAGGGAAGAAAACGGTTAACCTTTGGCTTTGCTGGCATGGCTGACAATGCTGGATGCCGACCGATAGGGTGAGGGAATCAGAGGGTTAAGCTTGAACAAAGGGAACTTTGGAATTAGCCAAGCCCGTTCCAACTGTCCAAGGATACTATCTTAAAAGCCCCATACTAACATATATATATACAGTCACCCCACAGTCGTAGATCCAGACAGAGTGAGCGAACCCCAGGTAAGGAGACTACCGCCACATCCTCTCCAACGACTGTTCCCTTATGAAACACCGACACCAAAGACCCCGAGGTGAACTTGCCCCAGGCAGTCATTATGAATGTTACTGATGTTGAATTTCATACCACGAGGTTTCCAAAATACATCAGATAGCGACACAAAGCTCTGTTTAATAAAGAATTATTCATGGGGAAACATTCTCTGTTTTAAATTCAGCGAGTTACTGTCATCAAAGGGAAGAAAATTCAAATGGGGCACCCTTCATAAACAGAAAAAAACTTGGTGTGCCAAGATTATCATCATTTAATGCCATTTTAAGTACATCAAATAATGCGGTCTTCGCTGACAGGCCAGTACCATTCATTTCCTGTACGAAAGTGGGTTGTCCTATAAAATAAACACTCAAACAAACAAACAAACAAACAAACAAAACGAAAGTGGGTTGTCCTTTAAAACAAACAAACAAACAAACAAACCCAAATCGATCAATCCACCAACGCAAACACCAGTATCAACACTAGCGGTAAAACGTTTGAAAAACAAGTTGATATGGTTGATTATTCAAAGTGGACATATTGAAACTTCAGGTTGTATTGCGTAATATGTCTCTAATGTGCTGCTGCAGTTTGTGCTGGCAGCATCTGTTTCATGTTGTTATGATGTCCCAAATGGTATTGCACGACATAACTGAACACATGTCGTGCAAAGCAACGTTGAATGCCTTGTCCATAATAACAAGCCTATAACATTTATTTACAAGTCAGTACTCTAATTTGTATGGTATAATACCTAACATAAGCCATGATACTTCAATCTCTCTTTATGTTTTATGATATATATATGTGTGTGTATGTGTGTGTGTATATATCATTTATATGTGTGTGTGTATATATATGTGTGTGTGTATGTATATATATATATATATATATATATATATATTCATATATACATACATACACACGTACGTACGTACGTATACGCATGTATACATACATACATACATACATACATATATACATACATACATACATACATACATACATACATACATACATACATACATACATACATACATACACACACACACATACACACATACATACATTTAAGTAACATAAGCAGGGCTTGCGAAATCCACTCGCCCGGTCGCCCGCGGCGAGTAAAAAAAACCTGTCGGGTGAGTCAAAATCAAAAAGTACTAGTCCGTTGGGCGAGTGACAATTCTGACCCCTGCAGTTATAATTTATTTCGATTTTTCAAACTTTCCGATCTGCCGATAGATTCCGTCTGTAATGATCGAGTCTGCCAACGTTCGCGCGAAAACGAGGCTATCCAGGGAAAGGCAATTCCTGCTTCCTGCAGGCCTGTTAGTGTAGGGAGTCGGTGCGATACAATAGTGTCTACAGATAAGCGACCTTTCGCCCAATCTGTCAGATTTGGTCAAACGGTTAGAAGCTTCTAATTAAGTACGGAAACCGGAGTCAATAATACAACATATGTAATATCAAGATCAAGGAATGGGGAGGGAAAGAGATGTGAGTGCCATTGTCAAGGAAATTCGAGAGACAAGAGCAAATTTGATGCATCACTTGATAAGATGATACGTCAAAGAAACTAATTTAGAAGGCATAGACGCTACTTGACGATTTTTCTCGCATTATCCTCATTTGTCTCTCAGGATAGTAATTCTAATTGAGTGGATTAAATATTTTCAGTGTTTTCCCCTTCACACTGACCTGCTGAAGTCTAGAAAATGGACAACACAAACACACACACACGCACGCACGCACGCACGCACGCACGCACGCACGCACACACACACACACACACACACACACACACACACTCACACTAAAGATACATAATACTTACACAACAACAAACAGGAAATTTTTTTAAAAAAAATAAATAAACGAAACAAAACCCCAACAAAACAAAGCAAAAAACACACACCAAGCAATCAACAAAAGTCAACAGATACGTAGTTCAGTACCACTACAAACCTAGGCAACCGATAAGGTTGTGGCTGGTGATATATGATTTTCTTTCAAAAGCTGCAAACTTTGTGTATAAAACTGTCAATTGTTCTGCTAGACTTGCTTTTATACCAAGTCTCACCAATGCCAGAATTTCTCACTACTTGTGTTACGCATGTCACACACAAAAGTATAATAATTCTCTCTCTCTCTCTCTGTCTCGTCTTCAGTGGTTTCATACTGTCTCTTTCTCTCCCTCACATACTCTCACACTTTAAAAGTAGGTGATTAGAATTATGAAAGGGGAAAAATATTGCAGGATGACGATGAAGTAATTTGCAAAGTATACCAAACGACCAGTTGGACTAAAATAAACTTTTGCTCCGTAAACAAAAAGATAATGATTATAAGTATATATTAAACTAAAGAACTATCTCTAACTTACACAAAGAATCCACGTAAACTTTGAGATCAATCATCTGCCTTTTACAACTTCGTGTTGTCAGTAGGTCTCCCCCTGTTCACCCCCACCCACCCCCACCCTGATGAAAGTCTCCAGGAAAAGGTTTGACCACCTGTTTTGTAACAATGGCTTAAAATTTTAGGTCATCATCATAAAGAGAATTTGGCTATATCTCAGGGCAACATGCCGGGCTAGTGAAAATATCCGCAGGCTAGTAGATCTTAAAATCCACTAGCCCGACTGGCTAGTAGAAATTTTTAATCTTTCCAGGCCTGCATAAGTAACATACTCAAATTTGTGTTTAATGATTTGCTAATCTAGCTTCGTATAGAGCTTCTTACGATCGCCAACACCGTGCAGCAAGGCACATGTTGATGATAATGCTCAGATCTCTGTTTCATGATACTTTACCGAATGTAATCATAATACTCAGATCTGTTTTATGGTGTATCTAAAATTACAATGATACTTCAGTGTCTGATTTATGGTATACAACGTACTTTCATATCTATGATGCTCCGATTTCTGTTTTATGATACATATCTAACATAACCATAAAGCTCCTGTCTATTTTCTTACAGCTATCTAAAATAACCAAACTATTCCATCTCTATTTTGTTATATATCTAACGTAACCATAATACTCCAGTGTCTGTTTTGTGATATTTGTCTGTCTATCTATCTATCTATCTATCTATCTGTCTGTCTATCTGTCTATCTATCTATCTGTCTATCTATCTGTGTATCTGTCTGTCTATCTATCTATCTATCTATCTATCTATATCTGTCTGTCTACACTACGCACACAAAGTTAAGGATCACTTGCACAAAAATTCATAATTTCAAAATTAGAAAGCCAATGCGTTGAAGTTTGGCAAACATTTAATTCCATGCTTTAGTGATAACGATACACAATTGCCTTCAATTTCGAGCAATCGTTTGGTGTGTACATTTGATCAAAGTGGGTACGTATCGAAATTTGATTTCCCAAAGTCATTGAAATCACAAGACAGGGCATTCTGATGCTCCCAAAAGTTCAGTAATGCGTGTAACCACCATGGCTGTTCTGGCACTCGACGCAGCGAGTCATCGAGTTGACCAGGTTGGTGAAGATCCTCTGTGGAAGCGCCTACCACTCAGCCTGCAGCATCTGGTAGAGGTGTTGGGCATCCCTGGGAGGGGGGTGGTTGCTCCTCATTTTGCGATCCAGCTCATCCCAGAGGTTCTCAATCGGGTTGAGATCGGGACTGCATGCTGGCCACTCCATTCTGTTGACTGCAGACTGCTGCAGGAAGTCGTTGACCACCCTTGCCCTGTGGGGGCGAGCGTTGTCATCCTGGTAGACAGCCGTCGGTCCCATCTGCTGCAGTGTAGGCACAGCCAGCAGTCGAAGGATCTCATCCCGGTATCGGAGGCCAGTCAGGTTACCCTGTACATGATACAAGGGTGTTCTGTTGTGAAGGCTGAAGGCCCCCCAGACCATTACAGAACCTCCACCAAAGGCCACCTTTTCTTGGACAGTGGTGTCAATAAAGCGTTGCCCTGGGCGCCTCCAGACCCCTCAGTCGGCCGTCGTTGTGGTTCATGGTGAAGCGTGATTCATCACTGAACAGGTCCTGGGACCATTGCTGACGTGTCCACCTCACGTGACGTCTGCAGAAGACGCGGCGTGCTGCCCTATGGGCTGGAGTTAAGCGTGGCCGTACAGCTGGGTGACGAGAACGGAGGTTAAACCCATGAAGGCGGTTCCGTATGGTCTGCTGGCTGATGTTGATGTTAGTAGCCACATTCAGCTGCCTTCGAATGATGCTGGAAGAGGCTGTTCTTGTCTGCAGGGCTTGTCGTTCAATGAGACGATCTTCACGTGGGTTTGTCTTCTTCGGTCGACCAGATCTGCGTCTTTCATGGACCCTCCCAGTGGCTGTGAAGCGTTGAATCAGTCTGACAATGACCGAGATGGACACCTGAAGTCGCCTGGCCACTTCTCGCTTGGGAACACCATCTTGGAACCATGCAACAGCTCGTCCCCTCTC
>JAPXFY010000024.1:34445028-34470028 GCA_030674185.1 Monoplex corrugatus
ACTTGGGCGATTCATCAGTTTCCGTCATGAGTGCTTGAGGTTGAAAGCGATCCTCGACCTCCAGTTGTGAAGCAAACATACCACTGGAAGGAAATCCTTGAAGCAATGCAGGCATGATGAA
The DNA here is from genome assembly GCA_030674185.1 of Monoplex corrugatus. Lineage (NCBI taxonomy): Eukaryota > Metazoa > Mollusca > Gastropoda > Littorinimorpha > Ranellidae > Monoplex > Monoplex corrugatus. Next base: position 34,445,150 of record JAPXFY010000024.1, read on the forward strand.
GGAAAAATGGCTGTGCTTTCAGCTTTCCTGCATCCCAGAAGAGCAGCTACTAATCCAGTATTCAGTCTGTGAACTGGACTTCTCATGTTTGTATAGGTGGGGAAAAAAAGACCGTTAGCGCCACGAGGACTCCATGCAACATGAATGATTGTACCTTGTTAAAAAGTCATTTGTCAATGAGTCAAATCATCATCTGCAACATACCACATGGCACAAAATAATCTTGACAGTAAACAAACTGAAGACCTCACGATTAAGTGTTCACTATGAGTACAGAGACTGGCAAGGCCATATATGTACACATATTATGTATGTGTATATATATGTATGTGTGTATATATATCTATATATATACATCTATATCTATATCTATATAGATATACATATATATATATATATATATATATATACATATATATATATATATTTATTTATTTGTATGATTATTTACATCTCCAAAATTTGAAGGAAAAAAACAACACTTATCTTTGATAATAGATATTAGAAAAGTATGTTTTGGGTCCTAAGTTGTCGTACAGTTGTTTTGTTTTGTTTTGTTTTGTTTTGGTTACCGGTTTCTTCCGATCGATTCTCGACAAGTGCTTAGAACTCCTGACAAATTTGGCCGGCTTTATTGACATCAAATTCTTGTTTTAACAGTTTTGCTGCAAGCGTACGCGTGTGTAAATAAATGTGGGTCTCCAACCCCCTTCCCCTATATGTCTACTACATTAGGGTCGGTGGCACACATTACAAAACCAATTACTGAATCACAGTAGTCTGAAGTGGAAAAAAAAAAGAAGAAAGAAAAAGAAAACTCCTAAGCAATACAATACAAAACGATACAGTACAATGCACTACAATGCAAATTGCGTTGTGAATACAATACCGACAAATTGTGATAGGCCTAAATACGATACAATGAATTCGATGGTTGTTTTGTCCAGAAAATACCGGAAAATTGCAATACTGTACAACACAACACAGTATAGTACAATACACTGGAGTCAATGGTTGGTTTGGGTGTCATTTTCTTGAATTGCCTTTGAAACCACCAGCCCGTAAAACTTAAGCGTGTGGATGGATGGAGAATACTTGCATGGGTTAACCATCCCATCCATCCCAATACATCCCATTCTCATTCCATCACGCGTATGTGTGTGTGTGAGTGAGAGAGAGAGAGAGAGTGTGTGTGTGTGTGTGTGTGTGTGTGTGCGTGTGAGTGAGAGAGAGAGTGCGAGTGTGTGTGTGTATGTGTGAGCGAGTGTGAGAGAGAAAGAGAGAGAGAGCGCTCCCGTGTGTGTGAGTGCGCGCGCGCGCGCGCGTGTGTGTGTGATCTGAACCTTTTCTTGTTTACCGCTTTATCTTTATAAGCGCATCTCAGCTGCTATGATAATGAGTTGAAGGGGTGGGGAGTGTTTCATCTGCAAGACATCTTCATGTGGGACAATATTGATCAACCATGGACTGATTGATAATCACAAAGGAGATCATGCCTTTTGGCAGAAGTGGAGAGAGAGAGAGAGAGAGAGAGAGAGAGAGAGAGAGAGAGAATGAATGTGCATGTGTATGTGTATGTGTGACTGGACGTGAATTTGTATAGCTTGGAGTCTTTCATAACATGCGCGTGAACTTGTATAGCTTGGAGTCTTTCATCTTTGATAGAACAAACTCATTGGAACCTATTTCTTTCCTCAGCCATAGTCTTGCCACATGATCCGCCAGCTGTCCAGCAATGTTCTTGTAGTGTGCAGTATGTCTTACAGGCATCAGCTACAACAAGAACTTTATTCTAGCACGCAAAAAGAAACTCGTAATATTGTTCGGGCTTCATTTACGTGCGTGTTGGCATTAAGGACCCGCACTCACAGTTGAAGGGAGACAACTCGTATATGTGTTTACAAACTCGCGCGCGTGCGCGTACACACACACCATTCACACACACCATTCACATCCTACAGCGCATTCAAAACAATGCTGTACGCCTTGTACTCAAAAAGAAAAAAGCTGACCACATATCTCCTCTCCTGGCACAACTTCACTGGCTCCCTGTATCAAAGCGCATACAGTACAAACTAGACACCATGTGCTACAAAAGCCTCAATAACGCAGCCCCCGATTACCTGTCAAGCCTACTTGAGATCTATCTTCCCTCACGTACCCTCCGCTCTGCCTCCGATCCTCTGACTTTTCGCTTTCCACGCACTAAGCTCAATACCTATGGTCCACGAGCCTTCTCTGTTTCTGGTCCACTCTCCTGGAACAAACTTCCTCTCTCAGTCCGTCAGCAACCTACTTTTGTCTCCTTCAAGTCCGCTCTCAAAACTCACCTTTTCTCCTCCGCATAAAATCCTAACCTCACTCAACCCCCCTCTGCAGCCTGTTTCCGCTCGGAGGGGAATCACATGGTTATAATATATAATTGTATATGCTATGCTCTCTATAATTTTCCATTGCTTTTATTCTTGCTTTTATTGCTTTTATTCTTTCTCCCCATTTATAGCCATGCGTGTGTGTGTGTGTGTGTGTGTGTGTGTGTGTGTGTGTGTGTGTGCGTGCGTGTGTGTGCGTGCGTGCGTGTGTGTCTGCTTCAGCGCTTAGATTTGATTTTATCAAGATTTTGCGCTATATAAATATTGTAATTATTATTATTATTATTATTATTATGTATGTATATACATATTAAAGCTGTTTGCTTAATAGCAGAGCAATACAAGAACAAGTGAAATAGCCCATAACTCTCCAGTCAAATATGACTTGAGAAGGTTTGGCATCTGCTCTCTTTGGATGATGTGCCAAATCGATTCATCTCCGTCGTCTTTTCGTGATGATGGTGTCTATATTCTCTTGATTACATTTGGCAAATACTTGTTGATTGGAGATGGTGTTGGACAAGAAGATTCGATTGATTCTTTGTAGGTTGCTTGTGTGGAGGATTGATAGCTTGGTAAGGTCGCTTTCTCTCATCTTCAACTTGGGTTAAGTCACTTTCTCTCATTCTCCTGCATTCTGAGTTATTAAGTAGGCCGGGTGGAAAGAATAGAACTATGCTACAGTCTCAACTTGCTGCTGATGCTGTTTCTGGCGGACCTCCACATGTTGTCCAGCATTCTAAAGATATTTCTGGTTCTGCTGAGACGGTTTCTGATGTCGCTGCCTGATAGTGTCGGATAGTGATACTTTGGTGGGCGAAGTCTTCAAATATGGGTAGATCTGTTCCCTAGGTGAGTGGTTTGGGATGTTCATTGTCAGAAGCTCGTCCATGTGCTAGTGAATTTTGCTGGTATTTTGTGGTCAGAGTTGGTAAAAATGTTGGATCTCGTCTCATTGAGCTTTACTCTGTCTACGGCTTGTCCTTTGGGTAATAAATTATTATTTCCTGCTTTGGGATGAAAGACTCTGCGAAAGAGTTTGAAAGCGAATTAACTATTTTTGTCAATGAAAATTCTTTAAGAAATTTACCAAAATTCCATACCTCCAGGGGCTGATTCATGTCTCGGAATTTCATGCCTCTTGGTCGTTTCTTCAACAGTTGCCATCGTAGAGGATGCCTTTTGTTCATCAAAACTCAGAAGAATGTCGTTTATCATGAACTTAATAATAGTTGATTCTGTCACTCTCCTAGAGTCATCTGGCTTTCTTTTTTTTGTTTTGTTTTTTTGTTTGTTTGTTTTTTTGCTCACAAGAGACTTGTAATATTTTTCTTTGATTGCTTAAACACTTCTCCTGATTCTAATCGTAAATTTCTTCTTCTTTTTGTTTTGTTTTGTTTGTTTTGTTGTGGTTATTGTTGTTTGCCTCTAGCGTAGCGTTTTACAGGTTGCAGAAATTTTTAGTATTCTACTGTCCTTCAGATCAGTTGATTCTAGCTGTAACTTGTGTTCCCCGTGCTTTATCTAACTGAATTAATGCTAACTCGTGTTTTAAATGTACAGACCTTGATTGAAAGTTGTTATTTGCGGGATCATTAGCTAATCATGTACATGTAATCTGTTTCTGAAATTTGTAGATGTGACAGATTCTTCGTTCCTTTTAGAATTAGATGGACAAGTCTTATCTCGGATTCAGTGGGGAAATATATTTTTGTCAATTTGTAAAGTTCCTATTTGTCTACGTAAGTAATGCTGACGTCTTGACCAAGTAATTTGTCTAACAATTCCTTCCTTTTTGTAACAAAATACTGTATTTGAATAGTTGTCGTTAAATCCCCAGTACTGTGGACTTCGCTAAAAACCACCTTCAATAAATTCTGTTGCTACAGGTTGATGATCACATTCATGCAGAATTGGTAGACTTGTTTCTTACTTCAGATATCGCCCACACGCTGCAGACCTGTCCCGCTGCCGGTCAGTGTCCAGCAAATGCCAAATGCACAGTGGCCGGCCAGCCCTGTGAGTGCAACTCTGGATTTCATGAGAACAGTGACAAGACAGCCTGTGTTCAGGGTAAGTGTGTTTATCGCGTATTTGAAACAGAATAGGAAAAAGCAAGAGATACATATTTAGGGTGAGCGTATCTTGTGTGCGTGTGTACCTGTCTGCCTGCAGATGCGCATGCGTGTATGTATGTACGTGTGTGTGCATGCGTGTGTGCGTTCGTGCCTGTGTGTACGCATATGATTGTATGCATGTATTTAAGCGTGTATTGGTATGTGTGTGTACGTGCGTGCGCGCACGCGTCCTTACGTGTGTGCGATTTTGTCTACCTGTCTAGATGTACAGAGAGAGACAGAGAGAGAGAGAGAGAGGGGTGGGTGGGGGTGTGAACAGCAGTACATGCATTCAGTGTGTTGTGTATGTTCTAGTTAAGCTCAGAACAGAAGTGTGTTGATCAGTTCTAAAGCTCGGTGCAGAACGCGTGTGTATTGTTTGTGCATGTGCGAATGCGTTTACCTGTACCTGAATGTACGTATGTATGTATGAATGCATTATGCACGTGTGTGTATACGTAATCATGCATGTTTAATGATGTATATGCCTATGTGTATTCTTTATGCTTCATCATCATCATCAAGTACCTTGCCACATGGTATTGGCGATCATGGCCCTCCATATGCATCGGTCCCTTGTTGCCGCAAGCACATCTTCCACCCTCTCTGTCTCTTTATGCTTAGCTGTATTATAGCCTCTTTAAGCTTAGCTGTACTATAGCCTTCAACAAATCAGTAAGGAATCTTGGTGTTTTTCTAAATGAATAACTAGGCAGAATGAGCAAAATCCGCCCATTTCTCTCTCCCGATGCCACAAACAAGCTGTTTGTATCTTTCATTATATCCAGGCTAGACTGCTGTAATCCTCCCTTAGCTGGATTTGCTATGATAAGCTATCCAAACCCTATCAAATCTAAAACAGTGCATCTCTTTTGTTCTAAGGGAGAGTGAACGGAGCGGTGTAAAAGTACTCTTGTGAAAACTACACTGGCTACCAGTCAGAGCAAGAATTGAGTATAAAGAGTTCGAAAACAGTGTCAGCGTATGTATCAGATCAGTTCTCAGGTCTCAAGAAGCTTTTCTTTTAACTGTGCTTCGGTTTTCACTGACAGTTTGTGGAAAAAAATCTTTCTCTGTTTTTGGCCCAACAACATGGAATTCACTCCCAGTATCTTTAAGACAAAGCAGTTGTTCGCTTACTTTCAGAAAGCACCCTAAAACACATGTCTTTCAGATGAGTGTTTAAAATCATAAACTAATGCTTGTGGCTCTTCTAAATCCAGTGATATTGCACTTGAGTGTGGTGTGTGTGTGTGTGTGTGTGTGTGTGTGTGTGTGTGTGTAGTGGTGTTGGCATTAGACCCGCACTCACAGTTGAAGGAGACTAACTCGTGTATGTGTAACAAACACGCGCATAGGCACACGCACACACACACACACGGCAACATCTAAGGATATGCATCTCACGCCAGTCGTCATGCAAACACACACACACACACACACATGAGCATATGCATCTCACTCCAGTCGTATCAACACACACACACACACACACACACGACACACACCACACACACACACACACACACACACACACACACACACACACATAAGCAATGCACCACCGTCGTACACACAACACACACAACACACACACACATAACATACACACACACACACACACACACACACACACACACACACACACACACCCCCCCCACACACACACACACACACACACACACATACCCACGAGCATATGCTTCTCAATCCAGTCGATCCAAGTCATCTGCTTTTACCCTGAAAACCGGAAAATGAACAGAAACTGTTTACATAGCTCTTTGCATTGTGTTGCAAGCAGCAGAGTACTGTCATAAGTGGTGATAATTTTTTCAAAGATTTATATTGTATTCTGTAGTACCTGCGTTTTTATACAAATTGTCATACAGGTAAAAGCTGTGCATTGCCAACTCATATCACATGAGGGAAAAGATATTTTGCTTGCACTTGTTTTCCTCTGTTGGTCAGTCATGTCATATGTATTTGTATTGTGTGTGTTTGTGTGCATGCGTTTATGCTTATGTGTGTGTGCATGTGTTTTTGCATGCATGTGTATGTGTGCCTTTATACGTATATAAACGTCTGCATGTACTTTGTATATATGTGTGTATGTGCGTGTGTGTGTGTGTGTGTGTGTGTGTGTGTGTGTGTGTGTGTGTGTGTGTGTGTGTGTTGTTTAAATGTATATGTGTATATGTATGCATGTCTTTATTTGTGTGCGTGCATGCGTGTGTTTGTATGTATGTAGACATTACGCCTGGAGGAGTATGCACGGCGAAAGACGCAGCCACCGAGTGTGTAGCCAGTGCCACGTGCATCAACGTGGCCCCAACAACACAACCCGCCTCCCTGAAGTGCCAGTGTAACGCTGGATATCTTGATAAGGCAAACGCCTGTGAGCTGGGTACGTCCACTCTTTTCCCGCCCACCAATATTCAAAGTACTTTCATTAACCCTTTGGCTCCCTCATCCTGTCCATTACCATCCTGCATCATCATTAATGATAGCAAAGCAAAAACTTAACCCTTTGACTCCCTCACCCTGTCCACTACCATCCTCCTCCTCATCATCATCAGGTGTCCTGCCGCATGGCGTTGGCGATCATGGACTTCCATCTGTCTCTATCTCTTGTTGCCTCAAGCATCTCTTCCACCCTCCTTGTCTTCAGCCACTCTGCAGGTCCGTCCAGTATTTTCTCCCTGGGTCTACCTAGTGCTCTCTTTCCCTCCAGCTTTCCCGTTGTGACCAGGTGCTCCAATCCCCTTTCCTCATAAAATGGCCTATAAATGTTGCCTGTCTTTTCCTAATCTTCCTTATGAATGATCATCCTGTGTCTGCCTCCATCAAGACTGTCTCGTTTGTTTTCTTTGCTGTCCATGGAACTCTCAACATTCTTAGAAACCACATCTCGGCTGCCTCAATCTTGTTCCGGCTTTGCTTGTTGACTGTCCACGCCTCACAACCGTACAACAGTATTGGTTCTATATAACATTCAAAAACTCTCTTCCTGATGTTAATTGATAGGCATTTGTTGGTAAGAATACTTTTCATCTTCTTGAATGCTGTTTTGGCTTGGTCGATTCTGCTGGCTATTTCTGATGTGCATCTGCCGTCTGTTGAAATGATCGCTCCAAGGTTCCTAAACCCACCAACCTGTATCAAGGTCGTGCCGTTTGCTGTTACTTTGCGTGAGGGGATTTCATGTTTTTTACTGATCACCATGATCTCAGTCCTCCTACTGTTTAGTTCCAATCCCCCATCCTTGCCCTCCATCCCCCGTACATCCCACAAGGTTTTGTAGGTCTCTTTCACTTTTTGCAATCAGCACGGTGTATCTGCGTACCGAATGCCGTTTATCACCTTTCCTCCAACCCTTAATCCAGGGTCTTCTTGTAGGTTTCTCGTGATGTTTTCGCTATAAAGTGAAAACAGATCTGATGACAAAACACAACCCCGTCTGACTCCTCCTCTGATGCTTTGGAAAGAGCTTATATTGTTTTCTATTCTCATTGCAGCTGTTTGTTCCCTGTACATATTTCTGACCATTCGTAGATATTTTCCATGAACATTGAGTCTCTCCAGTTGGTTGGTCAATTCTTCATGTCTTACCCGATCGAAAGGCTTGGTATAATCAACAAAGCACAAATACAAATCTTTATTCATCTCGATTGATCTCTCTATGATAGTTCTTAGGATGTATATGGCATTAGCAGCTCCCTTCCCCTGCACAAATCCCCACCGTTCTTCTGCCATTTCTCTTTTGATTCTATTCCCTGTCCCCACCATGACTACTCCCAACAGGATTTTTGTTACATGACACATCAAACTGCATCATCATTTAATGATATCAAAGCAAAAACTTAACCCTATGACTCCCTCACCCTGTCCACTACCATCCTGCATCATCATTAATGATAGCAAAGCAAAAAATTAATCCTTTGACTCCCTCATCCAGTCGGTGGATAGGATGAGGGAGTCGAAGGGTTAACACTGCCATCACGGCACTTTTTTCAGCTTTCTAGCACAGTGCGCCGGATCCAGTGTTTCCAAGATGGCGTCTCCGCGATCGGAATAAATTTTACATGTGGGACAATATTGATCAACCATGGACTGATTGATAATCACAAAGGAGATCATGCCTTTTGGCAGAAGTGGAGAGAGAGAGAATGAATGTGTATGTGTATGTGTGACTGGGCGTGAATTTGTATAGCTTGGAGTCTTTCATTATACATGCCCGTGAACTTGTATAGCTTGGAGTCTTTCATCTTTGATAGAACAAATTCATCGGAACCTATTTCTTTCCTCAGCCATAGTCTTGCCACATGATCTGCCAGCTGTCCAGCAATGTTCTTGTTGTGTGCAGTATGTCTTACAGGCATCAGCTACAACAAGAACTTTATTCTAGCACGCAAAAAGAAACTCGTAATATTGTTCGGGCTTCATTTACGTGCGTGTTGGCGTTAAGGACCCGCACTCACAGTTGAAGGGAGACAACTCGTATATGTGTTTACAAACGCGCGCGCGTGCGCGTACGCACACACCATTCACACACACCATTCACATCCTACAGCGCATTCAAAACAATGCTGTACGCCTTGTACTCAAAAAGAAAAAAGCTGACCACATATCTCCTCTCCTGGCACAACTTCACTGGCTCCCTGTATCAAAGCGCATACAGTACAAACTAGACACCATGTGCTACAAAAGCCTCAATAACGCAGCCCCCGATTACCTGTCAAGCCTACTTGAGATCTATCTTCCCTCACGTACCCTCCGCTCTGCCTCCGATCCTCTGACTTTTCGCTTTCCACGCACTAAGCTCAATACCTATGGTCCACGAGCCTTCTCTGTTTCTGGTCCACTCTCCTGGAACAAACTTCCTCTCTCAGTCCGTCAGCAACCTACTTTTGTCTCCTTCAAGTCCGCTCTCAAAACTCACCTTTTCTCCTCCGCATAAAATCCTAACCTCACTCAACCCCCCTCTGCAGCCTGTCTCCACTCGGAGGGGAATCACATGGTTATAATATATAATTGTATATGCTATGCTCTCTATAATTTTCCATTGCTTTTATTCTTGCTTTTATTGCTTTTATTCTTTCTCCCCATTTATAGCCGTGTGTGTGTGTGTGTGTGTGTGTGTGTGTGTGTGTGTGTGTGTGTGTGTGTGTGTGCGTGCGTGTGTGTGCGTGCGTGCGTGTGTGTCTGCTTCAGCGCTTAGATTTGATTTTATCAAGATTTTGCGCTACATAAATATTGTAATTATTATTATTATTATTATTATTATGTATGTATATACATATTAAAGCTGTTTGCTTAATAGCAGAGCAATACAAGAACAAGTGAAATAGCCCATAACTCTCCAGTCAAATATGACTTGAGAAGGTTTGGCATCTGCTCTCTTTGGATGATGTGCCAAATCGATTCATCTCCGTCGTCTTTTCGTGATGATGGTGTCTATATTCTCTTGATTACATTTGGCAAATACTTGTTGATTGGAGATGGTGTTGGACAAGAAGATTCGATTGATTCTTTGTAGGTTGCTTGTGTGGAGGATTGATAGCTTGGTAAGGTCGCTTTCTCTCATCTTCAACTTGGGTTAAGTCACTTTCTCTCATTCTCCTGCATTCTGAGTTATTAAGTAGGCCGGGTGGAAAGAACAGAACTATGCTACAGTCTCAACTTGCTGCTGATGCTGTTTCTGGCGGACCTCCACACGTTGTCCAGCATTCTAAAGATATTTCTGGCTCTGCTGAGACGGTTTCTGATGTCGCTGCCTGATAGTGTCGGATAGTGATACTTTGGTGGGCGAAGTCTTCAAATATGGGTAGATCTGTTCCCTAGGTGAGTGGTTTGGGATGTTCATTGTCAGAAGCTCGTCCATGTGCTAGTGAATTTTGCTGGTATTTTGTGGTCAGAGTTGGTAAAAATGTTGGATCTCGTCTCATTGAGCTTTATTCTGTCTACGGCTTGTCCTTTGGGTAATAAATTATTATTTCCTGCTTTGGGATGAAAGACTCTGCGAAAGAGTTTGAAAGCGAATTAACTATTTTTGTCAATGAAAATTCTTTAAGAAATTTACCAAAATTCCATACCTCCAGGGGCTGATTCATGTCTCGGAATTTCATGCCTCTTGGTCGTTTCTTCAACAGTTGCCATCGTAGAGGATGCCTTTTGTTCATCAAAACTCAGAAGAATGTCGTTTATCATGAACTTAATAATAGTTGATTCTGTCACTCTCCTAGAGTCATCTGGCTTTCTTTTTTTTGTTTTTGTTTTTTTGTTTGTTTGTTTTTTTGCTCACAAGAGACTTGTAATATTTTTCTTTGATTGCTTAAACACTTCTCCTGATTCTAATCGTAAATTTCTTCTTCTTTTTGTTTTGTTTTGTTTGTTTTGTTGTGGTTATTGTTGTTTGCCTCTAGCGTAGCGTTTTACAGGTTGCAGAAATTTTTAGTATTCTACTGTCCTTCAGATCAGTTGATTCTAGCTGTAACTTGTGTTCCCCGTGCTTTATCTAACTGAATTAATGCTAACTCGTGTTTTAAATGTACAGACCTTGATTGAAAGTTGTTATTTGCGGGATCATTAGCTAATCATGTACATGTAATCTGTTTCTGAAATTTGTAGATGTGACAGATTCTTCGTTCCTTTTAGATGGACAAGTCTTATCTCGGATTCAGTGGGGAAATATATTTTTGTCAATTTGTAAAGTTCCTATTTGTCTACGTAAGTAATGTTGACGTCTTGACCAAGTAATTTGTCTAACAATTCCTTCCTTTTTGTAACAAAATACTGTATTTGAATAGTTGTCGTTAAATCCCCAGTACTGTGGACTTCGCTAAAAACCACCTTCAATAAATTCTGTTGCTACAGGTTGATGATCACATTCATGCAGAATTGGTAGACTTGTTTCTTACTTCAGATATCGCCCACACGCTGCAGACCTGTCCCGCTGCCGGTCAGTGTCCAGCAAATGCCAAATGCACAGTGGCCGGCCAGCCCTGTGTGTGCAACTCTGGGTTTTATGCGAACAGTAACAATACAGCCTGTGTTCAGGGTAAGTGTGTTTATCGCGTATTGTGAAACAGAATAGCAAAAAGCAAGAGATACATATTTAGGGTGAGCGTATCTTGTGTGCGTGTGTACCTCCCTGCCTGCAGATGCGCATGCGTATATGTATGTAGTGTGTGTGCATGCGTGTGTGCGTTCGTGCCTGTGTGTACGCATATGATTGCATGCATGTATTTAAGCGTGTATCGGTATGTGTGTGTACGTGCGCGCGCACGCGTCTTACGTGTGTACGATTTTGTCTAAAACTCACCTTTTCTCCTCTGCATGAAATCCTGACCTCACTCATCCCCCTCTGTAGCCTGTCTTCGCTTGGAGTGGAATCACATTGTAATATATATTTGTACATAATATGCTCTCTATAATTTTCCATTGCTTTTATTCTTCTTCCCCATTTATAGCCATGTGTGAGTGTGTGTGTGCGCGCGTGCGTATGTGTATGTTCAGCGCTTAGATTTGATTTCTATCAAGATTTTGCGCTATATAAAATATTGTAATTATTATAATTAATTATCATTATTATGTGTATGTGTATGTGTGACTGGGCGTGAATTTGTATAGCTTGGAGTCTTTCATAACATGCGCGTGAACTTGTATAGCTTGGAGTCTTTCATCTTTGATAGAACAAATTCATCGGAACCTATTTCTTTCCTCAGCCATAGTCTTGCCACATGATCCACCAGCTGTCCAGCAATGTTCTTGTTGTGTGCAGTATGTCTTACAGGCATCAGCTACAACAAGAACTTTATTCTAGCACACAAAAAGAAACTCGTAATATTGTTCGGGCTTCATTTACGTGCGTGTTGGCGTTAAGGACCCGCACTCACAGTTGAAGGGAGACACCTCGTATATGTGTTTACAAACGCGCGCGTGCGCGTACACACACACGCGCGCGCGCGCGCACACACGCACAGACACACACGTGTGTGTGTATATATATATATATATATGTCTGTGTGTGTGTGTGTGTGTGTGTGTGTTTACATATATGTTTATGTATGTATACACATATTAAAGCTGTTTGCTTAATAGCAGAGCAATACAAGTGAAATAGCCATAACTCTCCAATCAAATATGACTTGAGAAGGTTTGGCATCTGCTCTCTTTGGATGATGTGCCAAATCGATTCATCTCCGTCGTCTTTTCGTGATGATGGTGTCTATATTCTCTTGATTACATTTGGCGAATACTTGTTGATTGGAGATGGTGTTGGACAAGAAGATTCGATTGATTCTTTGTAGGTTGCTTGTGTGGAGGATTGATAGCTTGGTAAGGTCGCTTTCTCTCATCTTCAACTTGGGTTAAGTCACTTTCTCTCATTCTCCTGCATTCTGAGTTATTAAGTAGGCCGGGTGGAAAGAATAGAACTATGCTACAGTCTCAACTTGCTGCTGATGCTGTTTCTGGCGGACCTCCACATGTTGTCCAGCATTCTAAAGATATTTCTGGTTCTGCTGAGACGGTTTCTGATGTCGCTGCCTGATAGTGTCGGATAGTGATACTTTGGTGGGCGAAGTCTTCAAATATGGGTAGATCTGTTCCCTAGGTGAGTGGTTTGGGATGTTCATTGTCAGAAGCTCTTGTTTTCTTCTGGCAACTCTTTAGACCCACTTATTGTGCAAAGACGTTGAAACGAGATCTCTCGTCCATGTGCTGGTGAATTTTGCTGATATTTTGTGGTCAGAGTTGGTAAAAATGTTGGATCTCGTCTCATTGAGCTTTTACTCTGTCTACGGCTTGTCCTTTGGGTAATAAATTATTATTTCCTGCTTTGGGATGAAAGACTCTGCAAAAGAGTTTGAAAGCGAATTAACTATTTTTGTCAATGAAAATTCTTTAAAGAAATTTACCAAAATTCCATACCTCCAGGGGCTGATTCATGTCTCGGATTTTCATGCCTCTTGGTCGTTTCTTCAACAGTTGCCATCGTAGAGGATGCCTTTTGTTCATCAAAACTCAGAAGAAAATTCGTTTATCATGAACTTAATAATAGTTGATTCTGTCACTCTTCTAGAGTCATCTGGCTTTTTTTTGTTTTGTTTCTTTTGTTTTGTTTTGTTTTGTTTTTTTGCTCACAAGAGACTTGTAATATTTTTCTTTGATTGCTTAAACACTTCTCCTGATTCTAATCGTAAACTTTTCTTCTTTTTGTTTTGTTTTGTTTGTTTTGTTGTGGTTATTGTTGTTTGCCTCTAGCTAGCGTTTTACAGGTTGCAGAAATTTTTAGTATTCTACTGTCCTTCAGATCACTTGATTCTAGCTGTAACTTGTGTTCCCCGTGCTTTATCTTACTGAATTAATGCTATCTCGTGTTTTGAATGTACAGACCTTGATTGAAAGTTGTTATTTGCGGGATCATTAGCTAATCATGAACATGTAATCTGTTTCTGAAATTTGTAGATGTGACAGATTCTTCGTTCCTTTTTAGATGGACGAATCTTATCTCAGATTCAGTGGGGAAATATATTTTTGTCAATTTGTAAAGTTCCTATTTGTCTACGTTAGTAATGCTGACGTCTTGACCAAAGTAATTTGTCTAACAATTCATTCCTTTTTGTAACAAAAAACTGTATTCTTTGAATAGTTGTCGTTAAATCCCCAGTATCGTGGACTTCGCTAAAAACCACCTTCAATAAATTCTGTTGCTACAGTTGATGATCACATTCATGCTGAATTGGTAGACTTGTTTCTTACTTCAGATATCGCCCACACGCTGCAGACCTGTGCCGGTGTGGGTCAGTGTCCAGCAAATGCCAACTGCAAAGTGGCCGGCCAGCTCTGTGTGTGCAACTCTGGATTTCATGCGAACAGTGACAATAGAGTCTGTGTTCAGGGTAAGTGTGTTTATCGCGTATTTTGAAACAGAATAGCAAAAAGCAAGAGATACATATTTAGGGTGAGCGTATCTTGTGTGCGTGTGTACCTCCTTGCCTACAGATGCGCATGCGTATATGTATGTACGTGTGTGTGCATGCGTGTGTGCGTTCGTGCCTGTGTGTACGCATATGATTGCATGCATGTATTTAAGCGTGTATCGGTATGTGTGTGTACGTGCGCGCGCGCACGGGTCCTTACGTGTGTACGATTTTGTCTACCTGCCAAAGTGTACAGAGAGAGAGAGACAAGAGAGAGAGAGAGGGGTGGGTGGGGCGTGAACAGCAGTACATGCATTCAGTGTATTGTATATGTTCTAGTTAAGCTCAGAACAGAAGTGTGTTGATCAATTCTAAAGCTCGGTGCAGAACGCGTGTATATTGTTTGTGCATGTGCGAATGCGTTTACCTGTACCTGTATGTACGTATGTATGTATGAATGCATTATGCACGTGTGTGTATCGTAATCATGCATGTTTAATGATGTATATGCCTATGTGTATTCTTTATGCTTCATCATCATCATCAAGTGTCGTTGGCGATCATGGCCCTCCATATGCATCTGTCCCTTGTTGCCGCAAGCACATCTTCCACCCTCTCTGTCTCTTTATGCTTAGCTGTACTATAGCCTCTCTAAACTTAGCTGTACTATAGCCTCTTTAAGCTTAGCTGTACTATAGCCTTCAACAAATCTGTAAGGAATCTTGGTGTTTACTATCGGAGCAAAATCCTGTATCTTTAACTTGGCAGAATGAGCAAAATCCGCCCATTTCTCTCTCCCGATGCCACAAACAAGCTGTTTGTATCTTTCATTATATCCAGGCTAGACTGCTGTAATCCTCCCTTAGCTGGATTTGCTATGATAAGCTATCCAAACCCTATCAAATCTAAAACAGTGCAGCGCTCTTGTTCTAAGGGAGAGTGAACGGAGCGGTGTAAAAGTACTCTTGTGAAAACTACACTGGCTACCAGTCAGAGCAAGAATTGAGTATAAAGAGTTCGAAAACAGTGCCAACGTATGCATCAGATCAGTTCTCAGGTCTCAAGAAACTTTTCTTTTAACTGTGCTTCGATTCTCGCTGACAGCTTGTGGAAAAAAATCTTTCTCTGTTTTTGGCCCAACAACATGGAATTCACTCCCAGTATCTTTAAGACAAAGCAGTTGTTCGCTTACTTTCAGAAAGCACCCTAAAACACATGTCTTTCAGATGAGTGTTTAAAATCATAAACTAATGTTTGGAGTTCTTCTAAATCCAGTGATATTGCACTTTGACTTGTGTGTGTGTGTGTGTGTGTGTGTGCGCGCGCGTGCGTGTATGTGTGTGTGCGCGCGTGCGCGCACAGGTGAATGTGAATGTATGCGTGCGCGTGTGTATGCGTGCTTACATGCGTATGCATTTTCCTGTGTGTGATTGTCACTGATAAATTGAAAAACATGTTTGTTGTTATTTTTGATGGATCATTTATGTTGGTGTATTCATGCATCCCATTATGTTTATACAGCATTATAATGTATTGGCGTGGAAATGTTTATGCTGCGTTGATGTATTAGTGTATGTATCTGATCGTTATACCGGATTACTGTATTAACATTGCAATGTTTATGCTTTTTGTAAAGTGCAACGAGCAATCTCTGACACGTATGTTTGCACTATATAAAAAGATTATCATAATCATTATCATTAGGGTTATGTGTGCTCTGAAATCCTGAGCACTCTGGGCTGTATTACTATTAGATCAAGCATGTGAGAATTCCTGTTACGAACGGTGTTGATCACTGAGTGATGTTTGATGCTTGATCCGTGTGGCAATTTTACCAGTTCTGTTATTAGCCATCACGTCTGGCGTACGTTGTGAGCGTGGAAATGTAGATCATTGACGATCGCGTGCCGATGTGGTCAGGTGGGAAGATAGCATACAACCACCACAATTTGGCCTCTTAAACGACTGGGCATTAGTTGTTTAACACGTCGGGCTTTCATTGGAAAGGTCGGAGTTCGATTCTGTCTTGGTAGAGCGTGGTGGGTAAAGGGTGGAAAAAATTCCCCCATCTCCCATGTCAACATGAAGCGCAGAATTGCCACTGCCAGAACCCCCATAGTGTGTGTGTGTGTGTGTGTACATATATGTATATGTGTATATATATATGTATATATATGTTTACATATAATATATATATACATATACATATACATGTTTATACATACATACATACACATAAATATATATACACATATATATATATATATGTGTGTGTGTGTGTATACACAATAGATCAAATATGTTATTCAAGTTCTTGTAGGTCAGTTCAGTGTTCGATGACTTATGGAAACACAAAACAATCAGCATGCACTCCCCCCCCCCCCCCCCCACCCCACCAAAAAAAAAAAATGTATGACCACAAAGAGCGGGAGGAATTCGCAGAGTGCGCAGCAACGTTAGGCCTGCACACTGTGAGCCAGTCATACATGAATACGTGCATTTAAGAAAACGCTGCTCGGACCAAATACAAAGACAGCTTTCTCCTAACCCAGACCTTCTGTTCTTCGTACAGACTTTGCATTGGGAGCGACGTGCACGACAAAAGGCACGGACAGAGAGTGTGCCACTGGCGCAACGTGCGTCAACACCGCTGCAGAGGGACAGGCAGAGGTACTCAAATGTGCCTGTAAACCGGAGTTCTATAAAAAGACTCAGACCAACACTTGTGAAGCAGGTACGTTATCTCTTTCTCCCCCTTCGTTTTTTTTTTTCCACGCAACCACAATGTTTCATAGAAATAATAATATTCAAAGAGAGAGAGAGAGAAAGAGAGAATATGTTGGAAGAGTGTGTATGTGTGTTCGTGTGTGCGTGCGTGTGTGTGTGTGAGTGGCCTTCACGACATTATGTCGCGAAGGCAACGGTTGTGTGTGTGTGTGTGTGTGTGGTGTGGTGTGGTGTGTGTGTGTGTGTGTGTGTGTGTTGTGTGTGTGTGTGTGTGTGTGTGTAGTGTGAGTGTGTGTGTGTTTTATGAGACAGAGAATACAACTTGGGTCAAAGGTCAATCGCCGAATAATTTTGAGTGTACCTTAGCTCAGCATCTTGTGTACTTTTGTGTGTGTGAGTGTGTGTGCGAGTGAGTGCGTTGCGGTTGCGTGTCGTCAGTGTGTGTGTTGTGATGTGTGATGGGGTGTGTGTGTGTGTGTGTGTGTAACAGAGAATACAGCTTGGGTCAAAGGTCATTCTCTGAACAATTTTGAGTGTACCCTAGCTCAGCATCGTGTGTGTGTTTGTGTGTGTGTGTGAGACAGGAGAATGACAGGTCACAGATCACACGCCTTACTCCCCTCCTGTCTTCCCCCCCCCCCCCCCTGTCTTCTCCCCCTTCAGTTTGCGTGTGCTTTGTGCCCTGAACGTTTCGTCGTTGTTGGTGATTGCTTTGATGAATGACGAGAGTGTGTGTCTTGATTTGATTCTTGAATCAAGATTTGGCGCCTCATGTTATAAATATTATCATTATTGTTATTATTATTACTATTGTTATTATTATTATTGTTATTATTGTTGTTGTTGTTGTTGTTGTTGTTGTTGTTTATGCTGACTAACCCTCCCCTCGTAGAGGAACCAGGCTGTGTTTCTGCTCCCTGTTTCCACGTGTTCCTCAGTGACATTTCTTGTGTTGACCAGAGGAAAGACTCAAGTCTCCTTTCAAAGAAAAACCAAGCGTAAATTATTTACACAACTAATGTTTTCTTCCTCCGTTGCCCCGTTTTCAAACTCAGTTGTTTTTGTTGTTGTTTTTTTAAAGAGAATGTTTGATATCGACTAGAGAGAGATGTGTGCCTGTGTGTCTGTTCGTAGGTGATAGTACTGATACAGCTTTGTTTTCTGCCTAAGCTACAGATGTGTGCTTTTTTTTCAATCACTTACACACCTTTATTTTTGTTTGTTTTGTTTTTGTTTGTTTTTTCTACCTGAGCAACATTTTTTGTGCTTTTCTCAATCTTCGCTTCCTTTAAAGGGATATTGTTTCACATCGACCGGAGAGAGGTGAGTGAGTGAGAGTGCGACTGGAGAGAGGTGAGAGAGAGAGACAAACAGACAGACAGACATATAGACAGGCAGACAGAGTGTGTGTGTGTGTAAGTGTGTGTGTGTGTGCGTTTGTGTGTGTGTTTGTGTGCGTGTATGTGAGTGAGAGAGAGGGAGAGAAAAGAGAGAGTAGAGGAGCAATGTGTTGTTAGCTGCTTGCAGATGAAGCTTTACCAAATGTGGGTCAAAATTGTGGACTGTCTAGGAGTCACAAATGTATAAGTTTGGAAGTCGTGGTATTAGGGTCAAAGACTCACAGACCAACAAAATGCCTGAACTCAGCATCTGTTGAGAAAGACATGTGAAGAGCATTTCAGGAACTGCCGGCGGGGTTGCCTTCTGGTCAGATGACCCAACCATTTTTCTGCTTATGCTCAGCCACAGGGTATTTTAACACTGAGCATTGTCAGGTACCACCCCGCCCCGTCCTGATAGTGACCATCACCAGTTAGCTCTGGACTACACATTCGACCAGGCAAGCCTGCCTTATTTCACAGCTAACCTTCATATCCGAAGGCCATCCGCTTTCACTACCTGTGATCCACTGGGTTGGGGATGGTTGTCCCACTACCCATTGGAGGTAGCCTTTCCCATCTCCATTTCAAGGACTTGCTGGTGAAAAGGGTTTTGTGCTCGCTTTAGGGGCCTGACACATAACTGCTGGCAGATTTCGATGGGGCGCTTATGAAATTGTCCGAGTACAGTGAATCCCTTTTGAAACAAAGTCCTGACTGGAGAATTGTAGGACTGACTCAAAATCATCTCTATCAACACACATACACGCGCAACACACACACACACACACACACCACACCACACACACTATCAATCATCACACACACACAACACACACACACACACACACACATACACACACATACACCACACACACACACACACACACACACACACACACACACACACACACACACACACACACACACACACACACACACACACACACACACACACACACTCACACACACACACACAAGACCTATCGATTCCGAAACTCAAATCTTCTAGATCAAATAACCGATTGGGTAATGTTTGGTGGACAAAGGCATGTGAGAAAGCAGTTCAATATAAAAGGGAGAAATTCAAAATCTACATCAAAAGCCGGAAACCTGAAGATCATGTGGAAATGAAAAAAGCTAACATCCAATGTAACAAAATCATTGCTGAAGCAAAGAAAGATTTTTGGGCATCATTCTGCACAAAAGAAATTTCAGATTTCAAAGATTTCCATAAAGTCTGGACGAAAATGAAACAAATGAAGGATGGAACCAACTTACCTAGGTATCCGATAATGATTGAAACATGTAACACATTTCCTTCAGACATGGACAAAGCAGAAACTTTTGTGGATCTGTTTGCTGAAAACAGTAAAGTTGAAGTTTTATCTCCTGACTGCAAACATCACAGAGAAATGGAAGATAACAACCCAATCTACACTGAGCCAGTACCACAGAATGATCTCTGGTTTAATTTTCCAATCACCTTAGAAGAGCTAAAAAACACAGTACTGTCTCTACACAACAAAAAGAGTTCGGTAGGTGTTGATGCAGTTTCGACTGAATTGATTAAATATCTCCCTGAAAACTACCTTATTTTCCTACACAAAATTTTGCAGAAATGCTGGGTTAGCGGAACTGTGCCACAAATCTGGCAAAAGTCTATAGTTATACCAATCTTAAAAACAGGAAAATCGAAAACCGATAAAAACAGTTACAGACCCATTGCTTTGACGTCCCACACAAACAAACTAATGGAAAGATTGGTCTTAAACAGACTTTTACACTACCGTGATAAAAATAACATTATTCCGGTAAACCAGGCAGGTTTTAGAAAAGGAAGATCCGCAGTTGAGCACCTGGTTAAACTTACAACTCGGATCAAACAACAGTTTGCCCGCAGAAAAGGTGTTTTAGCTACTTTCTTTGATGTGAAAAAAGCTTACGATCAAGTTTGGCGTAAACGTTTATTGTTCAAGCTAAAATCTGTTGGTTTATCGGGCAATATGTTCAATTACATTAAATCTTTTTTAGCTAATAGAACAATTCAGGCAAGGGTGGGAGCTAGTTATTCTACTTCACGACGCCTCGACATGGGGATTCCACAAGGTTCAGTGATAGCACCTATTTTATTTAATATCCTTATACAGGATCTTCCTAAAGCTCTTTCAAATCGTGTTGTTTCAGTACAGTACGCTGATGATATATGCACTTGGATGAATATCACTTTAAAAAAGACAACTCCACAGAGAACGCGAAATTACATCAGGAAGTTGTATCAAATTGATCTGGATAATCTTGGAAACTATATGTTGGAAAATGGTCTGTCGTTGTCAGCAGAAAAAACTAACATGATGCTGTTTGATTCCTGGTGGTAACTCAAATAACTTGCCTACTTTCAAATTGCTTGGTGAAGTGTTAAATTATAAACAGGTCGTAAAATTTCTGGGAGTTTACATCACGTCGAAATTAAGCTGGAATGTCCATTTTGATTATATTTTAACAAAAGCGCGAAAAACCTTAAATTTTCTAAAGATAATATGCAAATTACCCTGGGGAATGGATACAAATGTACTGATTCATCTGTCAACAGCGCTGGTCAGGTCTAAATTATCCTACGCGCAAGAAGTTTTTTTCAATGCACCCAAATATTTACTAAAAAAGATTCAGAGCTTGGACTGCAAAAGTCTTAAAATTGCACTAGGTGTACCAACTCATGCTTCTACTCTGGAAACGTACAAAGTTGCTGGAATTCTACCTTTAAACAACCATCGTGAGCTAGCTACAGCAAAGTTTGCAATTAGAACTACTTCACAAGCGGATAATTTTGTGAGCAAAGAAATTAAGATCAGGTCTGATACTGACTTTCCAAAACGAGCAAAAAACATTTCATCACAAATTACAACCGCAACTTACATATCTGGCCTGATCAAACAGTCCAACATAACACTGGATGAAATAGCCGAGAAACCAACGATAACGCCTATCCCTACATGGGAAATGCTAAAGGCCACATTTGATCTCGATTATGCAAACATTAAAAAAGATAATAATGTCAACATTACGCTATCCACAGCTTGTGAACACATCGATGAAAAGTACCGTACCCACCTCCACGTTTTTACCGATGGGTCAGTCTTAGCAAATCAGAGCGCTGGAGCAGCCTTTTATGTCCAAAATTTAACATTAAAAAGTCTTTTTTCATTGGGGCAAATGTATCTATATATACAGCAGAATTGGTCGCTGTTGTTCAAGCGTTGCATTATATAATAAGCCTTCGGTCTGTGTCATTCAAAATAGTTCTCTTTGTTGATTCAAAATCTGTATTATATGCCTTACAGTCTTTTGATACAGACACAAGACCTGACTTAATTATTGAGGCAAATCATCTAATAAATTGTTTAAAGATAAATGGCTCGGAAATCAATTTATGCTGGGTGCCTTCTCATGTTGGTCTTCATGGCAACAACGTAGTTGACAGAGCAGCTAAATCCGGTGCCCTCCATTCTGAAAATTCCATAGAATTACATGTTACCACCTCGGTAAAAGAAACTTACAACTCGCTAGAATTAGCATCATGGATTCGATTTCATGAACATTTAAATGAAAAATTTGTGTCTCAAAAAAGACAAACTTTCAGTTCAAAATATCTGTAAAAAATTGCAGTATTCCTCGTATATCATTTGAGAATAATTGTTATGACATATTTTCGCATTCAACTGAACGCTTTGAAAACAAAATATTGTAACAACGTTTTATGTATTTGCGGCGAACAATTCACATTGTATCACTGTTTGTTTTATTGCAGAAAGCTTCGTTCCTTTTTACCAAAGACGTTTACACAAGGAACTGTCTTGAAACGCATTTTAAAGAAGTAGTATTGGATCAAGTTTTGTTAGTTAAAATTTCAGAATCATTGGTTCACAGTCCTGTTAATGCGTTACTTTAAGATTATTATTATAATTATGATTATTTTTGTTTTGTTTTTTATGACAATTTTTCTTTTTTACATTATTGATGTTAGCGTTGTTCTAGTTTCATTTCTCTGTTCACCTACCATATCCTTTTTCTTAAGACCTTGCCGCTTCCTTTTAATTTTTTACATCCTTACTCTGTTCCCCTCTCCCCCCCCCCCCCCCCCCCCCCCCAATTTCATCCTCCATGCCATTTTTCCCCGTCTAATATCACTTATAGTGAAAAGACGTTAAATCAAGCAACGAACGAACACACACACACGCACACACACACGAGCATATGCATCTCACTCTAGTCGTATGCACACACACACATACACACACACACACACGCATACAGGCACACGCACATATGAACATATGCATCTCACTCCAGTCGTATATATACACACACACACAAAGACACACACACACACAAAGACACAACACACAACACACACACACACACACACACACACACACACACACACACACACAACACACACACACCACACACACGACGCGCGCGCGCGCGAGCATATGCTTCTCAATCCAGTCGATCCAAGTCATCTGCTTTTACCCTGAAAACCGGAAAATGAACAGAAACTGTTTACATAGCTCTTTGCATTGTGTTGCAAGCAGCAGAGTACTGTCATAAGTGATGATAATTTTTTCAAAGATTTATATTGTATTCTGTAGTACCTGCGTTTTTATACAAATTGTCATACAGGTAAAAGCTGTGCATTGCCAACTCACATCATATGAGGGAAAAGTTATTTTACCTGCACTTGTTTTCCTCTGTTGGTCAGTCACGTCATATGTATTTGTATTGTGTGTGTGTTTGTGTGCATGCGTTTATGCTTATGTGTGTGTGTGCATGTGTATTTGCATGTATGTGTGTGTGCCTTTATATGTATTAAACGTCTGCATATACTTTGTATATGTGTGTGTGTGTGCGTGTGTGTGTGTAAATGTATACGTGTATATGTATGCATGTCTTTATTTGTGTGCGTGCATGCGTGTGTTTGTATGTATGTAGACATTACGCCTGGAGGAGTATGCACGACGAAAGACGCAGCCACCGAGTGTGTAGCCAATGCCACGTGCATCAACGTGGCCGCAACAACACAATCCGCCTCCCTGAAGTGCCAGTGTGACGCCGGATATCATGATAAGGCAAACGCCTGTGAGCTGGGTACGTCCACTCTTTTCCCGCCCACCAATATTCAAAGTACTTTCATTAACCCTTTGATTCCCTCACCCTGTCCACTACCATCCTGCATCATCATTAATGATAGCAAAGCAAAATCTTAACCCTTTGACTCCCTGATCCAGTCGGTGGATAGGATGAGGGAGTCAAAAGGTTAACACTACCATCACGGCGCTTTTTTCAGCTTTCCAGCACAGCACACCGGTTCCAGTTTTTCCAAGATGGCGTCTCCGCGTTCGGAATAAATTTTACATGCGCTATGTAACCATCAGGTGTACGTTTGCCGTGTCGTTTAACGGAACCACCGGCGCTAATGGGTACAAAACGTTTAACTGCGCAAATCGACGTCAGATTGAGTAGGAATTAATTTAGAACTTATTGGCACGCATTTTTCTGTATTGAAATCATCGTAAACGTGACAGAGCAGGAAGAAACACATAAATAAAAGTTCAGTGGAGACTTCCAGTACAAAACGAGCACTCCCGGGCTTCATCCAGAGAACTGGCCGTGTTTGATGCTTACCTTAGGGTCCCAAGATGATGGCGGTTTTGAGGTTAGCAGTTCTCCTGTTTGCGTTTTACAGTGTGTTGCAGTGGCAGCCAGGAGATGAAGGAAACAATGAAGATAAGTAGATTTACTTATAAGTAAAATTAGGTCTACACGTTTCCCGTCTCACTTTTACTACTTAATAAGCCCGCACCAAAAGTAAGTAATGTGATTGCAATTGGAATACCCAAAGCATGCACAGACAGTGAAAGTAGTGAAGGATAGACTGCATTGGTAAAGACTAAAAACGCAGGATATGAATAAAATGGGAGGATGAAGCGTGCCGGAAGTCAACTGTGAATGTTAAAGTGCATCTTCAGTATGTTTTGTGTAACCAAGTACGGTATACAACAGACCATCAGGCTTCACGCCATGGGGACGCTTCTTATTTGGGTACGCGCGTTCTGGTTTCTTCCCCGTTTGCGACGGAACCTGTTAGCGACACAATGTTTGTTGATTCATTTAAAACCCCAGTGTCAGGGAATGCGCAGTCAGTGTCTGGAGCTCCTCTGTCCTAGTGTTATTTTCGTTTGGTTTTGTTGTTGTTGTGAACAGTGTTAATGCTGCTGTGATGCCACCAACAAGAAGAAACTGTACTGCTGATGGATCACTTAATGAGTTCAGTTGTAAGTGGTCTGGTCCAGTCCACGTA
>JAPXFY010000024.1:34475028-34480028 GCA_030674185.1 Monoplex corrugatus
CATCATATCATATCTACTAAAATCTCATATGTGTTTTTTAAACAATACAAAGTCATTTGATTTATACAGTTTCGTATGGTACTTTGGTACATCTGTGTTCATGTTTGGAAATCGTAGCTTATAAAAAAAATACGAACATAAATTTCATGAAATAGTTACTACCATAACCATCATCAATATTGTCACCATATTCATAGCATATGCAACAAAGAGACATCTTGCAGTGTATTTGGTCATTTGTTTACTTGTTTGTGATTGTTCGTTTGCACGTTGTAGGAATCCAGTCAAAAACAGGGTCTGTGTTTGCTTCTGACTGGCTCAACTTGATAGCCGCAGACAACAAAATCCAATCAGTAAACAATAGCCACCTGAAACATTGTTGGGTTATTTTCACCTTTACCAGTGGCAATCTTCTGTTATTTTCACTTTACCGTGACAATCTTCTGTTTTATTTTCACCTTTACCAGTGGCAATCTTCTGTTTTATTTTCACCTTACAGTGGTAATCTTCTGTTTTATTTTCACCTTTACCAGTGGCAGTCTTCTGTTTTGTTTTCACCTTTACCAGTAGCAATCTTCTGTTTTATTTTCACCTTTATCGTGGCAATCTTCTGTTTTATTTTCACCTTTACCAGTGGCAGTCTTCTGTTTTATTTTCACCTTTACCAGTGGCAGTCTTCTGTTTTATTTTCACCTTTACCAGTGGCAGTCTTCTGTTTTATTTTCACCTTTACGTGGCATCTTCTGTTTTATTTTCACCTTTATCGTGGCAATCTTCTGTTTTATTTTCACCTTTACCAGTGGCAGTCTTCTAAATCTTGCAGCTGATCTTTATACATACATTCTAAACATACCACGTTCATGTACAATACATGCACATTAAGACTGCATTACATGATATAGAGACTCGACCACCTTAGAGGCACAGGTTTGAGCCCAGGTAGAAAAAAGCGGCGTCAGCGAAGGGGCATCCAGGAGTCATGTTCTGAATCAGTGAATGTAGCCCGACTCCCTTAGTGTGTAAAAAGTTTAGGGCCGAAACACTCGCTTGAGAAGACAGAGGGTGGTGTGGGGGGGACTTTTCCTCTGAGGACCTGCTACTGTCCAGTTCTGCCCAGAGTTTCTTGCTACAGAGTACAGGCAGTGAAATATATACATATAATGTAGAAAAAAATACAAGATACAAGAATTTTATTTAGCCCAAAGCATCACAATGGGAAATTGTTTTGGCATTCGCATTAAAATACATATAGGCACAAGAACGCATAAACACATGTACACACATACTCTTACTCTCTCTCACTCTCTCTTTCACTCCTCTCTCACCCTCTTCCTCCCCTCATCTCTCTCCCCCTCCCTCTTTGTCGAAACAATATCAAAGATAATGACAAAATCTAAATATGTACGGTTAAAAAAGCACATCATAAGAGTCAGATGCCTTGGTCAGGACTTTTAACAATGGACAAAAAGGGCAATACTCATTGAAAAAACTTTGGTAGGTATAGAAAAAAATTTGATTAAAGATGCAACGCGATATGCACATTAAAATCAAAATGAGTTAAATACAATAAAATGAGTATGTAGACTAAGAGGACAAGGTTAAACAAGAGAAGAACAAGAACAGGATTTTATTTCCCCAACCGATTTATCACAAAGTTCAGGGACTCTGTCCGATCGATAGAGACTGAAACCCTTCATTTGAATAAGATTGTCAGGGATATCCTTATGTAGCCATGTTTCCGTAAAGCAGAGAATCGAACAGTCCCTGTAGTCTCTTCTGTCTTGTAGTAGTGATGCGAGTTCGTCTGTTTTGTTCCTTAGATATATAGAATATCGGTATATGCATGTATATATGGCCACATCATATACATTCGTGTACATTATATACAATACATATTTCTTTTTCTTCTTCTTCTTTTCTTCTTCTTCTTCTTTTATTCTTTTTCTTCTTCTTTTCTTCTTCTTTTTCTTCTTCTTCTTCTTGTTTTTCGTCTTCATCTTCTTCTTCTTCCTCTTCTTACAATGATAATAGGAGTAACGACATAAAATATTCTTATATGGCGATGTTCATAGAATATTCTTATATGGCGATGTTCATAGAATATTCTTATATGGCGATGTTTCTCCAAAACTCATTTGGACTTACCCCTTATTCCACATTTCACAAGACAGAGTATAATACATGCACAAGGACTAATATGTCGCAGATATACATACACATCAGAATACACACTTGAATACTCGTGCACATATGAATATATTCCATTATCGTTGTTATTAACAATGCTTGACCATTCATATACGTACACCTTTGGTCATAAACGTATATACGCATGAATGCCAAAAGATCGGTATTGAGAAAGTGAACATGCGTATTGGGTATGTATGATATCAACAGTGGAAGGCCTTCGTGACTATGTACATATGTCACTGTGACTTGTACTTCGAAAGCTTGGGAAAAAAAGCTCTGGGGTCTAGTGTTTACTCTTTCCAGCGGGCGTTACAGTTTATGTATCTATCTATTTGTGTATTCATTTCATTTCATTTATTTATTTATTTGTTTTATTTATTTGTTTATTTATTTATTAACTATTTATTTATAAGCTTATTTATTTATTTAACTTATTTATTTATTAGCTTATTATTTATTTATTTATTTATTTATTTATTTATTCATTCATTTATACATTCATTCATTCATTCAGTCAGTCAGTCAGTCAGTCGTTCATTTACTTACGTATCAAGGGGAGATCAAAAAGTGTTTTTTTGTCACACGTCGGGCATCAAAGCATTTTGTATTTGTATTCGTATTCATTTATTTGTTTATTTGTCATAACGGATTTACAGTGTGAAATTCGGGCTACTATTCCGATGAAAGACATCGCCACATCACAGTGCCACCCATTTTTTAAAAATTATTTTTAGTGTACATGTGTATTTCAATTTACCGGTAGAAATTGATTTTCTAGAGTTTTCTCGGGGACAGTTCCTTGCTTCCCGTGGCACGAAGTGTGTGCTACACACGGGATCACGGTTTATCATCTCATCTGAAAGACCATACTGTACATTCTCAGTTATGTTGGTAGTTTTTTTTTTTTTTTTTTTTTTTGAAACTAACATTTCCTCCCCGTGGGAACCCCGGGGGTTCTTTTTGTTTAGACAGTATTCCCACCTTCTGGAAATGCTGTGCTGGAAATTTCTTCTCGTCTGTCGCTCTCTTTGTTTCTGACGCTCCTTTGCTTCCGGTCATTTCTTCCTATCATTTTCTGCCTTGCTGGTCCATTCACCTATATGTGGTTTGTAAAGCCTCACATACCTTTTCTGAAGATTGATGATTGGGTACTTCTCTTAGGATTGATAATTAGGCACATGCGCTGACTGCATTTTTGTTTGTAAGGAAATGTGATGTGCTGAAGCAATTTTAGTACTTTTGGCCAGCTTTGATATGTGTTTTATTGCCTTTTGTTATGTTTACGTTTGTATTCAAGTTTGTTTTTTTAACCCTCTGGTGATAAATTGGGCGGAGTGGTCAAAATCAAGGGCATATCGTCAGATTGTGTGCGCGAAAGCATTGATATGTATGCTTGATTTTCTTTTCCATGTGTTGTTTTTTTAAACGCGGTGTTTTGTACGTGTAAAAATAATTACAGCCCTGATATAGCTTTGTGCAGTCGTCTGGACTTAAAAGATTAAGAACAAATGCGAACAAGGATACTAACATTACTGTACACTTTGTGCAAACCAGATAGCGCACCAGGCAGTACGTGCTTGATCAAGTACAGCAACGAGTGCGTGGAGGGAGCGGCCTGTCAGAACACAGGGGCTGCTGGAAAACCTGAAGTTCTGAAGTGTGTCTGTAAAGACGGCTTCCATGAAAAGACCCCTGCTGGAGCCTCGGCCATTTGTGAAGTTGGTTAGTGTGGTAGTTTGATGTTCAGTGTTTTTAAGTTTCTGTCATCACTTTTTTTTTTATTACAGATGATTCACCACTTTGAGTTCAGGCTGCTCTCTCAGAGCAAAACACATTGCCATAGTCCCGCACCACCCATTTTTCTTTTTTTTTTCTTTCCCCTGTCTACTTATATTTTTGTTCATCTTAAGGAGTTTTGCCACGGAATTTTACCAAGGACACTCTTTTCATCGCTATGGGAATCGATCCTTAGTGCGTGCTACATACGAACCTCAGTTTATCATCACATTCAGAAGACTAGCACCCAGACCACCACGCAAGGTATAGAGGAGGAGGAAAAAGAGATGTATGTATGACTGGTGTTGAACCCATCATTTTTCGCGTCCTAAACGGGCGTTTTATCCTTAAAGCCACTGTTCCACTTGTGTGGGGTATTCACAGTGATAAGACACCGGATGTGTGAATGTAATGGGTGTTTTTTTTCTAAAGAAAACAGTGTACTTATTAAAATGTATTACAAAACCATCTGACGATTGATTTTGCGCCTTGAATTGAGATCTGAATCTGAGCGAATGCCAACATTTAAGCAAATAGGAATCAGAAAAAAAACATTACAATAGGACCAGAACGTGTGCTCTATATAACAAAACAAGACAGGCGCAAAATTTCGGCCAGCTGGCCTTTGTCAAGCATCACACAACACACATACACACATACACACACACACACACACACACACACACACACATACACACACACACACACACACAACACACACACACACACACACACACACACAACACACACACACACACACACACACACAACACACAAATACATAAAACACAAAGACCATACCACAAACACACACAATACACACAACAACATACAACACACTCCACACATCATAATTTCATACCTACAAACACACACACACATACAATACATACACACACACACACACACACACACAACAAACACACTAACAATACATACACACCACACACACACCACACACACACATACATACACACACACACACACACACACATACACACACACACACACACACACACACACACACACACACA
>JAPXFY010000024.1:34485028-34500028 GCA_030674185.1 Monoplex corrugatus
ATCTTTACACAAATGACAACTGAGTTACTTTGTAAGACTTCAGCACTGAGCACAAAAACACTTGACACAATGGACAGCTGAGTCACTTGATATGACATCAGCACTGAGCACAAAAACAACACAAGAGAAAAAAAAGAAAACAGTCACATGATACGACATCAGCAGTGAACACAAAGAAGAGCAGCGTCATGTGAGATTAACATCAGCTGTGAGCACAAATACACAGCATACAGGACAGTTGAATCACGTGATATGACGTCAGCAGTGAGCATAAAGATACTTAGTACAATGGACAGTTGTGTCACGTGATATGACATCAGCAGTGAGCACAAAGACAACACACTAGACAGTTGAGTAGCGTGATATGACGTCAGCAGTGAGCACAAAGACAGCACAATGGACGGTTGAGTCATGTGATATGACGTCAGCAGTGAGCACAAAGACACTTAACATACTAGACAGTTTAGTCACGTGATATGACGTCAGCATTGAGCGCAAAGACAGCACAATGGACAGCTGAGTCACGTGAGAACACATGAGCAGTCAGCACAAAGAAACTTTACGCAATGGAGAGCTGAGTCACGTGAGGCGTCATCACCAGTAAGCACAAAGATACTTAGCATATAGAACAGCTGAGTCACGTGATATGACATCAGCAGTGAGCACAAAGATACTTATCTCACTAGACAGTTGAGTCACATGATTTTACATCAGCAATGAGCACAAAGATACTTAGAATAAAGAACAGCTGAGTCACGTGGTATGACATCAGCAGTGAGCACAAAGATACTTATCTCACTAGACAGTTGAGTCACATGATTTTACATCAGCAATGAGCACAAAGATACTTAGCACAAAGAACAGCTGAGTCACGTGACATGACATCAGCACTGAGCACAGACACTTAGCACAATGGAAAATTGAATCACATGACACCTCACCGCAAGGGAGTTGATGGGTGGGTTTTTTTTTTATCGTTTATGTATGCTTTTCTTTTCTTTTCCTCTTTCTTCTTGTTCCTCTTCTTCTTCTTCTTCTTCTTCTTCTTCTTCTTCTTCTTTTTTATCGCCTTCTCTTCCATGTGTTTGTATTGAAAAGTTTTGGTGGGTGAGGATTGACTCACTGTTAGCTTGCTAGCTTTGATAACTGATGAACTTTATGAATGGATGGTTCTTGCCAAAATAGTATATCTGTCGTCTTTATTCCTTTTGTGATGCACCATTGGCAAGTAGCCCTCGAATATGATGTGAAAAAAACTGTTCATTTAATAACAATTATTTGTAATTAAGAAATCAGTCAGTGAGTGACTCAGATAATAAGTCAGTATTAGGTAATCAATCAGTCAGATAATTCAGTCAGTCAATAAGAGCAATCAGTCAATCAATTAGTAGTAGTATTCTACAAATTAATCATCCATACAGTAATGATTTAATTTTTGGTTGGATTGATGGATGGATGCACAGGGTTAGGGGGTGATGGAGTTGTTCAAATATAGTGTTGGTATTCACTGGGGAACTGTGCTTTTTTCTGGCTGTTTATGATTATCTGTGTTTTTGAGTGAGTGTGTTTTGTTTTGTTTTGTTTTGTTTTATTTTGTTGTGTTTTTTCTTTTCTTTTCTCTTTCCCCATTTCTTATGCCATATTCATGGCCACAGAATCTGGGACAATTTTTCCCGATGCTGTGATGATGACGATGGGAAAGATACTCGTGATGTGCTGTGGAGTTTCATCTAGGATTGAGACTGCGTGACAAGCTGTACTCTGTGCTTACTATCATAACATGTACTGGTACCAACCAAACCCGAGAGATACAAGCACCTACGGTGTTGGTCGGAAGATTTGAGCAACATACCGAATGACCCATCCATGAATATTTTGACGACACTCGACAGTGTGATCCAGGTCTTTTCCTGATGAGCCCATAGCACGCTCAGCTGTGTTTTGGAGCTGGTCAGTGCCGAAAAATCCCACGGTAATTTTGACAGAACTGGGGGGAATCGAATCGACAGTCTTCCAGTCGGTGGTCCGTTGCGCTGACCACTGCACTACGGCAGTTGTATTATTAGTGATTGGGTGGATTGATAAGATAGACAGATGGGCCAGTAGAATAAGGTGGGGAGGAAATGGTACACTATATCTACGTCCAGTTGTTTATGATTGTGCTTTGAGTTATCAGATGGTTGGATGATTGGTTGTAAAGGAGAAATGGGTGAATGGACGGATGGATAGAGGGATGAATAGGTGGATGAATGGATGAATGTGTGAACAGTTGAACTTTTCGGTAATTAATTGGACGGGTGTATGTATGGCTACTCGTAGTTAGATGGATGGATATCAGGTTGGATAGATGGATGGGTGGACAGTTGGACGAATGGATAGTTGGATGGATGGGTGGGTGAGCAGATGCATGGGTGGAGGATGGGTGAATAGGTGGTTTGATGGAAATGGACACTTGGATGGATAAATGGATGTTTGAATAGATGAATTGTTTGATGGATGGATGAATGGATGTTTTAATAGATGACTAGTTTGATGGATGAATGAACAGATGACTACTTGGAAGGATGGATTGACAGATGTTTGGATGGATGGATGGATGTATAGGTGAATGGATGGGTGGGGGGGGGACGGATGAATGCTTGGATGGACACGTCTTCGTTTGAATGAATGGAATGGATGAATAGTTTGAGAGATAGATGGATGGATGGATGCAGAGAGAGAGTTAGTAAGGGTAGTACTACGGACAGTCGAGAGTTAGTAAGGGTAGTACTACGGACAGTCAGTCGAATAGATGGAGAGTCAGGTATGTGGATGGATGGATGGATGGATAGATAAATGATGCATTGATGGATGAATAAATGATGGATGGATCGTCTGTGGACAGGACGGTGGAGGCCCTGGGAACATGCTTGTCAGCAGCTAAGGCCAGCTGCACTGCGTCACCTGCCGACAAAATATACACACTGGCCGACACCTTGATGACTAACACCAACCAGAACCTGTCCTGTGGTAAGTACCAACACCTTGATGAGTAACACTAACCAGAACCTGCCCTGTGGTAAGTACCAACACCTTGATGAGTAACACCAACCAGAACCTGTCCTGTGGTAAGTACCAACACCTTGATGAGTGACACCAACCAGAACGTGTCCTGTGGTAAGTACCAACACCTTGATGAGTAACACTAACCAGAACCTGTCCTGTGATAAGTGCCAACACCTTGATGAGTAACACCAACCAGAACCTGTCCTGTGATAAGTGCCAACACCTTGATGAGTAACACCAACCAGAACCTGTCCTGTGATAAGTGCCAACACCTTGATGAGTAACACTAACCAGAACCTGTCCTGTGATAAGTGCCAACACCTTGATGAGTGACACCAACCAGAACCTGTCCTGTGATAAGTGCCAACACCTTGATGAGTAACACCAACCAGAACCTGTCCTGTGATAAGTGCCAACACCTTGATGAGTGACACCAACCAGAACCTGTCCTGCAGTAAGTGCTAACACTTTGTTGACTAATACCAGCCAGAACATGTCCTTTGGTAATTGCTAACACCTTGATGGCTAATACCAACCAGAACCTGTCCTATGGTAAGTGCTAACACCATGGCTAACACCAGCTACAATATGTCCTGTGGTAAGCTCTAACACCTTCATGGCTAACACCAACCACATCATGTACCGTGGTAAGCGCTAACACCTTCATGGCTAACACCAACAAGAACCAGTCCCAAGTACCAACATCCTGATGACCAACACCAACCAGAACCTGTCCTGTGGTAAGTGCTAACACCTTCATAGCTAACACCAACTACAATCTGTCCTATGGTAAGCGCTAACATCTTCATGGCTAACACCAGCCACAACATGTCCTGTGGTAAGCGCTAACACCTTCATGGCTAACACCAGCCACAATATGTCCTGTGGTAAGCGCCAACACCTTCATGGCTAACACCAACCACAACCTGTCCTGTGGTAAATACCAACACCTTCATGGCTAACACCAACCACAACCTATCCTGTGGTAAGTGCTAACACCTTCATGGCTAACATCAACCCACAACATGTACTGTGGTAAGTGCTAACACCTTCATGGCTAACACCAACCACAACCTGTCCTGTGGTAAGTACCAACACCTTCATGGCTAACACCAACCACAACCTATCCTGTGGTAAGTGCTAACACCTTCATGGCTAACACCAACCACAACATGTCCTGTGGTAAGTACCAACACCTTCATGGCTAACACCAACCACAACCTATCCTGTGGTAAGTGCTAACACCTTCATGGCTAACACCAACCACAACATGTCCTGTGGTAAGTGCTAACACCTTCATGGCTAACACCAACCACAACCTGTCCTGTGGTAAGTGCTAACACCTTCATGGCTAACACCAACCACAACCTGTCCTGTGGTAAGTGCTAACACCTTCATGGCTAACACCAACCACAACCTGTCCTGTGGTAAGTGCTAACACCTTCATGGCTAACACCAACCACAACATGTCCTGTGGTAAGTGCTAACACCTTCATGGCTAAAACCAACTACAACAACATGTCCTGCAGTTAGTGTACTCTTTCACACGCGTGCCTGTGCATGAACATACATACGCATGCACACACTTACATTCGTGCAGGAGTACTCGCACATTTACGTACACATATGTGTAAACAAACACGCACGAACGTGCACGCGCACAAACACCCAGATATATCCACCCACCCACAAATAGTCAGGGCCGAAATTTGAGTCTGAGTTTGAATCACGAACACAAAATGTGTTGTGAAAGATTGATCAAAGAACGTCAAGAATAATAGTTCCAAACATGTTACGTCGCATTACAAGAACACCATTGGAAGACAAAACATAAGTGACATAATAATTGAAAAACGCTGTTGGAAGTCAGACTGTAGTGACATAATAGCTAAAGAACGTTGTTGGAAGTCAGACTGTAGTGACATAATAGCTAAAGAACGCTGTTGGAAGTCAGACTGTAGTGACATAATAGCTAAAGAACGCTGTTGGAAGTCAGACTGTAGTGACATAATAGCTAAAGAACGCTGTTGGAAGTCAGACTGTAGTGACATAATAGCTAAAGAACGCTGTTGGAAGTCAGACTGTAGTGACATAATAGCTAAAGAACGCTGTTGGACGTCAGACTGTAGTGACATAATAGCTAAAGAACGCTGTTGGAAGTCAGACTGTAGTGACATAATAGCTAAAGAACGCTGTTGGAAGTCAGACTGTAGTGACATAATAGCTAAAGAACGCTGTTGGACGTCAGACTGTAATGACATAATAGCTAAAGAACGCTGTTGGACGTCAAATTGTAGTGACATAATAGCTAAAGAACGCTGTTGGACGTCAAATTGTAGTGACATAATAGCTAAAGAACGCTGTTGGACGTCAAATTGTAGTGACATAATAGCTAAAGAACGCTGTTGGACGTCAAATTGTAGTGACATAATAGCTAAAGAACGCTGTTGGACGTCAAATTGTAGTGACATAATAGCTAAAGAACGCTGTTGGACGTCAAATTGTAGTGACATAATAGCTAAAGAACGCTGTTGGACGTCAAATTGTAGTGACATAATAGCATAAGAACGCTGTTGGAAGTCAAATTGTAGTGACATAATAGCTAAAGAACGCTGTTGGACGTCAGATTGTAGTGACATAAAAGCTAAAGAACGCTGTTGGACGTCAAATTGTAGTGACATAATAGCTAAAGAACGCTGTTGGACGTCAAATTGTAGTGACATAATAGCTAAAGAACGCTGTTGGAAGTCAAATTGTAGTGACATAATAGCTAAAGAACGCTGTTGGACGTCAAATTGTAGTGACATAATAGCTAAAGAACGCTGTTGGAAGTCAGACTGTAGTGACATAATAGCTAAAGAACGCTGTTGGAAGTCAGACTGTAGTGACATAATAGCTAAAGAACGTTGTTGGAAGTCAGACTGTAGTGACATAATAGCTAAAGAACGTTGTTGGAAGTCAGACTGTAGTGACATAATAGCTAAAGAACGCTGTTGGACGTCAGACTGTAGTGACATAATAGCTAAAGAACGCTGTTGGACGTCAGACTGTAGTGACATAATAGCTAAAGAACGTTGTTGGACGTCAGACTGTAGTGACATAATAGCTAAAGAACGCTGTTGGACGTCAGACTGTAGTGACATAATAGCTAAAGAACGCTGTTGGAAGTCAGACTGTAGTGACATAATAGCTAAAGAACGCTGTTGGAAGTCAGACTGTAGTGACATAATAGCTAAAGAACGCTGTTGGACGTCAAATTGTAGTGACATAATAGCTAAAGAACGTTGTTGGAAGTCAGACTGTAGTGACATAATAGCTAAAGAACGCTGTTGGAAGTCAGACTGTAGTGACATAATAGCTAAAGAACGCTGTTGGAAGTCAGACTGTAGTGACATAATAGCTAAAGAACGCTGTTGGACGTCAGACTGTAGTGACATAATAGCTAAATAACGCTGTTGGACGTCAGACTGTAGTGACATAATAGCTAAAGAACGTTGTTGGAAGTCAGACTGTAGTGACATAATAGCTAAAGAACGCTGTTGGAAGTCAGACTGTAGTGACATAATAGCTAAAGAACGCTGTTGGACGTCAGACTGTAGTGACATAATAGCTAAAGAACGCTGTTGGACGTCAGACTGTAGTGACATAATAGCTAAATAACGCTGTTGGACGTCAGACTGTAGTGACATAATAGCTAAAGAACGCTGTTGGAAGTCAGACTGTAGTGACATAATAGCTAAAGAACGTTGTTGGACGTCAGACTGTAGTGACATAATAGCTAAAGAACGCTGTTGGACGTCAGACTGTAGTGACATAATAGCTAAAGAACGCTGTTGGAAGTCAGACTGTAGTGACATAATAGCTAAAGAACGCTGTTGGAAGTCAGACTGTAGTGACATAATAGCTAAAGAACGCTGTTGGACGTCAGACTGTAGTGACATAATAGCTAAAGAACGCTGTTGGAAGTCGGACTGTAGTGACATAATAGCTAAAGAACGCTGTTGGAAGTCAAATTGTAGTGACATAATAGCTAAAGAACGCTGTTGGAAGTCAAATTGTAGTGGCCTGATGATTGGAGAACTGGCTTAGGAAACTGACAGGTTCCAAGTTCAGCTCCAATTCAGATTCTCCATCCCATCCACTAGACCGTGTGTGATGGTCTGGATGCTAGACTTTGGATGAGATCGTTTTCCGATATCATGTACGCAGACCTACAGACATATTAGAGTAAAAAATGAAGAAGCATAATAAGAATAAGAAGAAAATGAAGAAGAATTGAGTGGTGCTTCACTGTGACGACATACAACCCCCAAAATGAGAGCAGGAATAAACTTTGAGGATAATCTAGAATCTGGTTTTTGGACTGTACCATATATGTGGTTAATCGCGTGTTTATGAAGGAATGTCCTCAAGAACTCTGGATCAGAGCTGACACTGTTGAGCTCTACCAAACTGATCCAGCAGCAGTGCAGTTTTCTTTGGTGAGTGGCCCTATGGTGGTTTGATATCATTGGCTCCCACAGACTTCCTGGCACTGGGACTTCGACTGCATGTTCTTTGGTTTCTCAGTGTCTTGAAAGGCAGGAATGTATGGCATGAGATCAACGCCACCAATGTAGAAGAAAGAGGAGCAAAAAAATTCAAATGGATAAAATGAACTATGTGAATAAGTAGACAGATATATGAAACCAGACCAACAAACACAACAGCTCACTTGAAAACACTTGTTTTGTTGTTGTTGTTGTTGCTGCTGCTGTTTTTCTTTGATGATCAGGGATTGTGGACTGAAAGACCAGGTGATGCAGCTCTTGGAGCAGGAGGGGTTTGACCACAGTCTTACACAGCGTGGCACGCTCTTATTAACAAAAACAAAATCATGTTTATGTGCACTCCTGTCTCAAGTCTTTTACATCTGTTCGTTGTCTGTTTGTCAAGTGTGTCTGTGTAGGTCTGCACAGGCTAGTTTCTGTTTCAGTTTCTCAAGATGACGTCTCCGCGCTCAGAATGAATTCCATGTGCACTAACGTCACAGGTGCCATGTGATAGAGAAGATTCAGAATGATCACGGCACAAGCCTTAAGCCTGCACATAAACTCTTGAGCTGGCCAGGTCCTGAGGTCTTACTTAGGTAATTCCATAACCCTGGGGTCGTAGGGGAATGAGGTGACAAAGACCTCAACTTTTCCCGGGCCAGCACCACAAGGGCGGCGCTCATCCACACAGGCTTGATACTGGACCAAAAAACAAACTCTTTTTTTTAATTTTTGGTGGTCTCATATTAATGGCCACAGAATCGGGGATCATGATGCCATGGAGTTCCATCTGAGATTGCGACTGTGTCACAAGGCGGTAGTTTACGCTTACTGTCATGGTATATCCTGCGTCTGTCAGGCCCAAAAGATACAGACACGTACCGTATTGGTCAGGACATTTGAGCCACACTGTCATTGCCTCAGTTACCTACCAGTAAGTGGTTAAGACTCAACTGTGTGGTCCCAGTCTTCCCAGTGAGCATATTTGGCTTTGGGTAGGAGTTGGTTGGGGCCAAAAAATCCTACAGTGATTTTGACCTGCTGGTGGAATTGGAACCCACAACCTTCCAGCCAGTGGCCTTTGCTCTCACCATTGCATTACAGACCAACAAAAACTGCATGCATGCAGCTTTCAGTCCCGGGACGCCAGCAGTGAATGGGTACCTGGTCTCTGAGTAGGTTTGGAGAAGGTAATGCAGTGAGGGAGAGGAGATGGGCATAGCGCTTAAAATGCCGGTCCTGAGAAAAGTTTACGTCTGTACCACCTCGTTCCCCCATTACCACAAAGTTATGGGACAGCCTCTACCATGTGACAACCTGGAGTGTCTGCGTGAATCTGTTATAGGACAGCCTTCACCATTACCTGTCTGTGTATCTGCCTATCTGTCAAAGGACAGCTTTTGCCATTATATGTGTTTTTGTGTGTATCTGCCTGTCTGTCAGATGTTATGAGAAAGCCTTTACCATTACCTGTGTCTGTGTGTGTGTCTCTCTCTGTGTCTGTGTATCCATGTGTTTCTGTGTCTGTGTATCTGTCTGTGCCTGTGTATCTGTCGCCATGTCTGTGTATCTGTATCTGTCGCTATTCGTGTGTATATGTGTGTGCATTTGTCTCTGTGTCTGTCTGTGTCTGTGTATCTGTCGCTACGTCTGTGTATCCATCTGTCGCTGTGCCTGTGTGTCTGCCTGTCTGTCTCAGTGTGTCTGTGTGTGTCTCTTTCTGTCTGTCGCTGTGTCTGTGTATCCATCTGTCTGTGTATTTGTGTCTGTGTATCTGTCTGTCCTTGTGTCTGTGTGTCTGTCATTGTGTCTGTGTATCTGTCTTTGTGTATCTGTGTCTGTGTATCTGTTGCTGTGTCATTATGTCTGTGTATCAGTCTGCCTCTGTGTCTGTGTGTCTGTCTGTCATTGTGTCTTTGTATCTGTTTCTGTGTCTGTGGGTGTCTGTGTATCTCTATGTCTATGTATTTGATTCTCTGTGTGTCTGTGTATGTGTCTATGTATTTGTCTGCCTCTGTGTCTGTGTATCTGTCTGTCATTGTGTCTGTGTATGTCATTACATGTATATCTGTGCATCTCTGTGTCTGTGTATCTGTCATTACATGTATATCTGTGCATCTCTGTGTCTGTGTATCTGTCATTACATGTATATCTGTGCATCTCTGTTCTCTGTGTCTGTGTATCTGTTATTGTGTGTCTGTCTCTGTGTCTTTGTGTCTGTCAGTCATTGTGTCTATGTATTTGTCTGCCTCTGTGACTTTGTATCTGTCAGTCATTGTGTCTATGTATTTGTCTGCCTCTGTGTCTTTGTATCTGTCAGTCATTGTGTCTATGTATCTGTCTGCCTCTGTGTCTTTGTATCTGTCAGTCATTGTGTCTGTGTATTTGTCTGCCTCTGTGTCTTTGTATCTGTCAGTCATTGTGTCTATGTATTTGTCTGCCTCTGTGTCTTTGTATCTGTCAGTCATTGTGTCTATGTATCTGTCTGTCCGTCTGTGTCTTTGTATCTGTCAGTCATTGTGTCTGTGTATTGTCTGCCTCTGTGTCTTTGTATCTGTCTGTCGTTGTGTCTATGTATCTGTCTGTCTTGTGTCTGTGTATCTGTCTGTCATTGTGTCTATGTATTGTCTGTCTGTGTCTGTGTATCTGTCTGTCATTGTGTCTGTGTATCTGTCTGTCGTCTGTGTCTGTGTATCTGTCTGTCATTGTGTCTGTGTATCTGTCTGTCATTGTGTCTGTGCATATGTCTGTCATTGTGTCTGTGTATCTGTCTGTCTTGTGTCTGTTGTATCTGTCTGTCATTGTGTCTATGTATCTGTCTGTCTTGTGTCTGTGTATCTGTCTGTCGTTGTGTCTATGTATCTGTCTGTCTTGTGTCTGTGTATCTGTCTGTCGTTGTGTCTATGTATCTGTCTGTCGTTGTGTCTGTGTATCTGTCTGTCGTTGTGTCTGTGTATCTGTCTGTCTTGTGTCTGTGTATCTGTCTGTCGTTGTGGGTCTGTGTATCTGTCTGTCGTTGTGTCTGTGTATCTGTCTGTCATTGTGTCTGTGTATCTGTCTGTCATTGTGTCTGTGTATTGTCTGTCGTTGTGTCTGTGTATCTGTCTGTCATTGTGTCTGTGTATCTGTCTGTCTTGTGTCTGTGTATCTGTCTGTCGTTGTGTCTTGTATCTGTCTGTCATTGTGTCTGTGTATCTGTCTGTCGTTGTGTCTGTGTATCTGTCTGTCGTTGTGTCTGTGTATCTGTCTGTCATTGTGTCTGTGTATCTGTCTGTCGTTGTGTCTGTGTATCTGTCTGTCGTTGTGTCTGTGTATCTGTCTGTCGTTGTGTCTGTGTATCTGTCTGTCATTGTGTCTGTGTATCTGTCTGTCATTGTGTCTGTGTATCTGTCTGTCGTTGTGTTGTGTATTGTCTGTCGTTTGTGTCTGTGTATCTGTCTGTCATTTGTCTGTGTATCTGTCTGTGTTTGTTGTGTCTGTGGTATCTGTCTGTCGTTGTGTCTGTGTATCTGTCTGTCATTGTGTCTGTGTATCTGTCTGTCATTGTGTCTGTGTATCTGTTTGTCATTGTGTCTGTGTATCTGTCTGTCGTTGTGTCTGTGTATCTGTCTGTCGTTGTGTCTATGTATCTGTCTGTCATTATGTCTGTGTATCTGTCTGTCGTTGTGTCTGTGTATCTGTCTGTCATTGTGTCTGTGTATCTGTTTGTCATTATGTCTGTGTATCTGTCTGTCATTGTGTCTGTGTATCTGTCTGTCGTTGTGTCTGTGTATATGTCATCATGTCTGTGTATCAGTCTGTCCCTGTGTCTGTGTATCTGACAAATATATGGGAACTCGCCAGTGATCACAGTATCATTCTGGTTCTTTGCAGTGTGCATAAAGGCCACATCAGCTTGTGTAGACGCCCAGACCAAGAACTATGAAGACACCAATGCTGACGCTACCACCAAGTGCAAGTTAGTCTCAACGTTTCTATGCATTCACTTAAATAGTAATGATAATGATGATAACGTTTTTGTCCCATTTTCTGCGCCACCTTAATGGCCACAGAAGCTGGCACAGTTTTTACAATGCAATGATAATGAGGGCAATGAGGATGATGATCATGATGCTATGGAGTTCCATCTAGGATTGAGACTGCGTGACAGGGCCTATACTCTACGCTTACTATCATATATATCCTGGTGTCAGCCAGGCCCGAGATACAGACACCTGCGGTGCTGGTCAGAAGATTTGAGCAACACCCTCACTGACGCGTCCGTGAAGTGGATGATACTCGACTGTGTGGTCCCAGTCTTCCCAATGAGCCCACAGCACGCCTAATTCTGGGTAGGAGCCGGTTAGAGCCGAAAAATCCCACAATGATTTTTGAAGGGACTGATGGAGATTCGAACCCACAACTTTCCAGTCGGTAGTCCTTTGCGCTA
Organism: Monoplex corrugatus; assembly: GCA_030674185.1. NCBI lineage: Eukaryota > Metazoa > Mollusca > Gastropoda > Littorinimorpha > Ranellidae > Monoplex > Monoplex corrugatus. The sequence continues at coordinate 34,497,035 of JAPXFY010000024.1, forward strand.
ACCACTACACCACGGCGACTGGTCTGATAATGATAATAATAATAATAATGATAATAATAATAATGTCAATAAATAATAAGAATAAGAATTAATGACAGTAATAATGATAATAAGAAGAAGAAAAAGATTTCTACTTTAAAGAATTTAATATGTTTAATGTTGGGCTTTCTGTGGAATTATTTAATGTGTGTGTTTATGTCCATGGGTGCGTGAGTGTGTACGTGCTCTGTCTGTGTGTGTGCGTGCGTGCGTGTGTGTGTGTGTGTGTGTGTGTGTCTAAATTTGTTCTATTAACTTTTGGTTCAAGATTTAAATTACACTTCTTGAGAATTTTAATCATTTTGCAATTTCCCATTCGATCTTTGCTTTTCAAAAAGTTTAAACATGTTATACCAGTTTCATTCATGAGGTGTTTCTTGTAATCATTTGCAAGCTGAGCTGTACATATTTTTAATGTCTGCTCAATTTTCATGTTCACCTGACAAGATATGGTTTATGCTGCTAATGTCTGTGTGTCCGCAGCGCTGCTAAGGAGCTGTTCTCTTGCGCCCTGACCTCGTCCTGTGACCTGAGCAAGAGCCTTGACCATGAAACTGTGTCCGGCATGTGGTCAAGAGCCATGAGCTGGACCAAGGCCACAGGATGCAGTAAGTGCAGTGAGGGATGAGAACGAGGATGATGGCATTGATGATGCTGATGAGAGCATCAGATTGTGGTAGTGTTTGTGAAGAAGATGAGGGCCCGTCTTGATGTCATGTCCCAAAGGCTTGTCGAATTCTAGTTTTCATTCGTACTTACATACAATACATTGTTTACTTACATACATAATGTCCATCGTGCCATTGGTATTTAGGGCAGCCACGAAGATTCTCCTCTTCTTGTCTGTTCTGGATCAACCTGTGTATAGTACCCCAGATGTCTTTCAGGACCCTGAGTTCTCCTCCTCTTGTTCGTCGCCAGGTGTTCTTTGGTCGTCTTGTCTTGCGGCTTCCTTCTGGTGTCCAGAGAAGGTGTCCAACATGGGTGAGATTATCCTGCTGCCTTCGATGGTGTGCCCAATCTAATTCCAGTGTCTTTTTATGACAGTAAATACTATGATGCTATTCAGCCATTCCTCCTTTGGCACGTACAATTTTGAAATGTCATGGTGGTTTAAAATTCTCTACACCATTAGTGGAATGATATCAACAGCTGAGCTTCGTAAAATTTGATTTGACAAAAGAATAAGTTTGGTTCTAGATCTTTACCAGATGGAAGAAACTTGGGGATGAACCAAACCATTGAAAATGCATACCGGTATGTAACCAGTTTGTGGGAGCACTTGTGTGTACTGCACACTCTGCAGATGGATCTACCATTTGAAAGCTGAAGGCATTGACCTTGAAGATACCTACAAACGGGACAACTTCAGACTGGAGCGGGTGAACAAAAATGGTGAAAAGAGGGCCCTCATGTTTCTATGCAACAAGCAGGCCTAAGCCAGACCTGTAATCTGTCATTTGGAACAGTGAGATGGATTCTGCTTTGGTCAGAAGACGTCTGCGAGATAGGAGCCCCATTTGTAAACAGAGACGTCTGCGAGATAGGAACCCCTTTTGTTAACAGAGACATCTGCGAGATAGGAACCCCATTTGTAAACAGAGACGTCTGCGAGATAGGAACCCCTTTTGTTAACAGAGACATCTGCGAGATAGGAACCCCATTTGTTAACAGAGACATCTGCGAGATAGGAACCCCTTTTGTTAACAGAGACATCTGCGAGATAGGAACCCCATTTGTAAACAGAGACGTCTGCGAGATAGGAACCCCTTTTGTTAACAGAGACGTCTGCGAGATAGGAACCCCTTTTGTTAACAGAGACATCTGCGAGATAGGAACCCCATTTGTTAACAGAGACGTCTGCGAGATAGGAACCCCTTTTGTTAACAGAGACATCTGCGAGATAGGAACCCCTTTTGTTAACAGAGACGTCTGCGAGATAGGAACCCCATTTGTTAACAGAGACATCTGCGAGATAGGAACCCCTTTTGTTAACAGAGACATCTGCGAGATAGGAACCCCATTTGTTAACAGAGACGTCTGCGAGATAGGAACCCCTTTTGTTAACAGAGACGTCTGCGAGATAGGAACCCCTTTTGTTAACAGAGACATCTGCGAGATAGGAACCCCATTTGTAAACAGAGACGTCTGCGAGATAGGAACCCCTTTTGTTAACAGAGACATCTGCGAGATAGGAGCCCCATTTGTAAACAGAGACATCTGCGAGATAGGAACCCCATTTGTAAACAGATACATCTGCGAGATAAGAACCCCATTTGTAAACAGATACATCTGCGAGATAGGAACCCCTTTTGTTAACAGAGACGTCTGCGAGATAAGAACCCCATTTGTAAACAGAGACATCTGCGAGATAGGAACCCTATTTGTAAACAGAGACATCTGCGAGATAGGAACCCCATTTGTTGACAGAGACATCTGCGAGATAGGAACCCCATTTGTAAACAGAGATATCTGCGAGATAGGAACCCCATTTGTTAACAGAGACATCTGCGAGATAGGAACCCCATTTGTAAACAGAGACATTTGCGAGATAGGAACCCCATTTGTAAACAGACATCTGCAAGTTAGGAACCCATTTGTTAACAGAGACGTCTGCGAGATAGGAACCCCATTTGTAAACAGACATCTGCAAGTTAGGAACCCCATTTGTTAACAGAGACATCTGCGAGATAGGAACCCCATTTGTAAACAGAGACATTTGCGAGATAGGAACCCCATTTGTAAACAGACATCTGCAAGTTAGGAACCCCATTTGTTAACAGAGACATCTGCGAGATAGGAACCCCATTTGTTAACAGAGACATCTGCGAGATAGGAACCCCATTTGTAAACAGAGACATCTGCAAGTTAGGAACCCCATGTGTTAACGGAGGGTCCTCATGTTTTTATATGAAAAGAAGGAGTTAAATGTTGAAAGAACTTACTCTCAACATT
>JAPXFY010000024.1:34505028-34510028 GCA_030674185.1 Monoplex corrugatus
CATATATACCTGGTGCCAGCTTCCCTGTTTATTGAGGTGACCTAAGCCAACTTGACTTTTTTTGAAAGATTACCACACTTAGGGAGATTTCCTTTTTGTGCTCAAATGGTTACTTTTTAAAAAAAATTTTAATCTTTTTGATCCCGTTTTCTGCTCCACCTTAATGGCCACAGAAGTTGGCACAGTTTTTACAATGCGATGATGATGGTGATGATGAGAATGATAATCAAAATGCTGTGGAGTTCCAACTAGGATTGAGACAGCGCGACACTGCTATACTCTATGCTTACAATCATAACATATCCTGGCGTCAACTAGGCCGGAGAGATACAGACACCTGCGGTGGTGGTCAGAAGATTAACACAACAGCCTCGGTGATGCATCCGTGAAGTGGATGAGGATCGTCTGCGTGGTTCCAGTCTTCCCAATAAGCCCACAACACGTTCAGCTCTGGGTAGGAGCCGGTTGGAGCCAAAAACAATCCCACATCGATTTTTGAAGGCAATGATGGGGATTCGAACCACAAGCTTTCAGTCGGTTGTCAGATGTGCTAACCACTATACCACGGCGACTGGTGAGCAAGCCTGACTTGACGTGAACTGACTTGTGTTGCAGTGTGCGAGAATCGTCTGAACGAGTGCTATGATGCGGTGGGCGTTCTGACCACTGATCCAGCTGTGGCCTGCCCGTATGTATTGAATCTGACAGTACAGTAGACGAGAGAAAAGACTGAAATATATAATAAATCACACAGTACAGCAACACAATGCAGTGAGGCACACAACGAAAATTACACCGTTCAGTAATGTATAATACAAGAGCGTAAAGCAAAGTTAAGGACACGAAACTATGTGGTTTGTAATATAATATAATATTATGATATAATATAATATAATATAATATAATATAATATAATATAATATATATAATTAATATAATATAATATAATATAATATAATATAATAATAACATAACATAATATGATATAATATAATAATATATAAATATAATAATATAATATAATATAATATAATATAATATAATATAATATAATATAATATAATATAATATAATAATATAATATAATATAATATAATATAATATAATATAATATGATGTAACGCAACGAAACCCGTAACGTCACGTAATGTAATGTAATATAATACACGACAGGAATATGATATGATACGATATGATGTGATGTAATGTTGATGTGATGTGATGTGATGTGATACGACACGACAGGACAGAATAGGATTGGATAGGATAAGATAGGATAGGATATAATGTAACATGTCGTACTTCATCACACCATACCACACAAAATCAGTCATGCTTTAGTGCTAAAAATTGGTAAAATATTATAACACAGACGAAAATCCATTATGAGGGTTTCGAGTATGATTTTTACTGAAGTAAAAAAAAAGTCCATCTTTCTTTGTACCTCTTACCCCTCCCCCTCCCACTCTTTCACAATTGTTTAAAATGTGGAGAGGGTTTTGACAGACATTTACATAGACCAAATTTGGTAATACGTTCGGATTTGTCTCTGATGCTTACATGTGTGGTGTTTTGCTCACACTGCGCAGGCGGTATCTGCGTACATCATCTTCGGTGGACGTGGGTGCTGGGAATTGTCAAGTATTCATAAGCTACCAGGCATTGATTTGACCTACGGAATCTTTAACATGTGTGTTTGATGTACGGCGTCGGTAGACACACGAAGAGAGGCTTAGGCATTAACGTGTCTGCATGTGTGTTGACCCGGGAGGCGGAAAACATCTCCCGCCCTTTACCCACCAGGCTGAAGGTTCCTTCATCATGTGCACCGTTGTGCTTCGTTCGTTCTTTGATTTAACGTCTTTTCACTATGAGCGATATTAGACGAAAAAAAAAAAAAAAAAGTATGTGAGATGAGAGATGGGCGGGGTTGATTTTGGGGCATAGAGGAGACATAGTTATAGATATAAGTAGGTGGGAAAATAGAAAAATGGAACAAGAACTTAACACTAACATTTAACATCAACAATGTGTATGGAAAATTTAACTCTAAAGTACAAACTTCATAAGCTTAAAGTAATGCATTAACAGGACTGTGAACCAACGATTCTGAAATTTTAACTGACAAAAATTGATCGGAAGTTACTTCTTTAAAATGAGTTTCAGAATAATTTTCTTGTGTAAACATTTTTGTTAAAAAAGAACGTAGCATTCTGCAGTAAAATAGACAGTGAAACAGTGTGAATTGTTCGCCGCAAATACACTTGACATTTTTACAGTATTTTGTTTTCAATGCGTTTAGCTGAATACGAAAATGAACAGCAACAATCGTTCTCAAATGATATATGGAAGAAAACTGCAATTTTTTACACACATTTTGAAATGAAAGTTTTATCATTTGTTGTGACACAAACTTTTCATGGAAATGTTCATGAAAACGAATCCATGAGGCTGATTCTAGCAAGTTGCAAGCTTCTTTTACGGAAGTATTAATACGTAATTCTGTAGTATTATCAGAATTGTGTGCACCTTGCTTAGCTGCTCTGTCAACTACTTCGTTGCCGTGAAGACCAACGTGAGAAGGCACCCAGCATAAACTGAGATCTGTACCTTTTATCCTTAAACGATGTATAAGATGATTTGCCTCAGTAATTATATCAGGTCTTGTGTCTGTATCAAAAGACTGCAAGGCATATAATACAGATTTTGAATCAACAAAGAGAACTACTTTGAAAAATACATGTGTAAGGTTTACTAGATAATGCAACGCTTGTAAAATAGCGACTAATTCCGCTGTAAAGATAGATATATTTGCCCCAATGAAAAATGACTTTATTATTTTATATTTTGGGACATAAAATGCTGCTCCAGCACATTTATTTTCTAAGACTGATCCATCGGTAAAAATATGGAGGTGGGTACGGTATTTTTCATCGATGTGTTCTCTTGCTCTCCATATCGAAATGTTAACGTTTTCATATTTCTTAGCATCTGTATAATCAATATCAAAAGTAGCTTTTAGCATTTCCCATGTAGGGATGGGCGTTGTGGATGGTGTTTCAGCTATTTCATCCAGATTTATGTTAGACTGTTTGACCAGGTCAGATACGTAAGTTGCAACAGTCATTTGTGATGAAATGTTCTTTTGGGAAAGTCAACATCTGACGTGATTTTTATTTCCTTACTCACAAAATTGTCCGTTTGTGAAGAAGTTCTAACGGCAAACTTTGCTGTCGCTAACTCACGATAGTTGTTCAGAGGCAGAATTCCAGCAACTTTGTACGTTTCCAGACTAGAAGCATGGACTGGTACACCTAGTGCAATTTTAAGACTTTTGCAGTCTAAGCTTTGAATCTTCTTTAGTAAATATTTTGGTGCACTGAAGAACACTTGTTGTGCCTTGCTGTTATGGTGTGGGCGATCATGGCCCTGTATACAAATCTATCTTTTGTCGCTGCAAGTATATGTCCTACCCTTTCTGTTCCCATCCACTCTGCAAAAATGTCTATTTTCTGCCTGGGTCTACCTGGTGCTCTGTTTCCCTCCACCATTCCTGTTGTGACCAGGTGCTCAAATTTATCTTGCCTCATAAAATGTCCTATAGATGTTGCTTCTCTTTTCCTAATCTTCATTAATGTTCTTTATGTGGTTTGCTTCTTTCAAGACCGTCTTGTTTGTTTTCTTGGCTGTCCATGGAACTGTTAACATTCTTCTTAAATATCACATTTCAGCTGTCTCAATCTTGTTCTGACTTTGCCAGATGGAACCCAGACCTTCAGACTGGAAATCAAAATACGCTTTGAACAAACAACACTGGTGATTGACTGAGATCAGTCCAACAGAACCCTTGACTTTATTGTATTACTTGCAAAAGTGTTCATATGCACATGCAAAATTTTCGACAGTTTACCCATCTTTTCATTATTTCAACAACAACAAAAAAACGATGTGCATAAATGCAAATGTCCCAATGCGAACAAATGCGTACTTATGTAAATTTGTAAAACTGAAAATTTTGCACAGGAACTGTCAGACAACAATATTTGGCAAATCACCATTTAGTTATTAAGACACGCATACGACAATCCAAAACAAGTACGACTGCTCGCGCCCATTTGGTCCCTTTTTATCCACTGGACGAGGCGGCAGGGAAGTTTTTAGTCCTCTTCTTATTATCCGTTGTTTGGTGTTGTTTGTGGTCTGTTTGTGATCGTGCATTCGCGCTTGACAAAGGCCGGTTGGCCGAAAATTTGCGCTTGTCTTGTCTTGTGTTAAATACGCGCTTACTTTGGTTTGCTTGTTCTTCTGGTTCACGCATACGACAAGTTCTGATAGATTTTAATGTGAGATCAAACAAGGATCAAAATGTACTCTAATTACAAAACAAGGCAAGTTTCATATCTTTAGAATGTAATCATCAAAACATAACAGCTGTTTCACAGTTTGATAATACCATAAAAATCATGGGGAAAAAATCATTTTAGCAGTTGTCTGTAATGTATGTGATAAAATTGTTATGCTTGTCTTTATGTATTATGTATGGAGTCTGTGTTTGTTTGTTAGTCTGTTTGTATGTGTATGTATAAAAAGACTAGAAACGTTGATGAAAGCATCGTGTTTTGTGCTTACAGCAAACTGCAGGATTTTAGCCTGTGTATCACGAAGGCCAAATGTGACCTGACCATCACAAACAGCAGTCTGTTTGGGGCTCAAAACTGGTACCTCTCGCAAACGAATAGCAGCAATTGTAGTGAGTTGTGTTATCTGTTCAGATTGTTAGTAAGTTTGTTGGAAAAGACGTTTTGTATCTTTTGAGCACGCATGTGGGATTGGGTGTGTGTGTGTGTGTGTGTGTGTGTGTGTGTGTGTGTGTGTGTGTGTGTGTGTGTGTGTGTGTGTGTGTGTGTGTGTGTTGTGTGTTTGTGTGTGTGTGTGTGTGTGTGTGTGTGAATATGCGAGTGTGTATGTATGCGCACCTGTGTGTGTGTGTGTATGTGTGT
>JAPXFY010000024.1:34512528-34535028 GCA_030674185.1 Monoplex corrugatus
CACACGTACACAAAAAAGAAGAAGAGGCTGTAACACGTAACACAAAAAAGAAGAAAGAGGCTGTGACACGAACACAAAAAAGAAGAAAGAGGCTATAGACACGTACACAAAAAAAGAAGAGGCTATGACACGACACACACAAAAAAAAAGAGGCTGTAGACACGTACACAAAAAAGAGAGGAAGAAGGCTGGCCTGCACTCGCGAACGCTCACAAAAGAGAGAAAATTACAGGTAAGTCACATCGAGAGTAAAGAGGCTGTAGACACGTACACAAAAAAGAAGAAAGAGGCTGTAGACACGTACACAAAAAAGAAGAAAGAGGCTGTAGACACGTACACAAAAAAGAAGAAAGAGGCTGTAGACACGTACACAAAAAAGAAGAAAGAGGCTGTAGACACGTACACAAAAAAGAAGAAAGAGACTATAGACACGTACACAAAAAAGAAGAAAGAGACTATAGACACGTACACAAAAAAGAAGAAAGAGGCTGTAGACACGTACACAAAAAAGAGAGGAAAAGGGTGGCGCTGCACTTCGGCGATACGGTCTCCTCCGGGAAGGGAGAGCAGGGCCAAAATTCACATGGTAAGTCCATCGTGAGTAGAACAGAAATAGATACAGATGAACACAGACTACAAAGCCCTTCTTTTTTGCCTTCTTTGTGTTGCACTTACTTCTGTACGGCACAAAATGTCAGACTGCTTAAACACGAGAAAAGACGGGACAATATCAAATGATTTTTTGTCAGGTTTACTGCTACGTCATTGTGCGATCTTTATTTCATTACCGAATCAAGAACAGTTCAAAACTGCATGTGATTCTTTCAGCATCTCTGTGTGTCTGACTCTACATAATGGGTTTACAATGTGAGATTCGGGCATTTCTCCCTGGGGAGAGTGTTACCATAGTGCAGCACTACTCTTTTTTCCATTAATCTTTTATCTGTAATTGTGAGACGTTTCTGCATCGACCGGCTCTTACCCACAGCATCCCTCAGGTTCATTGGGAAGACTTAAGACCACACGGTCGGATAACACCACTTTAAAGGTGTGTCATTCATCATCATCATCATCATCATCATCATCATCAGGGAGAGAAAGTGGCACCGGACTCATGATGCTGCTTATGGCACGACACCATCTCCAGTTAAACCTACCCAACAGGGTCAACAGAGTATGGGCACTGTCATCATGAAAAGGCGATGTAGATGGAATTGAGTACATCATCATCATCATCATCATCATCATCAAGTGCCCTGCACATGGCGTTGGCGATCATGTCCCTCCATCTGCATCTATCCCTTGTTGCTGCAAGCACATCTTTAGTCCTCTCTGCCCTCAGCCAAGTCTGTCCAATATTTTTCCCTGGGTCTACCTGGTGTTCTCTTTCCCTCCAACTTTCCCGTTGTGACCAGGTGTTCTAATTCTCCTTTTTTCATAAATGGCCTAAAAATGTTGCCTGTCTTTTCCTAATCTTCCTTATGAATGATCTACTTGTGTCTGCCTCCATCAAGACTGTCTCGTTTGTTTTCTTGGCTGTCCATGGAACTCTCAACATTCTTCTTAGAAACCACATCTTAGCTGCCTCAATCTTGTTCTGGCTTTGCTTGTTGACTGTCCACGCCTCACAACAGTATAACATTATCGGTTTTATATAACATTCAAAAACTCTCTTCCTGATGCTAATTGATAGGCATTTGTTGGTAAGAATGCTTTTCATCTTCTTGAATGCTGTTTTGGCTTGGCCGATTTTGCTGGCTATTTCTGATGTGCATCTGCCGTCTGGTGAGATGACCGTTCCCAGATATTTAAACTTATCAACCTGTCTCAAGGTTATGCCGTTTGCTGTTATTTTGCATGAGGGGATTTCATGTTTTTTACTGATTACTGGTGTGTCATTGAAGACGAAAAGAAATCCGAGCAGACCACCATCTCCTATATGAACAACATCACCAACATGAACGGTCTGAAGGCCTACCAAGTAGCGCAGAGAAGTCAAGACCGGATTGAATGGACGCGTTTGCCGTGACGTCAGCTGCGGCGTTTACTACCGAACTCGATACTGCTGACGGGGTGATGGGTGACATTGGTGCTGTTACTCAAATTTTCCGACCAACAATGCAAGTGTCTGTATGTCTCGGGCCTGTTTGACGCCAGGATATGTTATAAAAGTGATTGTAGAGTAAGGTCTTGTCATGGGGTCTCATTCCAGAATTGTACTCATTAGTATTGTCACTATTCCTCCCGTTCAAATTACTACAGCATTGTGAAAAATTGCTGATGGCTTTTCATGCCTTGCTGTCTTGATGACTCTAGTGGTGGTGGGTATGGAGGTTTGTTAGAGAACCGAGATAAGCAGGGTATGGGAGATGACACAGAGCTAATGCAGAAGATGGGGCAGCACCTAAAGAACACCGTAGTAATAAACACACACAACAAGAACATTGTATACAAAATCCCAGTTTGTGGAAGAGGGCAAAGTTAACACTTGGTGCGGCTTTTAAAGAGCATGAACTATGAAATGTTAATGGAAATACTATTAATAGAAATAACAGTGATGACATGTTGAGACTGACGTACAAGAGTAGCAGCATACCGGCTTTCACAACTAGGTACAAGACTGTACAAGACACTCTCTTTGAGCAAACGGAGATAACATCTTTCACTGTCAGTAGCCTGAGTTGTTTCACTGAATACTTACGTAAGGGTAAATCTAACACCCATACGCTATGTGGGACATCAAGCCACTTGCCAACACGTAGGACTTGTGTGCAGCTTTATGGTTTTATGTCATGGTCATTTCAGATCTTCCCCATCACATGGCATCTATGCTGTTACGTGGAAATTATTCCGAAGGCCGAGATGCTAACGTGAGAAAGCGAAACTGAAATTGTTTGTGCATGTGTGCGTATCTATGAGCGTACACACGCGCAGAGCGTTTGTGCATGTATACACACGAGCGTGCGAGTGAGTGTGTGTGTGTACGTGTGCGTGCATGTAACTTGTTTAAAACGGAAGTAATGTTTCTCTCCTCGCCTCAGGTACACAACAACCTTCATGATGCAACTGAATGCTACCAACTGCAGTAGTTCTAACCAGGCGGACCTCAATCTGACCACCCCAATGCGTGATGCCGCCGTCTACCGGATTCAGTATCTTCCTGGCTGCCAGGGTGAGACAATAGAAACTGTTCATTGCTTGAGCATAACATTGTGTAAAAACAGTGTGCCAGGTCTGTGGTCTTTCATGCTCTGCTACCATAGTGACCGCAGTTGCCGTGAGTTTGGAGGTGTGTTGCAGCGCCGAAATGAACGGCGTGGGGAGTAGCGACACAGGAGACATGCTGGAGATGGGGTAGCAGAAAACACACACACACACATACACACACACACACACACACACACACACACACACACACACACACACACATACACACACAACACACACACACACACACACACACACACACACACACACACACACACACACACACACACACACACACACACTATTCACTCATTGAGTGAGTGACTGACTAGTGGTTGATTGACCAGGACGAAGCAACAAATGTGATTGATTGATTGACCACTTGATTGATTGGTTGATTGGTTGATTGATTGATAAACTGAACAGGTTAAAACGGTCAATCGTTGTGTTGATTGATCGATTCTTTGATTTTTTGGTTGCTTACTTGACTGACTGACTGACTGACTGACTGATGGGTAGAATGATAGCTTGCTTGCTTGCTTCACTGACTTACTGACTGACTGATGGGTAGAATGATAGCTTGGTTGCTTGCTTCACTGACTTACTGACTGACTGATGGGTAGAATGATAGCTTGCTTGCTTGCTTCACTGACTTACTGACTGACTGATGGGTAAATGATAGCTTGCTTGCTTGCTTCACTGACTTACTGACTGACTGATGGGTAGAATGATAGCTTGCTTGCTTGCTTCACTGACTTACTGACTGACTGATTGGTAGAATGATAGCTTGGTTGCTTACTTCACTGACTAACTGATATGTAGAATGATAGCTTGGTTGCTTACTTCACTGACTTACTGACTGACTGATGGGTAGAATGATAGCTTGCTTGCTTGCTTCACTGACTTACTGACTGATGGGTAGAATGATAGCTTGGTTGCTTGCTTCACTGACTTACTGACTGACTGATGGGTAGAATGATAGCTTGGTTGCTTGCTTCACTGACTTACTGACTGACTGATGGGTAGAATGATAGCTTGCTTGCTTGCTTCACTGACTTACTGACTGACTGATGGGTAGAATGATAGCTTGGTTGCTTGCTTCACTGACTTACTGACTGATGGGTAGAATGATAGCTTGGTTGCTTACTTCACTGACTAACTGATATGTAGAATGATAGCTTGGTTGCTTGCTTCACTGACTTACTGACTGACTGATGGGTAGAATGATAGCTTGCTTGCTTGCTTCACTGACTTACTGACTAACTGACTGGTAGAATGATAGCTTGGTTGCTTACTTCACTGACTTACTGACTTACTGATGGGTAGAATGATAGCTTGCTTGCTTGCTTCACTGACTTACTGACTGACTGATGGGTAGAATGATAGCTTGGTTGCTTGCTTCACTGACTTACTGACTGACTGATGGGTAGATTGATAGCTTGGTTGCTTGCTTCACTGACTTACTGACTGACTGGCTGATAGAATGAGAGTTTAGTTGCTTGCTTGCTTGACTGATTGGTAGAATAATAGCTTGGTTGCTTGCTTGACTGACTGACTGATTGGTAGAATGATTGCATGGTTGCTTGCTTGACTGACTGGTAGAATAATAGCTTGGTTGCTTGCTTGACTGACTGATTGGTAGAATGATTGCATGGTTGCTTGCTTGCTTGACTGACTGGTAGAATAATAGCTTGGTTGTTTGCTTGACTGACTGATGGGTAGAATGATAGCTTGGTTGCTTGCTTGACTGACTGACTGACTGGTAGAATGATAGCTTGGTTGCTTGCTTGACTGACTGGTAGAATGATAGCTTGGCTGCTTGCTTGACTGATTGACTGACTGGTAGAATGATAGCTTGGCTGCTTGCTTGACTGACTGACTGACTGACTGACTCGTCTGCGACAGTGCACAGTGATTGATTGATTAAATGATTGATTATTTGATGGATGGATGGATTATTGATGAATTGATCTGTTGAATGATCTGTTGATTGATTGATTGATTGATTGATTGATTTAGTGTAAGTTGAGAGTTAACTCATTGCACATTTGTCATTGACTGACTGATTAACTGATTGAAATCGGTTTGAACTAATGGGGGTTGGAAACCATCCATAGCTCATTGCGCTGACCACTTCGCCATTCGGCCTACTGGAGGTGACTGTTCAAGTGATGTTTGGCTGTTGTATATCAAGAATGGTACTAAAGACATTATCACTTTTGTGCTCCAGGGTTAGTAAAGGTAAAGCAGGTAGGGAGAGAAAGTGGCACCGGCCTCGTAATGCTGCTTATGGCACGACACCATCTCCAGTTAAACCTACCCAACAGAGTCAACAGAGTATGGGCACTGTCATCATGAAAAGGCGATGTAGATGGAATTGAGTACATCATCATCATCATCATCATCATCATCATCAAGTGCCCTGCCACATGGCGTTGGCGATCATGGCCCTCCATATGTATCTATCCCTTGTTGCCACAAGCACATCTTCCACCCTTTCAGTCCTCAGCCACTCTGCAAGTCCGTCCAATATTTTTTGATTCAGGGTCTACCTGGTGCTCTCTTTCCCTCCAGATTTCCCGTTGTGACCAGGTGCTCTAATTCCCTTTTCCTCATAGAATGGCCTGTAAATGTTGCCTGTCTTTTCCAAAACTTCCTTATGAATGATCTTCTTGTGTCTGCCTCCATCAATACTGTCTCGTTTGTTTTCTTGGCTGTCCATGGAACTCTCAACATTCTTCTTAGAAACCACATCTCAGCTGCCTCAATCTTGTGCTGGTTTTGCTTGTTGACTGTCCACGCCTCACAACCGTATAACATTATCGGTTCTACATAACATTCAAGACCTCTCTTTCTGATGCTGATTGATAGGCATTTGTTGGTGAGAATGCTTTTCATTGAATTGAGTACATCATCTGTAAAGAGCAGAACAACATCACCTGGATAGCCCGTCATTGAATATCAGAGAGAAAATATAAGAGATAGACCCAAGAACATCTGGCGACGAACACTTCAAGGAGACATTGAGGCCCTGAAACACACCGGCGATTCTATACAGAAGGCTGGCCCAGAACAGACAAAAGCGGAGGACCTTCGTTGCTGTTTACATACCAGTAATATGTCGGGCATTAAGTCAGTCATCATGCTGGCCGCGAGAAAGGTTGAGGTTTCCAGCTCCTTACTGTCTACGACTTCTGAATTATGAACAACCGTTTCTTTCATTTGATGTGTATATGTTTTCAGCGCCAACATGCACTGTAACATTCGAAAGTCTTCTCGGCTGCAAAAAAACTTACGAAGATGACTTTATGAAGGCTGGAACGGACAACAACAAAAAATGCATGTGAGTTACGTATGCTGTGAAATTGTGTGTGTGTATATATATATATATATGTGTGTATCTACATCTATATATATATATATATATATATATATATATATATATATATATATATATATATATATATATATATATATATATATGTGTGTGTGTGTGTGTGTGTGTGTGTGTGTGTGTGTGTTTACGTGTTTTGTGTGTATGTCCAGATTATCCACCAGTGACAGTGAAATTGTTTTGAACTGAACTGAACTGAACCGAATGGCATGGATTTCAAAAGCGTTGAATTATTCCACTGAAATGATTTCATTTGAATTTTCATTTGAATCAAGTGCATTTTCATTCATTAATCTTTATCAGGTGCCTTGCCGCATGGCGTTGGCGATCATGGACTTCCATCTCTCTCTATCTCTTGTTGCCTCAAGCATCTCTTCCACCCTCCCTGTCTTCAGCCACTCTGCAAGTCCGTCTAGTATCTTCATTAGATGAACGAATGGGAGTAAATTGCATGGCATCAAACTCAAGTGCCTTGAAGTATTCAGCCGAATTGCATTGTTGAATAGAAGTGAATAACATGGTATTCATTGAAACCACACTGACTTATTACATGGAACTAATTTTAATCTACTTTAAAAGAACGGAAGTGAATGGCATTGGATTACACAGAATCGTTCGTCTTTATGAAATGGAATTTCACTGAATTGAACTGAACTGAATTGAATTGATGTAAATTGGATTGATAACAATGATGACTCTCCCACCAGCCCGACAGACAAGTAGTTATTCCGATCTTCAGTGCCCGGTGAGAATAATCATGGGCAGGAGCTTACTGGCGTGGCTGATTAGGGCAATGGTTCTGTAGTTGTTGCAGTCTTTGACATTGCCACTCTTGTGAAGCATCACAAAGTCTTGAAGTTTCCAATCTGTTCGCTGCTGATGAGAATTCCAGATTTTGCAGCAAGGATGGTGCATTGCTTGTAGACCTTTTCCACCATGTTTTAACAGTTCTCCTGAAACGTTATCAGTTCCTGGGGATTTTCTTGTTTTTTAACTGCTTGGTGACTGCTACAGTTTCACTTTAAAGTGGTTCTGGTTCTGAATCGGGACAGTTCAGGTCAGGGCATAGAGTGTCTTGAGGACTGTTGTTAATAAAACGTGATGCTCCATATTCATTCCATCTGTTCATAATACGTCCTTTTTGGCAAAAATACTTGAGGTGGATTGCCATTACCTTCCTCAAGCGCTGTGCACATACTGTGCAGGTTTCCTGGCCATTGTTTCTTGGAAATCCTTTGCCCACGACCGTGAAGTAGAAGCCAATTGTTGTGCAGTACTCTGTCTTCGCTTCCTAATTCATCCATCCCATGCTTCCAGGACTCTAGTGGTTGGAGTTATGGCGCCCCTGCTTCCCTGACAATATTCACTGTAGTGTTGTGAGACCACTTTATAGAAGTATAGGTACCACCCTATACCCCAGCCTCCCCTAGAATACTACGCGGCTGCTTATTGGGTGTTCGCAGCTGGCCATCTTATCAGGGGGTCATTCCCTTGTCCACCACCTGGGGACGCATTGGGTCGGGGACGGTTGCCCCATGATTTACCCAACAGATTGAAGCCCAAGGTAGAAGAAGAAATATCAGACTGCCAAGCAGGCCACAGATCCAACAGAGGCACAACCACATGCTCTTTGTGCTACAAACACTCACAGAGAAAACAGAAAGCACCGAAAAAGAAGCATTTGTCACCTTCATAGACTATAGCAAAGCATTTGACAGCATCATCCATTTCCACCTGTTCAACACAATGATTAGAATGGGCTTTCCCAAATACCTCTTTGCATTAACTGCCTCATTACATAAAGACCACAAGGCTACAGTTGGATGGAACAATCAGAAATGTGAAATCTTCAACACCCACAGGTGAGTCAAACAAGGTTGTATCCTCTCACCGTATCTCTCTAACATCTACTTGGATTGGAACAAGCCATGAAAGATGCTGATATAGAAGGCATGGGCATATCTGATAACACTGGTTTTCAGGATGTCGTTGGTGGTGTTGATGTTGTAGCTGATGACGTTGTTCTTCAGGGTACCCTTGTACCGCTTTGGTGGTCACACCTGATCACAGTGTCCTTGCATCAGCTCTCCGTTTAGAAGCGTCTTTTTGATGTGTTTGTCTTCCTTAAGAACAATGTGCCCAGTGCAGTGAACCTGGCATTTGATGAATGGATATTCAGTATTTGATAAGTCATACTTCTTCACAACTTGACGGTTGACTACACGATCTTTGCTACTTGATGTTGCAGATCTTGTGTTCACAGTTTTGATGAACTGTTCCAGCTGTTGAATGTCTCCCTGGTAGGTAGTCTAGGCCTTGCAGCAGTATAGCTTAGCGCACAGAACTAATGCTCACCTCAGATGGATTGTTCATTTAAAATCAACTTGAAAAAGGGATTATACTCCATTCATAACTTGACATGAAAGCAAAACATTCGCTATAGAATGAATCGCTTCTGTAGTCACGACAGGGGGTGGGGAGAGGTGTTTGTTCTGTTTTGAGTACTGCATTCTCAGTATGAAACAAAACACACACACACACACACACACTCATTCTCCACACACACACACACACACACACACACACACACACACACACACACACATACACACACACACACACACACACACACACACACACACACACACACACACACACACACACACACACACACACACACACACACACAGGTGTTTGTAGTTCAGCTTTTGTATTAAGTAAACATAGTGCCTTTAATCTTTTTTTAAATAAGTTAATTTGCATCTCATCTGAATGAAATGGAATGGAATGGCATTGCACTGACCGCATTATGATGTGATTGTGGTCGACAGAGCCAAGAATACCATGGTGGAGTGTCTGCGAAACCACAGGTGTAACCAGTTCTTGGAGAACCCCATCCAGGAAAAATTCAAAGCCCTACAGAATGTCATTGTGTCTGGATGTGGTCAGTACACTTTATCAATAACAATAATGATACAACAATAACGATAGTAATAATGTTGATGATACTGATAGTGTCCATACAATAACAACAATAATATTATTAATGATGACAATAATCGCGGTGTTTATATGGCGCCAAATTTTGATAATTCAAATAGTAATGATACTGATAACAGCAATAATGATAAAAATAAAATGATGATGATGATGATGATGATGACCAATTGCAAGGCACCTCTTCTCGCACACGCACACACAAACACAGACATACATACACAATTTAAAGACACGCTAACACAGTCACACAGACATACATGCACAGTTTAAACACACACACACACACAAAGACATACACATATTAAACAAACGCAAACACAATCACACAGACGTACATGTACAATATAAACACACGCACACACACACACACACACAGACATACACATATTAAACACACGCAAACACAGTCACACATACATACAAACACAATTTAAACACACGCACACACAGACACAGACATGCACAATTTAAACACATACATACGCAATTACACAGACATGCATACACAACTTAAACACACACGCAATCACACACAGACATACATACACAGTTTAAACACACACACACAGTCACACAGACATACATGTACAATATAAACACACCCACACACAGACACAGACATACACATATTAAACACACGCAAACATAATCACATACATGCACAATATAAACACACGTACACACAGACACATACATACACAATTTAAACATACGCATACACAATCACACATACATACAAACACAATTTTAACACACGCACACACAGACACAGACATGTACAGTTTAAACACATACATACGCAATCACACAGACATGCATACACAATTTAAACACACACGCAATCACACAAACATAGACATACATACACAGTTTAAACACATGCACACACAGTCACACAGACATACATACACAATTTAAACGCGCGCGCACGCACACATACAATCACACAGACTTATACATAAACAATTTCAACACACACATACACGATCACACATACATACACAATTTAAACACACACGCAATCACACGAACATGCATACACAGTTTATACACATGTATAAACTATCACACAGACACAGACACACACGATTTAAACACACACACAATCACACATCATACATACACAATTTATGATACGCGCACGCAAGCACAAATACACACACATACACACACAATTACACAAACATACATACACAATTTAAATACACGCACACACAGTCACACAGACATACATGCACAATTTAAACGCGCACGCACATACAATCACACAAATATAGACATACACACACGTACACATTCACGCATACCCATTCATACTCATACGAAATTAGAAACGCACCCAAACAAACACATAATACACAAAGCATACACGCGCGCGTAAACCACAATCATTTCAATCACATACAGATTAGTGTCTTTGTGGTATGTATATGTATTGAAGAATGTGTGTGTGTTTAATGTATGAGATTGTGTGTGTGTGTATGTGTTTTTTTGTTGTTGTTGTTGTAGTGGAATATAATGTGACGTGGTGGGTTTGGGTTGAGTGGTATGATGTTAGGTGGCTTAGTATTCTGGTGTGTGTTGTGGCGTGTTGGATGGGGTGAGATTGTGATGTGGTCTGGATATTTTTGGGTTAGTCATTTTTTGTTTGTTTTGTTTTTGTTTTGTTTTTTGTTTTTTGTTTTGTTTTTTTGTCTGGTGCGGTATAATGTAGCATGTTGGGTGGGTCGTGGTGTGATATGGAGTGTGTGTGTATGTATATGTGTGGTATGGTGTGTGTGTGTGTGTGCGCGCGTGTGTGTGTGGTGTATGTGTGTGTGTATGCGTGTGTTGGGGTCTGGGAGGTGCAGCAGTTTTTAAGTTGTAATAAGGTGTGGTTTGGTTTGGGGTAGTGTGGTAGGTTTATGTAGTGTGGTGTGGTGTAGTTGTTGTTCATAGTATAGTGTAGTGTGTGTGTGTTGTGTATATGTGTGTTGTGTGTGTTGTGTATATGTGTGCGTATGTGTTTGTGTGTGTGTATATGTGTGTATATGTGTGTGTGTGTGTAATTGGTTGTAGTGCGGTGTGAGCAGTGATGGAAAGCAGGACATCTGTCAGCAAACCACGTGGACTATCACACCAGTGCTCCTTTTATGGTGTGGCGGGTTGTGATGGGATGTGGAATGGCATGTCTTAGGGACAAGATACGTGTTGCCATGGGTTCTTTTACCGTGCACACAGTGCCTGTAGGTTCGGGGGGGGGGGGGGTAGGGCTTCAGTTTTGGGCGAGCACTTTTCCACGATGCAGCACTACCCATTTTTTTTCTGACATTTGTGGTTGTACTAGTCTGTCAGTGACAACTGCTTTGTTATGCGAGGTTCTTTTTATCGTACGGTTATCTTTAGCATTATTGCCTCGTCCGAAAGGCTATCACCCAGACTACCACTCCAAATCTGGATAAGGGAAAGAAACATCCCTGTCCTCTCTGAGATTCCAATCCCGCAGACCTCTCACTGCTTTGACGGCCATTTTCAGCAGTGGCCACAAATTCTACAAGAATTCGTTGCTGTCGGACATTTTCGCATGCACTCCCATTTGTATCTCAGCAACATAAACCAGCAGTAGTATCATTTGGTGAGTTGTGGTCACAACACATCGTTCCAAATATTGGTATTTTTCCTGTCTTGGTAAAAGTACATCTTGACTAATATTGATGTCTTTTTTTAGCCCGGTAAAGGCAAATTTTGTGGCTAAATACTCACTTCTTTCTTAGCTCGCTAATAGCAAGTTTTGAGTAATATTGACGTCTTTTTTAGCCCGATAAAGGCAAATTTTGGCTGATGTTGACGTCTTTCTTAGCCCGGGAAAGGCTTTTTTTTTTTTTGGCTAAATACTCCTTTCCTAGCCTGCTAATAGCAAATTTTGAGTAATATTGACGTTTTTCTTTACCCAACAGAGGCAAATTTTGACTAATATTGACGTATTCTTTACCTGGTAAAGGCGCATCATGGCTAATATTGACGTCTTTCTTAGCCCAATAAAGGCAAATTTTGGCTAATATTGACATCTTTTTTAGTCTGGTGCATTATGGTTACTGTTGACGTCTTTCTTAGCCCGGTAAAGACACATCTGGGCTAATCTTTTTTTTTTTTTTGATGTCTTTCTTAGCCTGGTAAAGGTATACCTGGGCTGATATTGATAAACTGATTGTCTGCAGACATGAAGAGCTTGGACGATCCCAGTGGCGCCCCAACTCCAGACAAGACGTTGTTCACTCTGCTGGCCTGTCTGGCTGCGGCCTACGTCATGATCAAGCTGTAGACACATTTCATTTCTTTTGTCTTGATAGTGTCGGCTTGATAATGAGCTGTGCTGTATTTTAGTGTTGCCTTGAAGAGCTCAGTGTACATAACCTCGTCTTTCTCTTTCATCTGTGTTTAGATTTAACCGTTCTTGTTGACCCAGAAATCAACCTTTCTTTCTTTCTGTCTTCCTCTGCTTCCGCTTTCTGTCTTCCTCTGCTTCCGCTTTCTGTCTTCTGTATAACGATGTCGCCAAAACTAGCATTCATACAGAAATGGCTGTCATCATAGGCAGTTTTTCTCCAAGTTTATGGAAAACTGACGGAAGCCTGGCTTCTTTTGAAACGAAAACAGAAAGTGCTAAGCTCCCAGCTGAACGTGTAGGTCTACTTACCCATCCACTCGTGTGAGCGATCCAAAATTAATGTACACAGTTTCGGCCACACTGCGTACGTGTCCTACAATAAATGCATCAGCCGGAGCCATGAAGTCTGTACTCTGCGCCAACAGGATCTATACTGTACGCCAATAGGGTTTGTATTCTTAAACCAAAAGGGTTTGTTTATACACCAATAGGGTCTGTAGTCTAAGCCATTACGGTTTGTACTTTACACCAGCAGGATCTGTACTCAACACCGATAGGGCGCGTGTACTGTACACCAATAGGTCTGTACTCTACGCCAGTAGGTCTGTACTCTACGACAATAAGGTCTGTACTCTACGCCAGTAGGGTCTGCACTCTACGCCAGTAGGGTCTTATATTGTTTGAAGGTGTGTGGCCTATCTGGGATTATGTCAAAGACCTCGTTATCATCAGAAGCTGAGGCCATGATGTCAGTTTTCGTTTCCTGGGAAGACGTAGGTGACAGAATAGGTGGCGGAAACAGAATATGAATATGAATAATCTGTGTTGAGATGGAACCTTGGATCGTGTAATTGCAGCAGTTAGAGATGGTTTCTGGGTGTAGTTTTCTTTCTTGCGCTTTTAATTTCGGACTTTGTGTTTGTCTAGAAAGAACACAAAATCGCCCCGCTCTCTCTACGTGCTGTGAACTGCCTTGTAGTTACTTGTAGCTAGATCAAAGTAGGCATGTAGCTAGAACAATTCAGTTGTGTAGGACCTGGTTAGAATGTTGGTCAAGTGGCAAGGAAAAGCTTAGTCGTGGATTTAGAACAAGTTCGTTATGTATTCCCATATATTTACGCTTGGTTTTGCTAGACGTGGGTTCAGATTTAATTTTGTTCATAGTTATTCTTGAAACAAGCCCTTGTGGACACAGCTGTGTCGTTGTTAATTAATTGATATGCAGGATTATATATTTAATATTATTTCCTTATAAGAAGTAGTTTGTGGTTTTGGACGTTTGTGTATTCATAAGGTAGAGTTATTAAGCTTTCCGATATCTACTTCAGAGAACTCAACAGTGTTCTTGTTCTTTTTTCTTGGCTTTTTCTGTGTATTCTTATTTATTTTCAATTTCTCAGATGATGTCTTCTGCGAGTTGTTTGGCCATTCCGGTCTACCTACATTTGCTCTTTTTGTGTAGATATCTTGTGTAACACTGGGGAGACTTGGTTGTAAAGAATCATTTCATCAGTGCTTACAGATTTTTTGCTTATATCTGTATGTCCGCATGTTTGATGTTCCATTGAAAACTACCAAATCATCCTTACATGACGCTCTTCTCCAAACTCATTCATTTCGAGTCACTGTGCAATACACATTTTACAAGACACGGAGTGTAATACATACAGAGGCACTGATATATTACACACACGCACACACACACAAACATCAGAATACACATATGAACACACATGCAGAAATGAATACATAGTAGCAATATACATATAATTATACTAAAATCATAAACGTATACATACATGTACATGAATGAGTACACAATACCACATGCTTGGTAGTAGGAAACTCTTGTGTTATCATTCTGCTTCCAGTATTTTCCGTTTGTTCTGATTTAGTCTGTTTGTTGTTGCTTACTTTTCTTGTTCTTCGTCTGCCTGTCTACATAATCAGTGCTGGATGTGAAGTTTCTTTCTTGCTTGGGAAAACACTGTAAATATATGGAGTTGGTCATATACTTTACGTGATTGAAGAACTGTGTGTAAAAGAATCAGCTGAGTTGGTGTGATACAACACCCTCAGTTTTATTATATTTTTAATTCCGGAATCACGATTATGATTAAAGGAAACACGAAGTCAACTGGCGTATGTGAAAATTATATCATTAACACAGGGTTCCAAATTATTGATCTATCAAAACAGGCTGTAGAACGGTTGCATTATCAACACAGGTTTAGGACAAGCGATTCTTCAAGAAAATGAGATGATTTTCCCCTGTGTGAAAGTCGTTTGGCCACAGATACATTGAGCACAAAACTGTAATAGACTAGTCATTATCCAACACAGTTGCAATACTTCAGGTATGCAGGCAACCTGCTTCTATAAATGTCGGAGTTAAGGACAGCCAAGTGCGGATCCAATGAAAGTATTGTTTTAAGTGAATTTATAGAATTCTGTCTGTTAAGCACGAAAGTCACAGGAGGACGTATTTATTCCTGAATACATTGAGTGCAGTCGAGTGGCTTTCAGTATCCAGATTATCGAAATAGTTGCACGACTCTTTCCCCTTACCAAAGACTTTTTAGACTTCAGAAGGTGAAATTATTACAACTAAGAAAAAAGAGCTGAGTGACATAGAGAACTGCAGAGTCCCGTTATGACTACTTAACGTTAGTTACCACTAGCAGTAAGAGTGCGTCAAGAAAACACTCACAGTGCTGATTCAAATCTGTTTTCGAAGTATTTTTTAAATCAGATTCTTCCACCTCAGAGACAGGAAAATGATTTAGACACATTATACCTTCCACACAAGGTTACAGCAGCATGAGCATGAACAGAGAGGGTTGGTGTATACACAGGTACACCTACAAAACGTGTAGATATCAGTGATGATGTTTAATAGACGGAATTAAAGTCAAACTGTCACTGGTATGCAAACAAACAATACTGTTTTAAGACATTACAACTTTGTGATGCACTCCTAGGCCTTCCCAAAAAGAATCCATAACGATCGTGTTACTTAACGAAAGAATTTCCCACGTTTCGTGTTTCCAACTGAAATATAAACATTACGTCTTAAGTTGAACCTACGGATAAAGCAGGTCTTCATTTAGTTTTGGCTTGACTTGATGCTCCCATTATGAATCTTAATTGTGCGTTGCAGAAAGCTGTACATACGCAGATGTGATTTCTCAATAAATTTCTGCTACTTGGCATGGGCGTGTGAGCACGCGTGTATGTGCGTGCGTGTGTGTGTGCATGTGCATGCGTATGTGTATGTGTGTGTGTGTGTGTACGTGTGTGTGTGCTACACTTAAACAAGCCGAGTTGTGAAGTACTTCTTTACAAAAGATCACACCTACCACACACTGAGTTTTCTCAGCACAGTGTTAATATTGCCCGTTAATATTTTTTGTTTGGTTTGGTTTTTCTTTAGCGTTTTGCATACGTGTAGACGCAAAGGAGGTTTAGATACCAGTTGGCCCGGACACATGTTGGTCTGGGAGATGGGAAAAATTGCCTCCCTTTACCACCAGGTGGGTAGTACCAGGCAGGATTGAACCCAAACTTTCCATTTACCCACGTGACTACCGTTCACTGTGTAATTTTACTTATAAACAAAATAATACAGTTCTACCATTCATCACATAATCATCACATTGACAACAATGTTTGATTCAGAAACAAACCAAAATGATTGTACAATGTTAAATGCGGTTTAATTCTTACTGTGACAGTACCGCGTAATTCAAACATGCTGACACACACGATGAAACAATGACATTATGATGTACACTATGATGTTATGATGCATTTTATCACATCATGATGACTGACAGCTTAGTGAGCAGCCCGTAAAATAATGCCTGCAGGTTTATATTCTGTCATGTTACAAGTATATTGAATGTTCCAGTGAAAAACATGATTCCAGACTTGCTAAAACCAATAAGAATATGAATCGAAACTTGCTAAAACCAAGAACACCTGCAGACAGAGACATCTAGCAAGCCATTTATTAAACAGGTAGCACAAAGCTCACGACTAAAGGCACATACAGGAATAAACAGGAAATAGCAAATGACGAAGTAGAAGAAATATGAAAATATAATGTATGATATATATATATATATATATATATATATATATATATATATATATATATATATATATATATTATGATATATATATATATATATATATATATATATATGTATATACGTATATATATATGTATACATATGTATATATGTAGATATATATATAGATAGGTAGATGGATAGATAGATATCATACATATACAATACACTCGCTGTGTAAATTATAGCGGCACAATGTGAAAATCCCCTTGCCATGGACAGAATAAGGCAATAAAGTAAATCCTGGGAGAAAAATGCTACATCCACGAAAAGCTGAGAGCGCGAATTTTCTTTACGTTAACAAAACACGACTTAGTGGAATGCAAAGCACTTCAATACTAAAACATTAAAATGTTTTCAGTATGGAAAACATTCAGATGTTTTTAGTATTCAAACGTTAAAACATTAAAATCTTGTAGTGTTAAGAACCATAAAATATTAAAATGTCTCTAAACAAATTGTTCTTGGTACTGAAAACATAAACATCAAAATGATTAAGTATCGAAAACTTAACATAATTATAAATTTTTATTGATATTACAAAGCGTAAAATTTTAAATGTTTCTGATATTCAAAACACAGCATTAAAATGTTTTTAGCTAAATGTTTCATTATATAAAACATTCAAATCATTGTAGTATTAAAAACGTAAAATGTTGAAATGCTTAATTTAAATATCTTTAAGACATGACAGGATTGACAGAACATGATAAATGAATGCAAGAGAGGAAAAAGTCGGTCGATATGACGAAATTCCTATATTCATATCCCACACATATAGGGGCATAAGACGAGTAGGCTACAATAAACAACAACAGCAACATGTTTTTTCTTATTCCTCTTTTATTCATCGTCTTAATGGTGAGGCCACATCTGGCCATGACTATGGCCATTTTTCCTTTATCTACTGGCTGCCATGGAGTTTAGTGATCAGAGAAATTGTAGTCAGTCAACTGTCCTTTCGCTTCTTATGACACAAATGACTTCGCCACAATATCCGTTCAGCTGTCTACCTGCAGGGGCGAGATAGTGAGTGCATCAGTCTCAACTTAGAGTTTATGTTCGCGTTGAGTCGGTCGTGATCGATTCGAAGCTTCATCCAGACCACTTGCTGTTCTCTGGACAGATGGTGACAGTCCACAATAGTGACAGCGTCCACACATGGTGACAGTCGTCTACAGATGGTGACAGTCATCCACACATAGTGACAGTGTCTACAGATGGTGACAGTCATCCACACATGGTGACAGTCGTCTACAGATGGTGACAGTCATCCACACATAGTGACAGTCGTCTACAGATGGTGACAGTCGGCCACAGATGGTGACAGTCATCCACACATGGTGATAGCCTTCCAAAGATGGTGACAGCCGTCCACACATGGTGATAGTCGGCCACAAATGGTGATAGCCGTCCACACATGGTGATAGCCATCAACACATGGTGATAGTCATCCACACATGGTGAAAGCCGTCCACACATGGTGATAGCCGTCCACACATGGTGATAGCCGTCCACACATGGTGATAGTCGTCCACAATGGTGATAGCCGTCCACACATGGTGATAGTCTCACAATGGTTATAGCCGTCCACACATGGTGATAGTCGTCCACACATGGTGATAGTTGTCCACACATGGTTATAGCCGTCCACACATGGTGATAGTTGTCCACAAATGGGTGATAGTCGTCCACACATGGTGATAGCCGTCCACACATGGTTATAGTCGTCACAAATGGTGATAGCCGTCCACACATGGTGATAGCCGTCCACAGATGGTGATAGTCGTCCACATAATGGTGACAGTCGTCCACAGATGTGACAGTCGTCCACAGATGGTGACTCGTCCACACATGGTGATAGTCGTCCACACATGGTGATAGCCTTCCACACATGGTGATAGTCGTCCACACATGGTGATAACTCGTCCACAGAGGGTGATAGTCCGTCCACAGATGATGATAGTCGTCCACACATGGTGATAGTTGTCCACACATGTTCATAGTCGTCCACACATGGTGATAGTCGTCCACACATGGTGATAATGTCCACAGATGATGATAGTCGTCCACACATGGTGATAGTTGTCCACACATGTTCATAGTCGTCCACACATGGTGATAGTCGTCCACACATGGTGACAGTCGTCCACACATGGTGATAGCCGTCCACACATGGTGATAGTCGTCCACACATGGTGATAATCGTCCACAGATGATGATAGTCGTCCACAGATGATGATAGTCGTCAACATGGTGATAGTTATCCACACATGTTCATAGTCGTCCACACATGGTGATAGTCGTCCACACATGGTGATAATCGTCCACAGATGATGATAGTCGTCCACACTGGTGATAGTTGTCCACACATGTTCATAGTCGTCCACACATGGTGATAGTCGTCCACATGGTGACAGTCGTCCACACATGGTGATAGCCGTCCACACATGATGACAGTCTCCACACATGATGATAGCGTCCATACACTGTGACAGCGTCCGTACACGGTGATAGTCGTCCACACATGGTGATAGTTGTCCACACATGGTGATAGTCGTCTATACATGGTGATAGTGTCCACACATGGTGCATTAGTCCATACATGGTGATAGTTGTCCACACATGTTCATAGTCGTCCACACATGGTGATAGTCGTCCATACATGGTGATAGCCATCAACACATGGTGATAGTCGTCCATACATGGTGATAGTCGTCCACACATGTTCATAGTCGTCCACACATGGTGATAGTCGTCCACACATGGTGATAGTCGTCCATACATGGTGATAGTCGTCCACACATGGTGATAGCCGTCCACACGTGGTGATTGCCGTCCACACATGGTTATAGTCGTCCACACATGGTGATAGTCGTCCACACATGGTGATAGTCATCCACACATGGTGATAGTCATCCACACATGGTGAAAGCCGTCCACACATGGTGATAGTCCGTCCACACATGATGATAGTCATCCAACATGGTGATAGTCGTCCACACATGGTGATAGTCATCAACATGGTGATAGTCGTCCACACATGGTGATAGTCGTCCACACATGGTGAAAGCCGTCAACACATGGTGAAAGCCGTCAACACATGGTGATAGTCGTCCATACATGGTGATAGCCGTCCATACATGGTGATGGCCGTCAAAACATGGTGACAGTCGTCCACACATGGTGATAGCCGTCCACACATGGTGATAGTCATCCACACATGGTGATGGCCGTCATGGCCGTGGAGTGACCTGATAATGCTTCTCTTCTCGATGTAGTATATGCTGTTGTCCAGTTGGTCATTCTGGGCTCCTCTTTTTGCCAGATCTCTCAGAAAGGCTTCCTCTATTTTGGTGTGGGGCCATCTTCCCCAATCTGGCGAGTAGGGGGTGGTGGATGGCGAATAGCCTTCAGAGTGTGAAGGTTAGCTGCGAATTAAGCCAGACTTGACTAA
This sequence comes from Monoplex corrugatus, assembly GCA_030674185.1. Lineage (NCBI taxonomy): Eukaryota > Metazoa > Mollusca > Gastropoda > Littorinimorpha > Ranellidae > Monoplex > Monoplex corrugatus. The sequence goes on from JAPXFY010000024.1 coordinate 34,533,087, forward strand.
ACAAATAAGCAGTCTAGATCAAGTGGTGACATTTTCTATCGGTGGCACTCGGCAAGGACACAATTAGACAATATCCCGTATGTCCTGTGAGAAAACCATCTGGCGGGTAAGGCCCTGACCTCCATTAGCTAATGGCAGGTTAACTTCCTAGAGGGCTGGTCAGGGTTACCGAACTCCAGGCGTTTTCTAACCGATCATAGTTCCTTGCAATATAATGCAAAAATGTCTTCACGTGCACACTCGGTAGTTGAGCGTGGCAACTGCAACATCAAATCACATTGAAACGAAATCACGGAAACTGAGCAAACAAGGAAGCACGTCCTTACTAGAGGTTCATTCACGTAACTGTTTAAGATTTAGGCAGCTGTCCTTTAAGATCAACACACACTGACACTCACAACGACAACCAGCAGCCTATATCAGTTGATTTTGTCCTCCAACTTAAAAGTATCCACACAAACAAGCAAGCAAACAATTACCATGCCATGAAATATCAATTATCAAATGAACTGACAGGACAATCCACTCAATCTTTATGTGTTGTTGTCTTTGACTTTTCATTCAGAGTCAAGTTTGTTGTCAAGTGAATGAACAATCGGACAACACACTCGATCTAAGTGTGTTGTTTTCTTTATTTCTGTTGTTTCGTTTTGTGTGTTTCTTTTGTTTCGCTTCGTATTTTCATTCAGAATGGAGTACGTGTTTAAGTGATTGAACCACCCGCCTAGCACACGAAAAATCCAGCTTCCAATCCCGGTGGGACAGAGAATTTTCTCCCCTTTCACCAGACGTCTACGTGGTGGTCTAGGTGCTAATTTAAGGTCCCATGTGCAGCGTGCACTTAGTGCGCGTTAAAGATCCCACGGCAATGAAGGAGGTATCCTTGGCCAAATTTTGTGGAAAATTACATCGTCTCAAGGACCAAAAATACACGCATACAGAGAAAAAAAGAAAATAAAGGGCGGCGTTGTACTGTGGCGATGTTGTATTTCAAGGAGAGCTGCCTGAATTTCACGCCAACAGATTCCCTTGTGCATGATGATGATCATCATCATGATTTCAATACATACATATGGGAGAAAAGTGGAATGAGCTACAGCACATCCACCTCTATCATCCAAGCATGAGACTTGCACGCATCACTTGGCTGCTTACAACTCAAGAATGTTCTGTGACGGAGATGGTATACAGTACTTGTACATATAAAACAACACAATAATCTTAAATCATGTCGGACTCTCACTTTCAATTTCTCCTTCTCAGGTTTCGAAAAACCAAGAGCTACAAACTCTGGTTTAAAGGTTGAAGTACACTGACTTGACGATGTATGCGTGTGTGTGTGTGTGTGTGTGCGCGCGCGCACGCGTGTGTGTGTGTGTCTGTGTGTGTCCGTGTGTGATGTGTGTGTGTGTAATGTGTATGTGTGTATGTACTCGTGTGTACATGCTTACTTGGGACAGAGAGAGAGAGCAGGGGTCAATGGCCACATTTTAAACTGGTTCGTACCGATGTATAAGAACCATCGACCGAGAGGAAACAGCAAACGACAAAAAGATTTAAGTACTGGCATCAACAGTTATCTTTTCCAGCAAGCGTCACATTCTCTGTAGCGCGATGGAGTTCAATAGCGGATGGAGTTTGAACTTTGTCCCTTGCCTCGTTCTGGTCGGAACATGTGTCTGTTTCCTGTGACGTCATTTTGCCCTCCAGAAAGTAAGTTCGCATCCTGCCCTTGCCCTGTCAACAAAGAAAAACAAAGAAGTGAATTGTCTGGCATGATTTTAAAAACTCTTCGATTGTGTCTTTTATTCAAATGCTGTCGTATTTCGAACAAATGAACAGGTGATAAATCCCGACGGCTGTGCTTTCCGTAGAAACGTTGGAATGAATCTTTTTTTCAAATGGATTAAGCAATATACGTGTCTCTTCACACACACACACA
>JAPXFY010000024.1:34542528-34545028 GCA_030674185.1 Monoplex corrugatus
ATGCTATCTTTCTGTCACTCTATTGTTATTGTTAGCTTAATGTTATCTTTCTGTCACTCTATTGTTACTGTTAGCTTAATGTTATCTTTCTGCTATCCTATTGTTATTGTTAGCTTAATGTTATCTTTCTGTCACTCTATTGTTACTGTTAGCTTAATGTTATCTTTCTGTCACTCTATTGTTATTGTTAGCTTAATGTTATCTTTCTGTCACTCTATTGTTACTGTTAGCTTAATGTTATCTTTCTGCTATCCTATTGTTATTGTTAGCTTAATGTTATCTTTCTGTCACTCTATTGTTACTGTTAGCTTAATGTTATCTTTCTGCTATCCTATTGTTATTGTTAGCTTAATGTTATCTTTCTGTCACTCTATTGTTACTGTTAGCTTAATGTTATCTTTCTGTCACTCTATTGTTACTGTTAGCTTAATGTTATCTTTCTGTCACTCTATTGTTATTGTTAGCTTAATGCTATCTTTCTGTCACTCTATTGTTACTGTTAGCTTAATGTTATCTTTCTGTCACTCTATTGTTACTGTTAGCTTAATGCTATCTTTCTGTCACTCTATTGTTACTGTTAGCTTAACTCTTTGACTCCTGCACATTGTCTACCAGCATCCTACATCGTGAACCCTGATAGCAAATCAAAAACTTAACCCTTTGATTCTCTTGCCCTATCCACCAGATTCCTGCAGGAAGCTGGTGGATAGGGTGAGGGAGTCAAAAGGTTAAGTTTTTGCAGTTGGTGGATAGGGTGCAGGAGTCAGAGGGTTAATGTTATATTTCGGTCATTCTATTGTTACTGTTAGTTTAATGTAATCTTTCTGTTATTCTGCTGTTATTGTTAGCGTTCATTTCCTGTGTTTGGTCCAACAACAGGAATGAGCTTCTCGTGTCTCTTCAACAGTTACACACTCGATCTTTTTGTAAGTCTAACTTCAAACTGTACATTTTTGTCCAGCAGTGTTTCCCCCTTACCCTTCCCTCCTCCTTATCCCAGTTCCCTCCTGTCCTCCCCGTCCCAGTCGGCATGTGCTGTGGGCCTATATCCTTAAAGAGATGTACAATGCAATGCTGTAATGATCTGCCCGCTTACTTACAACAGACTTACTGCCCAAATATAAGTTAATGTGATAAAATAATCTGCTTTTGTCACTGTGAATGAATAGTTCAGAGAATGACGAGTGGCCATCAAGATTTAATGCCTTCTAAGTATTATCATTATTATTACCATTATCATTATTATTATTATTATCATTATTATTAATCGTTGCTGTAATAGGTGATGGTGGCGGTAGTGGTGTAGTGGTAGTAGTACATAGTTGTTGTTGTTGTTGCTGTTGTTAGTAGGAACAGCAGCAGCAGCAGCAGTAGTAGTAGTAATGGTAGCAGTAGTAGTAGTATATGGTTGTTGTTGCTGCTGTTGTTGGTCGGGGCAGTAATACAGCTATCAGCAATATTACCACTTTGGAATGACAAGAGACATGGCCGACTGTAACTCCTCTGACCACCAAGCTCCATGGCAACAAGCAGAAACTGGAAAAAAAACCCAGCCCCAGTCATGGCCAGACGCTGCCTGACTATGTATAATGCCAATGCAAGAAGAACAAGAATTATTATGATTCAATTCAGTATCTTATCAGTCAAAAGAAGAAGACTTGGTAAAAATGTTTACGTTTTGATTTGGACGTGTTAGCCTATACACTCGTCCATCATCCCATTTCAATTTATGTAATTCTCTCTTCCCTCGCCCACCCTCTCTCACACACACAAAAGACACACATTTACATGTGTGCACGTCCCCGCTCCATTGCTCCCCCCCCCCCTCCCACGAGTACATATACATGTGTATGATGATATGTTTTCTTGATTTTTGTTGTTGTCTTGTTCTGTTTGTTTTGTTTTGTTTTTTGTAAAATGCAGCGAGCAATCTTAGACGTGGACTTTTTGCGCCATAAAAATGGAATTATCATTATTAACAAACAACGTGGATGCTAACCTTATAGACGTCATACTCCCGAATGATGTCATCATAAACTGTGTACAGGCTGTTCAAAAAGTCCACAATCTGCAAAATAACACAAACGTGAAACGAAAATCACCGTCAAAATGTAAAATCTTTCCGCCTCTAAATGAGAATCTGCAGAACAACTGATCAGTTCAGAAGACATTGGGAGGACCGTATATACACGTTTTCAACTCGAAAACCAACAGAAAAACTATATATTAAAAAGAGCTATGTGCACAGTTTGTCAGACTAAGTCATCATAAAATGATCCAAGAGGCACAGAACTATTCTGGCCTGACAAATCACACACCGACAGGCAGTGATATATGTAGAACGGCAATCAGACAACAGACAACACGCTTTATTGTCCTCTTACAAGACAACCAGACAACAGGTAACACGCTTTATTGTCCTCTTACAAGACAACCAGACAGTAGATAACACGCTTTATTGTCCTCTTACAAGACAACCAGACAGTAGATAACACGCTTT
>JAPXFY010000024.1:34552528-34560028 GCA_030674185.1 Monoplex corrugatus
TGTCAAGATCCAGAAATGGATGATACAGAATAATCCACAGTTAAATGGAGAAAAGACTGAAGAAAAGAAAAAAGATTTTGTGGATCCTAGTGAAGGAAATATGCTTAATTTTCATTTTCTAATACTCGACTACGATGTCGTTGAAATAAAAAGACAACAACAACACAACACAACACAACACAACACAATGCAACACAACACAACACAACACAACACAGCACAACGCAACACAACACAACACAACACAGCACAACACAACACAACACAACACTACACAACACAACAACAACAACAAAAACCCACATACTACTATCATATACACACACGCTGAATTGTTGCAGTGGATGAGCTTCCCACTTTCCAGTCTGATTGTACGGGTTTGATTCTAGCTCCAGAAAATCTCTGTATGTGCAGCTTCCAGTCTAACCAGTTGTTAATGGCTATCTGTTCCTGTACACTGCTGGGGAAGATAAAGCGGTGAGGGAGAAGAGGTGAACATTCCCGATACTTAAGTAATGCTGTCCCAGAGAAAATCTGATCTATCACTCAGCTCCACTATCACCCTTACCTACAACCTTTTACAATTAGAAACACTGTTACTGACCAATGGGAATATTTCTTGCTTTTCAACATGCTTTTGTTTCCAAGAATTTGAAAACTGAATGCAGTTAGACATTAGCAACGTATAGGGGAACTTACTGTGGTAACATTCTGTACAGCAAGGCATCAGTTTTTCGTTTTTCGTCCTCCAGTTGGCATGTCCGCTGTGCCACCAATTCCTCCAGCCGTGTGGAGTACTTCTCCATCATCTGAACCATGTTGTCCATGATGTTGTTGGTTCTGTCCACAAAGCACACAGACAGCGGATCAAAAAAAACAAAACTAAACTGTAAAATGCTGTATGGTCTGTACACAACCGAGGTCTTAGGCGCGCACGCGCACATACACACACACACACACATACACACACTCACACACACACACGCCCGCACGCACGCACACACTCACACACACACACACATACACATACACATACACACACACTCACACACACACACACACACACACACACACACTCACACACACACTCACACACACTCACACACACACATACACACACACACATACACACACTCACACACACACGCCCGCGCGCAGCACACACACATAGACACACATACACACATGCACGCACCCACACATACACACACAACACACACATATGCACACATTCCCTCATACACACGCGACCTCCCCCTCCCCCCTCCCCCACATACACGTAAAAATGCACATATACACATACAGAGCTGTCATAAAATATGGCGGATGGGGTGAGGAGTGGGGGTAATATGCAAACATGTTGCTCCGTGGATTACAAACAAACGAGCGTTATGGAAAAAGTGGACAGCATAGAAAAAAATGATTTCAGCGTCACGAGTTGATGTGCTTGTGACGTCAAGTAATATATTTAAGTCAGTTCTACTTATAGCACTCTTTCCTTTTCCGCATTTTGATATATTGTAAAGATAAATCTCGATAAGAAACATCGTGGTGCCACCAAATCGACAAATAACAAACAAATAAATAAATAGACAAATAAATGAACAAAGTAAATAATGATAAATAAATGAGTACGTAAATGGGTAAATAAACAAATGAATAAACAAATAGATACATAAATATCAGAACACAAGGTAGACCCAGAGAAAAAATATTGGACGGACTTGCAGGGTGGCTGAGGACGGAGAGGGTGGGAGGTTACTTGCTGAGACAAGGGAAAGATTCGTATGGAGGGCCATGATCACCAACGCCATGCGGCAGGGCACTAGACGATGATGATGATGATGATGATGATGATGACGATGATGATGAATATCAGCCATTTCTATCGACAAATGTTCATCCAGGTTTTGCTTGTACTGCGAACTTTCCGAAAAGACGTTATATGCACAACACAAGCTGAACAGAAAATCTCTCCACAAAACCCACTTTATAATGAAAACAAATTAAAGACGTGTCATCCGTTTCGTCTGTCTCGCTCACGACATTCGACATAGACATGTACAAAGTTTTGCAAAGCTTTCTTTTTGTCTTGTGATTCTGGTACTACATTTCATACACATCAATCTGTCGCCTTGGTGCGGGGTGGTTAGTGCATCAGACTAACAACTGAAAGGCTGTGAGTTCGAATCCCACAAGTTTTTTCAAAATCATTAAGGCATTTTCGGCCCCAGCCAGCTCCTATCCACAGTTGAGTGTGCTATAGGGTCATTGGGAAGATTGAGACTACACAGACGAGTTTCATCCACTTCACAGACGCGTTATTGAAGGTGGGGCTCAAATTTCCTTACCAGCATGGCATGTGTGTGTATCTCTCAGGCCTGGTTGACGCCAGGTCATAGTAAGAAAGGAAGCGTAGAGTACAGCCCTGTCGTGCAGTCTCAATCCAGAATGGAAGTCCATAGCATCGTGATCATCATTCCCATCGTCATCAACATCACAGCATTATGAAAAATTGCCACAGACTGTGACCAGTGAAATGGCGTAGAAATGAGACAACACCACATCTACTCCCCCTATTAAGTAAATCTTCCCTCTCTAGTGTTCTGAGTAACATATTCGAATGGATTAAGTGACATATTTGACGGGATTAAGTGACATACCTGAATTGATTAAGTGAAATACTTGAGGGGACTGAGTGGCATGCTTGAAGAGATTAAGTGACATACTTGAAGGGGCTGAGCAACATACTTGAAGGGATTTGGGGACATACTTGAAGGGATGAAGGGACATACTTGAAGGGATGAAGGGACATACTTGAAGGGATGAAGGGACATAGTTGAAGGGATTAAGTGGCATAATTGAAAGAATTACGTTACGTACCTGAAAGGATTCAGTGACGTGCCTGAAGGGATTATGCAACAGACTTGAAAGGACTGAGTGATATACTTGAAGAGATTGAGTGACATACTTGAAGGGATTGAGTGACATACTTGAAGGGATTAAGATACACACTTGAAGAGATTTAGTGACATACTTGAAAGGATCCAGTGGCATATTTGAGAGAATTACGTTACGTACCTGAAATGATTCAGTGACGTACCTGAAAGGATAATGTGATATACTTGAAGGGATTGAGTGATATACTAGAAGAGATCGAGTGCCATACTTGAAGGGATTTATTGCCATACTTAAAGAGATCAAGTAACATACTTGAAGGGATTAATTGCCATACTTAAAGGGATCAAGTGACATACTTGAAGGGATTGAGTGACATACTTGCAGCGGTTAAGTGACATACTTGAAGGGATCAAGTAACATACCTGAAGGGATCAAATAACATACTTGAAGGTATTAAGTGCCATACTTGAAGGGATTAAGTGACATACTTCAAGGGATTAAGTGGCATACTTGAAAGGATTAAGTGGCATATTTAAAGAGATCACGTGACATACTTGAAGGGATTAAGTGCCATACTTGAAGGGATCAAGGTGTTAACTTGAAGGGGTTAAGTGAAGTTGAAGGGATTAAGTGACATACTTGAAGGGATCAAGCCACATACTTGAAGGGATCAAGTGACTTACTTGATGGGATTACGCGGCACACCTGAAGAGATTAAGTGACACACTTGAAGGGATTAAGCGAAATACCTGAAGAGATCAAGTGACACACTTGAAAGGATTAAGTGACATACTTGAATGGATTAAGTTTCCTCATGTGTCTCAGCAGTCTCCGTGCCGGCGGTCTGAGCGAGGCGTCTTCCTGCCAGCAGGCGTGGATCAGGTGGACAAAGCTGTACACCAGACTGGCCGGTTCGTCGGGTAAATCGGTCAGACACGGCCTGAACAACGTGTCCTGGGGCGTCGCAGATACCTTGCCGATTATTTCTGTCACGTGTGAAACATCAAAAAGTGATTCTTTCTTTACACCTTCCCTGATTATGTCTAAAACGAGTCAGAACAAAAAAAGCATTTTTTTTCTTAAGACTTTGTTGATTGCATCTGCAATAGGTCGCACGCCAAAAGTCATTTGTGATATTTTTGCCCGCAATACCTTGCTAATTGTGTCATAAAACTGGTCTCACACAAGCCAGAACAAGTGTTATCATTACCTGAGTGATCGTTTGACAATAAACAGTTAAAGAGAAGAAACTCTTCTCAGGGTCGACAGCACCATGATGGTGTCCATCTCCTCTCCATCGCTGCTTTACCTTCCCTGTCCTATGAGAAGAACAGGTACGTATTTACAGTTGGGTGGATCAAGGCAACGTATTCAGGCCAAGGCACAAGCTTGCTCGCCTATCTATTTGGCAGCTACACTCAGTTGAAAGTAACCTAATTTTTTCAGGAGAGAGTACTGAATCATTTAGTATTAACGTTAGAATTAGTACAAGTATGGCATTATGGACACTGAAGCTTAATGAAAATAGCCCTAAACGTGTACAAAATCTATTCTTTAAGTCGGTCAGAACGACCTGGTGACTATCGTGTCTTGTGATGTTGTTGACACTAATATCTGAAAACAACAGGTAGTGCATTGTCATACGCTAGACAAGCTGGTTCAGCTAGCAGGTCGTCACACAGCATATAAGCAATGTGCTTTACAGTGTCACGAACACTTAAGTAGTTGTGTCTGAACTAAAACAAAACCCCGTGGACAAGAAGTAAGCAACAACCCAGTAAAGATCTAAAACAGGAAGACAAAAAGTGATGGGTCGGACACACATCGGGCTAGAAGCCCTCCTACATCACTAAGCAAGCTCCAAGGACAGAAATGTGGACGCCCCAAAACACTCTGATGTCTGAGAAAGGTCACCACAACGTTTCAATGGCATCACCGTCACACGCTTCATGTTGGCCGTCCATCACACCTCTGTACCCAGAGTTATTCAGTCACACTCCCATGGACAGCAAAGAAAACAAACGAAACAGTCTTGATGGAGGCAGACACAAGTAGATCACTCATAAGGAAGATTAGGAAAAGATAAGCAACATTTATAGGCCATTTTATGAGGAAGGGGGATTTGGAACATCTGGTCACAACGGGAAAGCTGGAGGGAAAGAGAGCACCAGGTAGACCCAGGGAGAAAATGCTGGACGGACTTGCAGACTGGCTGGGGACGAGGACGGTGGGGGAGATGCTAGGGGCAACGAGAGATAGAGACAGATGGAAGTCCATGATCGCCAACGCCATGCGGCAGGGCACCTGATGATGATAATGACTCCCTAGGAAAGGTTACATCCAACTTCTTCGTGGGCCGACCATCACCAACCCAGTAAGTCGCATGTGGCGAATGGCGGGTTGCCTTCAGATATGGAGATTTGCTGTGAACTGAGACGTGTTTGACTGGACTGATAAGCACTTTCGGACTGACTGGTGATGGTTTCTGTCAGGACGGGAGGGATGGCACTCGGCAAGGCCACACACCTAGAAAATACCTTATTGTAAGTCATATGACGGATCCGTCAGGTGGACAGGAGCCACCTAAATTCCAATCCCCAGCTTGCACAACGTAAGCCTTTTGACATAAGCTTAGGGCAGGGTAACCCTACAGAAAATCTACAAGGCTGAAGTCACATGTACCAGGCCTGCAGGCTTCTTTTAACAAACCACAGTACCTTGCAATATAACGTAAATGTTTATTGGCCATCAGTAACAATCGAAAATGGCGCTCAAGCACTTAAGCCCTTCTCGGTTGGTGCAGTGCTGAGTCCTGAGACTCTAGATCCACCCTCAGCGATTGAGGTCCCTCCCGTCTGTCTTGTCCTATCGGGGGATGTGGAAGGAAAGCTAATGGCTGAACAGTGACACAAAAACGTCTCAGCCAGTAGAGACATTTATGTTCATTGTTGTTTAAAGCCAAGCCGACTGCGTAGAGCCATTTCAGGGCTATTACCACTTCAAAACGTACAAAACTTCAACAGGAAAAAAAAGAAAATAATTACTTACACGTATCAATGCATTCGTGCACATAATCTAAGGAGATGCCACCGACGTTGACCACTCCATCCAATTTATCGCACAGGGGGTTTAAAAACACACCTGATTACAAATTTAGCATACCTAAGGACACGAAAACATATATAAAAATGGGCATAAATTACCTAAAATTGCTTGTGCATGTCTCACCTCCCTAGAGCCAAAAATGCACTTAATACACGTACCTAATTATCAATTCTAACAAAAAAGTATGTAAGACTTTATAGAACACATACAGGTGAATGGAACAGCAAGGCAGAAAATGATGGGAAGAAAGGACAGAAAGCAAAGGAACAAGGCAGACACAAAGAAAGTGACAGAAAAGAGGAAATTTCTAGCACAGAATTTCCAGAAGGTGGGGATACTATTTATACTGAAAGAGCCCCCGGCATCCCCAAGGGAGTATTTTGTAGCCATGCACCGGAATACAGGACGAGTCACAAGTAAGAAAACAAACTGCAAGTTCAAACTGTCTCCATCACTATCCTGCACCTGTGGTCAACTACTGTTATTATCATTTTATTGTCAGCATTATGTCTATAATCAGTATTAATATTATCATTACTATCAGCAGCAAGAGAATTATCATCATTGATGTCATTACTAATACTACTGTCATCATTATCAGAATTATTACAACTACTATTATCTTTGCTGCTTTTACTACTACTGTTATCATCATTATCAATATTAACATCATCATAGTAGTAGTAGTAGTAGTAGTAGTAGTAGTATAATTCATTTATTATTATCATTTTTGCAGTGCTACTTCTAATGCTACTAGTAACATTATTATCATCCTTCCTTCAGACAACTATTATCATTATTGCTGCTACTGTATCATTATGATGATAAATTATCATTACCGTCACTACCCTACCTTTTGGTGTCAAGCCTTTGACGTGCATCTCCTCCTCAAAGGCCTCATTCTTGCAAAGAACCTCTTTGAGAACAATGGCCACTGAATATATGTCTGCTTCCTGTGTGGGCGTGTACCTCTCTCCTTTCAGTATTAACCGTAAGGCCTCTGGGGCGGTCCAAAATAATTCTGCAAATAGACAGGAAAAGGTGCCGGATAGTCAAAAATAATTCCTCAAATAGATCGGAAAAGGTGTTGAGTGGTCCAACACAATGTTATTAATGGACAGGAATAGGGGCTAGATGGTCCAAAACAATGTTATTAATGGACAGGAATAGGGGCTAGATGGTCCAAAACAATGTTATTAATGGACAGGAATAGGGGCTAGATGGTCCAAAACAATGTTATTAATGGACAGGAATAGGGGCTAGATGGTCCAAAACAATGCCAGAAAGAAGTCGTGTTGATGGTGACTTGAGATCACCAAACAGTAAACAACAATAATACAACAACAACAGTATATGAACGCTTCTTCTCCCCTCCCCATCCGCCTCAAACACTACACGTATATCTACCCACCATCCATCTACGAAATATCTATCTACTAACTGTTTATCTCTCTCTCTCTCTCTCTCTCTCTCTCTCTCTCTCTCTCTCTCTCT
>JAPXFY010000024.1:34562528-34580028 GCA_030674185.1 Monoplex corrugatus
AGTGTGGAGGCTTAGTGGTAAAAACACCTGCCTTGGACTTGTGAGAAAATCGGGTTCGAATCACGCATAGGACAAGCATTTTTCTTTCCGGTCTTTCCACTTAAGTGGCGGTCTGGTTGCTAGTCTTTTGGCTGAGAGGTCTCGTGTGCAGCACGCACTGAGCGCACGTTAAAGACCGCAGGGCAAGAAAGAAGTTGTCACTGGCAAAATTCTATAGAGAAATCCACTTTCATAGGGTAAGCAGAACTGCGTGCGTACAGAAAAAAAATGGGTGGCGCAACACTGCGGCGACGAACTGAAGCCCGAAGCTTACATTGTGAATCTGTTATGATAGGAAATAAATAAATACAAACACAAAAGGTAGGGTAAACAATTTTTTTTTTTGTGGCTGCAACTCTCATGTGCATTCTAATAAGCGAGTGGGTTTTTACATATATGATTGTTTTTTTTTACCCTGTCATTAAGACAGTCATAATACGTTTTCGGAGTGGGTGGGGAGGTTTGAATGCTGGAAGTTTTCATGTTTCCATAAGCCATGGAACAGTGATATGGTTTACAGAGTCTTTAACGTGCTTAGTTCATGGTCTGTGTATGTACGTATAGATACAACATGGGTTCAGGCACTTGCGGGTCCGTACATATGTCGACGAAGGACATCAGTGGGGAAAATCTCGGCCTTTTACCCACTAGACGATACCCAGGCCAGGTGGAACCCAGGAAGTGTACGGTCAGTATCTGAACAACTGGACCGTGGCACCCGTCCTCAACAGGTCGAAAGATGACGAGGATTCAGAGACCTTCACGTTTCTCGAGGCTGGTGTTACAAGGACGGTGGGAAAAAAACATAATTTCAGCAGAACTTTTCCTTAACAACTAACACTGAATCTTCCAGAAATTGTACATACTTGTGAATCACACATGTGCGGTTCGACGAGTCTTACTGCACAATTGCAATTTGTTGTTGAATATAAAGCCATTTTCGGTGTGTGTTTTTTTTTCTATAAAAACGCCCATAACCTTCTGAGAAGGGGTTTCACATATGTTTTAACAGAGACAGTAACGTACTATTAGAAATTTACAGGTAGTGGCACGTGCAACAAGAGCTACACTATCAGTTTAAATCAAATTCGGTAAATCATCCACGAGACCTACCTCATCATTTGGCTGTTAACGGGAAACACCGTGAGTTGACCTGCGGCTCATTCCCGGCAGAGGGTCACAATGTTTATTCAAAGAGCACACGTCAGGCCTTCGGAACCTCCTGTGTGAGCTGGATGGGACTCACAGCAACAATCCTTAACTGTATCTTGACAATCACCTCCAAGCTCCCGACGCCTCATAGCAGTCATGCCACCAAGCAAAGGAGCTGGGGTAATGTAGACGTTATTTTAATCGTGTTGATGGGCAGATGAGGCTATGCGTTGTATTGATTGGTGGCATGATCATTGTCCATGCGTTGCATGACCCGAAAAACACCAGTGGCCGCAGGAGTCAAGTAAGCAAAACTTTAAGACTTCCAATCGGAAGGTTCGGGTTCCATCCTAGCTTTGTAACTCCAGCGTGGTGGATAAAGGGTGGAACATTTTTTTCCAATCTCCCAGGTCAAAATGTGTCCATACCTGCTAGTGTCTATATCCCCGCTGTGTGTATACAAATGCGGAACATTACCTGTGCATGTTAAAGATCCTGTAACTGATGTCAGTATCCGGTGGCTTATGGACACATGAAAACAAAACACCCAGCAAGCACATCCACCAAATGCAGAGTATGCAGACTGTGTAGCGACATACTACATGCACAGTGTGGGCAAAACAACGTGCATGTACGCATCAGAGAAAAACAAAACCAACAACAACAAACTAACATCGACGAGTATATGTTTCTGTCGTTGCTGGGTCATGTTTTGTTTTTAAATCGTCGTTATCGCACGTTGTTGTTTATTTGTTGTTGATGTTCTAGTGGTATGGTTACGATGAATATGTGCTTGTAGTATGTTTACCATGAATATGTCCTTGTGGGAAATGGTTACGATGAATATGTGCTTGTGGTATGGTTACGATGAATATGTGCTTGTGGTATGTTTACCATGAATATGTGCTTGTGGTATGGTTACGATGAATATGTGCTTGTGGTATGTTTACCATGAATATGTGCTTGTGGTATGTTTACCATAATATGTACTTGTGGTATGTTTACCATGAATATGTGCTTGTGGTATGTTTACCATAATATGTGCTTGTGGTATGTTTACCATGAATATGTGCTTGTGGTATGTTTACCATAATATGTACTTGTGGTATGTTTACCATGAATATGTGCTTGTGGTATGTTTATCATAATATGTACTTAATAATAATAATAATAATATATTTTATTTATATAGCGCAAAATCTTGACAAAATCAAATCTAAGCGCTGAGCGTATACATGCATACATACCTACACACACATGAGCGTATACACGCATACACACACGCCCACACACCCACACACATAAATCTAAGCTGAGCGTATACATGCATACATACACACATACATAAATCTAAGCGTATACATACATACATACATACATATATACATACGTACGCACATGCATACATAATAATTACAATATTTATATAGCGCAAATCTCGACAAAATCAAATCCAAGCGCCGAAAAGACACACACGCACACACGCACGCACGCACGCACGCACACACACACACACACACACACACACACACACACACACACACACACACACACACACACACACACACACACATGCATGGCCACAAATGGGGAGAAAAGAATAAAAGCAATAAAAGCAAGAATAAAACCAATGGAAAACCACAGAGAGCACATCATATACAATTATATATTAAAACAAAGTGATTCCCCTCCGAGCGGAGACAGGCTGCAGAGGGGTTACCATGAATATGTACTTGTGGTATGTTTACCATGAATATGTGCTTGTGGTATGTTTACCATGAATATGTGCTTGTGGTATGTTTACCATGAATATGTGCTTGTGGTATGTTTACCATGAATATGTGCTTGTGGTATGTTTACCATGAATATGTGCTTGTGGTATGTTTACCATGAATATGTGCTTGTGGTATGTTTACCATGAATATGTGCTTGTGGTATGTTTACCATGAATATGTGCTTGTGGTATGTTTACCATGAATATGTGCTTGTGGTATGTTTACCATAATATGTACTTGTGGTATGTTTACCATGAATATGTGCTTGTGGTATGTTTATCATAATATGTACTTGTGGTATGTTTACCATAATATGTGCTTGTGGTATGTTTACCATAATATGTACTTGTGGTATGGTTACCATAATATGTGCTTGTGGTATGTTTATCATAATATGTACTTGTGGTATGGTTACCATGAATATGTACTTGTGGTATGGTTACCATGAATATGTACTTGTGGTATGTTTACCATAATATGTGCTTGTGGTATGTTTACCATAATATGTACTTGTGGTATGGTTACCATAATATGTGCTTGTGGTATGTTTACCATAATATGTACTTGTGGTATGGTTACCATGAATATGTACTTGTGGTATGTTTACCATGAATATGTGCTTGTGGTATGGTTACCATGAATATGTGATTGTGGTATGGTTACCATGAATATGTACTTGTGGTATGGTTACAATGAATATGTGCTTCTGGTATGATTACGATGAATATGTGCTTGTGGTATGGTTACGATGAATATGTGCTTGTGGTATGGTTACCATGAATATGTACTTGTGGTATGTTTACCATGAATATGTGCTTGTGGTATGGTTACCATGAATATGTGATTGTGGTATGGTTAC
Source organism: Monoplex corrugatus (assembly GCA_030674185.1). Lineage (NCBI taxonomy): Eukaryota > Metazoa > Mollusca > Gastropoda > Littorinimorpha > Ranellidae > Monoplex > Monoplex corrugatus. The sequence continues at coordinate 34,566,354 of JAPXFY010000024.1, forward strand.
CATGAATATGTACTTGTGGTATGGTTACCATGAATATGTGCTTGTGGTATGATTACGATGAATATGTGCTTGTGGTATGGTTACGGTGAGTATGTGCTTGTGGTATGGTTACGATGAATATGTGCTTGTGGTATGGTTACCATGAAAATGTGCTTGTGGTATGGTTACCATGAAAATGTGCTTGTGGTATGGTTACCATGACTACGTGCTTGTGGTATGGTTATCATGAACACGTGCTTGTGGTGTGGTTACGATATTATGATCATTGTTGTTCACTTACCGCACAGACGTCCATGGCGATGGAGATCTGGAACATACTGTCCATTTTGTACTCTGTCATCTTGCAGGTGCGAAACACGTCCTGTGACAGTCACCACACCTGTTGTTACTGACGGACACTTTGATAGTAGGCCGATGCCGTGTAATGAAGATGCAAAATGATCATTGTATGATAAGCCATAAAGAAGAAGAGTGGAAGAATGGTTCAGACGTTCACCTGCCAATAACTAAACCCGAGGTTCCAGGGTTCGCTGCCCGTTGAGGCCTCGACTTTTCTCCTGTTTGACCATAAAATCGAACTGAACATCTAGTCCTTTGCAACAGGATGAAAAAGGAGTCGGACCTATGTGCCTTCTGGCCTTCACACGCAAAAGATCCCACGGCAGTTGAAAGTCCTGAAGAGCAGGGCATTTACCTGGCTGCACTGGTATAAAACATTGGAGAAATAAGTTGATTTCCCAGGTCCGTTCTCTTGAAGGCCAATCAGTCTTCTTGCCTTTCTGAAGTCTTAGTTTTAAAAAAATTGGATGGCGCTGCACTGCGGAGACGCGCTCTGAAAGGGGAGAGCAGCCCGAATTTCACATGGTAAATCCACTGTGACAAAAGAAATAAATATAAATATGATTATGAATACGAAGTCTGCTCATAAGCGTTGGCAAGGTCTTGGGATCCTATAGAGCGTATACGTCGTGTGTCTTATGTTTCTATCAGTCTGTCGCTGGAATAATCTCCGCTACACTGAAATGACATATATATCAAAATCTATAATGCTGTTAAAAATATCGAAAAAATACTGGAAGCAGATGAATCAAAACCGCCCGTTTAGTATAAACCCATTTCACCAACGTCGTATATAATCAAATTACAGAAAACACTCCCAATCAATACAACACATATTTAATATGCCCATCAACACGATGAAAATAACGTCTACATTACCCAAGCTCCTCCTGTCCATCCTCCACCCCAGAAAAAAACAAACAAAGAAAGCATACAAGACGACCTTGATCAACCAACAAACTAGATTTCATTGTCAACATCATGCTATCAGAGACATACCATCTATGTGGCATTGTAGAATTTTAGAAAGCAATTTCGTTGAAGTTAATTATGCTAGGGGATACAATATGTCGAAAAAAAAATTAAAAAACAGCAAACAAACAAAAACAAAAACAAGCCTGTGCATTTCAGACAAGTAGCAAGAAATTATTGGGAGAGCTGGACAGTAGAAGGTCCAAGATCCTCAGAGAAGGCCTCCCTCAAGCAAGTAGGCCTATTTCGGTCTTACACTGCTTACGCTCTAAGGGGTCCAGTCCGTATCCAGGTCCTGACTGCTGGTCGCCTTTCTGCTGTTGATAGTTTCTACAATAGAAATTTGTCCTCCACCTGGGTTCGAATCCGTGCAGCCAAGGTGGTCAAGCATCTGTTGTTGTTGCTGTTGTTGTTGTTGTTTGTGATCCAGACAACATTGTTTCTTTTTTTCGTTTTTCCCCTTGTTTTTGTTCTTTTATAAAGCGCATGACCAACTAACATAGAATTCAAATCTATCATGATTCACATTGATATTCATATTCATATTCATTTCTTTTGCCACAGTGGACTTACCATGTGAAACTCGGGTTATTCTCCCCTTTGAAAGCGCGTCGCCGCAGTGCAGCGCCACCCATTTTTTACCAAGACTTCAGAAAGGCAAGAATTAGCCTTCAAGGGGGGAACCTGGGAAATCAATCTATCTTTCCAATGTTTTATACCAGGGCAGCCGGGCGAATGCTCTATCTTTCACGATTTTCAACTGCCGCGGGATCATTAGTATGCTCACGCCAGAAGGCACACGGATCTGACTCCGTTTTCGTCCCCTTCCAAAGGACTAGATGTTCAGTTCGATTTCCCGGTCTAACCGACGAGAAAAGTCGAGGCCTCAACGGGGATCGAACCCTGGAACCTCGAGTTCAGTTACTGGCAGGTGAACGTCTGAACCATTCTGCCACTCTTCTCCTTTAATTACATAATTCTGTAACTTCTTTGACACTGTACGTGTTATGGTGCATCCGTCTTCATCATAACGTTACAGTTAATCCTACCCCCTCCCTCGCTAATGTGTTTTAATGTTTCCTTTACTTTTTAGTATGCCCATGTCATATGTCTAAACATAGCAAAGACTAGCTGTAAGATATGCTCAGTAGGACTTAATGCTACTATCCTTGAATAAGCAAGTGTTTAAGAGTGAAGTTTTTATTTACAAACCTGTATGCTGCCCTTGTAGCAATACTCCCACAGTACGCAGAGGTTGGGAGGGTCCATACACACTCCGTGAAAAGAGGCCAGGTTCACGTGTTTTATCGTTGTCAGCTGCATGTCACACACAGAATTATCAGGAGAAAGTATCAGGCTTTCCCTAAAGCACGCAGACTGGTGAATGCATCAAACAACGGGTGGAGAGTGGATGAACGGATGGATGGATGAACGGGCAGACGGATGGGTGGGTGGTTAGAAGAATGAATCATTCAATATTCAACAGATGACGGACGGGAGGATAGAAGGATAAGAGGATGGATAAATGGATGAGCGTGTGACCAGATGGATAATGATGACATAACCATTTCAAATGTGTATGATCTCATGTGCCGTTGAAGACGATAATAACACTCATGATCATAATCGTAGTCGTAATCAAAATCATAACAATAAGGACTTAAAAAGAAGATGATGAAGATTATGAGGATGACGATACTGACGATTAGGACAAAAATTGACAGATAAAACTCACTTGGAAAATTGTCTGCTTCCTGCCGAGCCAGAATATGTATGGCTACCAACCAGTCGGTTTTCCAGCAAAGGTTTCTTTCTTTCTTTCTTTCTTTCTTTCTGTCTGTCTGTCTGTCTGTCTGTCTGTCTTTCTGGTTTTCTTTCTTTTTCTTTTCGTTTTTTTTTACTTTTTTTTTTTTTTTTCGATTTTGATGCCTTGATCAGGAAACACTCCTTACGGTAGTAATGATTAAATTAAAATAGAAAGGACTGAAGCGGATGTACAGACCGACTACTGTTTAATTTACAAAGTCTACAGCAAAATTGTTCACACAGGCGACAGAGATTCAGATAAGATTTTACAAGCAGAAACACCGGTATTTAGAAGAAAGAGAGAAGACTGAAAAAAGAACAAAGCGTACATAAGAGATCTGGTTGAGGCCAGGATATATCATGATGAAGTGTATCACACAGCCTCAGTCCCACATGGAACTTCACTGCATCGTGGTTGTCAACCCCACTGTCATCATCATGATAGCATTGAAAAACTGTGGGCGCTCCTTTTTTGAGAAGTGTTCTGAGCTTACGGTTTTTGTGCTTTGTTTCTGCTTCTATGCTAGCCGAATGGGTAGCGCAAACTGTGTTAGATTTGAGAAGTTTTACAACATGGGAGATAATTCCTACGTGACTCACAAGAGTTATGTTCTTTGATTAATATTATAAAAATTCTCCCTACTTCCCTCTTATTTCTTTGGAAGACAATAAAGATGAAATAGTGTGAAATAAACGTTATTTACACACACACACACACACACACACACACACACACACACACACACACACACACACACACACACACACACACACACACACAACCATACACACACACACACACACACACACATACATACATACACACACATACACACACACAAAGATAGATAGATAGATAAATAGATAGACAGACAGACAGACACATACATACATATATACATACATACATAAACACATGCATACATACATACATACATACATACATATACATACATACATACATACATACATACATACATACATACATACATACATACATACATACATACATACATAGACTTGCACTGTCTGTATCTCTGGTGGGTATATGCTGGGTGTTTTCATGTTTACATAAGCCGACTATCGACATGACGTAGGGGATCTTACGCGTGTGTATTTCATATTCTGCATGCATAGTTGTAAGAAGAGGGTCTAGGCATTGGCAAGTCCGCACATATGTTGACATGTGAGAGTGGAGAGATCTCCACTCTTTTCACCATGCAGAGCAGTTTAGGCGGATAGAACCCAGGAACTTAATCCAACGTTTGCCCAATTTGACTACCGGCGCCCATTGACAAGAATAGTTTAAAGCAACTGCTGAACATAATAATAATAATAATAATTACAATATTTATATAGCGCAAAATCTTGATAAAATCAAATCTAAGCGCTGAAGCAGACACACACGCAAGCACGCATGCACGCACGCACGCACACACACGCACGCACGCACACACACACACACACATACACACACACACACACACGCATGGCTATAAATGGGGAGAAAGAATAAAAGCAATAAAAGCAAGAATAAAACCAATGGAAAATTATAGAGAGCATAGCATATACAATTATATATTATAACCATGTGATTCCCTCCGAGCGGAGACAGGCTGCAGAGGGGGGTTAGGATTTTATGCGGAGGAGAAAAGGTGAGTTTTGAGAGCGGACTTGAAGGAGACAAAAGTAGGTTGCTGACGGACTGAGAGAGGAAGTTTGTTCCAGGAGAGTGGACCAGAAACAGAGAAGGCTCGTGGACCATAGGTATTGAGCTTAGTGCGTGGAAAGCGAAAAGTCAGAGGATCGGAGGCAGAGCGGAGTGTACGTGAGGGAAGATAGATCTCAAGTAGGCTTGACAGGTAATCGGGGGCTGCGTTATTGAGGCTTTTGTAGCACATGGTGTCTAGTTTGTACTGTATGCGCTTTGATACAGGGAGCCAGTGAAGTTGTGCCAGGAGAGGAGATATGTGGTCAGCTTTTTTCTTTTTCAGTACAAGGCGTACAGCATTGTTTTGAATGCGCTGTAGGATGTGAATGGTGGAGGCAGGAAGACCAGACAGGAGTGAATTGCAAAAGTCAATGCGAGACATTATGAAGGAGAGAACGAGTTTTGCAGTTGTTTCGACAGAGAGATACTTCCTGATCAGCCTTATACGATGGAGATGATAGTAGCAGGATCTGGCAGTTTGAGAAACAAAGTTGTTCATGGAGAGGGTAGAGTCAATGCAGACACCAAGGTTTTTAGCTGAATCAGAAATTGGGACTGATGTGTTACATAATGGGAGAGAAAGAGGAGGCAGCTGAGAAAGTTTCTGACGGGTGCCAATGAGGATAGCTTCTGTTTTGTCGTCATTAAGCTGAAGTCTATTGTGTGTCATCCAGTTCTTAATGACCGAGTAACACTCAGTGGTGCGAGTCAACAGGCGCTGTATATTATCAGGTGAGTCACTGTCTTGAAGTTGGGTGTCATCAGCATAGAAGTGGTGTTTTATAGAATGGGAGTTGATGATGGTGGACAGGGGGGAGGTGTTTGGCTTTGAAGGGAATAGAACACCAGCAACAACACTCGACCGACATACCAACCAACCAAAAACAAAACAAAAAACAAAACAAAACAACAACAACAACAAAACAATCAACCGACATACCAACCAACCAAACATACAAGTCAAAGCTGAAGAGAATAAAACATTTCCGCACCAAACGCATTCCTTCCAGCAACTTCCGGTCGACCCGGATGTTCTTCTTCCTGATCACGCGCACAGCAACTCTGCTGGTGCCCAGGCGAGCCGTCTTGCAGTACATGGTGGGGTTAGGTATCCCCCACCCCTTCGACAGGAGGGAGGAGAATGCCGACCCTCCCCCCTGCGACTGGGTGTGGTCTGAGATGGTGTCACTCAATGAAGTTTGACTGCCCGAAAGTTTGGACTGATTCTGCAAACAGACCGATAAACATGAAAACGCCAGTGTGTTAAAACTGATTCCGTTTGTGATATCCCCCTCCCCTCCCCTCCCCTCCCCAACCAATAAGTGTCTATGCTTTCAGTTAAACTCAATATGAAATAAACATAACAGTCTATTCAGATACATAGTAGCCATCCACTTGTTGGTGTCATTAAACATATTGTTTCCCCCAAAACACGACCCTTACAAAAAGCATGCACATTTCAGCTTTCCAAATTCAATTGGAATAGGAACCAGAAAAATACGAAAAAAGAATAAGAACGCGTATTTAGTACAACCAGACAAGACAGGCACAAATATTCGGCCATCTGGCCTTTGTCAACCGTAAGATCACAAACAAACACCAGATACAAAAATTAGGATAAAAAGACTGAAACTTCACTGCTGCCCTCCGTCCAGTGTAAGAAAACCACTTATCGCCTATACTTTCAACCAAATTCAATATGAAATAAACAAGACAGTCCCTCCAGACTGATGGTAGTCATCCATTTATTTAACACTGAATTCACTCTTTTTCTCCTAATTTTTTTATCTGGTGTTCGTTTGTTTGTGATTTTACGCTTCACAAAGGCCAGTTGGCCGAAAATTTGCGCCTGTCTTGTCTGGTTATATTAGATATGAGTTCGCATTCTTTTTTCGTGTTTTTTTTTCTGGTTCCTGTCTGCTTGAACGCGGGCATCACACTTGTTTTGGATTCGATATTGAATAACCAAGACGTTCCATTCAGGTTGATAGTATCCATGATACCCCCCTTCCCCTTCCCAACCACTTACCGCATACACTTTCAACTAAATTCAGTATGAAATAAACAAGACGGTCCATCCAGATTGATAGTAGCCATCCATTTTTGGTGTCACCAAACATGTTATTTCCTTTGACTCCTGGAACATGTCCATCTGCATCCAGCATTGTCAACCATGCTAACAAAGCAAAAACTTAAAACTTAACCCTTTGACTCTCTTACTCTATCCACCAGCTTCCTGCAGAAATCTGGTGGATAGTGTGAGAGACTCAAAGGATTAAGTTTTTGCAGCTTAAGATGTCAAATCCACCTTAACTTGGACGTATCCCCGCTTCTATTTTACCTCATCTTATTTCAAAATGTATTTCGTTACTTCCGACTGTCATTCCATACTAGATGAAAAATAATCTTTACAGCTGAGCTGACCCGTCTGATACGCTTGGCTTGACAGTTGAGGTTCTTTCTCCTGCCAGTTTAACCCAATAATAGTCATGCCCATTCAAAACTGCAACCTGTTGAAACTCTCAAAAAGTTTGATGAGAAATCGTTCCTGGTCCAGCAGTTTGTTCATCTGCAGCCACAGAGGCCAAAGTGACAAGCTGTACTCAAGAAAAGTAGGTGTCTGTGTTTGTTGGTCAACCAGAAGAAGTTCACAATCACAATCAGATGCGTTCGGCTTATTTTCAGTCATAGATTATGCGCATACATACACATACACACACACACACACACACACACACACACACACACACACACACACACACACACACACACACACACACACACACACACACACACATAAAAATACAAACACATAAACATACACACAGAGAGAGAGAAAGTGAAGACAGACAGACAGAGACACAGAGACAGAAAGAGACAGAGAGACAGAGAGAGAGGGAGAGAGAGAGAGAAAACATGACACAACCAGTCATCATGGTGCAATGGTTGGCACAACAGACTAAAGACTGAAATGTTGCGGGTTCGAATACCATCAAGTCTTGTTAAAATCATTGTGCGTTTTTTTGCCCAGCCCAGAGTTTATCGTGCCATGGGCCCACTGGGAAGACCGGGACCACAAAGTCGATTCACATCCATTTCACGGATGCGTCATTGAGGGTGTTGCTCAAATTTCCTGACCAACATCGCCAGACTCTGTATCTCTCGGGCCTGGTTGATGCTAGGGTGTATCCTGAAATGAAGCGTGAAGTACAGTCCTATCACGCATTCTCAATCCAGAATGGATGATTATCATCCCCGTCGTCGTCATCATCATCATCGTGGCATTGTGAAGGGTCATCCCATATTATCATGGTGTACAAAATGGGACCGCACACAGCATTTCCCTATACAAATATGAAATAAACAAGACAGTCCATCCAGATTGATAGTAGCCATATATTTTTGGTGTTATCAAAAATACTATTTCCTTTGACTTGCGGAACCAAAGCAAAAAAACGTGAAACCAAAGCAAAAAAAATTGGCACAACTGAATTAAGGTGATTGTGAGTTTGGAGGACGGTGTGTGTTTGCGAGTGTTCGCGTACGTGTATGTGGTTATGTGTGATTTATTTATTTATCTTGTTTCTTCAACTATCTACTTATTTTATAACCATCTTGTCACCTAGATGTCTATTCAAGTATCTTTCTGTTTATCCACTTGGTCACTGACCGTACTGGAGACAACTGCAGATGGTTCTTTAAAGCTGAGCTGTGTCCATCTGACCTGCCAGTTCCGTCGGTTGAGCTCTTGCTCCTTTTTCCACCATCTGGTCAAAAAACAAATCCAACCGTGATATTAGCTTAGGCCGTCTGCAAATCGTTGTCTCGTTGTCTTTTGTTCCTGAACTCTTCGCTGTTACAGAGCCATTAACATAACTTACCCTTGTGTACCTCTAACGATTACTACGCTGTCACATCCATTTATATTACATACCCTCATGTATCTCTATCGATTAATACGCTGTTACATCCATTTACATTACTTACCCTACTGTACCTCCATCGATTATTACGCTGTTACATCCATTTATACTAATTACCGTAGTGTACCTCTATCGATTAATACGCTGTTACATCCATTTATATTATTTAAAACCTTATGTACCTCTATCGATTAATACGCTGTTACATTCATATATATTACTAACCCTAATATACCTCTATTGATTAATACGATGTTTAACTTGAAGCTGAATATTAAATGACCTACAAGTCAACACGTACGATTTAACAATTATATTAAAGGTTCTCATTATAGAAGTGTGTTTTGAAGTAAACACAGTTTGTTTGTTTTTTCAAAAGTGTACACAGCCTGGTAACTTCTAAGAAGAGGGGATCAGAACAGACAACACCACTTAATTTTTGTTTTCAAAATAACGGTGTAATGATGCATTTTTCTGTAATTAGTGACCTTACAGCGACATAGCACTGATAGTCCTGTGAGCTTCCAGACACTAGGGGTTTCTTCTCTTTTTTTCGTTCGCCGTCTACATGGTCAAGCCACATGTGGCCATGAATGTGGCCTTTTTTTCAGTTCCTGCCGACTGCCATGGAGCCAAGAGTGGACAGTCAACAAGCAAAACCAGAACAAGATTGAGGCAGCTGAAATGTGGTTTCTAAGAAGAATGTTAAGAGTTCCGCAGACAGCACAGAAAACAAAGACAGTCTTGAATGAGGCAGACACAAAAAGATTAGGAAGAAGATCTGGAAAAGACCAGCAGAATCTATAGGACATTTTATGAGGCAAGAGAAATTAGAGCACCTAGTCATAACAGGAAAGCTGGAGGGAAAAGAGCACCAGGCAGATGCAGGGAGAAGATATTGGACGGACTTGCGCAGTGCATGAAGACTGACAGGGTGTGAGAAGTATTTGCAGCGACAAAGGAGAGATTCATATGGAGAGCCATGATCGCCATCGCCCTGCGCAGGGAACATCATGATGATGAAGAACCTCCATATCTGATGGACCATCTGCTATCTACGATCTGTTGGGTTGGGGATGGTCGTCCCATAACCAAGTTGGAGGTAGCTTTCCCCAGAGTACAGGGACTAGGGTTAATCAGGTAGAGTAGTGTGTACTGAATGACTCGGGGTACAGGGGTGTGTCGGAAAGCCAACGTAACGGAGTGGAAAACGGAACAGCAGAAAATTGAAGCCCTCCTTCTCCACCCTCACCTCCAAACTTATCCTTCCATCACTACATTAAACATAGCGTTTTGTGCCGGTTGTAAACCAAACGCCTCTGACAAAAATTCGTCAGAACACACACACACACACACACACACACACACACACACACACACACACACACACACACACACACACACACACACTCATCACGCAGGCAACACACACACACACACACACACACCACACGCAGGCACACACACACATACATGTGCACACACAGATAACACAAGTAACACACACACACATACACACACACACACACACACACACACACACACACACACACACACACACGCAGGCACACACACACACATGTGCAACACAGATACACACACAACACACACGCACACACACACACACGCACGCACACAGGCACACACACACACATACATGCGCACAACAGATACAGAGTAACACACACACACACACACACACACACACACACACACACACACACACACACACAAGCGTACCTGTACATGATGAAGAAAACGATGACAGCGGCGAGCATGACAGCAGAGGACACAGACGATACTATGGCTTTGAGAGAGTTGTCTGCAACATACAGCAACACAGTCAGCCTTCCCAACACTGCATCTTTCTTTACTGATCTGTCTGTCTGTCTGTCAATCTGTCTGTCTGTCTGTCTGTCTGTCTGTTCTGTCTGGTTGGCTGGCTGTCTATCAATCTATCTGTCTGTCTGTCTCTGTCTGTCTGTCTGTCAATCTGTCTGGTCTGTCTGTCAATCTGTCTGTCTGTCAATCTGTCTGTCTGTCTGTCAATCTGTCTATCTGTCTGTCTGGTTGGCTGGCTGTCTATCAATCTATCTGTCTCTGTCTGTCTCTGTCTGTCCTATCTACCTATCTATCCTACCTACTGTCTTCTATCTATCTATCTATCTATCATATCTATCTATCTATCTATCTATCTGTTTTATTCATTCATTTATTTATGTATTCATGTATTATTCATTTATCCACTTATTTATTTACTTATTCATTTATTTATTATTTATCTGTCTATCTAGCCATCTAATTGTCTTCACATAGCGGGTTAGCTGGCTCAGTTGTGACAGTCGTGTACTGGAGATGTGATGTTTTTGTGACCTTTATGATTTTCCAGCCAGCGTGAAAAAAAAACTGGCCTGTTTTGGCCTCTTTGAGACCTGCCATCTTTGGCTTCCGTGGTCCTCCTAGCACTGGGACTTTGAATGAACTTGGCATCGGTGGTATGCTGTGGGAGCCGGAATGAGCGGCTTGGGTTCAACACCACTAAGACACCGCAGAAATTGGGAAAGGAAAAGAAAACCCTCGTCCCTCTGAATGCTCCGGTCATTTAGCAGATGTTGGCTTAGTGTTATATATAGGTCACACCCTTCTTCCACCTTTCAAAACTTTACCAGGGCATAGAGTTTTGCGCAGGTTTAAGAAATCTGCCGGATCATCACGTGGCAGATTTGGATGGAGCGCATATTGAATTGTACAACTGCGATCAACCCCTTTCAAACTGACTCAGACTCAAACCTTCACATTACTGGATCGATGTTTCTAGCGCCATTGCCCATTTATCAAACAATGGGGATTATGTGCGACATGTCTGCCACATTGTCAGATTTATCCGCACCATAAGGCAACAACATTAACACCAGGAAGAGAGTTCTTGAATGTTATATAGAACCGATAATGTTATACGGTTGTGAGGCGTGGACAGTCAACACGCAAAGCCAGAACAAGATTGAGGCAGCCGAGACGTGGTTTCTAAGAAGAATGTTAAGAGTTCCATGGACAGCAAAGAAAACAAACGAGACAGTCTTGGTGGAGGCAGACACAAGCAGATCATTCATAAGGAAGATTAGGAAAAGACATTTATAGGCCATTTTATGAGTAAGGGGAATTGGAGCACCTGGTCACAACAGGAAAGTTAGGGGAAAGAGACACCAGGTAGACCCAGGGAGAAAATATTGGACGGACTTGAAGGGTGGCTGAGGACAAAAAGGGTGGAAGATGTACTTGTGGCAAAAAGGGACAGATGCATACGGAGGCCATGATCGCGAACGCCATGCGGCAGGGTACATGATGATGATGAAGGCAACAACATCAGCATTTTACAGCATTAAATCTTTCTTTTAGTGAAAGAAGGGGTGATGGGGGATAGGGGGAGGAACAGTGTGTGTGTGTGTGTGTGTGTGTGTGTGTGTGTGTGTGTGTGTGTGTGTGTGTGTGTGTGTGTGTGTGTGTTTTGTGTGTGTGTGGTGTGTGTGTGTGTGTGTGTGTGTGTGTGTGTGTAAGCTGTTGCTGCGAGTAGTGTGGTCACATTATATGTTGATACATATGGTATACATATGTTTTGTGTGTGTGTGTAGTATATAATTATATGTATAATATATATAATATGATGTGTGTGTGTATATATATATGTATATAGTCTCATGTACAGTAGGATATCTTGGGATGTCTCATGTACAGTGGGAAGTCATTCCACAATTAGAAAGATTAAGATTTCCAAGTCCATTTCTTTTGCGGAAACTGTGATAGTATTTTATCTACAATATGAAGTTCTTATTCACAGTACCATTAAAATGTACCTAGACATGAATCCCAACATCAATATACGACTAACAGCAGGGAAAGTTGGGGGAGGGAGAGTGTGTGTACCTGTCGTGTTTGGTCTCACAGCATAAATTCCACTGGAGCGAGAATACAGTGAAATTTTGTGTATTTATACAGAAAATAATAATCATTGTACATCCTGTTTTCTTTGCAATGGGGCACGTACGGAATTGTATCGTGCAGTGAATCTTTCTTGAACAATCTCCAAATTTCCAGATTGCAAACGGGGAACTTGGGTAAAGAGGATGTGACTTAACTGCGATATACACGTCTAGACAAGCATGGCTTATTTCCCAGCTTACCTCCATATCTAAAGGTCTTCCGCCATCGGCTATCTGCAACCTGCTGAGTTGGGGACTGTCACTCTACTACCAAGTTGGAAACTGCCTTTCCCAATTCAGACCTGCGGCCCATTCGAGGTTCGAGCCCACAACCCCTGTTTTTTTAGCATGGCTCTCTAACCAGCTATGCTATCAGTAGAAACTTGTTGACTATGAACAAGTCCTCTGTCATTTTTACTTTCACGCATGTCATCATCACATCATCATCATCATCATCATCATCATCATCATCATGTGCCCTGCCGCATGGCGTTAGCGATCATGGCCCTTCATATGCATCTATCCCTTGTCGCTGCAAGTACATCTTCCACCTCTCTGTCCTCAGCCACTCTGCAAGTTCGTCCAATGTTTTCTCTCTGGGTCTACTTGGTGTTCTTTTTCCCTCCAGCTTTCCTCTTGTGACCAGGTGCTCTAATTCCCCTTTCCTCATAAAAAGGCCTATAAATGTTTTCCTAATCTTCGTTATCAATGATCTTCTTGTGTCCGCCTCCATCAAGAATGTCTCGTTTGTTTTCTTTATGTACAAGTACAATGTTGTCTCGTGAACACAACAGCCGTTCTTGAAATATCCACCGGGCATGATCACAAGTTTACCAGCGTATGTTCGATTTTTGTAAACGTTGTGATTCTGATATTAAAATTGTTCTATCTTTAATCTCACCTAAGTTTGTCTCTTGAGATCAAAACAAGCGTTTGTTGCGAGAGAG
>JAPXFY010000024.1:34585028-34587528 GCA_030674185.1 Monoplex corrugatus
ATCTATCCCTTGTCGCTGCAAGTACATCCCCCACCCTCTCCGTCCTTAGCCACCCTGCAACCCCATCCAATATTTTCTCCCGGGTCTACCTGGTGTTCTCTTTCCCTCCAGCTTTCCTGTTGTGACCAGGTGCTCTAATTTCTCTTTCCTCGTAAACTGTCCTAAATAAATAGATAAATAAATCAGTGAAAAAAGGTATCTCGGTATATTCATTGCGAATGGCCTTTCCACTTGCAGCTGTAAAAATCAAATTGCAATCAATCAATCAATTAATCGATAGACAAACGAAGCTACGATGCAAACAAACACAAGATGACTTAATAAGTAAACAAAGGAAGAAAGAAACAAACAAACAAAGAAAAAAAGAAAGAAAGAAAGAAAAAAGAAATAAAGAAATGACAAATAGCACGATCGATACAGAAGTCAAAAAACAGGACACCAGTTTTCATATAAAAAATAAAAGTTCCGGCCTCTGAAAGTCACAAATCAAGAAGAAAACTTAGAGAACTACTGGAAATCATTAAGGGTCGACCGTCATTGAGCACAGACGTGAATTGCAGCTTCTAGCCATCAACATGCTCGAATCAAGTGACCGCCACTCTCAGAAGAGGCAGAGCCAAACACCCGGTCACAGTCGTTCAGATGACCAGATGGCACAGATCGACATACTTTCAGTTTCAGTTTCAGTTTCAATTTCTCAAGATGACGTCTCCGCGCTCGGAATGAATTCCATATGCACTAACGTCACTGATGCCATGTGATAGAGAACATCCAGATTGATCAAGGTACCAGCCTTAAGCCTGCATATAAACTCATGAGCTGGACAGGTCCTGATGTCATACCTACATGTACGTAGATAGTCCATAACCCTGGGGTCGTACGGGAGAGTGGTAGAGACTTTTCCCGGAGCCAGCACCACGAGGGCGGCGCCCATCCCCTCTCTCTTTGCTTGAAATTCATATTCAAATTCACTTTTTTTTTTTTACAAAGACCTCAGAAAGGCAAGAAGGCTAATCGGTCTTCAAGGGGTGGGACCCGAGAAATCAACCTATCTCTCAATGTTTTATACAAGCACCGAGCAATGCCCTGCTCTTCACGATTTTCAATTGCCGAGGGATCTTTAGCGTGGCAGCCAGAAGGCACACGGGTCCACTCGTTTTTCGTCCCCTTCCGAAGGACTACACGTTCAGTTCGATTTTCCGGTTAAACTAAAGAGAAAATTCGAGCTTCAATACATAAACAACAACGACCATTTCGGCAAGGGTCCATTCATTTCATTATTTCAGATATTGTATGTATAGAAGCAGATCACTGGCGCATTGATCAAATGGGTACGACGTCAGACCTCCAACCGAAAGGTCTGGGGTTCCATCATGCGTTAGTACCTCCCGCCGGTGGGTAAAATGTGTGAATGATGAGAGTACGTGCTTTGATTTGATTTTTATATCAGATCTGGCGTCTCAGAAATGTTATCGTTATTTTGTTTTTATTATTATTATTATTAAATTATGATTTTTTTATTATTATTGTTGTTGTTGTTTTGTTGTTGTTGTTGTCTTATTATTTACTATTTTGTTGTTGTTGTTTTTTTATATTATTTATTATTTATTATTCGTGTCCATCATCATCGTCGTCGTCGTCCATCATCATCGTCATCGTCATCGTCATCATCATCATCATCATCATTGTATTTATTTTTCTCTATCACTGATGATAGTAATAATATACAAAGGTGGACAATTTTCACAGGTCAACATGTGTGCAGACCTGTTAGTTCGCCTAACCCCCCCCCCCCCCCCCCCATCGTGTGTACGCGCACATGCAACTCAAGCGTGCACGTTAAAGACCCTGTGAGTCATGTCAATGTTAGGTAGCTCATTGAAACACGGAAACGCAAAAAAATAACAAAACAAAACAAAAAACAGCATGCACGAACGCTGAAGACGGAGTACGCGGACTGTACAGCAACATACCATACGCACACACAGTATGGAGGAAAAAGAGTATACACGCATCAGAGAAAAACTGGAACGCTTAAAACTATTTTTTATTAAACAGTCCAGCCTACCACAAACTGACCTCGGGGCTGAAAGAGAAGACAGCACCAACAACAAGTCAAGCAACTTACAAAACAAACAAGCAAGCTGGAAATGAAAAGGTGAGAAGTTAATTTAGGTAAAACTGACCACAAGCGGATGACCGGTGGAGTTCTGGTGTAGGACAGTCGGAGCACTATGCGGAACGTGTTGTCCAGCCCCATGTCCCAGACAAGGTAGCTGGGCAGTCTGTCTGCTTCACTGTCCATGGTCACCTTGCCTGTCATACCTGGTGTACCACACACACTCACAGATGTTGATAAAGAAACTTACATCGTTAAAGGTGGCTTGACGGTCACCTTGCATGTCATACCTGGTGTACCACACACACTCACAGATGTCTGATAAAAAGATACATCTAAATAATGGTGGCTTGACGTCGCTTACTGCATACTGTGGAAAAC
>JAPXFY010000024.1:34605028-34612528 GCA_030674185.1 Monoplex corrugatus
CGCTCATAATAAGCTTATAGGATAGGCCCCTGACGTTGATCACTCCGTCCAAATCATCACCATGGGATTTAAACAAAATAACCTGAATACAAATATCTATATATAACTAAGTACACTAAAACGTATATAAAAATTGGTTAAATTTCTGTGATTGCTTCTGCACATAGCACTTCTTCACAGCCTTTACAGTGTGCGTGCGAGCTTTGAATTTGAGTGCATTGCGAGCGTGCGCGTGTGTGGATATGTTTGAAAATATGCGTCACCGTTTGTGTGCTCCTATGTGTATGCTTATGTCATTGTGTGTGTGTGTGTGTGTGTGTGTGTGTGTGTGTGTGTGTGTGTGTGTTGCGCGCGCGCGCGCATGTAGTGTCAGTGTACATCTCTATGTGAGTTTTTATGTGCACACGCACATCTAGGGTCCACACACATACGCATGCGCATGCACATACAAACGCTCACACAGCTGCACACACTACACACACACGCGCGCGCACAAGTCAAAACACATGTTTGCCTGTATATTTATTTGCATGCATGCGTGCACGTGTCATGTCTACACACTTTGTCTGTCTGTCCGTCCTCTGATGTAGCCCACAGCAGATCATCTCTACACTATTGTCTATCTATCATGTTCTGCCCTCCGTCCCTCAAAAGTCGTTCAACAATGTAATTCAAACAGTGGGTACCGTTATCTTGAATAGTTCAGGGGAGACTAATTACTGATGGTAGACTCTTTTCGACTAAACAGATTCAGATGCAGATGTTAATTCATACAAAGTCAATGACCCTCATGATCATGAAGGGGTACAAACACACAACAATTATAAAACATAATAAATGGATATATGAACAATGTACATAATATATACTTTTCATTACCAAGTCGCCCTAAATCGAAACTTGAATGTTTGTACAATTAAACTGCTAATTTTGTCAAAATGTTTACTTGTTAGGATGCTGTGATCAATCTCAACATGAAAAAAAAGTGTGTCACTGTGTGAAAATGGTGCACGCAATTGATACCAGATAGAGTGCGTTTCGAAGTCACAATAGATCGCAACTTAAATACTATATACAAATACACTGGCTTCATCACAGTGCTTTCTTGTTTGGATGCCAGGAGCTAAGCCGAAAATGACTTGAAAATGTTTGTAGATATACTGTATAACTGATGATATACTGTGCTCTTGAAGCACTGACTTAAAGGAGAACACAGAATAAAATGTAGATCTAAACAGACACTTCAGAGAAACAGAGACAGACAGCATGATATACAGACTCTTTTCATCGACAGACCCGTGTTCATCTTCAACTATTCGATGCAATTACAAACGGAAATCGTTTATCGTTTTATAAAATTATCAATTCTTTTTTTTTTTTTAACTCGAATACCACTGAACGTAAAATTACTAAAAACGATTTGAAATGAAACCCTGATTAAACTAAAAGCTCATGAACTTGCACTATTAACTGGCGATTGTAACACTGAAATACAATAGACATAATAATAATGAATTCCTACAAAAACAAATCAGTGAAATACGACAGACTTTAACTGGGCCTACTTGCCAACGAGATCCTATTGTCGTCTGCCCGTGCGAAACAAGGCTGGGCTGAAATAAAGAGGAAGTCACCGCACAGCACAAAACGCTGTTTGCATGAAATCGTTTGGAGCAAAATTTGGTCAAGAGGAATCCATCGTGCTCGGGCAATTCTATATGCTCTCCGACCAAATTTGCCAGCAAATATCTAATATCTGGCGAACTCCCTGAGTCTGTGCAAAACCCTGTAGGCTGGGGGGAAAAGTATAAAACAAAATACTGTAAAACATGTTTGACGCACTTGAAGTATTCACAGGCATTTCAGCGACATAGAACTTTTTATTCTTCCTCGTTCTATTTTCAACGTGAACTGGTTTCAGGCGAAGCATATTTAGAGATTTCTTGTTTGTTTCTGCCCCACCTTCATTGGCAATGATCCCATGCTGTTAATTCCAGCTCCACAAGAAGACATCACCAACCAAAGTTTATTTGATCCAAGACTATGGGAGCCAGAGATGTCAAGTTGCAATCGGGCCATCCAGCAGAGAAGACCCTGCACCACTGCTGGATCACAATATACAAACACAATACAATGTTGTTCAATACACTGTTATGATACAACACGATACAGTGTGACGTAATAGGACACAATTCAGTGTGATGTAATACAACACAATACAATGTTGTTCAATACACTGTTTTATGATACAACACGATACAGTGTGACGTAATAGGACACAATTCAGTGTGATGTAATACAACACAATACAATGTTGTTCAATACACTGTATATGATACAACACGATACAGTGTGACGTAATAGGACACAATTCAGTGTGATGTAATACAACACAATACAATGTGATACAGTGCAATACAATATGATGTAATACAACACAATACACTCTGATGTGATACAACACAATACAATAAGATATAATACAACACAATAAAATGTGATGTAATACAATACAATGCAATGCATGTAATACAACACGCACAATCTGATGTGATACAACACGCTACAATCTGATGTAATACAACACAATACACATGTGATGTAATACAACACAATACAATGTTATGTAATACAAGGCAATGTAATGTGCTGTAATACAACACAATGTGATGTGATGTAACACAACACAACACAATGTGATGTAAACAACACAAACATGTGATGTAATACAACACAACAAATGTGATGTAATACAACACAATACATTATGATGTAATACAACACAACACAATGTGATATAACACAACACAACACAATGTGATGTAATACAACACAATACATCATGATGTAATACAACACAATACATATGTGATGTAATACAACACAACAATGTGATGTAAACACAACACAACAATGTGATGTAATACAACACACACAATGTGATGAAACACACAATACAATGTGATGTAATACAACACACACAATGTGATGTAACACAACACATACAATGTGATGAATAAACACCAATACATGTGAGTAATACAACACAGACAATGTGATGTAATACAACACAATACAACTGTGATGTAATACAACACAACAATGTGATGTAATACAACACATCATGCATACACACACATGTCATGCAATACAACAGCGATAAATGTATGAAATAAAACATCATACAATGTGATGTAATACAACACAACACAATGTGATGTAATACAACATCATACAATGATATGTAATACAACACAATACACTATGCTGTAATACAACACAACACAATGTGATGTAATACAACAGCATACAATGATATGTAATACAACACAATACACTATGATGTAATACAACACAATACAATGTGATGTAATACAACACCATACAATGATATGCAATACAACACAATACACTATGATGTAATACAACACAATATAATGTGATGTAATACAACACCATGCAATGATATGCAATACAAACAATACACTATGATGTAATACAACACAATATAATGTGATGTAACACAACACAATACACTATGATGTAATACAACACAATACATTGTGAGGTAATACAACACAATACAATGTGATGTAATACAACACCATACACTATGATGTAACACAACACAACACAATGTGATGTAATACAACACAACACAATGTGATGTAATACAACACAATACATTGTGAGGTAATACAACACAATATAATGTGATGTAATACAACACAACACAATGTGATGTAATACAACACAACATAATGTGATGTAATACAACACAACATAATGTGAGGTAATACAACACAACACAATGTGATGTAACACAACACAACATAATGTGATGTAATACAACACAATACACTGTAAGGTAATACAACACAACACAATGTGATGTAATACAACACAACATAATGTGATGTAATACAACACAACATAATGTGATGTAATACAACACAACACAATGTGATGTAACACAACACAACATAATGTGATGTAATACAACACAACACAATGTGATGTAACACAACACAACACAATGTGATGTAACACAACACACACAATGTGATGTAACACAACACAACACAATGTGATGTAATACAACACAATACAATGTGAGATAATACAACACAATACAATGTGAAGTAACACAACACAATGTGAGGTAACACAACACAACACAATGTGATGTAACACAACACAACACAATGTGATGTAACACAACACAACACAATGTGATGTAACACAACACAACACAATGTGATGTAACACAACACAACACAACACAATGTGATGTAATACAACACAATACAATGTGAGATAATACAACACAATACAATGTGATGTAACACAACACAATGTGAGGTAACACAACACAACACAATGTGATGTAACACAACACAACACAATGTGATGTAATACAACACAACACAATGTGATGTAATACAACACAATACAAAGTGAGGTAATACAACACAACATAATGTAATGTAATACAGCACAATACACTATGATGTAATACAACACAATGCAATGTTATATAACGCAACACAGCACAATGTGATGTAATACAACACAACACAATGTGATGAATACAACACAACACAATGTGATGAATACAACATAATACACTATGATGTAATACAAGACAACACAATGTGATGTAATACAACACAATACACTATGGTGTCATACAACACAACACAATGTGATGAATACAAGACAACACAATGTGATGTAATACAACATAATACACTATGGTGTAATACAAGACAACACAATGTGATGAATACAAGACAACACAATGTGATGTAATACAACATAATACACTATGATGTAATACAAGACAACACAATGTGATGTAATGCAACACAATACACTATGGTGTCATACAACACAACACAATGTGATGTAATACAACACCATACACTATGGTGCAATACAACACAATGCAATGTGATGTAATACAACACAACACAATGTGATGTAATACAACACAATTCAATGTGATGTAATACAACACAACACAATGTGATGTAACACAACACAATTCAATGTGATGTAATACAACACAACACAATGTGATGTAATACAACACAATTCAATGTGATGTAATACAACACAACACAATGTGATGTAATACAACACCATACACTATGGTGTAATACAACACAATGCAATGTGATGTAATACAACACCATACACTATGGTGTAATACAACACAACACAATGTGATGTAATACAACACCATACACTATGGTGTAATACAACACAATGCAATGTGATGTAATACAACACAATTCAATGTGATGTGATACAACACAATGCAACATGATGAAATACAACATCATACAATGTGATGTAATACATCACAATACAATGTGAAGTAATACAACACAATACAATGTGATGAAATACATCATACAATGTGATGTAACACAACACAATGTGAGGTAACACAACACAACACAATGTGATGTAACACAACACACAACACAATGTGATGTAATACAACACAACACAATGTGATGTAATACAACACAATACAAAGTGAGGTAATACAACACAACATAATGTAATGTAATACAGCACAATACACTATGATGTAATACAACACAATGCAATGTTATATAACGCAACACAGCACAATGTGATGTAATACAACACAACACAATGTGATGAATACAACACAACACAATGTGATGAATACAACACAATACACTATGATGTAATACAAGACAACACAATGTGATGTAATGCAACACAATACACTATGATGTAATACAACACAACACAATGTGATGTAATACAACACCATACACTATGATGTAATACAACACAATGCAACATGATGAAATACAACATCATACAATGTGATGTAATACATCACAATACAATGTGAAGTAATACAACACAATACAATGTGATGAAATACATCATACGATGGGATGTAATACAAAACAATACAATGTGATGTAATATAACACAATACAATGTGATGCAATACAACATCACACAATGTGATGTAATACAACACAACATAATGTGATGTAATACAACACAATACAATGTGGTGTAATACAATACAAAACAACACAACATGATGTAATACAACACAACACAATGTGATGTAGTACAACACAATACAATATGATGTAATACAAACAATACACTGATGTAATACAACACAATACACTGTGATGTAATACAACAATACAATGTATGTAATACAACACAATACAATGTAATGTAATACAATACAATGTAATATGATGTAATACAACATAATACAATATGATGTAATACAAAACAATACACTGTGATGTAACACAACACAAGCCAATGTGATGTAGTACAACACAATACAATGCGATGTAATACAACACGATACACTGTGATGTAATACAACACAACACAATGTGATGTAACACAACACAATACAATGTGATGTAATACAACACGATACACTGTGATGTAATACAACACAACACAATGTGATGCAAACACAAACAATACAATGTGATGTAATAAAACACGATACACTGTGATGTAATACAACATATCACAATGCGATGTATTACAACACGATACACTGTGATGTAATACAACACAATACAATGCTATGTATTACAACACGATACAATGAGATACAATACAATGTGATACAATAGGTGTGTAGCGAATCCAGTGTACGCACATTTCAATTTCCAAATATTGATTGATAAAGGAGTATTCAGCTAAACTGAATTGAATTGAATAAGTAATCTCCCCTTTTGGTCAGACTGGGCGAGATTTTAAAGGAAAATGTAGCATGCAAAAATGCATTAAATGGAGAAAGCGGTCTTGGGCCCAGTGACAAGGGCAGCACAGGAGGAGTTCAACGATCGATTCCTAAAGGGAACACAAATTTTTCCTTCATACACTCCACTGTGCGCTGTTTACCGAGGTGGCCATCGTTCGCTGAAAACGATAACAGGGAAGGAAGATTAAAACACAGCCAATACTGAAATAGAGCCGAAGGGATAGCCAAAGTGATTGTATGGTTTCATTGATTTTTCTGCCTGTTTGATTAGAAAGGAAGTTATTTCAAATTCCATCATTTTCGTCGTCGCCGTCGTCATTATCATCATCGTTATCCTCTCTCTCTCTCTCTCTCTCTCTCTCTCTCTCTCTCTCTCTCTCTCTCTCTCTCTCTCTCTCTTTCTCTCTCTCTCTTCTCTCTCTCCATCTGTCTGTCTCTCTCGTCTCTCCCTCTCTCTCTCTCTCTCTCTCTCTCTCCTTCTCTCTCTCAAATATTCAGGAGCTATCCTCCGGAACATTCCACCGGAAAAAAATGCATTTTTGGTTTCAGTTTCATAATACTTAGGAAGAGATACCTGACACATCTTATTAATTGATCAGCTCCTCTAATACGTAACGATCAGTTCAGTCACTCACTATGACTAACACATTTCTGTTGTGATTAAACTGTTTGGTGTGAAAATTAAAACCCATGTGTTTAAA
>JAPXFY010000024.1:34617528-34832528 GCA_030674185.1 Monoplex corrugatus
GTGTGTGTGTGTTGTGTGTGTGTGTGTGTGTGTGTGTGTGTGTGTGTGTGTGTGGTGTGTGTGCGTGCGTGCGTGTGTGTCTGTTTCAGCGCTTAGATTTGATTTTATCAAGATTTTGCGCTATATAAATAAATATTGTAATTATTATGTGAAAACACCTAGGATCATTTCGACAAAACGTTTTTAAACAAACAATTATGAGATTGACGAAGACGACAACCACGACGAGATGATGATGATAATAACTATTGATGATGGTAATAATGGTAATGACGACGATGATGACAGTGACAACGACAACGATGACGATCAAATCGACAACGCTGATGAAAATGATGACTTCAATGGGAACAAGAAGAAAGATTCTTTTTAAAAAAGTAACGATGATCCGAGACAAGGTGACGATGACGACGACGACGATGATGATGATGACGATGATGATGATGATGATGATGAGACGACGACGACGACGACGACGACGATGATGATGATGATGATGATGACGACGACAACGACGATGATGATGATGATGATTTCCGCAACAATAACAACGATGACGATGACGACGATGACGACGACGACAAATGATGACGAAAATGGCGACCACCACCACCACCATGTAGTCCCTCACCTGTAGTACACGGAGGACCAACGATGAGGTCCGGCATGGCACGTTGGTGGAGGAAGAACACCAGACGACCCAGGCTCACCTGAGGGTCACAGGCAGAGTCCACCCACGTTACGCTGCCACACAGTAAAAACATGATATTTTCCCTGTCACATTTTCCTTGTCATGCGGACTGCTTGGTTAGACTCAGATTTTTTTTTTTTTTTTTTTTTTAAGGATCATTGAACTCAAGGTTACATTTCTGCTCATCTTTTCTTGTTGTTGTTGTTGTTTTGTTTGGGTTTTTTGTTTTGTTGTTGTTCTTGTTGTTGTTGTTGTTGTTGTGTTGTTGTTCGTCCCATTATCTACGCCATGTTTAATGGCCACAGAAGCTGGCACGTTTTTTGTTTTTTTTACAATGTAATGATGATGGTGTTGATGAGAATGATAATCATGATGCTATGAAGTTCCATCTATGATTGAGACTGCGTGACAGGGCTGCACTCTACGCTTTAACTATCATAATATATCATGGCGTCAACCAGGCCCGAGAGATACATATACCTATGGTGTTGGTCAGAAGATTTTGAGCAATACCCTCAATGACGCATCCGTGAAGTGGATGAGACTCGACTGTGTGGTCCCAGTCTTCCCGATGAGCCCATAGTACGCCCAACTCTGGGTAGGTCCCGGTTAGAGCCGAAAAATCCCACAATGATATAGTTTTGAAGGGACTGATGGGGATTCGAACCCACAACCTTCCAGTCGGTAGTCCATTGCATTAACCACTACACCACGGCGACTGGTGACTCAGATCTGATATCTTGAGTTCAGTTCCAGCCTGCAACAGTAACCCTTTGACTCCCGCATCCTATCTACCAACTGCAAAAACTGAACTCTTTTGACTCCCTCACCCTATCCACCAGCTTCCTGCAGGAAGCTAGTGGACAGGGCGAGGGAGTCAAAGAGTTCAGTTTTTGCTTTACTAGCATGGTTGACAATGCATGATGCTGGTGGACAGGGTGCGGAATCAAAGGGTTAAAGATTAGCCGGTGGTGTCAGTTTAACATTTCATAGCTCTTCGCCTCTCCCCCCCCCCCCCCCCCTTTCCGCTTTCTGCTCCTCAGTTCACGACCTTGCCAGCGCATAGGGTTTTGTGCAGGCTCAGGGAGTCTGCCAGGTAATTGCTGGCAGGGTTGGGTGGAGCGCATAAGGAACAGTCCGAGTACGATGAATCCCTCCTGAACAAACTGAAACTCGAAACTCCGCCCAAAATATTAATGACCATGTAACCTGTAAGTCTCGCCGATGCTTTACTCGTATATACTCGTATATCTCTATTTATACTTTAGTGGAGCACATAAGGAATTATCCGTGTGCGATGACTTGAACCAATTTCAGACCCCACACTCCGCCAACATTAACGGGCATGTAATCTGAATGTTTTGTCTATGCTTTACCCCTACATGTATATGGAGGGCCAAGATCGCCAACGCCATGCGGCAGGGCACATGATGATGACAATGATTTACCCCTACATAACTCTTTTCATACTTTACGCTGTTGGTGTCGATGACATTTTATCTATATGCACATATGTAGAGCCTTTGCTGAAAATATGGATGTCTTATGAATTGATGTCTTTTATTATGTAGTTGATTTCGCTTTACTTTTCGTGTTTGTCTTTACATTTTGCTAGAAAATGAAAAAAAAATATGGCTGGAAAAGTGAAAAAAAATGTATTGCGCGAACTCTCCATGTCAAATTATGTTCGTTTCGCGTTAGATAATTATGGATCATTATTTACATTTCATAAAGTGAAAACAGTAGGAAACATCTAGACATACATTAATTGATACATCAAACACGGACAGTTTATCAACAATGATAGTCGATGATAAGATTAAACAAACAATAAAAATTAATAGGCACCTGAAACACAAACCATAAGTACAAGTCTTTCTCTTTCTGTTAAACGCACGCACACATGCATGAACACACTCACTCACATTCTCTCTGTCTCTGTCTGTCTGTCTGTCTATCTGTCTGTCTCTCTCTCTCTCTCTCTCTCTCTCTCACACACACACACACACACACACACACACACACACACACACACACACACACACAAACGCACGCACGCACGCACACACGCATGAACGTACTCACACACACATTCTCTATCTCTCTCTTTTCTCTCTTTCTCTCTGTGTCTCTCTTTTGAGTTAGTGTTCTTTGAGGAAAAAAATGAAAGAATACTTAGGAACCTTCGTATACATTTAAAAAAAACTACGTATCTGCGAGGAAACATGCCTATCTAATGAAAACCTGGATTATAACCATTCTTTGTATTCATTATAAATATTTTCACATACATGAAATATCACATCACTGTATTAATTATACATGGTTGTGTCAAATTGATTGTAATTATTGTGAAGTTGTAACATGGTTCCTCTTCAGAAGGGGCTGTGGTCTTGTATTGAATAAGTTCCTTTTCCATTTCCGTTTCTGTTTCCGTGTCTCCGTATCATACTTGAATAATGTATTAATTTAATAAAGAATAAAAAGGAAAGGTGTTTGTATAATCCGAAGATAATTTTCTGTAAATGATAAATGAAGGTTTATGATAATGCCACTTTGCAGAAACCTGTGCCAGATGACGATTACGTTTTGCATTGCACTCTTCTAGTTGAAACATTGAGTTTGGCGGGATTTTTTTCAGACAGGTATGTTTGGCCTATATAGCGAAAACATCATAAGAAACCTAGAAGAAGACCCTGGATTAAAGGTTGGAGGGAAAATGATAAACAACATTCGGTACGCAGATGACACCGTGCTAATTGCAGAAAATGAAAGGGACCTACAAAACCTTGTGAATATACTAGAAATAGAAAGCAAAGATAGGGGGTTGGAACTAAACAGCAGGAAGACTGAAGTCATGGTGATCAGTAAAAAACATGAAATCCCCTCATGCAAAATAACAGCAAATAGCACAACCTTGACACAGGTTAATAAGTTCAAATACCTGGGAACGGTCATTTCATCAGACGGCAGATGCACATCGGAGGTGGCCGGCAGGATCGGCCAAGCCAAAACAGCATTCAAGAAGATGACAAGCATTCTTACCAACAAATGCCTATCAATTAACATCAGAAAGAGAGTCCTTGAATGTTATATAGAACCAGTGCTGTTGTACGGATGCGAGGCGTGGACAGTCAGTAAGCAAAGCCAGAGCAAGATTGAGGCACCCGAGATGTGGTTTCTCAGAAGAATGTTGAGAGTTCCATGGACAACAAAGAAAACAAAACGAGACAGTCTTGATGGAGGCAGACACAAGTAGATCACTCATGAGGAAGATTAGGAAAAGACAAGCAACATTTATAGGCCATTTTATGAGGAAGGGGGATTTGGAGCACCTGGTCACAACGGGAAAGCTGGAGGGAAAGAGAGCACCAGTAGGACCCAGGGAGAGAATGCTGGACGGACTTGCAGAGTGCATGGGGATGGGAAGGGTGGGGGAGATGCTGGAGGCAACGAGAGATAGAGATGGTTGGAAGTCCATGGTCGCCAACGCCATGCGGCAGGGTACCTGATGATGATGATGATGTTTGGCCTGGAGGATTTTAATTTACATGTGTACAGACTGTGCTTAGCTGACTGAAATTTGTTATTGTGGTCCTGTTGGTACAAGTGGTTAGAAACTTATACGCAAGGTAGGGACTCAAGACCTGGCCAGCTCAAGGGGTTTACATATACAGGCTTAACGCTTGTGCCATGATCATTTTGGATCTTCTCCATCACGTTGAATCTTCTCCATCTCTGTGTGTCTGTCATGTGTGTTAGTGTGTCTGTCTGTCTGTCTATCTGTCTGTTAGTGTCTGTGTGTGAGCGTGTGAGTGTGTGTATATCTGTCTGTCTGTCTGTCTGTCTGTTAGTGTCTGTATAAGAGCGTGTGTTGTGTGTGCGTGTGTGTGTTTCTCTCTCTCTCTCTCTCTCTCTCTCTCTCTCTCTCTCTCTCTCTCTCTCTCTCTCTCTGCTGAAACTGAAACTGATCTCTGTCTGTCTGTCTGTCTGTCTGTCTGTCTGTCTGTCAGTGTTTGTGTGTGTGTCTATTTGTCTGTTAGTGTCTCTGTATGTGAGTGAGTGTGTGGTGAGTGTGTGATTGAGTGTGTGTGTGTGTATCTGTCTGTCTGTCTGTCTGTCTCTGTCTCTGTCTGTCTGTTTGTCTGTCTGTCCATCTGGCTGTCTGGCTGTTTATTAGTGTCTGTGTGTTTCTGTCTGTCTGGTTGTTAGTCTGCCTGCCTGCCTGCCTGTCTGTTTGTCTATCTTTGTATGTCTGTCTGTCTGTCAGTGTTTGTGTGTGTGTGTGTCTATTTGTCTGTTAGTGCCTCTGTATGTGAGTGAGTGTGTGAGTGAGTGTGTGAGTGAGTGTCTGTCTGTCTGTTCTCTGTCTCTGTCTATTTGCCTGTTTGTCCATCTGGCTGGCTGGCTGTTTATTAGTGTCTGTGTGTTTCTGTCTGTCTGGTGTTAATCTGCCTGCCTGCCTGCCTGCCTGCCTGCCTGCCTGCCTGCCTGCCTGTCTGTCTGTCTGTCTGTTTTTGTCTGTCTGTCTGTCTGTTTGTCTGTCTGACTGTGTCTCTATGTGAGTGTGTGGGTGGGTGTGTTGTTGTTGTTACTTCTGCTGCTGCTGTTGTTGTTGTCTCAAATTCCTACCAACCCATTGGGTTCATGCGAAGATGAATGGCTGACCATTTTGGATCTTTTTCCACCACACGCATTTGTGACACTGATGTATATGGAATGTATACCAAATGTGGAAACGCTCTCTTGAGAAAAACCAAAATTATCATTATGATCACTAACTCTGCTTTGTACTTACTTGATTGTCTTGGAGCCCACAAGTTGTTCTGAGTTCACTTTCTCGATGGCCCTGCGTAAAGCCCCCACACTGGAATGTGCCGACAGTATAGGATGACCCTGGTCGTCCAGCACAGGTGTCTTAGGTGCCATCCATAGCACGTTCAACGCGTTTCCGTCTGACGAAGACCCACATTTTGTGCACACTAGCAGCACACATACCCATAACAACACCGACCCTTTAACAGGCATCGTTCTCTTGGTTTTTGTTATCTTCTATTGTGGTCAGTATTTGGTACTTACTTCTGTTTAGTCACGACAGATTTACCATGAGGCATTCAGGCTTTTAGGTCACAACAGATTTATCCTGTGACATTCGGGCATTTAGTCACAACAGATTTATCCTGTGACATTCGGGCATTTTAGTCACAAATCAGGATTTTATCCTGTGACACTCGGGCGTTTTAGTCACAGTAGATTTATCCTGTGACACTCGGGCTTTTTAGTCACAATAGATTTATCCTGTGACACTCGGGCTTTTAAGTCACGACAGATTTACCGTGGGACATTCGAGCTTTTTAATCACGACCAATTTATCATGAGGCACTCTGGTTTTTTAATCACGACAGATTTACCATTTGACATTCGGGCTTTTTAATTACGACCAATTTACCGTGAGGCGCTCGGACTTTGTAATCACGACAGATTTACCATGAGGCACTCTCGCTTTTTAGTCACGACAGACTTACCAAGAGGCACTCGGGCTTTTTAGTCACGACAGACTTACCAAGAGGCACTCGGCTTTTTAGTCACGACAGACTTACCAAGAGGCACTCGGGCTTTTTAGTCACGACAGATTTACCAAGAGGCACTCGGGCTTTTTAGTCACGACAGACTTACCAAGAGGCACTCGGACTTTTTAGTCACGACAGACTTACCAAGAGGCACTCGGACTTTTTAGTCACGACAGATTACCAAGAGGCACTCGGGCTTTTTAGTCACGACAGACTTACCAAGAGGCACTCGGCTTTTTAGTCACGACAGATTACCAAGAGGCACTTCGGGTTTTTAAGTCACGACAGATTTACCATGAGGCACTCGGCTTTTTAGTCACGACAGATTTACCAAGAGGCACTCGGACTTTTTAGTCACGACAGATTTACCAAGAGGTATTTCGGGCTTTTTAGTCACGACAGATTTACCAAGAGGCACTCGGGCTTTTTAGTCACGACAGATTTACCATGAGGCACTCGGACTTTTAGTCACGACAGATTTACCATGAGGTACTCGGGCTTTTTAGTCACGACAGACTTACCATGAGGCACTCGGACTTTTTTAGTCACGACAGATTTACCAAAAGGCACTCGGCTTTATAACACGACAGACTTACCAAGAGGCACTCGGGCTTTTTAGTCACGACAGATTTACCAAGGGCATTCGGGCTTTTTAGTCACGACAGATTTACCATGTGACACTTCGGGTTTTTAGTCACACAGATTTACCAGAGGCACTTGGCTTTTTAGTCATACAGATTTACCATGAGGCACTCGGACGTTTTTAGTCACGAGAGATTTACCAAGAGGCACTCGGACTTTTAGTCACGACAGATTTACCAGAGGCACTCGGGACGTTTTAAAGTCACGACAGATTTACCATGAGGCACTGGGACTTTTTAGTCAGACAGATTTACCATGAGGCACTCGGACGTTTTAAGTCACGACAGATTTCCCAAAGAGGCACTCGGGCTTTTTAGTCACGACAGATTTACCATGAGGTACTCGGACTTTTAGTCACGACAGATTTACCAAGAGGACTCGGACTTTTAGTCACGACAGATTTACCAAGAGGTTACTCGGGCTTTTTAGTCACGACAGATTTACCAAGAGGACTCGGGCTTTTTAGTCACGACAGATTTACCATGAGGCACTCGGCTTTTTTAGTCACGACAGATTTACCATAAGGCTACTCGGACTTTTTTTAGTCACACAGATTTACCATGAGGTACTCGGACTTTTTTAGTCACACAGATTTACCATGGTACTCGGACTTTTTAGTCACGACAGATTTATCCATGAGGACTCGGGACTTTTTAGTCACGAACAGATTTACCATGAGGCTACTCGGACTTTTTGTCACGACAGATTTACCATAGGCACTCGGGCTTTTTAGGTCACGACAGATTTACCAGAGCACTGGGGACTTTTTAGTCACGACAGATTTACCATGAGTACTCGGACTTTTTTTAGTCACGACAGATTTACCAGAGGCACTCGGAACTTTTTAGTCACGACAGATTTACCATGGTACTCGGACTTTTTTTAGTCACACAGATTTACCATGAGGCACTCGGACTTTATAATCACAACAGATTTACCATGGGTACTCGGACTTTTTTAGTCACAACAGATTTACCATGAGGCACTCGGGCTTTTTAATCACTACAGATTTACCATAAGGCACTCGGACTTTTAACCACGACAGATTTACCATGGCACTCGGACCTTTTTGGTCACTACAGATTTACCATGTGACACTCGGGCTTTTTAGTCACGTACAGATTTATCCTGTGACATCGGGCTTTTTAGTCACAACAGATTTACCATGGACACTCGGGCTTTTTAGTCACTACAGATTTACCATAGTGACACTCTGGCTTTTTAGTCACACAGATTTACCATGTGACACTCGGGCTTTTTAGTCACGACAGCTTTACCATGTGACATTCGGGCTTTTTAGTCACTACAGATTTACCATTGAGGCACTCGGACATTTTAGTCACGACAGATTTACCATGTGACATTCGGGCTTTTTAGTCACGACAGATTTACCATGTGACACTCGGGCTTTTTAGTCACTACAGATTTACCATGTGACCTCGGGCTTTTTAGTCACTACAGATTTACCATGTGACACTCGGGCTTTTTAATCACTACAGATTTACATGTGACGCTCGGGACGATCTCCCTATGGACGGTGTGTTGCTGCGGTGCCAAGGTTTCGATCTCAGTTTATCAAAGTCAATCTTTTGTTCGTTTTGACTCAATTTTGTTTGTTCTCTAAATAGCAGAATCCTTTGTTTTATAACAATCTTATGTAATAAATATTCATATGCTAACCACAGGAAGACTTTCATTCTTCTCGTGCCAACGTAAAATTCTTTCATGGAAGAGTTTTATGCA
Source organism: Monoplex corrugatus (assembly GCA_030674185.1). Classification (NCBI taxonomy): domain Eukaryota; kingdom Metazoa; phylum Mollusca; class Gastropoda; order Littorinimorpha; family Ranellidae; genus Monoplex; species Monoplex corrugatus. The sequence continues at coordinate 34,626,175 of JAPXFY010000024.1, forward strand.
TTTATTAATCATTTTGTCTGCTCTGATTATTTCTTATGATTTGCATTTCGTATTTCCTTTTCGTCGACAAACTTTAAATAAACATTTTTCCTATTCACTTTTTAATGAATTTTGTGATGTTTTTTCACATAAAACCGTTGGTTCGGCGCGTAACTTCAAATGCACGAAAGAACTCCGTTCTTTCCATCCTGATACGGAGAAAATCGGATTTTAAAAAAACCCAACAACATTCATTTGTTTTCTACTTGTTTTAATTTTTTTACTTGATCACAATGAATAAACCACTTTGAAGACTTAAGGAGGTTGATGCTTTCACCTCTACGTTGTCAGTCTGACACAAGTCATGAAGACCATCGTGTTTAAACCAAAACTGATTCTCCTGAGTGGTGCAACTGCGGAAAATACTGAAGATAGTTCCGCCAAACTGTCTGAGCCAGTGGTAAAGGTGAAGATGTGTGTGTGTGTGTGTATGTGTGTGTGTGTGTGTGTGTGGCGCGCGCGCGCGCACGCGCGCGTGTGTGTGTGCGTGTGTGTGTGGTCGTTGTTGTTGTTGTTGTTGTTGTGTGTGTGTGGTTGTTTTGTGTGTGTGGTTGTGTGTGTGGTTGTGTGTGTGTGTGTGTGGTTGTGTGTGTGTGTGTGTGTGTGTGTGTGTGTGTGTGTGTGTGTGTGTGTGTGTGTGTGTGGTTGTGTGTGGTTGTTGTTTTGTGTGTGTGTGTGTGTGTGTGTGTGTGTGTGTGTGTGTGTGTGTGTGTGTGTGTGTGTTGTTGTTGTTGTTGTTGTTGTTGTGTGTGTGTGTGTGTGTGTATGTGTGTATGTGTGGTTGTTGTTGTTGTGTGTGGTTGTGTGTGTGTGTGTGTGTGTGTGTGTGTGTGCGTGCGTGTGTGTGTGGTGTGTGTGTGTGTGTGTGTGTGTGTGTGTGTGTGTGTGTGTGTGTGTGTGTGTGTGTGTGTGTGTGTGTGACAGGCAGAGAGAGCATTGTAGAAATCAATACGATTACAGGTGGTCGGTATGTCATCGGCCATTTTACACCTGATAATTTATGCACGCCACGTGCTAACCCTGACGGATGTCCTGCTTTCCTCTTGACTTCATTAAAGAGATGGTAGTGGGTTACTTGTGCTTCTCCACCTTTAGTTTATTCTAGTTTTTTTTTTTTTTCCCCTTTTTTTATTTGTTCGTTCGTTGTTGTTATTGTTGTTGTTTTAATGAATGTAGGCCTATGCATGTCTGTATTTGTGTTGTTGCAGACTTGCTGACGACAGTAACAACACAAATCTGCTGGTATATGAAAACATGTGTGGGTACTGTGTTCATTTTGGTTTAATCATGGTATGTATAAGTATTATTCATAACATCTTGTAAGTGAAATGACTTGAAGAAAACATATTGTTGCCATATTACCTATCTGACATTATCCATAAATGACTTCGTTTTAAACATACACATCCATGCGTGCTTACACATATACGTACATACACATACACAAAGGCACGTATTTGACTGATTTGTGTCTACACGTTCATGCATCCATGGTAAAGTGTGTTGTTTTACTTTTTCTTCTTTTTATGTGTGCGTGTTTGTTTTTTGTTTTTGTTTTTTATTTTCTTTAAATCTTATTCTTTTGAAGTATCCTACTTTCTGTTATTTCAAAATGAATAGATTAAGGACGCCAGATGTATAAGTTAGCATATGTGCTAATATCTATCATCATCATGTGCCCTGCCGCATGGCGTTGGCAGTCGTAGCCCTCCACACGAATCTATCCCTTGTCGCTGCAAGTAGGCCTACATCTTCCACTCTCTCTGTCCTCAGCCACCCTGCAAATCCGTCCAATATTTTCTCCCTGGGTCTACCTGGTGGGTTTTTTTCCCCTTCAGCTTTCCTCTTGTGACCAGCTGTTCCAATTCCCCTTTCCTCATAAAATGTCCTATAAATGTTGTTTGTCTTTTCCTAATCTTCTTTATCAATAATACCTGTACCGCTAGAAAATAGTGTTATTTCGTTTCATTTTACTTTCTCCCACGAAATGCCGTTCGTCTCTTCCTCTGTAGTAATAGAATAGTCTTACTCCTTATGAAAAAAATAAAGAAAAATATATCTATAAAAAACCCACACACACGTAAAGTGTTGGGTAACTGATTTCAAATAACATTACGACAAGGAAAGAATTACATTATTGGAAATTTGTAGGTAGCTGCACGGGCATGGAGAGTCCAATATCAGTTTAAATCAACATGCCAAAGTAGAGTTCTGACGACTGGCTGCTGGCGGCAAACATTGTGAGGTGATCAACGACTCGTTTTGTCGTGGAAGGTCACAGTTTGTAGGCTAATTCATTTATCACACCGTCACGGTGTGCGTGCAAAGCGTGACACCATTGTCTTCCTTAATCAATTGTGCCGGGCGACAGTACTGAAAACATGCGTGCACGCGCATGCACATACTGACGCAGAGACAGATGTATGCGCACGTACACGCAGTCACGTGCACGCTCATAATAATTTTATATACATGCACACATACGCGCGTGCGCACGCACATACTCACACACACACCCTCCATCCTCACACACATACATACATACAGTGATACACATACACACGCACGCACACACATACATACACACGCAGGTACCAACACTTACGTATGCACACATACATACACAAACGCTGTACTAATACCCCCGTATAGATACATAATACTCGTGCGCATGGGGACACTATTTATACTGAAAGAGCCCCGGCATCCCCACGGGGACATGTACAGTCATGTATGAACGAATACATTCACACACATCTGAACAAATACACTCACATACATATATATACATATGTATGAACGAATACATTCACACACATCTGAACAAATACACTCACATACAGATATATACATATGTATGAACGAATACTCTCGCATACACACGTGTGTACGAATACACACACATGCATAGGTACACGTGTATTAATAAATACACGCACATACAAACTTAAGTACATATGTATGAATGAATACACTCATATACACATAAACACATGTATGAACGAATACATTCACATACACACATGTATGAACGAATACACTCACATACACATATCTACGTTCAAATACACTCAAATACTCACACGAACATTCAAATACACTCACATAGACACCTTTATGAACTAATATACCCACATGCACACGTTTGAAAGAACACACATACGAACATAGGCAGACATGCATGAACAAAAACACTCACATACACACACAAGTATTTAAACGAACACACACACATACAAGTATAAACAAACACACAGACACACAAAAGTATAAACAAACACATGCACACACACATATGTATGAACACACACACAAACGCACACACACACACACACACACAACCATATATAACTGTGAATGATCGAATACACTAACATACGCACATAACATGATTCAGTGGTAGTTCAAATTCAATTTATTAAAAATATAATTATACACACATACACCCTTCATGTGTACATCTCTGTAAAAGAAGTAGATCAACCAAGTTAAATGTTCTGATAAAGTTTTCTTTTTAAATCACAATCTTTTTCAAACCACCATCAAACTACAAAGAGCAGAAGAGTGACAAATTAACCTTTGTCAATACTGTCAAAGACTAGATGTGTCAGGATCTTTTTTTATCTTTCTACGTGATGTTTGTCTTCAGGTCCTACTTCTTCTTACGGAGGCTAGAGCTCCCAGGAGCATTCCCTATCTGAGCATATGGATTCATAAAAATCTACCTAACTAGCAGAGGTAGTGGATTTTTATGTGTATGACTGTTCTTTATCCTGTCTTAAACGTTTGACTCCCGCACCCTGTCCACCAACTGCAGAAACTTAATCCTTTGACTCCCTCAACACTATCCACCGGCTTACTGCAAGGAAGCCGGTGGATAGGGTGAGGGTGTCGAAGGGTTAAGTCTTTGCTTTGCTAGCATGGTTGACAATGCAGGACGCTGGTGGACAGTGTGCGGGGAGTCAAAGGGTTAAAGGCAGTCATGCTTCATCTCTGGGAAGCTAAAGAGAGAATTTGGAAGAAACACAGGTGAATGATCTGGATGGCAGAAATAAGAAAAAGTCTTGCGAGGAAAAGAGAGCAAGACAGCAAAGAAGAAGCCCTAAAAACGTAAAGAAAACATGACAGGAAAGAGGAATCCCTACCTACCTAATAAAACAAGTATCATAGTATACTAACACCCATTCATATCCCTAAAATCTCGATCATATCATCCAGTGATCACCATTTCTTCAAACTGAAAGTCTCTCACTAACACTGTCAATGCCATGTGATGGACAAGTATCCAAAAGTAATCATGCCGAAAGTGAAAAGCTTGTATGTAAACCCCGTAACATCAGTGTGCAGGGTTTATGCACAGGCTTACAGCATTCACCACAATCATTTGGGACTCCTTTCCATCACATGGCATCAGCGGTATTCATATGTACAGATACTTTCTAAGCGAGATATCCATCTTGAAAAAAGACTGAATATCTGCAAGCAATGACAAAATGGTCACCGTCAAGTCTATTTCAGTTTTAAGCATATCATATTCTACAGACTCCTATCATTTGACATCACCTAAATATGCTTTGCAGAACACAAGCTATTAGCAGATCGATAACTACAGAAGTTGTATACAGGGTAGGCAAAGCAAACCATCATTACATAAATTAACTACAGAATGTATCCAAAAATACAAGCATGTTTAGATTTATTTTTGTTAATTTGTTGTTGAGTATTCATCTAAAATTTTTCAGTGTGGGCACTGTTTATCAATCAGTTCCTTCCAAGTATTCTTCTTAAGCACATGTATTAGGTTTCCACGAGATGCCAAAGTGTGTGCAGCTGTGATTATCATGAAGAGATGAATGAGAAGACTCAGTGTGAAAATAACCAGCAATGTCCATTACATCACGTCTATCAAAATATCATGCATGTGACAAGTTTTAAGAAAATATGTTAGATGTCTACTGAAGTGTTTCGCATGTCTACAGAAGTGTTTCGCATGTCTTCCGCTTGTCAAATGAAATTAGCAACACAGACAGACAAGGTCTTTTCTGCTAGAAACAGAACTGAGAGACTATTAATATGATAGCTACATTAAGGTATGAATGAACAGAAAAAGTACAGCAATATGTCCGTCTGCTATTTATATTTGATAGCCTCCCATCAGAATCAAACCGTTAAATACCAAACAAACATACCTATACACACCTGTCGACCACATACAAAAAGCATGTTTTACTGTATATGATGGAATGACTTAACATAATTTACTGTTCTATGACAATGTTCCGCTACAAGAACAAGTGATATCTTACAAAACATGCTTTTTCACCACATGTAAGCTTATGGCTCTATACAGACTTTTTGAGGCGCACTGTGAGTAACCAATACCAAGAGCAAATGAAAAATATTCTGTCACGGATTTAAAACAACTCTCTTACCTTATCAAAAGCTCACAGATTCTGGAAGGTAAGTACCTTCTGTGAAAGTGACACAATCAAAAATTGTGTTTCACTGAATTGTCATATGGGTTTATGAGACAGGATACAGAGGAACAGACATTTCTATTTTACTGATCACCACTGTTGTGTGTATGTGTGTGTGTGTGTGTGTGTGTGTGTGTGTGTGTGTGTGTGTGTGTGTGTGTGTGCGTGCGTGTGTGCGTGCGTGTGTGCGTGCGTGCGTGCGTGTGCGTGCGTGCGTGCGTGCATGCGTGCGTGCATGCGTGCGAGCGTTTGTGTGCGTGTTATTTTCTTTTTTTGTTTGTTTGTTCGTTTATTTGCTATGTTTCTTACAGCCTGAAAGATCCAGCTAAAAATGTTGAAAATCATAATTCTTATTCGGTAACAATAAAGGCACAGGAAAAGTGGAGATAAAATATCAGCATAAGTAAGGAACAAGTCAAAAAGCAACAGCACCATCACCAAATAGTAATAGAGCCATACACAGTCATTCGTCTTATACATCATGTTCATACATCATGTTTCTCTCTCTCTCTCTCTCACACACACACACACACACACACACACACACACACACACACACACACACACACACACACAATCTCATGTGCATGCTGACAGTACATGTAAGTATGCTATATGTGGTTTTTGTCTTTTTGCATGAACACATCCAGTTGAAAAGAAAAAAATTTGTTCTATAGGATATCTTGTTAATATGTACAAGCTGTCTCTCTCTCTACAATTGTGCGCGCACACACACACACACAAACACACACAAGCTCGACATGATACATACATATAATATATATATATATATATATATATATATATATAATATATATATATATATATATATATATATATATATATATATATATATATATAATATATATATACACACATGTATATATACATACACACACACACACACACACACACACACATATATATATACATAGGGAGAGAGATATATATATACATGCATACACACACATACACATGAATACACTCAACACACATGCATGTGTTCTAACTAAACTTTTTGACTCCCTCAACCTATCTATCAGCTTTCTGCATTATTGACCAAAATAACAAAGTCAAATCTTAACCCTTTCATTACTTCACCCTATCCTGCAGGAAACTGCTGGATAACAAGAGGGAGTGAAAGAGTTAAAGTTTTTGCAGCTGACAAATAGGGTGAGGGAGTTCAGGGTTAAGGGTCAGTCGCTTTCACCATTACTGTCAATCTGACCAGAACTTTGAATAAAAAATATCCACATCTCTGTCACATAATGAAAAACAAAATCAGTGTTACACAAACATTGTCACCAACAAAGAAATATGTACAAGTACACATGCAACCAATAACAAAAGTAAGTGATGCAATAAATAAAGTGGAGACCTCAGTCAGTGTACACTGGCATACAAAAACCATTTTCACTTCAGTACAAATCTATATTGGAGGTTCTTTGTAAACCCAAACCCACCAGTCAACTTGGTGAAGTGGTCTGCACAACAGACTGCCAACTGGGAGATGGTGGGTTCAAACCTTCATCAGTCAAAAAAAAAATTACTGAGAGATTTACTGGCCTTGACTGGCTCCTTCCCAGAACCAAGCATGGTATGGGCTTGTTGGGAAGATTGGGGACCATGCAGTTGAGTCTCCTGGACTTTTGGGATGCTTCGTGGAGGGTGCTGATCATATAAGGGTTCCTGACCAATACCACAGATGTCTGTATCTCTCAGCCTTGGTAGATGTCGTGATATCTTATCAAAGTAAGTGCACAGTACAGCCCTGTTGCCCAGTCTTAACCCTAGATGGAATTCCACAGCATTATCTTTACACAGTACAGCCCTGTTGCCCAGTCTTAACCCTAGATGGAATTCCACAGCATTATCTTTACACAGTACAGCCCTGTTGCCCAGTCTTAACCTAGATGGAATTCCACAGCATTATCTTTACACAGTACAGCCCTGTTGCCCAGTCTTAACCTTAGATGGAATTCCACAGCATTATCTTTACACAGTACAGCCCTGTTGCCCAGTCTTAACCTAGATGGAATTCCACAGCATTATCATTATCATTACACAGTACAGCCCTGTTGCCCAGTCTTAACCCTAGATGGAATTCCACAGCATTATCATTATCATTACACAGTACAGCCCTGTTGCCCAGTCTTAACCCTAGATGGAATTCCACAGCATTATCATTATCATTACACAGTACAGCCCTGTTGCCCAGTCTTAACCCTAGATGAATTCCACAGCATTATCATTATCTTTACACAGTACAGCCCTGTTGCCCAGTCTTAACCCTAGATAGAATCCCATAGCATTATCTTTACACAGTACAGCCCTGTTGCCCAGTCTTAATCCTAGATGGAAGTCCATAGCATTATCATTATCTTTACATGTACAGCCCTGTTGCCCAGTCTTAATCCCTAGATGGAATCCCACAGCATTATCTTTTCACAGTACAGCCCTGTTGCCCAGTCTTAACCCTAGATGGAATCCATAGCATATCATTATCTTTACAGGTACAGCCCTGTTGCCCAGTCTTAATCCTAGATGGAATCCCATAGCATTATCTTTACACAGTACAGCCCTGTTGCCCAGTCTTAACCCTGATGGAATTCCATAGCATTATCATTATCATTACACAGTACCGCCCCTGTTGCCCAGTCTTAACCTAGATGGAATTCCATAGCATTATCATTATCATTACACAGTACCCGCCCTGTTGCCCAGTCTTAATCCTAGATGGAAGTCCATAGCATTATCATTATCTTTACACAGTACAGCCCTGTTCACAGTCTTAATCCTAGATGAATCCATACATTATCATTATCTTTACACAGTACAACCCTGTTGCACGGTTCTTAATCCTAAAGTTGACGGATAATTCCAAAGCATTATCACTATTATCCATGTCCTCATCATCATGGCAGTGTGACAGGTTGTCCCAGATTCAATGGCCCTTCATGCCCTGTTTTCACATTGACCTCAGTTTCAGTGGGTCTGGATGTATGCCAGGGGTCACAACGAGTGGGGGACAGCAACAAAGGAGCAATACAAAAGGTGATCATCAACACATAAATCAAAACAAACAAAAAAACACAATGTGCTGCATATACAATGAACCTGGCATCCAACATCATTTATCAATGGACATTCACTTTGTTCATTTTGGACATTAAATGCAACCATATCACAAACCCGCATTAACCCTCTCACAGCGGGAAGCTGGTGGACAGGGTGACAGAGTGGAAGGATTTTAAGCAAAGAAGACACTGCACATTCTGTTCATCCACCATGAACGATTTCACTGAAAGACAAGGCACCCGGATCAGGTGTGACACATTGTTCACGTGCTGATAAAATGGACGATAATTCGAAGGACTGAAAAGTGCTGGATGGATTCGGGAGTCGGGACATGAAGAGAAATTCAATGTCAGACAACAGCAGAAATGTATCCCTGAATGTACGATGTCTCCTTCCACTTCATAAGCACAACGCGAATGTCAGTTAAAAAATCTGATCAACTCTTTCACATTCTGTATCAAAGTGACATACCCTATTTAAAAACACAACTATTCCCCTTCACATCACTCTTGAACATACACACACATACTCACACATTGTAGATTGCAGTTTTCAGTGATCAGTTCCATGTCTTCCATACCTTTATGAAATCAGCATGGCACATTAAAAACAAAAACTTTAAAATGGACGCTCTATATGAGGTCAAGCAATTCCACTTCAGAGTCTCCATACAAGAATATCATATGATATACAGTTTGTGTTGGGTAGATGGCCGACAGGACATGTAACTGCCAGTTTCTCGTGCGTGTTGGCCATGTCATGGCCCTAAACCAAAAGCATGGAGTAACCATCACTTCTCACTTTTGAGTTTTCAGAAGGCAAGTTGGTAATTTCACAATGTCAGAGGTGACAAATAAAACAGAAATAAGACATGATACACTATTGAAGCCTTGCGTGAGTTACACTGTTTCTCTCATAATCATGTAATCCTTAAAAAATCTTCCCTGAAAAGAAAATTTTAAACTAATAAATAAACTACACTTTCTCCAATTCTTTTACCCTCTGAATCCACTGCACCAAATGTATTAAAAAACACTTTCTTTTCAAGTGTACAAGTCAATTTGCATTATATAAATCCTCACTGAATATTCAATAACTAGATTATAATAAGAAATTAGGGTTAGCATAAACTTAATAAAACTAAACAGTTCATTCCAATGCTGTTAGATTACATGGTCTAGAAAATAAATTTTTGCAATTATAAATTTGCATTCTGCCTTGACCCATGCTGTTTCCAGTTCCATTTGACCCAAAAAGTGATACATGTGATGATCTCTTCTGATTGTGGGCACACACTCATAAAATAGTTTTTGGTCCCATAATTTTCCACCAGGTTCACTCTCTCAGGTCAGCTTTTGGAAGGTGGATCCCACTCCTCTTCCTGGCAACTTTACCTTCCCCAACCCCAAAGGGGATTAAATGCCCGATTCATAACTGGGTGGACTGGAGGCTGCACATACAGGTTAAGTTAATGTTGTGTGTGATTCATACCCATGCAAACTTACACAGTCTGGCCAGAAAGCAAGAGATTTATGTGGGCACACAACAAACGAGAAGAGCAAATGATACTTCTCACTTTTCCAGCGTAAAGAAGACACATGTGTGTATGACCCTTCCTCTCCCTCAACTCTTAGAAAAGTCACTGTCGTGCAAAACTAAAAATTGGTTTACAACATTCTTCCAGTTCTATCGGTTGCGTGCCAAAACCAAGTCTTTGCAAATAGTTTCCCTGTCCATTCCACAATGCTGTCAGCCACTTTTTTTCCGCCTTCCTCTCCACCTCCCTCCCTCGACAGTTTCCCCTGAGAACTGATTTAGCAAGGCCACTGGGTCTTGTTGTATAACCAACCAATGTAGTTTGTATCACTCTACTATAGTATGAGAACTGATTTAGCAAGGCCCTTGTCTTGTTGTATAACCATACCATGTAGTTTGTATCACTCTACTATAGTATGAGAACTGATTTAGCAAGGCCACTGGGTCTTGTTGTATAACCATACCAATGTAGTTTGTATCACTCTACTATAGTATGAGAACTGATTTAGCAAGGCCATTGGTCTTGTGTATAACCATACCAAGTAGTTTGTATCACTCTACACATGTATAGTATAAAACAAATGAACACTACCACCTGCTTTCCATTCAGATAAATACACTATTTTTCAGTTAACCCTCTGACTCCCACACTCTACCCACATACTGAAAAAATTAACCCTTTGATCCCTCTCCCTCTCCACCAGCTTCCTGCAAGAAGCTGGTGGGTAGGGTGAGGGAATCAAAGGATTAAATTTTTTTGCTTTTCTAGCATGGTTGACAATGCACGATGCTGGTGAACAGGGTGCAGGAGTCAAAGAATTAAAACAAACGATGTGTTCCTATGACAGTATCAGTATCAACCTCTGTCTAATACAGTCACTAATACATGTAAGACCTGTTCTCACAAAACGGAACCTATGTCAATTTTGAAAATATCAAATTATTGGTATCACTGGAAAAGGCAAGGAATGTCCTGTCAATTGATAAATGCATGAAGTCCCTATAACTAAAATGTGCAGAAGTTGCGATTCATTTAAATGTCATGCGCATAATCCTGGTCTTGAGAAAACACAGGATAATAATAATTATACTCTATTTTCCAATGGTAGAAGTCATTAGCTCAAGACCATATTTTCAAAATGAAAGAATCTGAAAACATTCACGTTGATGTTTTTCTTTAGGCACCACCATCAAATGGTACATTGTGATTTCTGATTGGGTTATTTTGAACTGCTGTACACGGGTTATTTTGAACTGCTGTATACAAACTCAGAATTTTGATTGGATTATTCTGAATTGCTGTATACAGCACTCAAACTTCTGATTGGATTATTTTGGATTATGGAGTGCAGCACTTAAAATTCTGATTGGGTTATTTTGAATTACTGTGTACAGCACCCAAAAGTTGACATTATAAATCCTAAAATGATGTATGGAGTGTTGGGAGTTCTGTAATGGATGGATGGATTCGTGCCAGAGTGAAAACTGCCAATTTTAGGTCATTCCACTAAAGTATCACCATAATAATTTAATTAAACTGCTTTTCTTAGGGTGAATTTCACTGTGAAACTTATGATTCAGTTTCAGTTTTGCAAGATGACATCTCCGCATTTGGAATGAAATCCATATGCACTGACTTCAGTGGTGCCATGTGATGGAGAAGACCCAAATGATCATAGTACAGGCCCTAAGCCTGCACATAAAACCATTCACTGGCCAGGTCCTGAGGTCCTACCTAACATTTAGGTTTTGTATCTTATACTAGTAGTTGTATCAATCTGTCATTTGAACAACCTTGATGTTTTCCTTCTATTCTCAAGACAGCTATTGTTCAACCTCTTCTAAAGAAACCCTCCCTTGATCCTGAAAACCTGAAAAACTACCGTCCTGTTTCCAATCTGTCCTTTCTTTCCAAGATTATTGAAAAGATCGCACTTCTCCAACTCCAGGAACACCTGGATTGCAACAGCCTTCTCTATCCTTTGCAATCTGCCTATCGCTCTGGTCATAGTACAGAGACTGCTCTTTGAAGATTGTGAATGATCTGCTATCTACTCTAGACAATGGTCAGGTGTCCCTTCTCTCTCTTCTTGATCTCTCTTCTGCCTTCGACACTATTGATCACAATACTCTTCTTTCTCGACTTCAGAATATTTTTGGTATCTCTGGCATTGCTCTGTCATGGTTTCAATCCTACCTTTCTGGTCGTGTACAAGTTGTCTCCATAAATGGTGTCTCTTCTAATCCTACCATCTTGAAGTACGGTGTTCCTCAGGGCTCTGTCTTAGGCCCTATTCTCTTTATTTTGTACACTCAGCCCATCTCTGACATTGTAGCCCATCATCACATATCCCATCACTGTTTTTCTGATGACAACCAAATCTACATGTCTGGCCATCCCTCCACTATCCCTTCTATAATTCAACGCACACAGCTCTGCATTTCTGACATAAAGTCTTGGATGTCATGCAACAAACTCCAGCTGAATAATGACAAAACAGAATTTATATTTATTGCATCAAAGCGACTTCTGTCTACTGTGCCTATCCCTGTTTCTATCCAACTTGAAGACTCGGTAATCCACACTTCCACATCCGTGCGTAATCTTGGAGTTGTACTGGACCAAACTCTTTCCTTCCACAGCCAGGTATCCTCTGTCTGTCGTGCTTGTTACTTAGAACTTCGACGGATCAGTTCTGTGCGTCATCTTCTATCTGAAGAAAGCACTATAACTCTCATTTCTGCACTCATTCTTTCCAGACTCGACTACTGTAACTCGCTTCTTGCTGGCTGCCCCCAAACACTCTTATCCAAATTGCAAAAAGTTCAAAATAACGCTGCTCGCCTTGTACGGAAATGCCCAAGGTCAACTCATGTTTCCCCTCTGCTTCGAACTCTACACTGGCTTCCTGTTCGAAAGCGTATTGACTATAAACTTTCCCTCCTATGCCATAAGTCTCTGGCTGGTCTAGCTCCCCCCTATCTTTCTGATCTCCTGACTGTTTACATTCCCTCCAGAGAGCTACGCTCTTCTACTGATGCCCACCTACTTAGAATCCCACGCTTCCGCAGCAAAACTCTTGGTGAACGTGCTTTTTCTTATCAGGCCCCCTCTATTTGGAACAAACTTCCCTTTCCTCTCCGCTCTACCTGTACCCTTTCTTCGTTTAAGTCCAGTCTAAAAACCACTCTTTTTAAATCCTAGCCTGTAGTTCTGTACTCTTACTTCAGCTGCCACCTTGAAATCTGTGCCCGCGCGCGTGTGTGTGTGTGTGCGGGTGTGTGTGTGTGTGTGTGTGTGTGGTGTGTGTGTGTGTGTGTGTGTGTGTGTGCGGGTGTGTGTGTGTGTGTGTGTGGGTGTGTGTGTGTGTGTGTGTGTGTGTGTGCGTGTGCGTGTGTTGTGTGTGCGTGTGTGTGTGTGTTTACTGTAAGCGCTTAGGGCTTTTTTTAGATTAAGCGCCATAAATGTTCACTATTATTATTATTATTACATGTATCTGTGAAACTTGTGGTACATCTAAACAAAAAGCTCAAAGAGCTAGTTACAACTGAAATCTCAATTTCATCCAGACAGACACTCAGCACCTTTTCAAAGCTGTACCTCGGGTCGGTGAGACTTTTGTCCCCGATTGTGAGAATGGCCCACAAGACTTACAACAACCTAGTAATGTTACAGCTCACAAAATTCATCGTTTCTTTAAAACAGACTGTAAAAGCACACACTGCTGGCCCTATAAAACACAATCTAAAACATAAGTTGCTGTACGCGATACCCACAAGATCACACTGAAATGCAGAGCAAGTACAATGACAACATAAATTCTATCAGCAGCAATAGATGGCGTGGAGTTTTATTACAGGAATGGAATTCTGGATGTATCAGTTTCTTGTGCGTCAAGTATCACACGCTTTCTTGTGCGTCAACTTTTGTTTTCATTGCTTCCTTCTGTCTGTCTCTTCCGTCGACGTTCACATCTGGGACAGGTCACTTGCTGAGCAAAGCAGATTCTGAAAGACAGCATCAGAAGCATCGATGAATACAACAATAACAGTCACAAAAGTGCTTCAAGGCAACCTATTGAAAAGTGTAAAAAAAGTTAAATAAGTAAACTGGGTGTAGGTATGCAGCAGGATAGAAGTGGGAGGTGGTGCAAGGATTAGTCTTAAAAGTTAACAGGCAACATTGTGATAACAAAAATAATAAAACAAGCAGAGAAAAAGAAAAAAAACCAAGCAGTTTAGAACAATCAGGTTTAATCAAAGACAACGACCCACATCATCATCAAGTGCCCAGCCGCATGGCGTTGGCGATCATGGCCCTCCATACGAATCTATCCTTTGTCGCTGCAAGTACATCTCCCACTCTCTCTGTCTTCTGCCACCCTGTAAGTCCATCCAATATTTTCTCCCTGGGTCTACCTGGTGTTCTCTTTCCCTCCAGCTTTCCTGTTGTGACCTGGTGCTCTAATTCCCCTTTCCTCATTAAATGTCCTGTAAATGTTGCTTATCTTTTCCTATGAGACAGTGCAGTTTATACCAGAGAGTTTGCAGATACAATGTCAAATGCTGTTGCAGATACAGTTTCAAGACAGCATTTTTTAAAACACAAATTTACTCATGACATGAGAAAATATGGTTACATTTCCAAAAAATGAAAAATGATGTTTACTGATAGGAAATCATTGCATCAGTGCACAGGGAATTAACTGAAAGATAATCTACATGCCAACATAGTTCCCTGCATGTAAAGGCTTTACAGTTTACATACATTATAAGATGTATTGCATTTTTGCTGGGTGTTCTTGAGCTGTATTCATTTCTCATAAAGAAAGTTGTAAATTATTATCTGCCTTACTCCTTGCAGCACCTTTCTAGTCTGTTACCTGTCATTTTTAACGATGCTGCAGTGAGATAGGATAAAAGCAAATTGATATCTATGCCTGGATGAGAATGGGCTCATGCCTGCATGCATAGTGGTGTCTACAACTTTTGAAAATATGCATGTGATTTCCCTGAAGTCAATAATGGGAATAATGTGTATCTAAACTGACAATAGTCAACAGACACACACACACACACACACACACACACACACACACACACACACACACACACACACACACACACACACACACACACACACACACACACACACAGAGTAAGAAGATCACTATAATAAGGGCTAAAAGACACACACACACACACAAATAACAATCTGCTTTAATTTGGTATGCATCTTATTGTGCTCAATGTAATTTAAAACAACTAACCAGTAAATCAAAAGATGAGAGCTGTGTTTCTTTTATACTGTTATTTATTTTGTTTTGTAGTTTTGTGTTGTTTCATTTCATTTCACGTTGTGTCATGTCATGTCGTGTTGTGCTGTTTTGTGTTGTGTTTTCTGCTGTCCCATTTTCTACACCACTTCAGCAGATACAGAATCTGGGACAATTTTTCACAATGATAGATGATGATGATGATGATGATGATGATGATGATGATGATGATGATGATGATGATATGATGATAATGGGGGATGATAATCATTATCTTATGTGTTCCACTCTGGATTGAGACTGCATAACACGGCTGTGCTCAAATTTCCTTTCATACTGCATCCTGGTGGTGTCCAGGTGTGGCGGCCAATACCAAACCTGGTGACACTGACAGGTGAAACAGGTGAGATTGTATCCTGACATCACCCAGGCCCAAGAGTTCCAGACATGCGGTGTTTGTCAAGATACTTGAGCAACCCCTTCAATGATGCATCCTTAAAGTGGCCGAGACACACACTGTGGTCCCAGTCTTCCCAAAGAGCCCGCTGCACACTCAACTCTGGGTAGAAGCCAGCTGCAGCCAAAAAATCCCTAGACAATTGCGAAAAGACTGGCGAGATTTGAACCCACTACCTTCCAGACTTTTGTCCACTGCACTAACTACAACCCCATGGTAACTGTTGTCGTTTTTTATCTCTCCAATAGATGATGAAGTTGAAACAAACCTGTGCATAACAGAGGAACAGCTCGGGCAGACAACGGCAATGTTGTCAAAGGGAAACAACACCTCCTGCCTGGTACACAGTTCACAGAAGTATCCCCTTCCTTGGCACAACTGCACACACAATATAATCATGTGAGATGTATTACAGTGTATCCCCTTCCTTAGCACAACTGCACACACAATATAATCATGTACAGATGTATTACAGTGTATCCCTTCCCTGGCACAACTGCACACACCAGATAATCAAGTGAGATGTATTACAGTGTATCACCTTCCCTGGCACAACTGCACACACAATATAATCATGTACAGATGTATTACAGTGTATCCCCTTCCCTGGCACAACTGCACACACAATATAATCAAGTGAGATGTATTACAGTGTATCCCCTTCCCTGGCACAACTGCACACACAATATAATCATGTACAGATGTATTACAGTGTATCCCCTTCCCTGGCACAACTGCACACACAATATAATCATGTACAGATGTATTACAGTGTATCCCTTCCTTGGCACAACTGCACACACAATATAATCATGTACAGATGTATTACAGTGCATCCCCTTCCCTGGCACAACTGCACACACAATATAATCATGTACAGATGTATTACAGTGTATCCCCTTCCCTGGCACAACTGCACACACAAGATAATCATGTACAGATGTATTACAGTGTATCCCCTTCCATGGCACAACTGCACACACAATATAATCATGTATAGATGTATTACAGTGTATCCACTTCCCTGGCACAACTGCACACACAATATAATCATGTACAGATGTATTACAGTGTATCCCCTTCCATGGCACAACTGCACACACAATATAATCATGTATAGATGTATTACAGTGTATCCCCTTCCTTGGCACAACTGCACACACAATATAATCATGTACAGATGTATTACAGTGTATCCCCTTCCTTGGCACAAGTGCACACACAATATAATCATGTACAAATGTATTACAGTGTATCCCCTTCCTTGGCACAACTGCACACACAATATAATCATGTACAGATGTATTACAGTGTATCCCCTTCCTTGGCACAAGTGCACACACAATATAATCATGTATAGATGTATTACAGTGTATCCACTTCCCTGGCACAACTGCACACACAATATAATCAAGTGAGATGTATTACAGTGTATCACCTTCCCTGGTACAACTGCACACACAATATAATCATGTACAGATGTATTACAGTGTATCCACTTCCCTGGCACAACTGCACACACAATATAATCATGTACAGATGTATTACAGTGTATCCCCTTCCCTGGCACAACTGCACACACAATATAATCAAGTGAGATGTATTACAGTGTATCACCTTCCCTGGCACAACTGCACACACAATATAATCATGTACAGATGTATTACAGTGTATCCACTTCCCTGGCACAACTGCACACACAATATAATCATGTACAGATGTATTACAGTGTATCCACTTCCCTGGAACAACTGCACACACAAGATAATCATGTACAGATGTATTACAGTGTATCCACTTCCCTGGCACAACTGCACACACAAGATAATCATGTACAGATGTATTACAGTGTATCCCCATTTCCTGGCACAACTGCACACACAATATAATCATGTACAAATGTATTACAGTGTATCCACTTCCCTGGCACAACTGCACACACAATATAATCATGTACAGATGTATTACAGTGTATCCCCTTCCTTGGCACAAGTGCACACACAAGATAATCATGTCAGATGTATTCCAGTGTTTCCCACATCTTTCATTTCTCAGGGTCTTAGGAACCCTCTCTGTTGATTTCTAAGGGCCCACTTGCAAAGTTCAAATGTCCCTAAAGGTCACACTGCACAATCACTGTGTCTCTTTCAGTCATTACCATTCACAACAAAAAGTTGCAGCTGCATTTCTACGAAACAAACAAACAAAGAAACAAACAACAGAAAAGCTATTCAGAATTTTTCGTTTTGATTCTTAACTCTTTTTCTTCTTATTCTTTTCTCCGTGCAGTCTGTTTAACCCTCTGACTCCCGCTTTAACCCTTTGACTCCCGCACCCTGTCCACCAGCATCCCGCATTGCCTATCATGCTAGCATGGCAAAAACTTAACCCTCTGATTCCCTCACTCTATCCACCAGCTTCCTCCTGCAGGAAGCTGGTGAATAAGGTGAGGGAATCAAAGGGTTAATTTTCTGCTGTTGGTGCAAAGGGTACGGGAGTCAAAGGGTTAAATGGTGCCACTGCTACTGCTATGAAGTCACTGAGCATTAGGTAGGTGATGTTCTCCACTCAACTCTTCTGTTCCGGCCAACACTCAGACATAATCATGGCACAAATGTCAGAGGAACAACAAGAGAAATACTGGCAAGAACAGCAAGGTCTGGAAGTGTTTTGAGTGCTGGCAGGCAAGCTTTGAACACAAGGTTTGAAGACACAAGGTCTGCTAAATTATGGACAGTTCATCTTCACAGTTCAATCACGGCCATGAAAATCTGGAATGTTCTTGCATGTAGTACCAGTCTCATCAAGGAGAAGCAGCTCTGACAAGGCTGCTGGACAGCCAGGACAGTGCAGGGGGGAAATCAGCAGCAGCCCTCGGACACACAGACCAAAATCCACTGCGTCACTGACTGACTTTACTGCATCGGTTATGCATTACCGTGCATAATGGAGAACACTGGTATTCACACACACAGGCACACACATGGAGACTCAAGACTCAAAAGACTTAACGATTTATATCGACAGCCTCTATCACAAAAAGGAAAACGTTGGTATCTAATGGGGAATCTGCCAATAAAAATTCATTTCATGACAATACATCAAAATGGTAAATAGTTTCATTCATTATCATTGTCATTATTATTAGTGTTTAAAGCCACGCTGACAGCTCAGAGCCATACCAGAACAAACATGGAAACAAAGAAAATCTGGAAAAGAAAATTAAGTACTCATATCATTGATTTCACCTAGAAAAACATCAAGCTATAACCCAGGCATTGGCCATTTCCCCTGAGTTTATCACCATGGGACTAAAAGAAAACAAAACAAACATGAAAACAAATGCATGAGCACAGCTACATACACAAAAACACACATAAAAACTGGCCTAGCATCTAAAATTGCAAATTAGCACTTCACACTTCCTTAGAGCTAATAATGTCGTTAATGCAGTATCCAATTTTCAATCCTAATAGATAGAAAGCATGTAAGGCTTTGTGGAAAACATAAACGTAAATGAATCAGCAAGGCAGAAAGTGAAAAAGGAAGAGATGATAGAAAGCAAAGGAGCAAGGCAGAAACAAAGACAGTCGCAGAAAGAAGAACATTTTTAGCACAGATTTTCCAGACAGTGGAGATACTATTTAGATTATTACAAAATCCAAAACGAGTGTGACTGCCCACGTTCAAGCAAACAGAAACCAGAAAAGCATGAAAAAAGAATCAGAACGTGTATTGAATACAACCAGACAAGACAGGTGCAAATTAGCCCCCAGCATCTCAACAGGGTTCTCTCTCACACACACACACACACACACACACACACACACACACACACACACACACACACACACACACACACACACACACACACACACACACACACACACAGCTATACTTTGGCATACTCTTTACCTTGATAACATTATCTTCTTGTCCTGCAGTCTTTGATTGGAGCATTATTTTCACTGATGTGTGTATACATATCATTCTGATGATTGGCCCATACAGTGCAGTTAACACACAACACCTTACTGCATAGTGTGCATATTCCCTCTTCAAAACTATATAAAACTTTCATGAAAACACAGGTGAATAGATCAGACTTCAGATTATATAGTCACTTAGGCCATACCTGTCACGAAAGGGCTGTAAAATACAAAACAAACCTCAACCAAAATTTTGACAATAATCATGTAGATGTTACTCACAGACAACATTCAGACATTCACACCAAAAAGGAGATTCAAGTAAGCTATCAATAAAAGAATGTGCAAATAATTATATGGGTATTTATTAAATCTCTTCTACATTATTAAGGGATATGTATAAAGACACCACTAAATTTCTTATTACTTGTTTGTTTTAGGTAAAGGAAGTTGAGGACAAAATTTCTTCTTGAAAGGAATCCAGAATTCACCATCTGTTTGTAGAATCAATTCTTTACTTTGGTAATAAGAAGCAGGTCACCTCAAATGGACCAGTAAGGCAAAAAGAGACACTGGAAGCAACAACAGAAAAGAAAAAATGGTACAAAGAAACAATGGAGGAGGCAACACAAAAGCAAAGGCAGAAACAAAGAAATGACAGAAAGGAGGAAATTTCTAGCACAGAACTTCCAAAAGATAGGGATAATATTCATACCGTAAAAACTTCAGAAAAACTTACCTCACAGTCTGTCTTGATGTGCTGGGCCCAAGACGAGTGTACCTGCACCAGCTCAGGTATAAGCGTTTCATCCGAGTCCAGCAGGTCCTGCATGGAGTAGCGATCAGAGCACTCTACAAAGTGGGGACGAGAAGACAGCTGGCGCAGCAGCTTGGCCTTCATGGCTGTGGGGCAGGTCAAGATGTACTTTTTCATCATCAGCAGCTCTTCTCTAAGAGTCTGTGGACAGATAAGTGGAATCCTCAATGCTATGCTGCATTTTGCTTATGGCTCTTTACAACAAAGTTTTTGTTACACAGCAGAAGATGGGGATACCCATACTGAAGTAGAGGTGGTCAGCCTAAACAGGCTGAGGTAGCGGGCAGACTGAATGGACATTTACAGGTAAAACTTTATTAACCCTTTAACTCCCCCACCATGTCCACCAGCGTCCTGCATTGTCCATCATCCTATCAAAGCAAAAACTTAACCCTTTCACTCTCTCACCCTATCCACCAGCTTCCTGCGGGAACAATGAAGCCCTCTTAAAACAACTCCAATACTTATTATCCAAGAACAATGAATCCCTCTTAAAACAATTCTAAACACTAATGAACAACATACTTGATATTGTCCAGGAGCAATGAAGCCCTCTTAAAACAACTCTAAACACTAACGAACAACATACTTGATATTGTCCAAAAACAATGAACCCCTCTTTAAACAACTCCACCACTAATAAATAACATACCTGGCATTGTCCAAAAACAACAAACCCCTCTTCAAACAACTCCACCACTAATAAATAACATACCTGGCATTGTCCAAAAACAACAAACCCCTCTTCAAACAACTCCACCACTAATAAATAACATACCTGGCATTGTCCAAAAACAATGAAGCCCTCTTAGGACAACTAAACACTAACAAATAACATGATCCTAAAAAAACGAAAAAAAAAAAACAGAAAAAAACAAACATACTTGACACTGTCCAAGAACAATAAACCCTCTTACAACAGCTTCAAACGCTAACATACTTGGCATTGTCCACAAACAATGAACCCATCTTATACCAATTCTAAACACTAAACATCCTTGATATTGTCCAAGAACAATGAACCCCTCTTAAAACAACTCCATACACTAACAGCTAAACTGTGTGAAAGCTGAGCAAAAGAAAACAATGAAACTAGACCTTTATATCTCTGAGCTGTTCCACATAATTGAAGAGTATGGGGTTAATTTCTTGCACGTTGATGACCGCTTTCTTCATCATCAGCTTCAGGAACTGTTTGGATGCTCTGCACACCTGCACCCACAACACATCAATAAAGTAACATCTGATATGTACAAACGTAAAGCTGAAAGCTCTCAGTCAATAACAACATGCAAACTGACCTGATATTTGATCTAATTATCCTTCTTGGGAAGATGTAAATGGAATTTTGATAAGACTTTTCCACAAACATCCTCCTTTAAAAATGTTCTGGCCACAAAGTACACAGAGAAGAACACGGCGCAAAATTGGCATGGAAATTACAAGCTTTTAAAAAAAAAAAAACAGTTGCCATGCTTATCATTAATTAAGACTGAAACTTGATACAAGTTCCTGTTTATTTGTAATACATACATTATCGATGCACATCAGAACTACTAAAAACATGTGTCATTTCTGAATGACCTAATAGTGTATGTGTATAGGTATCTTTTCATGCTTTTGCCTGTTAATTACTCTTTACACAACAAAATCTTACAATAAATTTGTTGGACTGATCAGGGTTTGAACCAACAATTTCCCAGTCAGCAGTTCACTACATAACCATTGTCACCATAGTGACCAGTCAATAAGAGGATTTATGTACTGAACTGTTGTAGTTCACTACATAACCACTGTTGCCATAGTGACCAGTCAATAACAGGATTTCTGTACTGAACTGTTGTAGTACACTACATAATCACTGTCACCATAGTGACTAGTCAATAACAGGTTCTATACTGAACTATTGTAGTACACTACATAATCACTGTCACCATAGTGACCAGTCAATAACATGGTTTCTGTACTGAACTGTTGAACTGTTGAAATTCACTACATAACTACTGTCACCATAGTGACCAGTCAATAACAGGGTTTCTGTACTGAACTGTTGAAGTTCACTTTATAACCACTGTAACTGTTGAAGTTCACTATAAACCACTGTAACTGTTGAAGTTCACTATATAACCACTGTACTGTTGAAATTCACTACATAACTACTGTCACCATAGTGACCAGTCAATAACAGGGTTTCTGTACTGAACTGTTGAAGTTCACTATATAACACTGTAACTGTTGAAGTTCATTACATAACTACTGTCACCATAGTGACCAGTCAATAACAGGTTTCTGTACTGAACTGTTGAAGTTCATATATAACCACTGTAACTGTTGAAATTCACTACATAACTACTGTCACCATAGTGACCAGTCAATAACAGGGTTTCTGTACTGAACTGTTGAAGTTCACTATATAACCACTGTAACTGTTGAAATTCACTACATAACTACTGTCACCATAGTAACCAGTCAATAACAGGGTTTCTGTACTGAACTGTTGAAGTTCACTATATAACCACTGTAACTGTTGAAGTTCATTACATAACTACTGTCATCATAGTGACCAGTCAATAACAGGGTTTCTGTACTGAACTGTTGTAGTACACTACATAACCCACGGCTTAACAAATGCTGCCATTTCTCACCATTTAGGCAGGCCTGGCTGGCTCACACATACACCACCTGACCTCCCCGCCCCCCTTCCCTTTCCCCAGCTCTTATCTCTGGCACAGGTGCCTGCTTGCAGGCGCTAGGCTGGAATCGCTTCTCTGTCATCTGTTAAACTAACACATTCCATGTACTTATTACAAAAGCATGCCGTGTCCGCCTCAAACTTTGTTGGGGCAAAAGAATTGTGCACACAATTAGACAAAAGACTGTTCTTTTGTTCTGTGTGGTCTATTTTGCTGAGTAATTTGTTCTGGTGCCTGGTTTATCTACTTTTTACGGAAAATATGAACTTTGTGTGTTAATGTATACACAAAAGGATTAACAGAACAAATCGGTTTGTGTGTGCGCATGTTTTTTCATCATTTATTAGGGTGGTTTCATGGTGAGCTACTAATTTAGTGTGTGATTTGTTTGTGTCTAATCAAAATAGTTTGGAGACAGAACATTCAAAGCAGTTGCATTTAAAAAGATTACATTTATTGTGTAGAGTGTGTGGTGGGCGCTCAAAAAGAATGGCAGAAACTAGTGTAAAATTTTGCAAAATATAGACACTGAACTAAGCATTTCACAATATAAACCTTCGGTCAGACAGAGAAGACATTCAGAAACATTTTGTCAAAAATGTCACTCCAGACTGATCAATATGAAAAAAACAAAGCTCAAACAATTCACCTGTGACAACACTTCAAAATGCTCAAATGGACATAGAAAACTCGGCAGCCCTGTGGGTTCCATCTGATCAGTCATTTCAGATTAGTGACTGCTCTGTGTGTTCACAGTTTTGTGAACAAAGAAAAGGTGGAAAACCAGTAAAATGATCAGGAAGGCCAAAACAAACAGCAGTGAAACACAGAACAAGCACAGTCTGGCCCCTATCTGTGTCTCTATCTTTCCTCTTTCAGTGGAGTAATTAAAGCTGACCTGCTCGGAACCGTGGGAATAACTCATGCCTTTGGGTGAGTGGAATGGCATGCAGAATGATAGTGTGTCACTGTGTGAGCAAACTGTATGAATGGAAAGTCGCAACTTTGTGAAAAGGAAGTTTAAAACTTCACTTGTTTTTCTAATTGTGTATGTTTTATGATTAGTACTGCTTCAAACACTCGCATTCAACACAGTCTCTTTGAGGTGCATGCAACTTTTTATCGGCCATGTTTGGTCTTGTTTTGTTGAGAAATTTCTTCTCTATTCATTTCTATGCATGTTGTATAACTGTAAGCACATTAAGAAAAGAAAACAACGAAAGTGTAAACCAAGTGATTGTTTTGTCTGGCTAAGCAGATGCACATTGGGTAGGGAATACTGCATGTGTGTGTGATACGCGAAAGAGCGCGGCAGCAGTCTTGTGCAGGTTCTGGCACGCGCTGATCTTACAACGATCTTACAACCGGCCAGCGTGTTGTGCGCCAGTCCAGCGGGCTGGGTCAAGATATCACATTCCTCCGTGCGTACGGGGAGTTTCCTCCCAACTAAAGGGAATGGAAAGAACAGCCGTGAACCACGGTTGCCATAGTGAACAGTCAACAATACGGTTTCTGTACTGAACCGTTGTAGTTCACTACATAACCACTGTCACCATAGTGACTGGTCAACAATAGGGTTTCTGTACTGAACTGTTGTAGTTCACTACATAACCACTGTCACCATAGTGACTGGTCAACAATAGGGTTTCTGCACTGAACTGTTGTAGTTCACTACATAACCACTGTCACCATAGTGACTGGTCAACAATAGGGTTTCTGTACTGAACTGTTGTAGTTCACTACATAACCACTGTCACCATAGTGACTGGTCAACAATAGGGTTTCTGTACTGAACTGTTGTAGTTCACTACATAACCACTGTCACCATAGTGACTGGTCAACAATAGGGTTTCTGTACTGAACTGTTGTAGTTCACTACATAACCACTGTCACCATAGTGA
Organism: Monoplex corrugatus; assembly: GCA_030674185.1. Classification (NCBI taxonomy): domain Eukaryota; kingdom Metazoa; phylum Mollusca; class Gastropoda; order Littorinimorpha; family Ranellidae; genus Monoplex; species Monoplex corrugatus. Next base: position 34,651,378 of record JAPXFY010000024.1, read on the forward strand.
CTGGTCAACAATAGGGTTTCTGTACTGAACCGTTGTAGTTCACTACATAGCCACTGTACATATACGGTCAACAATAGTGTTTCTGTACTGAACAGTTGTAGTTACTACATAACCACTGTCACCATAGAGCTGGTCAACAAGGTTTTCGTATCTGAACTGTGTAGTTCACTACATAACCACTGTCCCATAGTGACTGGTCAACAATAGGGTTTCTGTACTGAACTGTTGTAGTTCCTACATAACCACTGTCACCATAGTGAACTGGTCAACAATAGGGTTTCTGTACTGAACTTTGTAGTTCATACATAACCACTGTCACCATAGTGACTGGTCAACAATAGGGTTTCTGTACTGAACCGTTGTAGTTCACTACATAACCACTGTCACCATAGTGACTGGTCAACAATAGGGTTTCTGTACTGAACCGTTGTAGTTCACTACATAACCACTGTCACCATAGTGACTGGTCAACAATAGGGTTTCTGTACTGAACCGTTGTAGTTCACTACATAACCACTGTCACCATAGTGACTGGTCAACAATAGGGTTTCTGTACTGAACCGTTGTAGTTCACTACATAACCACTGTCACCATAGTGACGGGTCAACAATAGTGGTTTCTGTACTGAACTGATTGTAGTTCATACTAACCACTGTCGCCAATAGGTTTCTGTACTTAACAATAGGGTTTCTGTACTTAACTGTTGTAAGTGAAGTTTCAGTCAAATGTTGACTACTACACCCTGAACCAGAAAAAAACACGAAAAAAAGAATAAGAGTGCATATATTAATACAACAAGACTTGTTGTATTAATATATGTGTTCCTCTTCTTTTTTCATGTTTTTTCTGGTTCCTGTTTGCTTGAATGCGGGCAGTCCACATTGTTTTGGATTTACTATACCTTGAGTTTCTCAAATTCCCAGTTGAGCAAAATCTGAGCTGGGATGTACATGAAGTCATTCCAGTGGCACAATTCACAGTAGTACCGGCCATTATATTCACACAATCTGGGCTCCACTCCATCAGCAACTGCAAAAAAAACACACACAAAAAGGCATCATTATACAAATAAATCTGAAAATAGTTATGAAAAAAACATTTTTTTGGTGAACTTTTCAATCGGTTCTATGTTTAACCTTTGACTCCCACATCTTGTCCAGTCCACCTGCATCCTCCATTGTCAAAAATGCTAGCAAAGCAAAAATTTAACTTTTTGACTCCCTCACTCTATCCACCAGCTTCCTCGTGGAGTCAAAGGATTCAGTTTTTGCAGCAGGTCGTTAGGTTGCAGGAGTCCAAGGGTTAACCATCTGACTACTGCACCAATCAATGTGTTTATTCACACAGAAAATTCTGCTCAGAAGCAGTTAACATTCTGACTGTTTGTGGTTTGTTGACAGACGTTCACAACAGGAGTGATAGACAGCAACTGATCATTAGGAGAAACAAAAAACGACATGAAACCGGTGTTTATATAAACAGCATGCCCATATGTACATACCTATACACACACACACATGCAAATATGCACACACACACACATGCGCACACGTGCACCACACACACACATCACACACAAACACACTCACTTACTCACTCACACACACACACACCACAATGAAAACATGCACCCACACACTCACAAACATACATTTATCTGTGATCTTCTGAAATATCTGACATTTATTTTCACTTCTACTATTCTCAGAATATATTCCATAAGCAATGATGCCACAGATACCATGTGATGGACAAGATCAAAATGATTATAGAATGAGCCATAAGCCTGCACATGTAAGTCCTAAGAGCTGGCAATGCTTTGAGAAAGCTCAGAATCGTCACAACTCCAACATGACTGATACATACCCACTATCTGTGCCTTGCACTCTGCACATCTATAGTCTTGTGCAAGGAGACCTTTAGGATTTCTGGGACAAATTTCCATTAGAAAGGTTGGGTTCTCCTTCACCTGCCAGCAAGCAAACAAATGAACATCACCCACACACCCACACATTTTACATCTTCTGTCACAAACACAACAGACACTACTAAGAAACAAATGACTGAAAAATCCACACTAAACTATAAGCATGTGCATATGTACACCTAAACTCATGCATACACACATGCACACACACACACACACACACACACACACACACACACACACACATACACACACACACATACACACACATACACAATACACACATACACACACACAGTGAACACACACACACACTCTCTCATACATTAAACACACACACACACACACACACACACACACACACACACACACACACACACACACACACTACACACACAACACTACACCACATGCACGCACGCACACACATTCACACACAAACGCACATATACGCATGGACACACAGATGTACGCACACATACACATAACACACACACACACGCACGCACACATGCACACACATACACACGTACACACTTACACACATACACACACAAACATACACACACAAGCATGCACACATGCCGCGCGCACCCCCCACACCACACACACACACACACACACACACACACACACACCACACATCACCCAACACACACACACACAAAGGTCAACCCAACAAATGAAAAGAACTCTCAATCTACTGGATATATGGAATAAAACAGAATATAACACAAAGGGTTGGGGGTAACACAGATTAAAAAACTAGCTTTACACCACCACCTCCTACATCAACCCACTCACTAAAACACACCCATCCCTACACCACCACCCTCTCCAACAGGAAATCTCAAGATATGACAGGAACCACTAATCTATCTGACACAAGAGAAACAAGAAACTAGTTCAGGATAGAAAGGAAAGAAAACACAGGTAAGAAAGCAGCTATACACATACCTTCACCATGGCACAGTTACGAGTGATCTGAGGGACACACTTGTCATGACATCGGTAGCCACAATCTGCAAATCAATCCACAAAGTATGAGCCATTTGTCTGGTACAAATATACTACAAAGTGTTCTTGTATAATGTTATTCTCCAAACTCATTTGGACTCACCACACATTAGTGGAGCAAGGAGAACTCAAGCTACTAGTTGAGATGACCACACTCCACAATGTTGCAGCACAATCTGTATCTTTGATGGGCATGCATGCTGGATGTTTTCATGTTTCCATAAGCCAACGGCCTGAAAATGTTAAATCTGGCCAGTCATGATTTATGGCTGCGAAGCCTGGACTCTGAGAAAAACTGATCAAAGAACTGAGGCTGCAGAGATGTGGTTTTATCCGAGACTACTACATGTCAAATGGACAGACAGAAGAACTAATGAAAAATGTGTCCTGGAAGAACTTGATACCACCAGAAAACTACTAGCAAACATCAACAACAGAAGACTAAAATACATTGGCCATGTGTCACACAACAAGAACACGGACCTCATGGCAACCATCTTTCAAGGAAAAACAGTGGCAAAAAGGAAGAAAGGCAGACCTCCAATCTCATACATCAAGAACATAACCAACATCAGTGGCCTAAATGTTCAAGAAACTGTCCACAGAAGTCAAGACAGAGCGGCCTGGAGGGAGATGGTGGCATCCAGATGTGCAGCGGCAAACACCGATTCCGGTGACACCAACAGGTGAGACAGGTGATAAGCCAACGGATACACTGAGATGACTTATCGGATCTTTTAACATATTGTTTTTGCACATGTGTATATTCACAAAGACGATTTAGGCAAAGGCGGGTCTGCACACATGCTGACCTATGAAATCATAAAAATGTCCACGTTTTACCCACCAGGTGGAGGGATCAAAGTCAAGTGTTTACCCATCTGACCACGGTAACCCATTGGACATGCTATATATCTACATGACACTTCACATTGAGCCGTTGCTTCTCTGAAGTGTAAAGGCTGATCCAAAAGTCTTGTCAGTGAAGATGCCATTTCTGAACTGTTCACAGTAAATACTTTTAACCTGCACTGAGATCAAATACAGCCTCTGTATTATTAACCCTCTCACTTCCACACCCTGTCTATCAGCATCCTACATTTGTCAACAACCATGTTAGCAAAGCAAAAACTTAACCCTTTAGACTCCCTCACCCTGTCCACCAGTTTTGCAGGGAGTCAAAGGGTCAAGTTTTTGCATTTGGAGGATAGTGTGCAGGGGTCAAAAGGTTAATATGCACCAAATCATAATGATGCCATGTCTAATTTAATTGTATGACGTCACTGAATACAAGATATTACCATTTGCCCAAAGTTGTGTGGTACGATCATGAGCAGCATCCAAATGTGGATATCAGTAAAACACTCCATCTGCACGACTGCACAAGAGCCCATAAAGCCAAGGTCACTATAATCTATCTACAACAGCAATCCATTCAAATTCTCCCTCACCCATCCTACAGTCCACACTTGGCCCCATGCAACTTCTGGTTGTTTCCCTTTCAAAAGAAAATCCTGGCTGGCAAAAAGTTTTCAAGAATCCACAACTTGGGAAAAGCAGTCAAAGCACACCTGGCTAATATACCTTAAACAGACTATCAAAAAGAATTTGACTCTTGGCTGAGGAGGCCAAAACTCTGTGTAAAGAGAGGATAAAGATACTCTGAATTTTTACATACATTGGACTTCCCATTTTTGTTATGCATACTAAGAGACAGGATTTTTGCATCAACCTCTGTAGCACAGTTTACATGAAAAAAAAACTCAATTGAAGGAAAATTCCTTTAGATGAATTTAGCTTGGCATTAACAACATGAAAAACAATAAAAGCCTTGAACAGAAGGCTTTACATCCAAATTTTTCAAATTTTTATGGTCACAGTTGATGTACTGATTGTAAGATCATTCAAGGTAAGTTTTGAAAAAGTTGAACTCACGTCAACACAAAAAAAGAGAACACTGATCCTGTCATTCAAAGAGCGATAAAGAAAAAGACCTGATCAAAAAGGAGGTCTCTTACACGATTGTACGTATCACACAAAGACAGATTCAGGTTCATCACAATAAGACTGAATAGCATTTTAACCCTTTGACTCCCTCACCCTGTCCACCAACTGCAAAAACTTAACCCTTTGGATCCTCACCTTATCCACCACCTTCCTGCAGTTTATGCTTTGTTAGTGCGGTTGACAATGCAGGATGCTGGTGGGCAAGGTGCGGGAGTCAATGGGTTAAGCCCCCTGACAAATGAAGACCAAACTGGCAGACTTACTGATGACAATATCTGTTTTAATATACAGCATAATCAACGACCTGAACTGTAAAAACCAACTGGCCTTCTCTTACATACAGATTTTGAAAAAGCCCTTGACTCTGTACAGTGGGATTTTATCTTTAGAGTGTCTGATACTTCTAGGTTTGGACCAAGTGTTTGTTGGATTTTATCTTTAGAGTACATGATGTTGCTGGGTTTGAACCTGGTGTTTGTCTGTGAATGAAGGTATTTTATCAGAACACAAGGAGGTTGTATACAACTACTGACCTAGACATCTTCTCCATTCTTGCACCAATCCCCAGATGATACCATTGCATTTTTCACAGTAATACTTTGTACTGCGACTCTCTTTCCGTAAAAGTCGGTGACCCAGCGCCAACACCACGTTCTTTTGCTGCACCTCTGGTTCTTCCTGAAAAATCATGTCACAACATGGCCGTAGGTCTACTAGCTCGTTAATACAAATCCTGATAATAATTTGTGGATGCTGAAAAATTTTAGTCACAAGATTGGGGTCTTTGCTGTCAATGGTACATGGTTGTTGTCACTACACTTGGGGGGGTTGTGGTGGTGGTCTCCTTACTGGGGAGTCTCTTACTTGGTCTGACTCTTCGACTGAGCATTACTGTCACCAGTAGGGGGCTTAGAAGGCACTGACCAACATAAACTAGATCAGAAAAGGCGCTGCTGAATTCCACCAAAGTGACAAAGCAGCAATGCAGAGAGTACTCTGGTGGGTGGCCTTCTGGTGGCTTCACATCTCTGGCGTTTGTAAGTTTCCTTGGCAAAGGAACTTAGAATGAACTAGAGGTTAGTGGCATGTTACAGACCTGGAATGAGCAGTGTCAGGTGAATGCTAAAATGGCAGTGCATTAGATGGGATGGCCATAACAAAACAAAACAAATTTTAAAAAGTGCACGTCCATTTCCTTAATAACATGGACTCAACAGGTAAAAACTAAAAGAAAAAATCACCCCCATTTAAACACACACTCTCTCTACTCTATCTCTCTCACACACACACTCATACACACACACACACACATATACATTACACACACACAGACACACAGAGGCACACAGACAGAGACACACACACATATACAAACACACACACCACAACACACACACACACAACACACACACACACACACACACAGAGGCACACAGAGCACACACACAAACACACACACACAATACACACACACAACACACACACACACACACACACACACCACACACACCACACACACACAACACACAAACACACACAACAACACACACAACACACACACACACACACACACACACACACACACACACACACACCACACACCACACACACACACAAAATACCTTCAATTCCTGCAACTTCAACCTGAGCTGAACCAGCGTCTGCACCAAGTTTTTCTGCCGGTCAGAGTCGGGAGTGGCTTTGCGGATGAGAGACTTACAGTTGTCGATGGCCATCTCTAGCTCTTCTGTTTTACTGAAGCCAAAGTGACCCTACACAACACAAAATGGACTGAACTAGACTGAACTCGGTTTTTGTCACAACAGAAAATATCCATGCAAAATGCAGGTCATTCTCTTGAGCGAACTGTGTAAGATTCTACATCACCCTCCCCTTTTTTTTCTCTCTCTCTCTTTTTCAATAGACCAGCGTTCAAGGTTTAATGAAGGAATGAGAAAAATCTGAGCAGTTGGGTATCAAACATCTGTATTTTCACAACAGAGTCTAGGGATGTTTTCAATTCACTGGGCCACACACCCACCTTCACTAAACACTTTATCACAATTTATTCAACTTTACTGAGGACATCATGCCTCTTCTTCTTCTTTTTTTTTCTTCTTCTTCTTCTTCCTCCTCCTCCTCTTTCTCTTTTTCTTCTTTGCTTCTTCTTCTAAAGTCAAATGACCTGGGGAAAAAACAAATTAGTTAATGCTATAATTTATTTAACACATTTTACGCAAACTGGTTGCTCTCTAGACACAGCCATGTCAATGATCTCATGTGTCAAGTTAAATCTCACACCCTAACATAAAAGCTGGTTTATTCACTGCCTATCTTAACCCTTTGACTCCAACACCTTATCCACCGAGAGCAAAAACTTAACCCTTTGACTCCCTCATCCTATTCACCAGCTTCATGCAGGAAGCTGGTTAATAAAGTAAGGGAGTCAAAGGGTTGTTTTTCCTTTGCTTCCATGGTTGACAATGCAAGATGCTGGTGGACAGCGTGCCAGAGTCAAAAGGCTAATGTTTCCATCATTCGGGTGGTGTCAATGTTTCATTCATCTTGTTCTCCTCACCACCGTTTCAAGACCTTGCCACAGTATAAGGTTTTGTGTGGGTTCAAGGAGTGTGCCAAATAACTGCTAGCAGATCTGGTGTGGCGCATGTGGAACTGTTCAAGTATGATGAATTCCATCTGAACAAACCCAAAACTCGACACTTCGGCTGAAACCAAAGCTTAACCCCTGGAAGAACACATTCAGTTACATCAGTAAACTGATCATCCATTTGTGCGAAATCAGACAGACCTGAGATAGCACTTAAACTGATAAGTCAATCATGCGATCCTTTCAGTGCAACTGTAGTAACCAGTGGCCATAAAACTACAAGGCAAAGGTTTTCCCATAACCCTGATGTTGTAGGGTAGTGGGGAGGAAGGACCTCAACTTTCCTTGAAACTAAACATGGTGGTGATGCACATCACCTCTTCCACCATCTTTCCCCAACCTGCAACAGGTTCAGGTCCACATTGATAGCTGAGTGGACTGGAGGCTGCATGCACAAACTTCTTTCTCAAGCCACACTTGAACACATGCAGTCATACTGGAAGACAAGAATTTTAATTCTTTGCCAACCAGGCCTCACTGGAAACCCCACACATAATGGTAATGGTACATATGTAAAATTCTTCAATACCAAAAGCATATACAGCATACTATGGTAGCAGTACATATTTAACACATTTCAACACATGATCAACGACACTCTCTCTCTCTCTCTCTCTCCTCTCTCACACCACACACACCCCCACACACACACACACATACACAACACACAACACCCCCAACACAACCACACCTACCACACACACACACACACACACAACACACCACCACAACACACACACACACACACACCACCACACACACACACACACACACACACACACACACACACACACACACACACACACACAACACACACACACACACACCACCAACACACACACACACCCACACACACACACACACCTGAGGGTGGGAAAAATGATCCTCTGCCAGACCCAGTTCGGCAAAAGTGACACTGTCATTATCTGTAGGAAAGGAAACTTCCTCAATGCCAATGATCACTGCTGTGAGCTGTTTGAGCAAACATATGAGAAATGCTATATTCACAGAATAAAGAGATATAATTCACATGAAACATGGTACATTAACAAAATAATCATGTAATTTACATGAGAGATGGTATATTACCACAATAATCATTTGTAATTCACATGAGAAATGGTATATTTACACAATAATCATATATAATTCATATAACAAATGTATACTAACACAATAATCATATGTAATTCACATGAGAAATGGTACAGTAACAGAATAACCACAGAAAATCACATGAAGAAATGGTACTGTAACAGAATAATCATAGATAATTCGCACAGGAAATGGAATATGAACAGAATAATTATATATAATTTACACAAGAAATGCTATATCAACCAAATGATCATACATAATTCACATGAAAAATGCTATATCAAGTAAATAATCATAGATAATTCACATGAAAAATGCTATATCAACTGAACAATCATATATAATTTATTTCAAAGACACAAATCCGTTTTATATCACATTCAAATAAATCAATTCCAGTCCAGTAATGTGACATTATTTATATGCATTTATCTTCCCTTTCACTCTCATTACATTTTTCAAATTATGATATGAATTTTTTCACATACATGTCATGGTTTATAACTATTATAAGAGAGCAGAATTTATCTGTTCTACGGTATGCCACACTGAACCAAAATGTTTTTAAGAGCTGGCTTAACTTTAAGATTTATGCATAAACTCACAAAATCAAAAAGTTATTAGAAAATATATCAGCATCAATAAATCCAAGTTAAACTTGTAAGTCTACATTTGTCAAGACAAATGCACATGCACCAGAAAGGAACCCGAACAAAGTGATATAATATCTAATCAAGTTAGTAAGACATCAGACCTGCAAGGTCAGGGGTTCGATTCTGCCTGACTACCTCCTGCATGTTGGGTAAAGGGTGGAAATTTTTCCTGATTTCCAAGGTCAAGATGTAAGCAGACCTGCCAGTACCTTAACCCTTTGACTCCCACACCCTGTCCACCAACAACAAAAACTTAACTCTATGACTTCCTCACCCTATCCACCAGCTTCACGCAGGAAGCTGATGGATAGGATAAGGGAGTCATAGATTTCAGTTTTTGCTTTGCTGGTATTGTTAACAATGCAGGATGTTGGTGGACAGGTGTGAGAGTTAAAGGATTAACCCCTTTCATGTATCATGACACAGAGCATCAAGTGTGCACATTACAGATCCTGTACATCATGATCATAAAGTGTCCAGTCAGATACAACACCAAGTACTGCACTGTTCTGCAATAGCTGCCTCTTTGATAATTTGTGTTATGTACATGTATAGTTAGACTGTTAGTGTGTTCATCTGTGTGCAATGTGGTGCATGTGTGTGGTGTAAGTGTGTGTGTAAGTGTGTGTGTGTGTGTGTGTGTGTGTGTGTGTGTGTGTGTGTGTGTGTGTGTGTGTGTGTGTCTGTGTAGTGTGCGTGTGTATGTATGTGTGTGAGGGTGTGTTTGTGTGTGCAAGTGTGTGTGTGTGTGTAGACCTACATGTGCACTGTGTGTGTGTGTGTGTGTGTGTGTGTGTGTGTGTGTGTGTGTGTGTGTGGTGTGTGGTGTGTGTGTGTGGTGTGTGTGTGTGTGAGTGTAAGTGTGTGTTTGTGTGCAAGTGTGTGTGTCTATGTGTACACATGTGTGTATGTGTACATTGTGTGTGTGTGTGTGCTCTGTGTGGTGTGGTGTGTGTGTGTGTGGTGTGTGTGTGTGTGTGTGTGTGTGTGTGTGTGTGGTGTGTGCTCGTGTGTGTGTGCACGCATGTGCGTGTGTGTGTGTGTGTGTATGCACATGGTGCATGTGTGCATGTGTACACGTGCACATGTGCCTACATGCGTGTGTGCGTGATGGTGGGTGGGCGTGTGTGCATGCATGCATGCACACTTGCATGTGTATGAATGTGTTCTGCGCTGTGTCTTGTAAACTGTAAATTGTAATGCAGAGTGCATCCAAATAAGTTTGGAGAATAATACTAAACCAGAATGACAATGACATGTTATGATTATTATCATTACTTCTGTCTGAAATCGTTGTTCTGAAACGCAATTTCAATAGTTTCATTTTTAACCCTTTTGGCTTTATGTCAATGAACTGTGAGCATTCAAGCAAATAGAAACCAAAGACACACAAAAATAGAAAGAGAACACATTCGTATAGAGAATACGTATCTAACATAACAAAACAAGACAATGGCAAAATTTTCGCAAACTGGCCTTTGCAAACCATATATATACAAAAGACAACTTAAAATGAATATATAAAAATCAGTGGAAGATATAGAAAAAAAATTTTCTGACATTTCGCTGGGAAGTACAAAATTCTCCTACTCAAGGAAACATCAGAGAAGTTCTCTTATTCAAGGAAACATCGGGGAAGTCTTACTACTGTTTTCTTTTTTCTATTAATTTTAGTGTATGTATTCTTTTGTCTTCTGTATATGTTTGACAAAGGCCAGCTGGTTGAAAATTTGTGCCTGTCTTGTAAGGTTATACATGTGATCTCATTCCATATTCATAAGTTTTTCAGTTCTTGTGGCTTTGTTTCTTTTGTTTTGGTTTTGTTTTTGTTTGTTTGTTTGTTTGTTTGTTTTGTTTGTTTTCAGTAAATTCATAACAGCTACAACTGCCCAGCAATTAAATGGCCACTGCTGGCCTGGTAGTGGTATTAGATCAGCCAGACATGGGTCACTTGGACTATTTTCATTTTCTGCTGCACCTTGGTTTTAAATTGAGTATAAATCTTATGCTGTGCACGTTTTAAATCTGGGAATCCTCATGTTTAAATGAGACATTAAAGCTTAGAAAAGCAGAATAAACTCAATTTATAAATAATGACAGGCACAGTTAAACTGTCTGCATTTTCATCAAAAATAACTTTTATCAAGCTGAATGCTTTGGCAATCAGGATTCAAGTGTTTTGCTTTTGTTATCTGTTTGCTTGTTTCATTGGTTGGTTGGTTGCTTGGCTGTTTGCTTGGTTGCTTGCTTGCTTTAAAGAAGGTAAAACTAATAAATTTTGCTGTTCAATTTTCAAGATTTTAATGTTTCTCATTTGCAGCTAAATAAAACACTGGATAGTTTAAGGACTTGATTATCAGTTTTCTCACTTGGAATACAATTATTACATGTTCTTCTTACTATAAAATCATTCTTGTATACTACCATTCTCCAAAAATGACATTTTTTTCTTATTAAAATGACTACATTTTTTTCTTCTTAATATAAAATAATTCTTGTAAACTACTATTCTCCACACTCAAAGGACTCACTATGCAAGACACATACTCATGACCTGTTTGTGGAGCATGGAGAACTCAAGCAGTTAGCGTTAGGCGAGCTGACCATATTCCATTGTTCCTCAAAGCCTGCATCTCTGGTGGGCATGCATGCTAGGTGTTTTCAAATTTACACAAGCCAGCCATTGACCTGACTTATAGCAAGGTACAGATCTTTTAACATCCATATTCAATATGACATTAAACTATATGTAACAATTCAGTTTTGCTATCTGTACTAAAAAAACACAATAAAAAAAAACAACTGCAGATATGACGAGTCTTACATGATAAGGCACTTGTGGGTGAGGGATTGCCTCGACCAAAAAAAAACCAACTGTAGATATGAGTCTTGCATGATAAGGCACTTGTGGGTGAGGGATTGCCTCGACCAAAAAACACAATAAAAAAAAAACAACTGTAGATATGACGAGTCTTACATGATAAGGCACTTGTGGGTGAGGGATTGCCTCGACCAAAAAAATTGCCATCTGGATTATCCGAGAAGTGGTCCTCCTCCATATGGATATCCCGATCAAAAGGGTTGAATCTGAAGGAAAGAACTTCAATTCTTCATCACTGTTGCACTATCTGATTACTTCTATAACTACATTTATTGAAGACAAAAAGGATAACACATGACAAAATTTTGAATAATATCTATTCTGTTTCAAACCCCTCCCCTCAAAAAAAAAAAAAAATCAAAATGATAAAAATATGAAATCATTTCAACCCTCTAATTGCTGACATGCAAGGAAAAAAAAAGACGGGGATTGAGAGAGACAGACAGAGAGACAGAGAGAGAGAGAGACTAATCAGATACTGAGGATGAACAATACATAAGACACTTTAGACAGAGTTCAAGGAAGACACAGAGAGAGAGACTAATCAGATACTGAGGATGAACAATACACAAGGGAGAGTTCAAAGGAAAGAGAGAGGGAGACAGAGAGAGACAGGCTAATCAGATACCGAAGATGAACAATACACGTCACAAGGGAGAGTTCAAGAGAGGAGGGGGAGAGGAATGTGACAAGGGAAGAGAAAGAAAAACACGATAATCAGGCCATAATGTGAATCTCATTTTCTGCACTTTCAATTAAATTGATATTTACTCTAAAAATTAATTTAAAAAAGCTAAAGTTCTATCTACATACATACATGATATAAATACATGCATACATACATACATACACACATACATACATACATACATACATACATACATACATATATACATACATACATACATACATATAACAAGAAACACCCAAGGGTGCGTATGGAACCAAGAACACTGATGCCCTGCCACCCCCCGGACAACCATCCCCCAAGCCCCCGATGCCACCCAACACCCACCCCATCAAGCAAAGGAGGGGTCATCCACGCACCTCTCAAGCCATCCAGACAAGCCATCAGCTAGCCAGTGCACAACCTAAATGGCAAGGTGGGAAGATGACAAACCCCAGGACACAGCCATACAACACACAACACCCAGGTCCAGCCTTAACGCCAAACTAAGAGAGAATGGAACAGCCCCCACCCCATCCTACCCAGGGCCCCCATACCTCCTTCAGGCAGCCCAACCCACCACCAGCTCGCACAGCCACCAGCTCCTTTCCCCTTACTGTAGTCTTGACAGTACATATATCATTATATGTGCATCACAAATAATAAAATATACATGTATGATAAATAAATCATGACATGAAATAAAAATCAAACATACTAAAATAAGAATGACATAACAAAATAACAAACAAGTAGATGAAAAAGTAAATGAGAAAGGAGAGGTGAAGGTGGGACATGTGGAATAAACAGACCATAAAATAATCAAATAGAGTCAAAAATAGACTTAGTTAAACAAAACAACAAATAAACAAATCAGCAATTCAATCATGATTCAATCAACATATTATTAATCAGAAAATCAAAATAAATATAAATAAAATATGGATAGATATATAATATAGTGTTGTAACATATATGGAAAAATCAAGGATAAATGAATGGTAAAATTTAAATATGAGAGGTATGGATGACGTAAATGGATAATGCTTAATGCAACAAATCCAGTATGACCTTGGAAAAAGAAGAAAAATATCTAATCCAACAGCCAATACAAACCATAAAAACACAAAAATAGAATTAAAACACATCTTAATACAACAAAACAAGACAGGCACAAACACTTGGCCAATTGGCCTTCACCAAGCATATACAAAAGACAAAGAAGAATAAATACAAAACACTCAGCACAATAAAGACAATAGAACAGAAACTTGTTTATTCCTTTTCGTCCTTTGTATGTCACTTGACGAAGGCAAGTTGGCCAAAAATTTGCACTTGTCTTGTTGGGTTATATTAGATACGCGTTCTAATTCTAATTTTGTGTTTTTCTGATTCATGTTTGTTTGACTGCAGGCAGTCACTTGATTCAAATTCCAACAGCCAAGGGACTGAAGGGAAAAACAAAGTATGTAAACATTTTTTTTTTTAAACTTATTCAGATCAGATAAAAGGTATGAAAACAATCTCAGCCACAAAGGCAAGACCACTCATACTGAGTCATAGGATAGTTGGGGGGGGGGGGGGGCAAATAAAAAAAAAAGACAGATTGGTCAGTTTAGGTAGGATGAGTGATAAGTGTCACTGTCAGAATGAAAATTCACGAGTGATGAACTGATTTTAAATCTGCACTCTCTTGGCTGTTGAGTAGCCAAGTAAAAAGTTACTTCCCCTTGTTGAGACCTGCGATACATGCAAGAACATTCCAGATTTTCAAGGCCATGGTGGAAGTCTGAATAGGAACTTTTGATAGTAAAGTCAACAGGTGATTGCAGAGCAAGCTGTCAAAAAGAGACGCACAGCTCTTGCAATGACATAAACAAAACCATACAGGAAAAAAAAACCCATTGTCATTAGCCCTACTTTTCAGTGACTGTTGTGTATAGTGATGACTGAATGAGAACTAGAGTGACTTTGAAGTGTGATCCTGATGATTATGTGCGTCCATGTTTATGTGAGTGTATGTGTGTGTCTGTATAACTGACACTGTGAAAAAAGTGGATGGATGATTTATTCACACAGGTCAGCCCATTACAAAGGAGTGTGAAGAACATTTATGATTTAAACAAGCAATCAATTATAATTACATAAATATTAAAATAGTCAAATTTTTAAAATAAACTTGGGTTAACAACATAACACAAAATTTTTGACAAACCAAATTAGAGAGACAGAGAGAAAAAGAGGCCCGAGTTGAAACAAGAAAGTGACACTGCAGTAATGGACAACAAAATTAAAACATGAGGTGGGAAAAACCTCTCTCACTCTCTCTCTCTCTTTCTCATGTGAGAGAGAGAGAGGGGGGTGGTATGTGTCTGTATATATATATACATATATGTGTGTGTCTGTGTGTGTGTGAGAGAGAGAGTGTGTGTGTGTCTGTGAGAGAGAGAGAGTGTGTGTGAGTCACTGAGTGTGTGTGTGGTGTGTGTGTGTGTGTGTGTGTGTGTGTGTGTGTGTGTGTGTGTGTGTGGTGTGTGTGTGTGTGTGTGTGTGTATGTGTGCATGTGTGTGCCTACACACTATTGACAAATTACGTGCACATTGTGTGTGAGAATGTGTGTATCAAATATATACTCTATATGAACTGTTATATATATATAAAACATAGTTCTTATAGAGTATACATTTATACATATTTATTGATGATGTGTGTGTACTTGCATGCATGGGTGCATGCGTGCACATGTGCATTTGTGTGAGTGTGTGTGTGTGTGTGTCTGTACGTGTGTGTGTGTATGGTGTGTGTGTGTGTTTATATGTGTGTTATTGTGTGAGTGTATCCTCTGTGAGAGAGAGACAGAGATAGAGAGACAGAGAGAGACAGAGAGAGAGAGAGAAACAGAGAGAGAGAGAGACACACACACACACACACACACACACACACACACACACACACACACACACACACACACAGAAATAACTATACTATGAAGAGGCAGGTGAAAAGTAAACACAAACAGGGGATGGGACAATATTAGAGTTAGAACATTTGCTCCTGAAAACAGAGTTAAACACAACTGAATTATGATTACCAAAAGGTTTGAGGGACCAGGTTTGTACCCTTGATTTAATACAATATCACCCCACCTACCTGTCAAGTAACTGTAAACAAGTGCCCAGGTCTTTCATTCCCTTACTTGACACAACATCACTCCACTAAGGTGTAAATTAGTGTCCAGGTCTATCTTTCTTTGCAACAAGAAAAAAGGAGATGGGCATCTCCCTCAAAATCAAATCTGCTTTAAGAACAGTAAGAAAGGTCTCCCAATACCTCACTTTCCAATACTGTACTAAATATAACACTGTGAAAGTTTTAACAAATCAAAGACAATAACAAAGTTAAAACAACAATGATGATAACAATAATTAGTACACTTTAAAAAATAAAATAATAACCTTGACTGATGGTACAAATCTCGAGAACTGCTCACTGAACTTGCAGCACTAGCTGAAGACAGATTACCATTTGCTGAATTCTGTCCAAATGTACCTGATCTTTTCATCATCACTGGAGAAGACTGTGCTTGTTGCCGCTGCTGTGACAACTGACTTTCACTACTTGTGGGTGGATTTCTTGAAACATTAATAGAGTCTTTGTCTGATTCATCTTTAAATGCCACTGTTGTATTATCTAATTCACTGTTCAAATGTGAGGTAATTTCAGTTGTTAAATCAGACTCGGTAGCTGAAGGAATCTGACGGGTATCTTTGTTATCATTTTGTATTTGTGGCCCAGTTTTGTCCTGGGAGATAATCGTCGTTAAGCCTAAAGGTGGTGATGATAAAGCTGTTGCATAAGATGCGGACGACGTGTCCGTTGCATACGAAGAATCTGAAACAGACTCTGCTGCTGCTTTGTTCTCTGAGTCTGAAGATCCTTGGCAATTGTTTGTCTGACTGATAGTCGTGAATTCGGACCTCAAGGAAGACAAAGGCGATTGTGAAACTGCGTTTGATCTCGGTCTACGTGCAGCTGGGACGTCATCCTCCCCTTCCTCTTCACTTGTGGAAAAATCCGGAGCTGCAAATGACCCACTGATTTTCACAGCTGCAACGCTTGTATTTACTATATGTGCCATTTTTCAGGCTGATAAACATGAGGCTACGAAAACGTTTCAACAACAGATACTGTAGAAACGGTCCAACTGTAAACAAGTTTCTAAATTCTAGGTCACATGAGATTGTTATTGTCTCCAACCGGAAGTTAGACGATGCACGCTTTGTTTCGTATACACTGCTGCCGCGACTTAATATAGTTAGAAAATACTATTGTGAAACATAAACATCTTTGAAGAACCCTCAGATGTTGTAATAAATGTATGTTTTAATTGTGGTGTTTTCATAATTTCAAAAGATTCTGGGGCTTTTACAGAACTAGCTGAATGGGTAGTAATTACTGATAACATCCAAGAGAGGTAACTGAGATAAGCGGAAGTAGATGGCATGGTAGCCTACTTTTGATGCCAGAAAATGGAAATTGCAGACAACAGATGAACGAAAACGAAGACAACTGTTGCTGAAATTTGTGAAATGATAGCTCAACACGATGACGAAGTGGAGCGTCATCCCTGTTTTGGCACATATGATTCTCTTCTGTAAGTATGATTTCAGTGCATATATACAATTTCAAATTGAATTTGGTTGCAGTTTTGTTTTTGTTTTTAATCATTTTTGATTTACGCTGAAAAATACTGCTAGAACAATACAATGTAACAATAAGTGACGGTCATGAGAACCTAACTTGCTAGATTATAGGCCTAATTATAACTGTTAACTCACATTAAACCTTTGTCCTTTTTTCTTTGTCCGAACGCATCCTAATAATCTGATTAAACTGTAAGAACAATATCTCGTTTACAAGTGTTGGCATTGATTGGGTTCTTAAATTCATCTAGATCTAGGCCTTATTCAAGTTATTCGCTCGTAACTTAGGGCTTAGGCCTAATTATACAGTAATAGGCTAATACAGTAGTCAAGATTCTAGTGATATGCATGGTGCATAGAAAGGTATGAATAACTGGGTGAAACACACAAACACAATGCTTTCCCCAAAATTCATTAGTCTCACCTAGAAGGAGTTTATTTACAAATTTTTAATTTGGTGCACATATATATATGCATGCACATCTTGAGAGGCTGCATAGACATACTAATTATTGGAATTGACTTCACATTTGATTTGATGTCATAAGGTTTCAATACGTCCTGTCCCATGTTTCTGAAAAAAGATGGATAGCTCAGCATGACATGTCATTTCATTTTGCCAGAAAAAAAAGCTAGACCACCACAGAAGCCTGCAATGCACTAGTGAAGGTGTATGGGGGAGGATGCACCTTTCTGTTCATCAGTTAGTAAATGGTATAATGAAAGTCTTTGGGGAGTGAGAGACTTTTATGATGAGCAATGTAGTGGAAGGGCAAACACAGCTAATGACTCGGTAATCATTGATAGAATTCTGGACATGGTCATGGCTTACAGATGTCTGACCATCAGTAATATTGCTTATGCTGTACACATCCTTTGTTCCAGTATTCATAGAATTCTGATCAGTGAATTGCAGATGACAAAGTTCTCAGCAAGGTGGGTGCCAAAAATTACAACAGAAGCAGAAGCGCGTATATTTCACCCTGTCTCAAGACATTCTACAATGTTTTGAAGCTGACCCTCCATACTTTGTTGACTGATTTGTTACTTTTTTTGACATTTAGGTTCACCATGTTGCCCCAGAGCAAAGAGCTATCAAAAATGTGGAAGCATCTTGATGCTCACTGCTGTTCCAACCCTTCCCTTTAGTTGCTGAGCCGAGCACGCTGACCTATGCGTGACCCGACCATGATGCCTGCCTTCCCTGGGCAGATTGTTTATATCTCGCCTGTCAGCAGCCATAGCTGACATCTGGCGTTTAACTGGGGGAAATGGGTATGACTTTAAATGCTACAATTTTTTAAAGCGCTTTGGCCAAACTAGAGTGTATTGTAGATAGCTGGATGGCCAGAACCACGAGCTTTAAAATGACACCAAACACGAATATGTTTGACAGGCAAAGCAGACTGCAGTGTTAGTTCAAATACATGCACAATCACAAGTACGGAGACGGATAATTTCCGATTTCACAAAATTTTGCTGTTTTAAACCGCCGTTATTGCAGTCCTGACAGTTTCCATGCACACAGAACAACATGCCACACAAACTACAACATGCCAGCGTGCACCTCCACTTACTTGAAAGTTTTCGACCTGAACCTGAGAGGAGAGGTGCGCGTTTTAATTACTCCACTGAATTGGGGTCAAGAGGTTGGTCATCACACACTGCCGGGTGTGTGTTGAATGCAGGTTGAAGTTTTAATACAGTAAGGAATAGTGTACACTCAACTGCACATGTCAGTCAATTTGTTGTGAGCTTCTCTTTCTCTTGGCTGGCCTTCCTCCCTTTGTTTGACTGACAAACACGGAGCAAACGGAACACTGGTGAACAGACAAGGCTGCATCAAAGTTAACCCACATCGGTGCCGCCTTCTCCACATTAGACAGACTGGTTTTCATTATTGTTTTCGATGAAACAGACATCTTCAGTTTTCTCAGCCGTGCATAGCACTATGAGCACATACTGACAGAGAATGGGAGCCCTGGGCTTTGTTGTTTTTTTGTTTTGTTTTTGCTGGAACGCCCACCACATGCTCGACACAAAGACTGAAGTTTCTCATTGTGCAAAAATGCAGTGTGTTCATAAACAACAGCCTTGTTCAATTATACACACAACACTTAACACTAATACGTAAGGAAAGAACTACGATCAAAACAACAAAACTGTTCAGTTCTTTCACAACAGTGCTCTGAGTACAAGACTGAATGATGTGATGTTCAAAGCAGATTATAGTGAGTAACTTATCCTTAAACTTTCACTTAACTTCATACACATCAACACTTCAGCATCACATATATATTTGGAAACCAGTCTCCAAGTCAACGCCAAAAAAAAAAAAAAAAAGATGAAATAAAACGAGAACGAAAGGATGAGAAAACGATAAAAAAAAAATTTAAAAAGGGGGGGGGGGAACAAAAAATCAGCATCAGTGGAATTAGAAGTTTTAACACGTGAAGAATACACGTTTTAACAAAAAAGCACAGTAGCTGAACACATAGTCACTGCAAAAGTTTGTAGATTACAAACTTCAGCCAATGGTACAAATTCTAATTCTTAGACGTAACGCGGGCACTTAGAACAAACTTGTAAATCACAAAAAATCAACATCCAGATATCTTAGGTTCCGTGTCTACAGACAGGAGAAGATCGGGTGAAATGACAGAGTTTTAATACAGACAAAGAAGGGATTCATCCGTAGCTACTGCCGTGACCCTGTCTCGACCCCGCATCCCACCCCCTTCCCCACTATGGAATGCCAGGCTTTGCAGGCCTACAGCTGCTGTCCGCAGGTAAACTAAAGAGAACGATTTGACCAGTTTTGCACAGCCGTGTGCTCCTTAATGAGTTAATCATACCCTCGCTAGTCTGTTGTCAACTTCTGAGGAAAGAAAAGAGACAATATATTAGTAAATGAATACATAAACAGATAGATGAAGGAGTATGTAGATAAATTAACAAAAAATGAATGAGAAATAGCAAATAACAGTAAATACACACATAACCATACACATGTGCACACAGACACATACTCACACATACATTAATACATGCACACTCATCCGTAGGCCATTTTATGAGGAAAGGGAATTGGAGCACCTGGTCACAACAGGAAAGCTGGAGGGAAAGAGAACACCAAGTAGACCCAGGGAAAAAATATTGGATGGACTTGCAGAGTGGCTGAGGACAGAGAGGGTGGAAGATGTGCTTGTGGCAACAAGGGACAGATGCATATGGAGAGCCATGATCGCCAACGCCATGTGGCAAGGCACTTGATGATGATGATGATGATGATAATGACTTGTATCCACTCCTTATGATGGCTGACAACAACAGCAACAACAAAAAGGGAAACAAGACTTATGTACAAGCGCTCATATATACGCCAGCCAACATCGATGCAGAAGATGATTAAACAAAAGGAGTCTGTGCTGTGTTATGTAACAATATGTTTGAGATGGTTCCAGTGTTAGTCTGATTATTGATAGCTCTTGTTTCCCTTTCATAGTAGATTTTCGGCCACTTCCTCTATCTATTCCTTTTGGGGGGCTCTCTGTGATGTGAGACAAGTTTGTACTGAGTGGCTATTTGTGTTTTGATTCAGACCTTTATTTATTTATTTTATTTATCTCAATATCTGTTCTTTTCTTTGAAGATAAGATACACAGATCTATACAAATGCCATTTACATGCAGACAAGATTGTTCCACTTCCAGTGATAGACTGATACAATACTAGTCATCATCATCATCATGTGCCCTTGCATTGGTGATCATGGCCCTCCATATGAATCTATATTCTATCCCTTATCGCTGCAAGTACATCTCCCACCCTCTCTGTCCTCAACCACCCTGCAACTTAGTGCAAGTCCGCCCAATATTTTCTCCCTGGGTCTACCTGGTGTTCTCTTTCTCTCCAGCTTTCCTGTTGTGACCAGGTGCTATAATTCCTTTTTCCTCGTAAAATGTCCTAAAAATGTTGCTTGCCTTTTCTTAATCTTCTGTTTTAATGATCTTCTTGTGTCTGCCTCCTTCTGGACTGTCTCGTTTATTTTCTTTGCTGTCCATGAAACTCTCAACATTCTTCTTAGAAACCACATTTCAGTTGCCTCGATTTTGTTCTGACTTTGCATGTTGTCTGTCCATGCCTCACAACTGTACAACATTTATCGGTTCTATATACATAACATCCAAGAACATTTTTCCTAATGTCAGTTGATGGGCATTAATTTTGTTGGTAGGAACGCTTTTCATCTTCTTGAATGCCGGTTTGGTTTGGCCAATTCTGCTAGTTATTTCTGATGTGCATAGGTCTGCCATCTGGTGAGATGACCGTTCCCAGATTTTTAAACTTACCAACCTGTATCTCAGTTGTGCCATTTGCATGAGGGGATTTCTTGGTTTTTTTAATGATTACCATGACTTCAGTCTTCTTGCTGTTTGGCTCCAGCCCTTTGTTTTTGCTTTATATTATATTCACAAGGTTATGTCAGTCTTTTTCATTTTTTGCAATTAGCATGGTGTCATCTGCGCAACAAATATTTATCATTTTTCCTCCAACCTTTATCCTAAGGCATTCTTTTAGGTTTCTCATGATGGTTTCTCTGTAACTGCTGTTTGTTCCCAATACATATTTCTAATTATTCTTTGATCTTTTCCATCAGTACTGAGCCTTTCTAGTTGGTTAATCAATTCTTCATGTCTTACCCGATCGAAAGCCTTGGTATAATCAACCAAGTATAAATATAAGTCCTGATTCAACTTGACTGACCTCTCTATAATAGTTCTTACTTTTCATAGCATAGCCTTCTCTGTTCTATGAGTTGCTCATTGCTCCTTTGCTTTCTGTCATTTCTTTCTGCCATGCTGGTCCATTCGCCTGTATGTGTTCAGTAAAGTCTTACATTCTTAGGATTGATAATTCGGTACATATATTAAATGCATTCTTGGCTCTAGGGAAATGAGATATATGCAGAAGCAATTTAAGTTAATTTAGGCCTGTTTTGTACATATATTATGTTTATAGGGTCTGTAGATTATGTGCATGAATGCAATGATGTATTTACTTAATTTTTTGTTCCTTTTTTTTTTTAACCTGTTGAAGTACAGTGTGTGTATTGTAACAGTTATAGCCCTGATATGGCTCTATGCAGTCAGCTGGGCTTTAAACAATAAGATTATCGCACACACTCTCTCTCTCTCTCTCTCTCTCTCTCTCTCTCTCTCTCTCTCTCTCTCTCTCTCTCTCTCTCTCTCTCTCTCTCTCTCTCTGAGTCTCTTTCTCTCTCTCTCTCCATCTATCTGTCTGTCTCTCTCTCTCTCTTTCTCATTCTCTCTCACATTTTCTCTTTGTCTCTTCCCCCGCCCCCGGGTCTTCTCATTTGACCATCATCTTGGTGTTTTTTTTTTCATTCCAGTTTGTGTGCAGCAAGTTCCTCTGGGTGAGTCAATAACCTATTCAGAAACGAACAGCCTTGTTCTCAAGTCCCCTGAAGGTGTTATCAGAGGCATCATTGAGGGTGTTGAGGGGGAAATCTTTACTGCCACCTGCGCTGCTGTCTCTGAAACAATGAAGCAGATACCTGTTTCATTGGAGTGGGTTTCTCGCAAAGACCAAATGAAGAACCCACGTATTTCACAAAAACGCGTCAGCAACTACTCGGTGTCACTCACCATATCCAAGCTGAATCGTTCCGATGCAGGTGTGTACAAGTGTGTGATGGTACTGGCTGATGGTGAAGCAAAGGAGAAACAGCTGGTGATCTATGTCAAGCCTGAAGGTGAGACCCGTTTTCAGTTGGGGGGAACGAGTTCACTTTGAACCTAAAGTAATCTTTCGATTATGTTTTTGAGATGTGGCAGTTGGATTAATTTAGGTGTGGTAGTTGGATTGGACTTTGTTTTGCTCGGATAGTTTTATGTGATGTTTAGATGCAAAAGTATCCTTGTGGGGATGCCAAGGCTTTCAGTATAAATGCTGTCCCCTCCTTCTTAAAGTTACGTGCTGGAAATTTCCTCTTTTCTATCAATCTCTGTTTCTGTCTTGCTCCATTGCTTTCCGTCATCTCTTCCTATCATTTTTTTACCTTTACTGGTCCATTCACCTACATGTGTTCTATATAGAAATCCTAACTTTTTACTTTCTCTTAGGATTGATAATTGGGTGCATGTATTCAGTGCATTTTTGGCTCTTAGAAAATGTGATGAGTTAAAGCAGTTTTAGGTAATTTAGGCCAGTTTTATGTTTCAGTGTACTGAGTTTTGTTTATACATTTGTTTACAGGTTTGTATTTTAGACCCCTTGGTGACAGATGTGGCATATCGATAAATTATATACACAATGCTTTGACATATGTAGGTTTTTTTTTCTGTTTTTTTTCTCCATGGTAAACATGAGATCAAAGATAGACAATTTGGACATCAAGATTTTACCTGCTCATAGGTGATAGGGCCTATGGTTTATACCATAAACATTTCGAATCTTCATCACATGGCACCAGTGAATAATCATAATGTGTATATTCCGAGTGCAGAGATGCATTCTTGACAAACTGGAGCTGTATGTAAAACTGTAAAATATTCACACTGCTAGGTTAATTAAAAAAAAAACATTTGAAGAGAGAGTTACTGAAAAACTGAAGCTGTATGTAAAACTATAAATAATATTGACACTGCTAGGTAAAAATACCAAATATTTGAAGAGAGAGTTTGTCACAGAACAGAGTGTAAATGGAAGACAAAAGTCATGAAAGATTTGAAGGATGTGCCATGTCATAATTGATTCCGATTGAAACACTAAGCAGAAAACAAAGCCAAAGGATGACTGATCTCTTTCAGTACCCCAGAATATAAGTGGAAACTGTACATTACCATTGCCAAAGAATTTTGAACCGATAAAAGATCATCACTGGTTGCATTATTTTTGTCATTCATATTCTTTTGCAAAGCCTGCAGACTCAAATAAGTTTGTTGTGAAGATCAGTTAGTTGACCAAGTGGACTCACAAAATGCCATTTTTTGCTGTTTGTTTGTGAAGTGATGAATAAAGGACCATTTCAAAAGTTGGTCAGTGAAGAAGTAACTTGAAAAAGGTGTATTTTCTATGACGCCCAGGGATTTCCTTCTAAATCAGGTTGATACAATGTTTGAAACTACCCTATTGAGACTTGCTGTAAACCTAAATGCCAGTTAGAGACACAGGAAAAGTCGGGATAAATCAAAGATGTCAGCTGTCGTCCAAATGGTATTAGAGAAGCACAGTGCCTAAGAATGCATCTGAGGTCCTGTAGACGTTGACACCTTGCAGCCTAATAACAGTAAATCATGTGAGTGATGACAGCTTGGGAAAAGACTTTGATATCTTGCAGCTTATTACTATTAGCATTAAATCATATGAGTGATGACAGCAGAAATGTTCATAGTAGCTCTTCAATAACCAAACAAGCAACTATAAAAGTTTTGATTGCATTGATTTCATGCTACTGAGTGTTTATTCAGTACTTTAGTTTAGACCAGAACAAGTGAAAAGCTGTGTTTATATCTTCAACTTCAGGAATGAATAATGAAATTAAATTTATCTCACCAACAGTAGTAACAGGGTTGCTAAATACTGGAGAACACTCATTGAATTACATTAAGTTGGCACCAAATCTTAATGTTTTGAAAGTTGTGTTGGTTGGGATTCAAAAACGTTAAGACCCCTTTATTATTAGGTGAAGAATAGTCCTACTTAGTACCGGAACCAGTAATGTCTTTATTGAAAGGTCATGCGTATGTTTTATATGCGGCACTATCCCTACACCATATAAAAGAAAGAGATGGAAATAAAAACTTTTTTTTAAAAGTTGCTCGTTTCAGACCTTCATTGATCTTCTTTATCTCATTGTTAAATAAACACATCAACCACAGTGGCATGTGATCATTTTGTTAACTTAACATATCAAGCACCAATGACATGCTGTTTATTTTGTAATGTCTGATCTGTTCATGGACAAGAGTCCTGCATACACCAAAATTATGTAGACTAGCTGATATCATCCTACTATTATTACAGCACAGTATCAGTCATGCAGACTGGCTGATATCATCCTCCAGTATCAGAGTATTGTATCAGTTGCTTGATCAGTGTGATCCTACTAGTACTATTCATAGCATAGTATCGGTCATGTGATCACGATCATCCTACTAGTGTCATAGCATAATACCAGTCACATAGACTGGCTCATATCATTATCATCCTACTAGTATCACAGCTTGGTACCAGTCATGTAGACCCACTAATATCATCCTACTAGTATCATAGCATAGTATCGGTCATTTCATCAGTTGATGATATGCATCACATGTACTTTTTAGCCTTCTTGAATGCAAATCAAAGTACACAGAAATATATGCACAATGTCTTGAACATTTTAAAAATCTAAATAAGACAAACATGTCTGCCATCTCAGAAGGGACAATCACTTATACTGACTTCTGTAATTGATCTAATCTTTAACTTCTAAAACGCATGGTTTATAACAGAGATGCATGCTGTGAACTCCACTCATGTTCTCACATCGTCAGAAGCCCTAGGTCATCATTCAGTCTTACATACCTGGTGTAAATTAATCAGATCTTTATTGTTTTCACAGAAATGTATAATGTTGGTGTTGATAATCATGCATAACTGTTGCAATAATAGTATTACAGTTACTTGAATTGGAATTATCAATGCGTCCAACTTCACTTATTATACATTCATATTGTTTTCATGAACATTTCAGATGACAAGACAGAAGTTTGTGGTGTCACAAGGTTTCGCTGTGTTGCATCTAATGACTGTATCTTCAATCGATACATGTGTGATGGTGTGCCTGATTGCCCAGAGGATGGGTCAGATGAAAGCGAAGATATCTGCTCAAGTAAGTGTGTGTTTTAGTCATCTGTTTGCTTCGTTTGAGTGTTGGGTTTTTGTTTTCTTCAAGAGAATTTGTTTGTTTCTGATGAGGAATTAAAAATGTACTCAGTTGTTCTCCATTGTTGATAAACATACATGTAGAGAAATCAAGCAGTTTTTAAAAATTATGTCAAACCTTATAATTTTGCTCAGTGAAACGTTTGATGATTACAAATGATAAAGCTGTAAATAAGACAGACCGGTTTCCCCGTGCGATTTAGATGTATACAGTTTTTCATATCAGATTATCCACTACGCTGCCTATATGCACATTACAATTTTCGGACAGTTTGAAGTATGCTTTTCAAAAATGGGTGTTTTGATTCATTTCCAGTACAATCAAAGGAATTTCAGAAGGTAGTGATCATGATCTTATTTTTTTGCATTTTTGTAGACGTCTTATCACTGTTTATTTCCATATACTGAGGCCGACCCAAAGTTGGGAGAGTGGAGAATCTTCATTGCTGCCCTCCATCAGATAGTAAATGCCAGTGGTGTAATGGGCCATAGGTAAACAAGCATGGTGGGTGTTTTCATTTGTCTTTCAGTCAGTCACACTTTGTGTTTGTGTCACACTACCAGGTCTATCAGTTACAGGTGTATGTACATAATTCGTTCGATTGGTCTGCAGGTGATCCTTGCAGAGGAAAATTCCACTGCAACAACAGTCGCTGTATTGACCGCAAGCTTGTCTGTGACAATGCAGACTCCTGTGGGGACAACTCTGATGAGATGTATGGCTGTTTACTGATTAACTCAGGTATGTGTCATCCAGACAAAGGAATAGTGTCTTACAGACTAGTTGAACAAGATACATATTCCAAGAGACCCAGTCAGTTTATTTCTTACAGACTACTTGAGCAAGATGTATCTTAAGAGACAGGATCTGTTTCATGTTTGTCTTAATGACTACTTGACTTCAACAGGATGTATTTTAAGAGAGGATCTTTTTCATATTTGTCTTAATGACTACTTGATTTGAGCAAGATGTATCTTAAGAGATTGGATCTGTTTCATGTTTGTCTTACGGAGATAGGATCTGTTTCATGTTTGTCTTACGGATTACTTGATTTGAGTAAGATGTATCTTACGAGATAGGATCTGTTTCATGTTTGTCTTAGTGACTACTTGACTTCAGCAAGATGTGTCTTAAGAAATAGGATCTGTTTCATGTTTGTCTTACGGACTCCTTGATTTGAGCAAGATGTATCTTTAAGAGATAGGATCTGTTTCATGTTTGTCTTACAGACTACTTGATTTGAACAAGATGTATCTTTAAGAGATAGGATATGTTTCATGTTTGTCTTACAGACTACTTGACTTCAGCAAGATGTATCTTTAAGAGATAGGATCTGTTTCATGTTTGTCTTACAAGAGATTTCATGTTTTTCTTACAGACTACTTAAGAGACACAGTCTGTTTCCTATGTGTCTTACAGACTACTTAACCCTTTGACTCCTGCATCCTGTCCACCAGCATCCTGCATTGCCAACCATGCTAGCAAAGCAAAAACTTAACCCTTTGACTCTCACCCTTCGGGAAGCTGGTGGATAAGATGAGAGAGTCATAAGGTTAAGTTTGTGCAGTTGGTGGATAGGGTGCAGGGTTCAAAGGGTTAAGTAAGGTGTTTCTTCAAGAGGCACAGTCTGTTTCCAGTTTGTCTTACAGACTACTTAAGCAAGATGTATCTTCAGAAGAGAGGATCCGTTTCTTGATTTTGCTATTAAGAAATTAAAAAGAAATTATCATCTTCCAAATTTTTGATTGCTGTTTGCTTTCACAGACTTTCATCCTCCTCTTGATACTTTCTGCTGGTGAAAGGCATGTTGGTCTCCATCAGCTCAAAGGCAAGACTTGTATTCTGCATCATATGATGATGAGTGGTTCTGGTATATCTTGGAAATGTCTGATGAACCCTCTTTTTTTTAATCTCCTTTATTTTTGTAATGAACTTTGTGAATGATTTAATTCTAGTTAAAAAGATGTATGGATTATTTACCACATTGCAAGTTCTTTCTGTCTTTGTCTATGTCCAGTACACACTACACCCAAATCGCTGTCTGAGGAAGATGAACACTTCAACTGGTTGAAGACAACTGTCTACACTGTCATTGGCTGCACTGTAGCTACTGTCATTCTCATTTCCTTCATTGTCATTGTCGTGTTCCGCCTCAAGATGAAACGACTGAGAGCCAGAAGACTTGCACACCAGCTGCAGCGACAGAGAGCTCATAACGTTGGTAAGACAGTTACATATGCAGTTGTGTGAGTTTGTTTGTTTGGTTTTATTACTGTTGTTTGTTTTAAATTGGGAAGCGGGGAATATTCTTTTGTGTGTGTGATGTTTTGTTTGTTTGTATTGTTTTGCCCCATCTTTCGTACTGGTTCTATGTCGCTGCCCCTATGCCACTCTAGACCTCACGTTCTTCCTGTTGGGAGTTGAAAATGTCTAATTTGAGAAAGCATGATCTGTTCTTCAGGCACTGTGAACAATATTGTGAAAGTGTTACAGAAACAGAGTGATAAAAGAAAGAGCATTTCTAGCTCAGAATTTCCAGAGGGTGGGGATACTATAAATGTGTTAAGTTCTCTCAAGATTGTGTTTCTGTGGTCAGAAGGAAATCCATACACTCCAATGCTACAAAAAGCATGTGATGGAAAGGTCCAAGATGATCATGGCATAAGCCATACATGACTGTTCCCAACCCATGTCTAACCCTTTGACTCCTGCACCTTTTCCACCAGCATTCTGCATTGTCAACCATGTTAGCAGAGCAAAAACTTGACCCTTTGACTCTGGCACCCTATGTTAAGGTTTTGCAGTTGGTAGATAAGGTGCGGAAGTGAAAGGGTTAAGTTAGGTAAAGGATTTGGGCAGTGACTGGTGGGAGTGGGAAGGGACGGGGGAACAATGGTCATATGCAGGGCTTAGCCACTGCTAAAGTAGCAGAAGGCCAGTTAAGTGCTGTACATGGAGTAGTGTAAGAGTGCAGGTGAGAGCTGGCAAGAGGGGACTACCTGTGTCAGTCTTAGTTTAAGGCCAGCTGACATTATGCATGCAAAAACATCAAAATGCAAAGTCTTGAATTTCACAAAAATGAAGATGAACAGTTAAAGTAAATGCACCGATCACACATGTACAAACTGATAAGAATAATGCAGAAACGAATGTGACATGATAGCTGTTCCATTGGCACAGTTTCAGTGGTCGATGAAAAAACAAAAACATCTTGTTAATTTGCTTGGTTTTGAATGTGAAGGTTTTCCATTGAAAGAATGTAAAATGTTTTATCATTTAGTTGATGATTTTCAAGTCCAAGCACATCATTTAGTTAATGATTCTTGAAGCCCAAGCACAGCGTTAGAAAACCATGGGACTGTCTGTGTTATTAGAGTTCAATACAATGACACTGTGTCTAGCTGTCTTGAAATAAAGAAAAACTTGCCAGACATGTACCTATTAAGTGTTAAGGAATCTCTGATGAAAGTAAAACTTTGTTAGAAAAAAAAAATAATGCCAGTCTCGAGTGTGTTTCTTTATGATCAGAATAAAAATATTATGTGTATCGATAGATCTATTAATGCTTTTGTTGTTTGCATTTTGAGAGAACTCAGCACCATCAGGTGTTAACCCTGTGACACCTGCACTCTATCCACTAACTGCAGGAAGTTGGTGGATAGGATGAGGGAGTCAGAAGGGTTTAGATTTTGCTTTGCTAGCATGGTTGACAATGCAAGATGCTGTTGGACAGCATGCGAGAGTCAAAAGGGTTAATCTGGTTGCTGGTGTTGCTGTCTGTCCTTACAGATGACAATTGTGTTTGTGTTGTCTGTGACCAGGTGGGGAAGGAGCCAGTGACCAAGACCCTTTCCTGGCCTTTACCACACAGTCCCACTACGGTAATATCATTGTTAATGTCAACAATGGTGTTCAGTGTGTGGGAGGATCCAGCATTGCCACTGGCTTTCAGAGGGACAAGCCACCTCCATACTCAGAAGTTGTCAACAAAAGCTCTGATTTCCCTCCCCCACCTTACAGCACCATTGACCGTGCCAACCAGAGACGACAGAATGGAGGTGGTGACGGAACAGCCTCATCGGGTGGACGACCAGCAGGGGCAGGAGCATCCCCTGGAGCATTGTTTCCCATTAGTGGAAGTGGGGTTGCTATCGTGGGCCCTCCTCTTGCTCATCCAGCCAGGCAGCAGTACTTGCAGCGAAACAGCACTGGGAGTCAGGAACCAACAGGGAATGTCTCCGGATCCACCAGCAGCACCGCTGAACAGCTGTCAACAGGTCAGAGACTTTCTGCAGCCAGTGATGGTCAGGTATCCGCAGAAACCCAGCAACCTTTGGCCTCACAGCTTCCTCCACCTCCACCACCGCCACCACCACCACCGCCGCCACCACCACCTCCAATATCCTCTTCAGCACACCAGAGTTCGCAAGATCCAGCAGCGGCACCGCAGCCACCTCCACGCTCTACTTCCATCGTGGACTCCCAGGCTGGCCCACCCCCTAACTGCACTCCTGTGGATCATCCCCTCCACTTCCTCCACGCAACGATCCCCTACCCCCACCACCCCCACCACCACCTTCAACAGCTTCTCCTACCATAGGTGTGGGCAATCTGTTGGTTCAAGAAGGCAAAATTGTTTTGGCTCCAGTATCTGTCCCTCCATCTTTCCCCTCCTCTACTCCTTCTCCCACTGCTGGCAGCTCCACTACCTCAACCCCGGCAGCTCCATCAAGTGACAGAGACTTGGCACCACCTCTTCCAGGAAAGCTGGAAGTTCGTCAGGGCCAGATTATACTCAACATGACACCAGCAGTGACCGAAGAGCCAGAAAGGTCCTCTCCACAAATGTCCCAAAGTAGTGCTAGTGGAGGTTGCGAACTGCAAGTGAAAGATGGAAAAATCATCTTTAAACGATAATAATGACAATTGTGAAACAAGGGGATTGTAGACAGATGAACATTATTGCCAACGAAGACTTCATTATCAGCTACTGCCAGCGTAGGGGATGCATTTGTCGTTAGTATAAGTGTGAATTTTCATGAGTGAGAGATATACTGGTCTTATCATAACAACAGCATTAATGAAATTGAATTTGCTGTCACCATGTGCTCTTCCCCCATCTCTCAGTCCTCCATCTTTTTCGTGTTAGAGGAGCTTTTTGAATTTATTTAGCTATAAGCATGATCATTCTTGCTCTGGGTACTTTTAGCTTGTCAGTTTGTTGCCTCTGAGCATTAGATTTTTATACAGCTAAGAAAACACAAATGTAAAGAATTTTTTTTATGGTGATCTCTTTTCTTAATACTCTACCACTCCAATCATCAAGACACTGACAGGCCTTAGGTCAATAACAGTTTTATGGTGCTTGGATGGTTTTGCATGTTTAACACTATTCACATGTGAACCGGCAGGGAATGTTTCCCAGTTTTCCATGTGATGGAAGTTTAGTTTAGTAACAGATCATAGAAGAATGTTAAAAATGTAACAAAACATCAGTCACTCATTGGAAAGGTCATTTTTACATAAAGGAGAAAGCATGTAAGAAATGTAACAAAGTGGTCTCATTGTTACATAAAGGAGAAAGCATGTAAGAAATGTAACAAAGTGTCATTGTTTCATAAGAGAAAGCATGTAAGAAATGTACAAAGTGGTTCATTGTTACATAAAGGAGAAAGCATGTAGAAATGTAACAAAGTGGTCATTGTTACAAAAGGAGAAGCATGTAAGAATGTACAAGTGTTATGTACATAAAGGAGAAAGCTGTAGATGTAACAGTGGTCTCATTGTTACATAAAGAGAAAATGTAAGAAATGTAACAAAACGATCAGTCACTCATTGGGAAGGTCATTTTAACATAAAGGAGAAATTCAAATCAGTCTGATTGAAGGGGCCGTAGAGTCGTTGTTAAATAAAGGAGACACTCGATGTGAGTCTGCTTGAAATAGTAGGAATGCCCGTAGGATGTACATGTGGAAGATGTGGGCCGTAGTTTTGCTGTTAGATAAAGGAAACCTCATGTCAGTCCTCTTGAAATAGTAGGATTGGCAGGATGTATGTACAAAAACTTGTGCGGACATTCTGAACATGTCCTGATTTGAACGGTGTCAATGAATGTTTTTACACACACACACACTGACACATCATCCTTCCGACCCGTAAACCAGGGGAAAAAGATAAATTTTACAATACAGGTATGAATTTCTCAGTAGAAATTATTCTGTAATATGGGTAAGGAAACAAATGATCATGTACAACGAGTGATCTGATTCTGAAAGTAGTGAGACAATGCTGACATGTAAAAGTGTTGGTCATTGTGTACATATCTTTTTCATATCCCTCAACATGCAGCAGACATGAGACATGTTGTAAAATGATGATGTTGTGTTCAGATTAATTACTGGAATATTGTGATGAGCTATGTTATGCTTTTGTTCCATCTGTTCTGATGTGAAAGCTGGCAGTTTGAGGGTGTTGATGTGTCATTTGTGTGATTTAGTAAATTGTATTTGTGAATGGGATAGATCTACTGTGATGGTGCTTCATTAACTTTGTAGTTTGTTTGTGTGTGTACGGGAGAGATGGAGGTGGAGATTTCTTTATATGTTTTTCTCTTGTTAATTTCTTGCTTACTGTTGTGAGATTTATATTTTTAATATATTTTTGGTTTGATTAGGCAGCTGAATATCAAACACAATCAATATTGAACTTATAATAACATGTAGATAAATTTCGCGCTTGTAATTTCAAAACTCAGTTTTCTGTTAGGTATTAGAAAGTGAACTGAAGAATTTATAATGTATTCGTGGTTCCTGTAGCTCTGGCCACGGAATAAAAGTTAAGCATTGTTTTGCTGCAAGTTTGATTTTTGTACTTGCTCTGCCATTACAGTCTTCCGAAGCAAAGTGGCCAACAAATGGATCAAGATATGCTAACTGTGTTATGATTGGTGGTTGTGCTTCGTTTTCTTTTGGTTTTCAATTTTCGTATATTTTTGGTTTTAATTCTGTTTGCTTTTATTTCTGTCTCACTCCTGCATCTGTTTTTCTTTTTGACAGTGCAACATTTTCCTGCCTAAAAGAACACATTCTTCCATCATAATTCACTAAGAGGAACTGTTGAGGACACTTAAGATGAAACCCAGACAACAAAAGTGTATTTAGGTGGTGCTTGTATTAGAGACATTTATGCCTGTGCTTGTTTCATTATGGTTTGATTCTATTTTGAATTCACTTCAGATTAGTAGTGACAACCAGGTACACTGAGTTTCAGCTTCAGATCACATTGTGTTTGCTGTGTTTGAGATAATTCTTGTGATAAAAAAAAAGTCATAGACTTAAGAGAGTTTTCTTCATTAGTGCTACTATGATTTTTTTTTTATTAGCACTGATTGTTTACATTATGACTAAATGTGTATGTGACCTGCTGGTTGCTCTCTGACTAGAAGTGTATATGTATGATAAGTGTGGCATATTTGTTTCATGTGATTGCTTTGGCACAAACTGCCTTTGCCTGTTGTACATATAAACTGTGAAGTGTGTTTGAGTTTGTTTTTTTGATTTAGACATGATGTCTTCATCAGAGTTCATTACCTGAAGAGTATTCTTTAGATAAACATAGGTTGAAAAGGAGTGAGAGATATATTGTTTAGTTATATTGAATGTGACTGTTTGATGTTTACTTATTTAGATGTTATGATTGTACAGTGCAGGAAATGTCATTTTTGTGTACAGGGCTCTCTCTCTCTCTCTCTCTCTCTCTCTCTCTCTCTCTCTCTCTCTCTCTCTCTCTCTCTCTCTCTCTCTCTCTCCTCTCTCTCTCTCCCCCCCTTCTCCTCCCCCACTCCATGTCTCTCCTTCTGTCTCTCTCACACACACACGTACACTCACACATGTATTCTTGTGTACACATGTGGATGAATGCACATGCATTGTGGGTGCACATAATCAGCATTGTGTCATGTCGGATATTTGTCCATTTTGGAGCTGTGAATTTCAAGCAACTGCCATTGTAAATTATTTTTCACTGTTGTTTTACATTCAGATGTGATTTGATGTTTTTTGTATATATACAAACTTTATCATTTTATGTACATGAAAATGTGAAATAATTGTCATAAATATTTCTATAGTACATAGCATTGTGAGTAACATAATGTCTTTGATCTGAAGTAATCTGTCTGTCTCTGTCTCTCTGTGTTGTATCTTGGATTTCTGCCTCTCTTTGCCTTCTTTCTCACCATTCTCCCCATTTAATATCACTGAATGTGATTATTCCATACATGTTTTCTGTATATATTCATGGTTTTGATCTTGAGTTTCTTTTCATTCAAAATATGCTGTTTATCCAACTGTCGTCAGTGTTGGTTTCAAGGCTTGCCATGTGTATTTATTTGACATTATTGGCTGTGGAATTGGGTGGTCAGTAGAAGTAGTCTTACAATGTGCCATGTTTTGACCCATTTACTGTTTATCATTTGTCTTGGTTGAATTAAATCACTTCAAAATCTTACTGCTACTTATTTCTTTGTCCCTTCCATCATCTTTCTGTTTCTTCCTTCAGAAAAAAAGAAAAAATGATTCATGTCAACCTACCAGTGTCACATGTGTCTCTGACAAAAAAAATTTCAGCGACGACTTTTAGCAGCTATTTGCTTTATTTATGTATTACCCCCTTAACCCCTTAGAAAATGTTGAAAACAGAGATGCTAACTTTGGATCAGAGCTCCCAGTTTTCTGATTTTTCTTGGAAATCTGAGAAAATCCACAGGCTGCTTTTGAGAAAAAAACTACTTTCCAAGAAAATTTTAAAAATCAATTGATTTTTTTTCTTCTGTGGAACAGTAGCCTGTTTGTCAGACTGTCAATCTCTCATAGCAGGTGACAAAACTTCAGGAAGGAGGATAAATCAAGTATCAATTTCTGCTAAAGTCATTTCCGTTGTTCTTTTGTTTGTCAAGTTCAGCTTGTCCTCGGAGTCAGTTGCAAAACTTTTGAGGAGTGTGACTATGTGTTGATCCAATATTCTAGAGAGGTGGTCTGCCACAGCAAAAATGTTTAACAAAGACTGCAAAAATAAATGGTGTTGGATCCTGGAAATGAGCATATGGCTTTCAAAAATAGCTGAGCAGGCATCCACAAACTTTCAGACCATTTCAAGCCAAAGAAGTAGCAGATCAGGTAGAAAACTGCAAAGAACCACAAAGATGTTCAGTCTGAGTTGTTACGTAATGTTTGTTGAAAAATGTTCAACAAATTATTGTTCTTAAAATCTGAAACCAGTGTGTAAAATTATTTGCTTTAGTACAAAGGATCATAAACAAGCCCAAAATTGTGCCAGATAGTGTCAGATTGCACTGTGCTGCATCTGTATTAAAAGAAATTTCTGGAGGAGCTTTTCTAGATTTTCAAAAAAAATTTTCATTTGCCATTGGGAGGCTTGTTGGATGGAGTGCTTTAAGTATCAGGTAGCATTAACCATACAGTTGCTGAGACGAAATTTTTGAAATATGGGTCTTTGCTCTGTGTTGATAAAAGGGATTTCTGAGCAGGGAGTTACAAATGTCTTCGCTAATGATGGCAGTGGATAGTGATAGTAGCCTAGTTCTCCTGGTCACAGCAGGCTAGGGCATGGCTTGAGACCCTCTGTGCCAGATCAGGATGCCCTTCTTAAGGCCTAAAGTGGTTTTGAAAGCTGATAGCTTGTCTAAATTGTACCTGCAGTGTTACAGAAGTGTGTCATTAAGTAATTTTTGTTTGCTTCCAGATAAATTTTTCCCTTAATCTAATTCCTGCCAAGAAATGGGGGTAAAAACTTGTTTAAATTTTTGTCAGAGTAATTCCTCCATGACCTTTAAAAACAAGTCCATTATGAAAAGGTGAATTTGGATGGGCATCGTATAATCATGAGAGAGCAGTTAAAATAGATGTCAGACTGAAAGGGAAATGTTAAACATGGCTTAAGCATACTGCTTTCTGATTGTTGTGGGGGGGGTTTTTTGTAACATTTGTTATGCATTTGTACAATGTTGTTATGGAAACTATGATTTCTTGCCTAATGGCTTGCCCGTTAGTTAGTTATATTCATACGTAGTAGATTTTCATTGTTGCAGAACAAAAATCACAAGGTTATAACTTATGCAGTGAAGATTTCTGTATCAAGAAATTTAAATCAAGAGATGTGAAGTGACGTGTCATACTAATTTGAGCTTTTTGTCTTGTGTCAAAGTTGTTAAAAGTCTGAATCAAGTTGATGTTTTCATATTGTTTATGGAGATAGAGTGCAAATGTTAGGTAATTGTGCTCTTTGTGTGTATATATGTGTGTTTGTGTGTGTGTGTGTGTGTGTGTGCGTGCGCACGCATGTGCATATGGTGTGTGCGGCTGAGGATGTACATATCTTTTCCTTTTATAGTCTGAAATATTTTGATGCTTACTCCATCCATTGTTTGAGTCTGCTGTGGTCAGTAGAACTCTCTCTCTCTCTCCCCCACCCATCCCCCTCTCTGTCGTACCCTCCTACCCTCTGGTATATTTGTATTCTTCTCTGGCCAGTCTGGTATCTCACCTGCCTCCACTCTTAGGGAAGTTTTTTTTTTTTTTTTTTTTGTCATCTATGTATCATAATGTCCAGTCTTCTTCCCTTCCTGCAGATTGCTAACTGCCATGTCTTCAATATGAAAAGGTCCAAAGTAATCGCTAGTTGTTTGCATCAATACCAATGTTTAAATTGCTATGTTCATGGAAGCAACATGCTGACCAGCATATTGCATCAATACCTCTGTTTAAGTTGATATGTTCACCGAAACAACACACTTGCTAGAATTTTGCATCAGGACCAATGTTGAAATCACAGCATTCTTTGAGACAACACATTTAGCAGAGTTTTGTGTTGATACCAATGTTTAACTTTTTCGCAGTGATGCATGCACAAATG
The DNA here is from genome assembly GCA_030674185.1 of Monoplex corrugatus. NCBI lineage: Eukaryota > Metazoa > Mollusca > Gastropoda > Littorinimorpha > Ranellidae > Monoplex > Monoplex corrugatus. The sequence continues at coordinate 34,688,885 of JAPXFY010000024.1, forward strand.
TATAACATACCAAGCTCAGCAGACAATAGGGTACTCATATTTGTATGGATATGTGGCTTACATTCTCCAATGTTGCATACACATCTGAACACAGACTTTTTTTTTTAATAAAAACAACACATTATGGTCTAAGAGAATAAATAGCCTTGATCCAAATTGGTTTTGACTGGTTGAAATGAGCAGTTGAAACAAAAACTGTGACTGGTCATTTCAAGGAGAATGATTGTTGAAATGAAGGTTGCTGAGAGATTCATTTTCATTTGAGTACCAAATTCTGTGGAGATCTGTAAAATGAATCAATGATAGTGAATTACGCCATGAATACAAGTGTACGAGATAAGTGCTGATTTTATATCAGGTTTGTCTGCAGATGCTTTGACTAAATAATAATCATCAAACTTTGAACTTTATGTTTTTGTGGGTTTCTTGGTAACCTGATGTATATATGCATCATCTCATTACAGAACCTCTAAGTGTATTGAAAGTACGTTGATCTTCAGAGTCTTTGATTTCTTCTTTTCAGTCGTGCCAATGATGCAAAGACTAATCAGTTTACAAAGCATAAAATGAATCATAAAAATGCCAAAAGAAATACCTAGGCAGGGAGGTCAAAGAAGCTAAGTGCTTGTGGAATGGGGAAAAACCATGTGCAGTAGCCCAACATAGTGAAAGAGTTAACCCACTTGGCACAGTGAGCTATGATTGTGGCTTTACCGTCCAAACATGATAAGCCATGATCATGGCTTCATTCGTATCTCTACTGTCTGATCTATAAAGTGAATACAACCTGACCACAGTTGCCATTTTGCTGTTTTTAGATTGATTTCTACGAGTTTTTGCACAAAAATGAATGAGTTTGGGACTGATCATGAGGTTGAGAGTTATGGACTTTTGTTGACAGTGACTCTGGCAATGATTATGAGGTAAATGTGGCGTTGTTTTTGGTTCTAAATGAACAAGAAAGGTTTGAGCACATGGTGAAGGGTATTTTTAGCACATCAGTTATTGATGGAATGCGGGTTGTCGTTCAGTTTGGTTTGCTTACATTGTACTTCTAATCACCATTCTAGCACTCTTACTTTCTCCTACAAACAGGTGTTTATTTTACTTTTATAATGTCGTTCAGTTTTTCTCCTTTCTAAATATATGTATACTTTTCTAGGAAATGTTTACACAAGAGCAGAAAAGTTAAAATTAATTAGTACCTGATGACATGTTGGCTCCCATAAGTTTGCGCCATTGTCTTACAGTACACTTTTTATTATGTATCGTGCCAAGGTGATTAAATTGCTACATTTATTGAAACAACTCACTGACCAGTATATTGTTTCAGTACCAGTGTTTGTATTGCTACATTCACCAGGAAAACACACTGACCAGTATATTGTGTCAGTACTGATGCATAGCTGCCAACCCTCCCGAATTTTTCGGGAATGGAAATGTGTGAGCTGCCTGGAAAATCCGGTAATTCGATGAAAATTCCCGAATTTTAAATTTTCGATTTTGATATTTTATCCGGTTAGCTCTGTTTTCGTCAGAACACGGTAAAAAGACAGCTGCGTGAAAGCGAAACTTCCGTCAGCGCTTAAAGGCAAGGAGAAAGAGAAGGGAGACAAAGACATGGAACAAGACGAAGCCTGCAGTTCTTCCCATTCCAAGTAGATCTAAACTTGAAGAGGTGAGGGGGACTTGGGAGTTTAGAGTGAAAACTTCTTGAATAAAAAAAATATCTGAACCTTTTACACAAGAGATTTAGACTAGCAGAATTTGAAGGAAAGCTTACAATACATGCTTTGTTACATTTTTCAGTTTGAAATGCATGGAAATACCAGTTTAGCATCTTCATTTGATAGAAAATCTTCAGCTTCTGGGGGCGTTGCCCCTGGACCCCACCGGGGGCCTTCCGCGGCCCCCGGACCCCCGCCTCTTGTCAGGAATTTTTTTTCAGGAAAGTTGGCAGCTATGCTGATGTCTGAATTCCTACATTCACCGGGAAAATAGACTGACCAGTGTATTGTGTCAGTACCCATGTTTAAATGTGCTTCATTCATCGAAACAACAAAAATTAATCATGTGATATAAGTATAGCAGCAACACTGCTTGCAGAGAGATCAATTAGTGACAAAGCACAGCAGAAAAAAATTTTTAATGTCTGTTGGTTTTGGTTTTTTGTTGTTGTTTTTTTGTTGTTGTTGTTTTTGTTTTGTTTTTTGGGGGGGGGGGGGGGGGGGGGGGGGGGGTTGTTGTTTTCAGAAAATTCCTCATTAGGACACTCAAGTTTTGGCATGTCTGCAAATTTTAGACATGTAGTTGCATGTAATTTAAGGAGGCAAATGAAGAATTGTCTTATATTACGAAGCTTTGTTGTAGGTGGCCTTTCCTTCAGTTATAGAACCCACAGGCTGGGGAATTCTCAGCGGATTCGTTATTTTCAGCGGAAAACGACAGGATTTCCGCGGCAGAAAAAAAAAATTCAGCGGTGAAAAAAAATCGGCAACGAAAAAAAAAAAAAAAACCTCGACGAGTTTTGCGCATTTTAGGTTAGTTTCGGTCAACTTCCAGGTTGATATGTACCGGTAGTGTTGACTTCCGGTCAGAGTCGCCATCTTGTGCGTTGGACAACATGTCGCTTTCAAAGATAGTCAATCGTGGCGATAAATTTGTTTCTAACACAGTGTTGTTGCACAATGTATGACTATAAACGTGCACAGAATACAGTTACAAAATCATTGAAAAGAACTGAAATTGTAGGAGTTGAAAAAAAGAAAAAAAACAACATTTAACTTCAAGGGGAAGGCCTTGAAAACATCTGAAAATTGTAAAAATGCTTCAGCTTCAGGGGGGCTTTGCCCACCTGACCCCCCAGCAGGGCGTTGCCCCTGCACCCCACCAGGGGCCTGGCGGCCCCTGGACCCCACACCATTTTCAGAGGAAACTCTTGCCAAGTGTTCCCCACCCTGAACCCAGTCTTTGATGTGAAATATGGTTTAATGCCATTGTTTTCTTCCATTATGATAAGGCTCTTTGGGAGAAACAGACTTTTAAAAATAATGAAAGTTACATAAGGTGGTCAGCCTTTTTTTTTTTTTTTTTTTTTTTTCAGATTTACGGGCTCATCTATCCCTTGTTGAATGTGCAAATGGCTGTTTCTAAACACTCTTGAGTTGGGATGTAATTCTCCCATTTCCTGTTCATTATTGTTATTATCATTATCATTGTTATTTTGATTATTGTTTCTATCGTTGTTATTATCAACAATATCATCACAGTTATTGTTATCTTTACTGGTATTATCAAAAGCAAAAGGGCGTGTTTTTAAAGGGGGTTCTTTACTTTAAATTTTTATATATTTTGTTGAGTTTTCCTCATTGACATGTTAAATCATTGAAGGAATCTAAAAACATCTGTTGTGTTCAAACTAAGTTTCTGACATGTGAGCAAATATTCATTTTTCTCATATCATCAGTGCAACCTTCAAATGAGCAAATGATCTAATTGTGTATGAGTGTTATTTTGCTTTGTCGTTGGTTGATTCTGATGATGAAAATTGTGTGACCTTGTATGAATGTATGTTTTTGTTGTTTCAGTGGACACTTTTGTTTGTTTGCTTCGAGATATTACAATATAAGAGTATTTGTTTGAGTGAGTGTACAAAGCAAGGAAAAGGTTGGAGTGAAGTAAATTAAGAATGGTGCTGTCCTGCATTGTTGGCTTGTTAAAAATTCTATGTCCTTGTTAAATCGTATTCATTTGTTGCGGTTGATTATTTGAATGTGTGTGTGTTTTTAAGTAATGGTGTTGCTGTGTGTGTATATTCTGGGGGAGAGTTTTTGTTTTTCCAAACAAACAACAGCAAACTGTAATCTCTTTCAAAATCTCAGAAATTGACAAGTTCATTGTATACGCTTGCAGACTCCTGTCTTCACTTTCTCATGTCCAGTTGATTTTTTTTTTTCAGTCTAATGCAAATGTAGGTGGTGTTTTTTGTTTTACTTATTAAAATAGCATCTTGTAACTGCAAGATAACCAAAAAGAGTGCTGCATGCCCCCCTCTACTGTCAGCTAGTCTTATGAGGGTGATAACCCATTCCTATTCCTTGTTGCTTGGTCATCCTCAACCCTATACATGATTGTGTAACAATCAGACCAGGTATATACATGATTGTCTTACATAGTATACATGATTGTGTAACAATCAGACAAGGTTGTACACATGACTGTGTAACATAGTGTACATGATCGTGTAACGATATACATTATTGTATAACAATCAGACCAGGTAGTATACGTGATTTTGTAACAATCAGACCAGGTTGTATACATGACTGTGAAACGTAAAATACATGATTGTGTAACAATATACATGATTTTGTGACAATCGGACCAGGCTGTATACATGATTGTGTACCAATCAGACCATGTATAGGTGATTGTGTAACAATCAGACCAGGTATAGGTGATTGTGTAACAATCAGACCAGGTTGTATACATGATTGTGTAACATAGTATACATGATTGTGCAACAATCAAACCAGGTTGCACTCTGAAATTTGTTCATACCACCAGCCAGACTAAGATTATTACATTCAGGTTTAAAAACTAGGCTCTCTACCATCCAGGTTTATAAAACTGCATTGACTGCAGTGAGAGAATAGAAGATATATAATTTACTGTGTGCCACGCAGCCTGTGTTTGGTTATGATGGCAGCAGTGTTATGTCACACACAACACTGCACATGGCTCAGAGCAGTGCACCCACAGATTTTTGTCATTCTAAGATATTGCGCGCTCACAGCCAAATCATTGGCATAGTTAAGCAAGAGCATGATTGTCAGTGAAATTCTGCGGAGGACTGTCTCTCTCATCATGTCTCTGATTTCCTCCCAAAACAGTCAGGTCTGTCATTTTGATGACTTTATTTTTAGTTATGAGACAAGGTCCTTATATGATTACGGTTAGACGATTGTCTTTTTATTTGTAATGTTTAAACTTATTTCATCTGGTTGTCTTCAGTTTGTCAGTGATGAGTGACTGCCATGTATGTTAGTACATCATTAGTTACTCTGACATTAAAAGGTTGTTGAATTGTTGCCATTTATGTATGTGGAATATTTACTTTTCTGTGAAACCTTCTGTTTTGAGAATTGCTTATGTTTGGGCTCTTTTCTTATTATTTAGCCTGGTTATGGTATTTGTGTCATTTTGAGAGTGGTTAGTGATTGGACCAGTGTTTGTTTTGGTCTTTTATGTGTGTCCAGTTTATCTATTTTATATGGCTGTAGGGCAACACTGATTGTTGAATCATTGAGTATATCAGATTTTACAGAATAAATTTGTATTAGTGTGTGATTTCTCAGTGTTCATTTACTTTTTAAAGGTTTTCTGCGTGTGTCTGTGTAAGAGAGAGAACAAAAACTATCTGTTGGGATTTCTGAGCTGTTCATAAAACAATTACACATGTAGCTAAGACCGTCATCCCTGAGTCTCAGTGTGACTCTCATGATAGAAGAGGCACGAGAACATGGTTCGCTGTCAGCCAGTTTCAAAAGAACTATTGCAAACAAAACCTGGAGCTACATTTAGTGTTTGTTGATCTGACCAAAGCATTCGACGCTGTTAACCAGAAGGACCTGGGGGAGATTCTACTAAAGTTTTATTGCTCTCAGAGTCTTGTCTCTCTGACTGCTTCCTTCTGCATTGGCATGCTTGCTAAGGATACAAGATAATGGGGAGGCATCTGAACCTTTCCAAGTGTAGAACGAAGTATAAAAAAAAAATTTTAAAAGATGCATTCTTGCACCCACGCTCCATCCTCTTTACTGCAATGCTGATTGATGCATTCGGAGACTGACAGGCGAGTATACATCCAGTTCCACTTGGATGGAAAACTTTTCAACTTACAGAGACTCAAAGCCAAAACCAAAGCTATCAAAACCATCTTGTGGGAATCTCACTTAGCAGATGACTGTACACTGACCACACTCTAAAGCGAGGACATCCAACACATCACTTGCCGATCTGCTGCAGCCTGCAAATGTCTTGTTCTTACAGTTAGCCTAACACATCACTGACCAGTCTGCAAACGCCGTGGCCTCACAGTTAGCCTAACACATCACTGACCAGTCTGCTGCAGCCTGCAAATGCCTTGGCCTCACAGTTAGCCTAACACTTCACTGACCAGTCTGCTGCAGCCTGCAAATGCCTTGGCCTCTCAGTTAGCCTAACATCATTTTGGTATCAATTATGGCGACCACGTGACCTTGCGTTGTCAAACTCCAAATAAGCATGTACCAGGGCAACAAAGAGCGGTCATAATGTATCAGCATCCAAAAACTGGTATTATTCTCTGATCATCGGCAGTATCCTGTTGGCTTTGTTAACTGGGGTTTCTGTGTACATGCTAAATTTGAGTTCACTAATCACGTCTGCAACCAGATCTCCGACTTTCCAAGCAAGATGATTCAAGAAAAATGCTCCTAGGTTTCACCGAAAGGGGGGGAGAATAATGAATCAATCGGCGCTAACCAAATCACAACTGGAAATGCACAATGGACAATGGGTGTAGGACAAATGGAATTCCTATGTGTCTGTGGAAGGAGATTCTCCACCAAGCGCAGCATGAAAATCCACAGAACGAAAATGGGCTCTGCACACACTCTGATGAGCGAACAGCAGTGCACTACACCAGCAGATAAGACATTGGAAAACCAAGGCCAGAAAGCAAACCACAGTACCAAGGACATCCACGCTGTTGGCTCAGACGAGTAATTTGTACAAGCTCTTGATGCTAAGCGAAGAAATTAAACTTGCCACCTGCAAGTGCAAAAGAGGAATGAGAAAGGCTGGATAGAGAAATTGTCAAAAAATTGGACGTGCTACTATAAGAAGCACCCTGGAACACAAATTGGCCACTTTTGGAGATATTGTATATGCAACATGTAGGGATGCCTATGGAGTAAAGTGATCAAAAGTGAAAACTCCTCCCCAGAAATCCAGACGCCAGAGGCAAACAGAGGAGATCAGAAGGAAAAAAAAAGACTTCTGAAAAAACAAAGGCTGCTTCAGAATCTGAGAAGCAAGGGCTAGAGAAATTATGAAAAGACCTCTAAGTGAAACATAGCGCCCTTAGCAAAGCAGAACCAGCAAGGAAGAGAAGGAGCAAAAAGAAGAAGACCCAAGATCGCTTTTTTAAAGACCCCTTTCAGTTCGCCAGGAACATGTTTTAGCAGCACGAATCCGGGTCACTCACAGTGGACAAAGAAGCTCTGGAACAGCACCTCAGGAAAATATATTCCGACCCGCAGAGCGAGACACTGCTTCAAATCCAGGAGAAAGTGTTTAATAACAAGCCACCAACACTGGATGAAGTAAAGAAAGTAGTGAAGAAAGCCAGAGCCAAATCATCACATGGGCCTAATGGAATACCTTAACCATTGTACAAGAAATGTCCCAGTGTCCTCGAGTGGTTCCACAAACTGATAAGATCAGCATGGAGGAACATGAAATCAGCAAGCAATGGATGAAAGCTGATGGAGTGTACATTCCAAAAGAACAGAACTCAAGTGACATCAGCCAGTTTAGGCCAATATCACTTCTGAACGTCGAAGGGAAAGTCTTCTCCGTCATGGCAGCAAGATCGAGCAAAAACTTAATGGTAAACGAGTACCTGGATTCGTCAGGCATCCCAGGAATGTCAAGCGGTGTACAGCATGCCACAATGATTTGGGAAACAACCCAAAGAGCTAAAACAAAGAAGAAAGACCTTGACGAGATGTGGATCGATCTGGCAAATACTTATTGATCAGTTCCGCACAAACTGATTCATCTGACCCTGGAGATGTATCACGTCCCAAAGAACATCCGAGAAATGCTGAAGAAACATTTCCATGACTGCTAAATGCGGTTCTCCACAAAGGACTACACTACTGACTGGGTAAATTTGGAAGTAGACATAGCCATAGGCTGTGCAATTTCTCCAGTACTGTTCGTGTTAGCAATGGAGGTCATCTTGAAAGCAGCAGTGAGGACTTCATGCCCAGCTAACCTCGGAAACGGATACCAAATATCCCCTCTAAAAGCCTTCATGGATGACACAACAGTGCTTTCCCCAAAAAAGACGAGACACGCGAGATCCAGAAGCAGTTGGACAGAGTCGTCTCATCTAGGATGAATTTTAAGCTTCATGGACGACACGACAGTGCTTTCCACAAAAAAAGACGAGACACGCGAGATCCAGAAGCAGTTGGACAGAGTCGTTGTCTCATCTAGGATGAATTTTAAACCAAAAACGTCACGAAGCTTCTCATTGAGGAAAGGTAAAGTAGACGCAACAGCTACGTTTACTGTCGCCGATCAATCCATTCCAACAGTTAAAGAAGAACCAGTGAAAAGCCTTGGTGTGACGACTCCCGAAAAAATATCCAAAGGGGTAAAGAAGCCAAGCAAATGGCATGATAAAGTTTGCAGGTAATACACCGCTGTGGCCGTCTTGGCAAATACAAAGTGTGGTGCCTGCAGTTAATGCTGATTCCAAAGCTCCTTCAGCCTCTGTTGATGTACAATATCTGCACTAGCACAGTGGAATCAATGGAGGCCAAAATCAACAAATGCACAAGAAAATGGCTTGGTGTCCCCCCCCCCCTCCCCTAATCTCACTCACGTTGCGCTCTATTGTCGCCAGCCTAAAGCTATCCCTAAAATCCATTGTTGAGGAGTGGAAGGCAGGACAGGTCAGGCTTCTTAGCATGCTTGAAGACTGTTGTGGTGTGGTTGTGAGATTAAACCAACCCAAGCTGAGGACTGATAGGAAATGGAAGGCCCAGAAAGCGCTGGTCGCAGTGCTAGAAAACCTCACGATCAAAGAAATAATAGGGCACACCCAGCCCAACAGGTAGGGACTGGAATCAACAAAAATGGAATGGTGGTCAAAGTGGAAAGGCAGAAAGAGGTATGGTAATACAAGAGACGAAAAAAGAAGAGGATGCCACGAGACTTCAGAAGGCAGTTCAGCAAGGCCAACAGGGACAGTGAACGACTTTGATCAACAAAAATGGAATGGTGGTCAAAGTGGAAAGGCAGAGAAGAGGTATGGTAATACAAGAGACGAAAAAAGAAGAGGATGCCACGAGACTTCAGAAGGCAGTTCAGCAAGGCCAACAGGGACAGTGAACGACTTTGATCAACAAAAATGGAATGGTGGTCAAAGTGGAAAGGCAGAAAGAGGTATGGTAATACAAGAGACGAAAAAAGAAGAGGATGCCACGAGACTTCAGAAGGCAGTTCAGCAAGGCCAACAGGGGCAGTGAACGACTTGGGAAAACACACTCCAAAGAACTCTACGCTGGAATGACGTGTGGCATATGGCCATCTCAGAATCAGTTTCATCCTCAGATCTGTGTATGACCTCCTGCCCTCGAATGCTAATCTGGTAAAATAGGGGAAATCAGATAACCCTGCTTGCCCACTCTACCAGGCAAACAGACAGTGGAATGTGCCCTGATCTCATGCAAAGCAGCGCTAACCCAAGGAAGGTACACACGGAGGCACAATCAAGTGCTTCAAGAGATCTCACAAGTGATCAGCATTGTGACCAGCTCTGCCAGAGGGAAAAAAAATGACAACAGAAGCTCTAACAACCTTACACGGCAGGAGGCAGGGAAAAGTGGCCTGAAAAAGATTGTGACACCCAGAGCATGGAAGCGAGGTCTGTTGGGTGAAGCAGACCATTGGGAGTGCACAGCAGATCTTCCACATTGGGGGGGGGGAAAAAACACCCAGAAATCATCAGTAAGAGTGGTATAAGACAGGACATAGTTCTTCACTCCCATTCATCGAAACAAGTGATTCTAATCGAGCTAACTGTACCGTACAACAGTAGAATGGAGGAAGCCCAAATCTACAAGACTGAAAAGTATTCCAGTCAAGCTAGCAACTTCAGGACACCTGCCTTTCAAACCAAAGTCCTTTCCATAGAGGCTGGAACGAGGGGGTTGATAGGCACATCAGCCTATGTTCTCATGAAGCAGCTGTCAATTAAGGGGAGATAAAGGACTAGAGCCATAAAGGCAATGGCAGAAGCAGTGGAAGAAAAGCTCTGGCTGGATCTGGACCAGGAGGAACAAAAGTGAACTTCATAAGGCCCCATATGTTGCAGTAGTAGTAGTAGTAGTTGGGACTGGCTTTCAATGGCCTAGGCCTTGCGGCCTATTTACGTCCCCTCTTTCTCAACTATTTATAAAACAGGTGTTAATGCGCATTTTCTTTTTGTATGCACAAGCCTAATCAGGCCTTTAATCATCATAATCGAAGATTTGCATTCTTTTAATAGCTTTGTTGCACGTCTTTGTACTCTTTCTATTTGCGCTGACTGTCTTTTCAAGGATGGACACCATATTGCATTTGCATATTCCAAATGCGGTCTAACAAAAGATTTATATAGTCTTAGAAATATATCCTTATCTAAGTAAGAAAAGCTTCTCCTAATAACTCCCAACATTTGATTTGCTTTATTAACTATTTTACCAATATGTAAATCGAAGGACAACATGCTGTCGAAAGTTACTCCCAAGTCCTTTTCCTCTTTTAGGATTTTTATCTGCCTTATGCTGTCATTTTGTCTCATATAATATGTGTGTTCTTGGTTGGTTTTACCAATATGTAGAACACCACACTTAGAAATATTGAAATATAGATTCCATACATCTGACCAATCTTGGAGTTCATATATATAATTTTGTAAACACGCGAATTGAGATGTGTTGTCATATAGTTTTGTATCATCTGCAAATATTTTGCAGGTGCTATTTAGTGATATTGGCAAGTCATTTATAAACACTGTGAATAGTATTGGGCCCAGGATACTACCCTGAGGTATTCCACTTAAAACTTTAGCTTTATTAGATCTTTCACCACCTACTCTCACATGCTGTACTCGATCTTTCAAAAAACCTTGTATCCAGTTTAATAGTTTGCCAGATATACCATAAGCAGACAATTTGACTAGTAACCTTTCATGGGGCACAGTATCAAAGGCCTTCTTAAAATCTAAATATATAACATCAACATCATGACCATCATCTATTCTTTTTGTCATATCTTCTACTACTTCAAGTAATTGCGTTACACAGGATTGCTTTTTACGAAAAAGATTACCAATAGCCAGGTGGTTAAGACATCCGTCATTAAGATGACTTTGCCTTGAGAAACATGACCACCTAGGATGTGCAAGTTCGATTCCCGGAGGAGGACAATTTTCTATTTAAAAAAAAAGGCGATAGCCATGGCCTGGATGCGGTCCAGCCCCCTTATAGTGTCAGGAATTAAGAGCCAAAATACTTGCTTGATGGGGTCTCTTCTCTGAGGACCTTCTGTTGTCTTGCTCTCCCCAGATTTTCTTACTACTAGGAAACCCCTATCACTGCTGTTGTAAAGTCTCATGCTGTACCTTTAGATGTAGTTTTGCATCCCAGGTGAAGGCCTTTACACTTTTCAGAGTTAAAGCATAACTGCCATCAGTTTGCCCAGCTGTCTTCAAGCTGATGCACATCTTCATTGGTGTTGTTGCCAGATTTTCCATTTGTAAGACTTGTTGCCTTAACATTGTCTGCCGGCTCAAGACACAGCTTACGGTGTCAAAATAGATTGATGAACGTCCTATTATTCATAGTTCTTTATCAACTTTATACCATTATTTTGGTTTTGGTTGATCATACCATGCAATTTTCTTCCCAATCAGATTTGCGTTAAATCTGTTTAAGATTAAGAGGCGTTGTTATTATCAAAATGTGTGTGTGTGTGTGTGTGTGTGTGTGTGTGTGTGTGTGTGTGTGTGTGTGTGTGTGAGTGTGTGTGTGTGTGTGTGTGTGTGTGTGTGTGTGTGTGTGTGGATAGTTTGAGTTTATTTGGGTACAAAGTACTTGAAAAGACGCATTGAACGGAATCTGGCCAAAACCTCCTCCTGCTTCCATCATTATACTTATTATTTACTATGTATAGTTGATGAAAATATTTTGGTTGGATCTTAATTATCTATGTGACAAGTTGCACTAGAAAAAAAACCAACCCTGTTTTCAATTACTAAATTCCCATGGTGCCCCAACGCACATGCATTCTGGGATCTCAAGAAAAATTTGTGTTGCGCAGGTCGGATATGTGAGCAACAAGCTTTATGAAAACTAACATTTACTACGCTAAGACCTTCAGTAAAGAGTAAGTTGTGAAACAGATTGTATCTCATTCTTCACATTGTTTGTCTCTGTCTATGCGTTGTCCGTTAATTTGCGTAGTTATTCCTTGTCGGCATGTGTTGTCAAAGCTTATTCAAAAGATCGTATGTACGATTGTTCACTAGTAAGTTAATTCAGTCTTCTCGGTTTTCTTTGTTTTACTGGCCCATCCCCAATCTCACACACTGGTGCCGTCCCCATCCCAAGCTCATATCTTTTTCTTCTGAAACGTACAGGCAACACTGCTAGAGATCGTTCGATCAGTAGATGAATGTGCAGGAAAATCTGCATGAAGATGGAAACAAGCAACGACGAAGGCAAACATTAAAAAACGATGAAGCAAACATGAAATCAAGTAGGGACATTTATTTATTCATTCATTCATTCATTTATTTAGCCTATGTAGGCCTATTTATTTTGTCACAGGGGATTGAGCTCGTGATGATCTCGCCCTTGAGAGCGTGCCGCCCCAGTGCAGTGCCATCCAGTTTTAGAACTTGAGAAAGGCAAGAAGACTAATTGGCCTTGGCTTCTATGGGGAGGGACCTGGGGAAAATCGACCTATCTCTCTCAATTTTATACCAGGGCAGCTAAATGTTTAGTTCAGATTTACAGTCAGATTAAGGAGAAATGTCAAGGCCACAATCAAAAACGAAATCAGGAACCTCAAGTTTAGTTATTGGGTGGTGAACATATGAGCCGTTCTGCCATTTTTGCAATCTGGACAGTTAAGTCTTTAGCTGCGCATTTAACACACATGCTAGATTTAGGCAGTTTAGTCTTTAGCAGCACATTTGACACCATGCTCCACAAAAACTACTGCACAGACTTTTAAAAGTTTGACTAAACTGCCAAAAGATAAATGAGAGTAATACTTAACACTTGAAGGCAAAAACTAGAGAAGTACTGCTCGCTTCTTCTCAAGGGACAACTAGTCCGCATCTCGGGCAACATACAGTGTAGAAGCTCCTGCAGATCAATCTGCCAATCCTCAAAAGACTGCAAGAAATAACTTCACCTCACATTCTTCTGTAAGCTGTTTGAGATGTTAGGACTTACCGTATCTTCAGACAGATTGACGCCACAAAAGTAAACCAGATTCATCTGCGCCAAACATTGTAAACAATTATAATAGAAATAATGATAGATGTTCCACAGTTCTAACAGATCTGCTGAAATATTGATTTTTACAGCACAACACAACGCAATCAATGCCAAATCAGTTGCTAAGTTTCTGGACATTACTAATAAAAGAGCTGGCCACCCACCACCATTAGGCCAGCTCCCCACCCTCCTCCACATCATTAGCTATGCTAGTCATCTGGATTCTATGACATTATCCAGCAGATACTGAAATAAGCCTATAGTAAGCCTTATTATGTAGGGTGCACTTTTGGCATACCTCATGGTTAAGAAAGATACGCGCCCTGCGATAGATAAATCTAGCTTTTAAGATTTCACCAACTTCTTGCATATCCATTGAAGAAAGATACAGAGAATGAATCCATTGAAAATCCTGAGTTATGTAGGGAGCCTAAACATACAAAAGAGTTTGCATTGATGTTTCTGCATAATTCTTTGTCATTATGTCTCACTTTACCATTACAATTTGCCTTGACTATTGCTAAAATATGCACTGCTGGTTGCTTTAAATCAAACTAGTCACACTCTTTGTCACATGTAAAGATGTAGGTGACTGGCAGTGTCTTGCAGTTTAATGCAGGTTCGTGAAGATCTAGCTATTGATCATTCTTCTCAGAGACAAAAGACATCAGTCCAGGTTAAACGAAAATAATCGTTTATTTGAAGCACGTAGGGAACATAACAGGAACTGGGTAAAACTTCACACATCTGATGCACCACTCCTAGTCCTAGTTTGCAGAATTATTCTTCTTCAGCCCTCATATCTACACACACAGCAACTCTATGAATCCACAGCAACTTCTCTATCTCTGACAGCATGCTTACACTTCAATTCTTTTATCGCACTCTCTCTCGACCCACAGTCGCACTTTATTTATAACATCATGGGAAGTTCCACAATATTCTCGGCTTTTCCTAGATTTTCAGCCAATCATAGTCACATTCTCGAACCTTCCCTTTCTAGAATATTCTGTAGTTCTAGCCAGTCATTGTACAGATTAAATTTGTTTATGATTTCTGGAACATTCTAGAGAGATCTACGGCATTCTACGTTTTTGTTGTCATTTCTAGATTGTTCCAAAGGATTCTACATATTTCCATAGAACAGAATCAAACTTAAACATATATTTTCAGTTTTAGCTTAAACCAAAACAAATATTCTCCATCCGTTATTGAGTGAATCACAAACCAATCTTCAAGAACAAACAGCGGAGAGTAATTGAATCGACGGACTCATTTTGACGTCACACTTCTCTTATTGGCATTCACACATTCACATTGAGTTTCTGTTTTCTCTCTTTTTTTGAAATGTAACTCATTTACATCAAAATGAAGTTCAATTAAAACTGGTCACATTTGTTACTGTCGGTGTCAGTTGGCTCAAATGATGATTGTATTTGCTTTCTCAGTTGTTAAGTGAACCAAGACTGACTGGTCATTTCAAACCAAGACAGCAAGACACATGCTTTTTAATTTTAAACTATAAAAACAAAGAATAGAACTGACATCAACCTAGTATATGGTTGACACTTTCTGCCTCCTAGAAGGCAAACTAGACTTTTATTGTCACTGTTAGTTTTATAAAGACAGCATAATCAAGAAATTAATGAGAGACTTTCATCCTCATGCAGAAAATGTTTATTAGTATTATGCTTATAGTTCAAGTTGGTGAGTTATTAGTTGCAAAATTTAAGTTTGGCAGATTGAATGTCCCAGATTCTGGGATCTTTAATGCTTCGTTATCTTGGTAACCTCAGTTTTGGTGGGTTTGAAGATAGAAAGCCAAAATGAGTGGTGTATGTGTAGTCATAGTGACACAGGATAGGTGCAGAAGATGGGGCAGCCAGAAAAAAGGGATTTACACATTTATGATCAAAATACTCGTCCCTGTTATATTTAGCCTGTTTATTCATATATATATATATATATATATATATATATATATATATATATATATATTATATATATATATATAGCTGTCTAAATCATATTTAACAGAGCTATAAATCAGTTACGCTTAGCTGCTTTTAATAATAATACTGAAATTTTAATTGATTGTTATATTCGCAGTTTCATGTATCTTGTCTCGTATTGATTATTGTAGCTCTGTGCTCTTTAGCTTGCCTGCTTCTTCTGTCCTATGCCTCTAGCATATTCAGAATTTTGTGGCCTGCCTTGCCCTTTGTAAAAGAGGCATATCGGAGCATCTATGTACTTCACTTTCTCAATTTGTTGCCTGACCTCTTTGTTGTTGTTCTGGTTCTACTTGTTTACAAAATCCTGTCCTCCTCCTCAGGGTTTGTGTGTGTTTTGTATGCTTGGAGTTTTTGTCATTGCAAGTGAATTCTTTGATGAATGATGAGAGTGTGTGCTCTGAGTTTATGTATCAAGATATGACATAGTGTAAATGTCATCATCATTATTATTATACTTAAAATGAATTTTGTTTGAATGGCAGAGTGTGCGCATTCTTAGTTTTACTTGATTGTATGTGAAAATGAAAATGGCTCCAGTGGCCGGTGATGAATGAAACCAGCCTTAAATTTCTAACCAGAATATGCAAAATAAACTGGTTAAAGTGTTCTACACCGCAAAAGTCTACGAACAGTTAAACAAGATTACATTCAGCATCAGTACACAAAACGTGATGAGTTGGCATGCCATACATAAAATCATGATAAACATGAAAAATATTTTTAAAATGATCATATAACTATCTCATTCAGTCATTGTTGCTTCCATAGCTGGCATGCATTCAGACAGGAAGTAGATAAAATATGGAAGTGAATAGGGAACTGGATGTATTGAAAAGCACATAATTTGTGTGTGTATGTGTGTACTTTTAATAAGTTTATGCTATTCAGCATTCAAGAAGATGACAAGCATTCTTACCAACAAATGCCTATCAATTAACATCAGGAAGAGAGTCCTTGAATGTTATATAGAACCAATACTGTTATACGGATGTGAGGGGGTGGACAGTCAGCAAGCAAAGCCAGAGCAAGATTGAGGTAGCCGAGATGTGGTTTCTAAGAAGAATGTTGAGAGTTCCATGGATGGCAAAGAAAACAAACAAGACAGTCTTGATGGAGGCAGGCACAAGTAGATCACTCATAAGGAAGATTAGGAAAAGACAGGCAACATTTATAGGCCATTTTATGAGGAAGGGGGATTTGGAGCACCTGCTCACAACAGGAAAGCTGGAGGGAAAGAGAGCACCAGGTAGACCCAGGGAGAAAATGCTGGACAGACTTGCAGAGTGGCTGGGGACGAGGAGGGTGGGGGAGATGCTAGGGGCAACGAGAGATAGAGACAGATGGAAGACCATGATCGCCAACACCATGCAGCAGGGCACATGATGATGATGATACTATATATGTGAAATTTTCTGACATAATGATAATCAGATTGGTTCTGAAACCAGTCTTTAAAAAAGAAGTAAGAATTTAAATTTGTATGTTATTGTTGACCAGTTTGAACTGCACTTACTGGTCTGTCAGTGGAAATGGCAGGGTTTTCCATTGTCTCAACCGCCTGTTGTTAATCGTCAGCTCCAGTATCATGATGTGCTTCACATGTAGCTTGTGCATATTTCACTTGCTGTTTCTCCAATTTCTAGCTGTGAGGGATAGTGATGCTTTTATTGTTTTAATGTTTTATTCATTCAAAAAACAAGTGTTGTAATAAATAGGAGATTTCCCTGCCTATAACAATAAGTGTTACCAAAGCTTTATTGCACTCATCGCCTGCATACTTGTCCATTTTTCAGGGGGAAAATTTCAGTTCAGTCTTACTCTGAAATTCTATATTTTAGTAATGGTACAGTACATGAAGAGAATTCATGCACTAGTAGGCTTATCTTTATAACTTTATATAAGTTTATTAATAAAATGATGTGTTCCAATAGGCAGAGGGTTGTTATGCAGTCTAAACTGGCCGTAATGTGAAATTGAATGTGTGACTGCACTTTGCACATCTTTTGGCATTCAGTCAGAACTATGCATCTTAAATGGATGATGGATATCATAATGTAGATCTAGTCCACCAGGTCTATAACCATGTATTGAAAAAGTGAAATCTAATCATGCTTTGATAACTTTACCCGAATAATGTGATCTTTACTCCAGCGTGCAACATACATAATTTGCTGCTCATCTTGCCCTTTGATTTCCACACCCTATCCACACACAAAAAAACTATAAAAAAAACTAAAGAAACTGACTGCCTCACCCTATTCACCAGCAGGATGCTGGAGGATGGTGCACAAGTCAAAGGGTCAGTGCTTCCATCATTCCACTGATGCAGATGTGGGTTGAACGCACATGTTCATATATGAAAGAGTTGAGTGAATGAACCCGTCTTAAATAGACTGCAAACTAAGTCCATCCCTTCAAGAAATATTCATTCCAAATAATGAAATATGCTGTCTTTTTTTTTTCTTTTTGTAAACAGTATCTCTGCGTGAGATTTGATGCTTTAGGCCCATTACAAAGCTTACAATGTACATAGTTTTTGTTTACCAGTGTTTGAGTGTAAGTGTTCACAGGGTGTGTGTGTGTCTGTGTGTGTGTGTGCGCGCGCGTGCGTGCGTGCGTGCTTGTGTGTTAATCACTGGATGTACTTTTGAACTTGTTTGATTTGTAATATAAGAGAACTGATCCAAAAGTATGTCCTGCGCAAAAGTGTGTTATATAGAACAAACACTTTTGTACAGATTCAAGGCCTTGACAGTCAGTGGGGCTAGTCAGAACAAGATTGAGGCAGCTGAAATGTGGTTTCTGAGAAGAATGTTAAACGAGTTCCATGGACAGCAAAGAAAATAAATGAGACAGTCATGAAAGAAACAAACACAAAAAGAACACTAAGGAGGAAGAATGGGAAAAGATAGGCAACATTTATAGGACATTTTATCTAGCAAGAAAAATTTGGGCACCTAGTCACATAGGGAAAGGGAAAGCTAGATGGAAAAAGAGCAGCAGGTAGACCCATGGAGAAAACAGTAGTTTTGCAGAATGAATGAGGGTATAGAAAGTGTAGGAGATATACTTGCAGTGACAAAAGATAGATTTGTGTAGAGACTAGAGAGCCATGATTGCTGACGCCACCTGGCAAGGCTCATGATTGTGATGATGATCCAAAAGTCTTATCACTTCAAAACATGGAAGTCTACAAATGTGAAACTTTTGGAGTCCATAGTAATTAGTATTCTCTTCCTCTCTCCACATGAGTTTCAGCCTCTGCAGCCAGGATTCAGATGTGTTCTGAAAATCTGATTGGGGTATATAAAGTAGCAAGCTGTGTGATTTTACCGCTTTTCCAAGGTCATGGATTTTTCGGAATGACGTTTTGCTTCAGAAGGGGAAGCAACCAGAAGTTGCGTGGGGCTAAGTCAGGACTGTAGGATGGGTGAAGGTGTTGAATGGATTGCTCTTTTCAGATACATCACAGTGACCTTGGCATTGTAGACACTTGCATTGTCATGTAAAGGACTGTATTACTGGTCCCATATTTGGATGCATATCCCCATGGGGGTTGCAGGAGCTCTTTTATATGAAGATGATGCCCCAACTTTGGAAATTCTGTGCTGGAAATTTTTTTGTCGCCCTCTTTGTTTTTGCCTTGCTCTTTCCCTTTCTGTCATCTTCCTTTCCTACAAGAAAGAAAATTCATGACCTAACATAGCACTGATTGTTTCCATGCTGATGGTGTTTAGGTGTTTTTGACAATATTCCTGACTTTGTCATCATTATGACATCAGCGAAGCACACATGCACACACACATGTGCAGTCACGCATGCATGAATGCGCGCACTTATTCACGCATGCACGTACGCATACACATGCACACTATATCTCTTTCTCTCCTCTCTTTCTCTCCCTCTCTCTCTCTCTTCCCCTTCTCTTTCTTGCTTTAAATTGCACATAATGCATGTCTGTCATTTTTCTTAATTTGTATGGTGTTCTGTTTCAGGTGAAAGGAGGGAGTAATCCCTTTTTAGTTTTTTTTTCTTTTCCTATCAATTGAGCCAAGTATTTGTGAAAGCTAAGCAGCAATACTGGACTCAAAATCCAAGAAGGGTGGTGTTTCTCCACACTTGGGAGGAGAGTGAGTACATTGATTTAGTACTTTTACTGTTTTGTCAAATGCTTTTTTCAGTGATAAACGTGTATCCTGTAGTGCTTTATGAAGTATGTGACGATAATGTAGTGTGTGGACTAGAATTTGGTTCTTTTGGGGGGGGGGGGGGGGGGGGGGTTCAAAAAGTTTAACAATTAAGCATAAATCCTGTGGAGAAGAGGATCTGAGGAGTTCATACCACTGAAAACACACTTTAATACTACAGAAAATTGGGGTTCTACTACATTAGGGTATTTTGGGTTCTAGGCAGGTCTGAAACCTGTGCGCGTCATTTGGCACATTCATATAAATTATAATCATGCACACGGCGCGCATACACGCACACACACATCATATGCATGCACACACATTCTTATATTGCAGTCACTGTTTCCTTCCCTCTGATCAGACCACATAACTTGTAGACATAATTTCTGTTATAATTTGTGTTACACCAAACTGACCATTTCATTTCATGATACCACTGAGGAATAAGTTTTAATGAGTTGTCATAAACTGATGATAAAGCCATTGTTTGTGTGATATTTTGTCAAATAAAGGCACATTCTATAGTCCTCACAAATTTGTGACTGATCAAGCTGCTTCTTATTTCTATTATGTTTTTGATCATAAAATACAAGTTTTGTAAGAACCTGCATCAGGGGAGATTAAAGCTAAATGGGGACTTTTCTTACAGGGACGAAAGACCACCCACCCAATCCACACTGTCTGGGTCAAAGGCCTCAGAGCCAGTTGGCCGATGGGTGCCTCCAAGCGTCCTCAGACGCAATGCTGGTACCCCCAACGAACGACATGACCACATATTTCGACGCGTCAGAGGGTACGCAAGTTAACATTTCTTTGTCATCATCATCATCCTGTGCCCTGCCGCAGGGCGTTGACAATCATGGCCTTCCATATGAATCTATAGATCCATTGTCGCTGCAAGTACATATCCCACCCTCTCTGTCCTCAACCACTCTGCAAGTCTGTCCAGTATTTTCTGCTTGGATGTATCTGGTGCTCTCTTTCCCTCCAGCTTTCCTGTTGTGACTAGGTGCTGTAATTTCTAATTCCTCTTAAAATGTCCTATAAGTATAAATGTTGCTTGTCTTTTCCTAATCTTCATCTTCTTTATTAATGTTCTTTTTATGTCTGCCTCCTTCAAGACTGTCTCGTTTGTTTTCTTTATGTCCATGGAACTCTCAACATACATTCTTCTTAGAAACCACATTTCAGTTGCCACACACTCTTGTTCTGACTTTGTGTGTTGACTGTCCACGCCTCACAACCATATACAGTGGAAACCATTTATAACAGGACCGGTTATAACAGGAATCCGGATATAACAGGGCTTTTTTCAATCCCCATTTTTTCTTCCTCATTGTCTCTATTAAAACTTATCGGCAATAACAGGGAGACAAGAGGGCTCGATCAGTTATAGCAGGGATGCCGAGACGGGCTCTGCAGCAGAAAGGCCTAGGCCTAGACTCAGTACGCCACGCAGTAGGCCTAGATCTAGATCTAGGCTAGCCTTGGTATACTGTGTACTGTACACTGAAAGAGCGCTTCGCAATGCGAGCGTGATGCGCGCGCAAGCATGTAGGCCTGAGGCCACTGAGTCAGTGACTGACTGCGCCATCATTCAGTTTGTAAGCTTACTGCACACTTACACCAGACCAGATCTAGGCCTAGATCTACTGTTTATCAAGAGTTAGTTGATCAGTCCTTATTTCCCTTGATATCTGATATAACAGGGATCTGATATAACAGGGATTTTGATTTGGTCCCATCATCCCTGTTATATCAGGTTTCCACTGTAGTTGTATGGTTCTATGTAACACTCAAGAACTCTTTTCCTGACGTTAATTGATAAGCATTTGTTGGTAAGAATGCTTTTCATCTTCTTGAATGCAGAATGCTTTTCATCTTCTTGAATGCTGTTTCAGCTTGGCTGATTCTGCTGGCTATTTTTGATGTGCATCTGCTGTCTGGCTAGATGACTGTTCCCAGATGTTTAAACTTGACAACCTGTCACAAAGTTGAGCCGTTTGCTGTTATATATTGCATGAGGGGATTTCTTGGTTTTTTTTTTTATTGATTACCATGACTTGCCTTCTTGCTGTTTAGCTCTAGCCCTTTATTTTTGCTTTCTATTTACTTCTATTATATTCACAAGATTTTGTAGGTCTTTTTCATTTTCTGCAATTAACACAGTGCCATCTGTGTAATGAAGGTGGTTATTATTTTTTCTCCAACCTTTATCCCAGGGCATTCTTCTAGGTTTCTCCTGATGGTTTTACTGCTAAGTGAAAACAAATTTGGTGACAGAACACATATTTGCTTAATCCCTTTTTTGATATTTTGGATGGAGCTTACATTGTTTTCTGTTCTCATTGCTGCTGTTTGTTCCCAATACATATTTCTGATTATTCTTAGATCTTTTCCATCAACATTGAGCCTCTCTAGTTGTTTGGTGAATTCTTCATTTCTTACCCAGTCAAAAGCCTTGGCATAATCAACAAAGCATGTAGATCCTTATTCAACTCGACTGACCTCTTTATGATAATTCTTGGGATGTGTATGGCATTAATAATTACTTTCCTTTTGACATATCCACATTGTTCTTCTGCTGTTTTTCTTTTGATTCTGTTCCTTGTCCTCATGATTATTCTTAATAGAATTTTGGTACATGACTCATCAAGCTGATTGTTCGATGGAGTTCACATTTTGTAGCCCCTGTGTTCTTTGGAACTGCAGTGAAAATTGATTTTGACATACACCTGCTCACAAGACCTGAGCAGGTTACCATCTTCAGTCTGCGGACAGGGCACAACAGGCTGAACAAACACCTCCACTCGAAACTGAAGGTTGTGCCATCCCCAATGTGTCCCTGTGGAGAGGCAGAGCAGGACACGCACCACATCCTGCAAGACTGCGGGAACTTCCGGCGGCTGAGAAGGCAGGTGTGGCCGGAGCCGACCCCCGTTGAGGACAAGCTGTACGGCCCAGTGGCGTCACTGCAGGCGACCACTACATTCATCGCTCGGACTGGTCTTAACGTGTGATGGCAACAAGAAGAAGAAGAAGATTTTGACATATCTGAGTTAGGCTACAGGCCAGGAAAATGATCGAACATCAGATGATGAAAATTGGAATTATTTTTAGGTGCATAGGTATCTGTTTGGTCAATTCCTGTTTTGTGTGTGTGTGTGTACATGCGTGCATGTTTAAAGAATAGATTTCATGTTTGAAAGGATTATGTAGGTGTTTAGTTTGCAATTTTCGGTGCCTATGAATTAGTATAATTGTACAGATTTGATGCTAATTAAATCATGGCACCAAAGTTAATTCAGTTTATGAAAATTGCAAATTATAATGTATTTTATCAAATTAGAAGTTTTGTTGAAATTTAGATCTATTGCTAAAGACTTACATGATATGTGCACTTAAAATCTTTCAAGTTTATTTTCTCCATATTTCTGTGCAGATTTACATTCTAAAAATGTCATACACCCATCAGTTTTCATAGTAGAGAAAAGAAATTGGTAACCTGATTGAAGGATTGGTTCCTTTCTCTCAAATATGTGAAGAAGAAAAATTGCTGACCACATTGTAAAGTTGGTCCCTTTCTTACAGGTATGTGAAACAAAAAAACGTACTGACCACAACTTACCTGTGGTTTTGTGAGGAGTCATTCCTCCTCAGTATATTTCTCCCAAATTTCATCTTTCTTTTGCCTGCTGTTTGTAGCTGTCAGAAACTGTATTTATATAAGTGAACAGGCCAGATGCTGACCAATGTCTTGTGAATGGGTAGCTGTGTAGTGTCAAAATATGCACAGTTCTTTCATTCGTTTATCTCAGCTTTGGTGGGCAGCTTTATTCATGATGTGTGTGAATAAGCCAGAGCTGAGGGCATGATGGAAATTCCACACCAGGCTGAGATACAGGTGTTGAGTTGCAGCAGTTGTAAATAAATACCAGATATTTCCGGTTGGTCGGATGCTGCAGGATTAAATGCGAAAGTGTTGAGCCTTTTTAAATGTTCTGTATTGATAATAATGTAATAGTTTTATTGTTCCCTGTGTGATATCACATATTTGTCTTTGCTTGATGTTTACTATAAAAAAAAAAAAGTGAATTTAAAGAAATGGTGTGTTTCACTGAGATTGATCTATCTTGTGTTCTTGCAGAATTCTCAACAAAATCACTCCAGAGAAGTTTGATAAGCTGAGCCTTGAACTGCTCAATGTCGGGATTGATAGTCCAGTCATCCTTAAGGGTATTATTCTTCTGGTTAGTATCAGCCCTTATTTTGTCTGTCTGCAGTAATGATCTTTATTTAAATACGTCTGTTTTAAAAGTAAAACTAAAGCAGCAACATAAGAGTATTGGTATGATTTGCTTTGTTAACTGGGAAGAACAGTTGTTCTTTGGTACACATCAATTAATTAAGCAATTTCTTCAAGCAATTCTAAATATAAAACATATGTCTTTTAGAACTCATCAATTAATTAAGCAATTTCGTCAAGCAATTCTAAATATAAACTTACTTGTGAGTGTGTGATATTTATCTTTTTACCAGCACTGTCACTGTTCCGAGGTATGTGAACCTGTGATTTGCTCATACAAGATTCAGATACAGAAGTAAAGTACATTTTATTTGTGTTGGTTATAGAGGGATTGGTTTCTTAGGGTCATAATTTTCCTTCAGTGCATTTTTTTTTTATTGCCCATAGCTATTTTTTGATGGTTAGTTTCTTGAAAGACACTATGTTCTTATTCATACTGTGTGTTCATTTCAAGTAGGCAAAGACCGGCATTTCAAATTCCCTGCATAAGTTTGTTGTAATTGTACAGTTTGATTTTATTTGCAGATTTTTGAAAAGGCTTTAGAAGAACCCAAATATAGTAGACTGTATGCGCAGCTCTGCCACCGACTATGTAAGGACGTACCCAACTTCAATTCCTCTTCTTCTGTCTCAGTAAGTGCTCACAGGTGGATTAATTTTTCTTTATCTTAACAGTCGCCATGGTATAGTAGGGCAGCAGATCACTACTTGGAAGGTTGTGAGTTCTAATCCCTATCAGTTCCTTTGAAATATCGTTGTGGGATTTTTTCAGCTCCAGCTGGCCCCTACCCACAGTTGAGGCTCATTGGTAAGACTGGGACGTTACAGTCAAGTCTCATCCACTTCACAGATACATCATTGGGATTGTTGCTCAGATCTTCTGACCCTCAGTGCATATGTCCATCTTTTGGGCCTGGTTGATGCCAGGATATGTTTTGATAATAAGCGTAGAGTACAGATCTGTCATGCTGTCTCAGTCCTAGGTGGATGTAGCACCATGATTATCATCCTCATCGCCATTGTATTGTAAAAATTGTGCCAGCTTCTTTGGCCATTTAGATGGCAGAGAAAATGGGATAAAAAAGTTTATTTTTAGTTAGCAATAGTTTATGATCTGTTATTGACATTAGTCCCAGCAGAGTGGAAATTGATTTGAAAAAATGACTTAGGGTTATTTTTCAGGTTTAGTGGAATTGATGTTCAGAATAAGTTTGACAGATGAAAGGGAAAAAATCAAACAATTTTACTTAAGCTTGTATTGGCATGAATTGAGTTTGCATGGTGAGATTTAAATGGTGCAATACTAATCCCTGAAATGTCGAAACATGCACATGTTGTTTTACAGAAAATAGTTTTTTTGTTTGTTTGTTTCTATGCCAGAGATTTCAGTGGTTCTGTCGTTCTCTCATTAATTTAAAAAAATTTTTTGTCTTTTATGTTGATGAGATGATCCAAAATTTGCAATCAGTATGTTCCAGAAAATTTTGAATTTTTTGGTTCCTATGCCAGAGATTTCAGTGGTTCTGTTACATTGATGAGAGGACGGGAAATTTGCAATCAGTGCTAGTATTTACTTGTTGTGTGAAATATATCAGATGTCCTGAACATCTGTCTAGCAGCAGTTATGCATTGTATAATTAGCACTTTTGATTTATATTTTATGGTGAATCTTTCATCTGCAGTTGTTCTTTTATCCAACAAGAAGGTTATGTATGCATACAGTTAATATTTTTGATGGAACATTTTATGCCGAGTCTTAACTTAGTTTTTCAACAACAACAAAAAATCATCATTGATTGGCCTGTATCCTCCACCCCACCCCAGCTCAACTCAGCTGATGATCTTTTCAGAGCTTCCGGCGACTGTTGCTGAATAAGTGTCAAGACGAGTTTGAAAACCGATCAAAAGCAACCGAAGGTAAATTGTATTGAAATGTGAATTTGTAAAAGTTGCATTTATCTCTTATTTTCATCATTGTTCTTGTTTCCTTATGTTGGCATGTTACTCTGTTCACTCTTGGTTGTGCTTTAGTGTACTTTTGCCATGCACTTAAAACAGTTGTTTCACTGTGCTTTAATAATTGATTCCTCAAAGAGAGAGAGGGAGTGTGTGGTATGTTGTGATTATGTGTATGTGAAAAGTGCAGTTCTGAAGTGTCACTGTATGATTTTGTGTGGTGTTTAAAAAGTTAAAAAAATTTCACTCTGTTTCTTAAAGTCCCAAAGCCTAACTCTGTGACTCGTAAATTGCTTTTTCTGTATTTTCCTGTGTTATATCAATTTGAACTAAAAAAAAAATTTTTTTTAAAAGCCCCCGAAATAAATAGATTAAACAAACAAAGCAGTAAATACAATCAAGCAGTAAAACAGAGAAAACAGCACAAAGTAGCAAACACAAAAACGGACAAGACACTAAGAACTAACAAACACTAAAACAGACAAAACAATAAGCATGAACAAGGACCAGAAAAGACGAAACAGCACAAACAAATAAGCATGAAAACAGATGAAACAATAAGCACGCACACACGCACACATACCAAAATAGATGAAACAATAAGCACAAAGAAACAAGCACAACCAAGCAATTAGCGAAGTGAAGGCCTGTTTTTACCAAATCACTAACCAGGTGGTCGAAGATTTATGCTAACATTTAGATAATTATTGTATAATCTTTTTGATAATTGTGACAATTTCAGGTTCCATGCACAAACTAGATTAGCGACTAATTTGTATGATGCCTGGTTTGTATTTGTTGACAGCTTTCGACAAGAAAGATGGCCCGCTCACAGAAGAGGAGAGTGAGCAGTACCATGTGGCCAAGGAGAAGATGCTTGGAAACCTCAAGTTCATTGGTCAGTTAATACTGAGGATGCCAGGGGCTCTTTCAGTATAAATAGTATCCCCACCTGGATATTTTCTGCTTAAACATTTTTCTTGTCACTCTCTTTCTTTCTGCCTTGCTGTTTAGGTTTCTGTCATCTCTTCCTATCATGTGTTGCCTTGCTGGTCTGTTCTTCAGTGTGTTCTGCAAAGACTTATATGTACATACTTCCTCTTAGGATTGATAATTGGGTGCATGTATTAAATGCCTTTTTGGCTGTCAGGAAATGCGATGTGCAGAAGCATGTTAAGGTAATTTAGGCCTGTTTTTGTTGTATGTTCTAATGGCCCCAATTATGTTTACATTTGTATTCAGGTTTGTTTTTTTAAGCCACCTCGAACAGAGTGGTCAACGCCGGGGCATATCCTTAGAGTATGTGCACAAATGCATGGATACATATACTTAAAACTTTTTTGGAGGTGAGTTTTTTTTTTTTTAATGAAGTATTGCGTACTTTTTGAGATGGTTATAACCCTGATATAGCTCTGTGCAGTCAGCTGGGCTTTTAACACTAGGAACTTTTTTTGTCGGTTTAGAGATGCAGAAATGAAAATAGTAATAACCATTACCTGAACAACCATAAGCACTGTAACAGGTGGTGTCCCAGCAACCACATGAAGCAAAAGAAAACAAACTAGGTAATCCATGATTAAATCTCTCTTGTCCCTTGTTTGATAATCTGTAATTAAATCTTTCTTGGCCCTTGTTTTTTCCAATAATGTTTTGTGTAATTTTGCTTCTCAAAATTCTCAAACTTCTGCAGTCATGACTATTTGTACTGGGCCAAACATTTGACCCACATTTCAGCCAATGTGCTTTGAACATAATTTTCTATTCAGATCACAGCCTGTAAAGGGGAAAGGGTAACATAGTTTGGTTTGATGTAATTCATTATGAACAGAAAATAGAACAAAGGTGAAGCTTAGGAATAGCTGGATTCCAGATCATTCCATTTTCACATATCATATTTGACAGTAGCCCATTAACAGGCATAAGATTTCATCCCTTGTAGGCAGAATTCTGGCTTCGGAAAAGCCTCAGAGTTCATTTCTAATATACTTACAAATCCAGGGGGAAAAGAGGGATGGGTGTTTAAGACCTAGACTGGTTGCCGCCGAAACGCTTATCCTTTTACACTCACAGATGAAATAATACAAGTTGGAGGCATCAGAGTGATTGTGAATTTTAGGGGATTATTGATTGCCAACTGCGGATTTGTTCCTGGTGCCTGTGATTTATTTCACTATTCTGCCGAATGTGACCATAACTGTACCGTCGGCACAACTATTGTGATTAGCAGCAACTCTACCTTTCTCTCGGTTTCTCATGTTCAACATTAAATGTAGGGTATTCCTTTGAATAAAAGCTTTCTCTCTCTCTCTCTCTCTCTCTCTCTCTCTCTCTCTCTCTCTCTCTCTCTCTCTCTCTCTCTCTCTCTCTCTCTTTCTCTCTTATGCTCTCTTTCTGTCTGTTGGTCTTTTTGTAGTCTGGCTGTCTGTCTCATGTGTGTGTGTGTGTGTGTACACTTCCAGCAGAGATATGTGTACACTTCCAGCAGAGATACGTGCAACTTCATCCTTGACATTCGTGACAATGGTGTCCTTTGTAATTAGAATCCATATTTGTCCTTTCATCCTCCTCTCCCTCCCCCCATTTTATTTTTGATGGGGGGGGGGGGGGGGGCAAGTAGTGGGGTAGGCCTGCAGCTCCTCTCTGTATGTGGGTCAAGGCCTTGTGGTTATTGATTAGATTGTTGCCAAAGTTGTTACTGTTGTTTTGTGTTTTGTTTTTCCTCCAACATGGCTAGCTCATGAATTCATTGATAGAGATTGTTAAAGAGAAGAAGAAGAGAGTGTGAGCATGGCTTTGAGAAAGAGTGTCTGTTAGTGTGTGTGTGTATGTGTAATAATGTTTTTATATGATTGATTGATTCGCATGTCAACCACTTTAGTGTGTGAGAGTAATTGGGGGTGGTGTGTGTGTGTGTGCGGTATGTCCATGACTAAGAAGGAGAGTATGTATGTTTGGATTTGTGTGTGTGTGTGTGTGTGGGAGGGGGAACCTCTTTGTATCAGTCTCTGAAGCTGCCAAAAGTATGCCTAGAAGCGCCCAATTTTGGTCATAATTCTAAAACATTTTCGGAGAATGTGCCCCCTAAAGAAGGGCAGAGGCATGCTCTGGCTTTGTGCTTGTCTGTGCCAGTAGTTCTAAATGCGCTGTTAGTGTGTGGCATGTTTGGGGTTGAGAGGGCCAGAGCCCTGCTTAAATCCCCCAACAGGGCTTTGCCACTGTGCCCCACCAGGGCCTAGTCAGTCCCTGGACTCTGGCTTGTTTCAGAGGATTGGACTTGAGACGATAGACTATTGTGATGGTTGAACTGGCTACCAAGATACTTGCTGTTGGGTGCCCGTTTGTTGCAGGATATCATCCGAAGGGCTTACTACGCTTTCCGTAGCAGTGCAGTTATGTGAATTAATGTATGCATTAAGACGAGCGCAATTGAGAGGAGGGATTTCTGTAGTGCATTTAAATTAATATAAAACATCAGAGGGTGGAGATTTTGATAACTGTGGTGCCCGTAAGGCAGTTGTTTTTATTAGTTAAAGAGCAAAAACACTTCAGTATCCCTACTGGCTTTCGGGGGCTCTTGAACCCCTGTCGTTTCTTTCTTCCTGCTTGGGCATTTTTTATATCCCATGCCTAATTCAGAAAAGGAAAAATTGTGGAAAACGGATCCTATTCCTTTGTAATTAGTGTTTATGAATGTTTTCATTGTTTGAACTAGGTGAGCTTGGCAAGCTGGAGATGCTGCATGAAGGCATCCTCCACAGGTGTATCCAACAGCTTCTGGAAAAGAAAAAGAACACGCCAATACGAGATATGGCGGAAGACATGGAATGTCTGTGTCAAATAATCCGTACAGTTGGCCCACGCCTTGACACGCCCAAGGCAAAGGTATGTTCAAAAATTGCATAAACTTTTCACTTGTGAGCATCTGATATGTATGTTGAAAGATTATTTTAAATTGAGCTCGTTAAGTTGAATCCCATCACCAGGAAGTCCCATAGGAGCTAATGATGTCTGGCCACTTTGAAGTTACCCATTCAGAAGAGAGTGGGCACTACCGCCAGATCAATTTGATGGCGTTCACAAATACTTTATCTTATTCACTACAGTCAGGTCAGTACCTGTTAATACATCTGGGATCCGCAGCTTCTCCAGTAGTATAGTAGAGAATTGCTCATGGCTGAGGAGTTGTTAGTTTAAGGTACAAGACTTGTGTGTATTTGCAGTAGACCACCTTTTGTGGCAGTACAAGTTGCTTTCCTTCCAATTGCGAAGCAGACGACAGAAAAGCAAATGGCTGAACTATACTCAACAACTCAGCGCTGTTCAACACGATCTCTTCCTTCAGTGCATGTGGAGTGTGTCCACGTTGGATTTTATGAAATTTCTTTCAAAATGTGACAGTAGGAACTGATGTATTGACCTGACTGTGTATTTTGTAAGACATTTTTCAGCTGAAAATTTGTCTAATTGTACTTGTACCATTACTCAGCAACCATGAGGGTTAAGCAGTTGAAATTTCAGCATTTTGTACACCAGTCGTTTAATATATGACCTGCCAAATTTGTTTGTATGAGAATTTTTCTGATGACCTATACAAATCGTGCGTATCTGGGGAACGGCAACAGGCATAATCGTACGTAGCGAGTGAGTTAATGACATGTCTATGAAGTGAGTGACCTTTGACTGTGTGGTCCCAGTCTTTCTGCTGAATCCATAGCACGCTCAACTCTGGGTAAAAACTGGTTGAGGCTGAAAAATTTCACAGTGATTTGGAATTACAGGATTAACCCTCAACCCTTTTAATCCAAACTGAGTGAGTCTTTATCTGTCTCTTGCATTTACCACCATTCCACAGCAGCTGGTGTGTATGCATTAGTAAAATCTGAAGTTGACCATTTCAGAGATGAACCTGCCCTCTAAATAATTATTATTTCTTTTCCAGTCCTGGATAGACACGTATTTTGCCCGTATTGAGACATACGCGACCAATGAGGAACTGCCATCAAGGATCCGCTTCTTGTTGCAAGATGTGATAGAATTAAGAGAAAATGAGGTAAGATGATTAGTGTGTTGTCTCTTCGGCAGTCTGTGTAGGTAGTGGGTATTGGTAAGGTTATTTTATAGTGAGTTTGTAAGTAGAATTTGATGAGTCTAGCAAAAGAGTAAAGAGAAAGATGTGTATGTAAATGTGTGTGTGTATGGGAGAGAGTGAAGAGGGGGGAAAGACTTGGTTGTAGTGTGTGTGTGGTGTGTGTGTGTGTGTGTGTGTTGATAGAGGAAATTGATCCTGATCTAATGGTAAGTGAATTATGTGTGTGTGGTTTGTTTTTGTAAAAAGAATATTGTGGGAAAAATATGGATTAAATTTCCAACTAAAATATGTAAAAAATAAATGTCCGTTTTGCTTTCAGAAAATATGAATTTTTACCTCTGTTGAGAAATTAATCCAGAATATTTCACGCTAGCGTTTAATTCAGTTCAGCTGTCTTGGTCAAGAGTATGAACTTAGAGGCCAAGTCCATCTTCTTTTTCCGGAAAATCAGTTTATCAGACTACTGTTTAGTTTTACCTTCATCAAGTGTTTGCTTTAATTTTCGCTGTACAGCGGCTAAATTCATGAGTTGAATGCCTTTCATGCTGATCACACTAATGTTTGGGTAAGGTGTTTCCATTTTGCATACTTTGTGTAGTTGTTCCAACTCCATCACAACCAGTAAAATTGCATGAAAAATGCACTTCTGGGTGATGTTGTGTATTTCTTTGTCATTATTAGATTAATGGGGAACCTTGATAAGTCAAAAGCTACCAAGTTTATGACTTCCAAACAAATCCCCCTAATTTGTTATGAGATTGCGATGCATGACTGCTGTTCCCAAAGGGCGATCAGGGCAGTGACAATGTGAATTATTTGCCATTCCAGAATGGTTGAAATGGCAGTTTAAGGGTTAAACTGCATTGTTCATAGATTTGTTGCAGTGAAGAAAGCAAACAAGTCTAGGTGAACTTGGCCAGTTTTGTTGTAGTGTTTCAGACTGAAATTTGTAGGTTGTGGGATTGGCTGTGCTGTTTGTATTCCAGGTTTGGTTGTTCTTTAAAGTGTCTGTCGGAAGAGAGGAAACGTTTACAAGCCAGACCATCTTATGATAAAATTCCAACTAACAACCTAGAAACTTTTATTCAACCAAGATAAACTAAAAATTTGCTGTTTTGTCTCCAGTGGAAGCCGAGGAGAGTGGCCACTGAAAATGGACCGAAAAACTATTGCTGCCATTCGACAGGAAGCTGCTAATGTAAGTTTGGTCACTGGTTTATCTTTCACCTTGCAGGAGACTTTGGGGATCAAGGTTTATGTATGTGTAATTTGTTCACCAGCATGAGTTGTTAAGTTAGGAGTTGGGTTTGGGCACAGAAATGTAGTATTCATGCTGAGTCGTTAACGGGTACACATATAATGATACACATATATTGAATATTAAATACTGATCAGTACATGTAATGATATACATATGTTGAATATTAAATACATTGTGTGGGTAAAACTAAGAAAGTGACAGTGTTTTGTAACTTATTAGGGCAGATGAGGCCAGATCTGACCTAGGTTTAGGATTTTCCCTCGATGAGTTTCCTTCCCTTTTTCCTGTTGAAAAATTGCTTACCTTGTATAGAATTCCATCTTGCATTTAAAAAAAATTAGTTTGCTCACTTGGGTAATTAATTTCTGATATCTGAATTTTTTTTCCTGATAATTGTTTTAGAAAAGAGATAATTTTTTTCTTTGATTGGTTCCCTATTTTGATGCAGGGTCGTGGAGGAGGCAAAGTTATGCCTTCACAGATGAATGGAATGGGGCACTCCTGGAAAGGGTTTGGTGATATCTTCAACATGCCTGTTGGCTCCATGAGTAAGTCACAGCTATAATATTAATATTTTGGATAAAATATTGTACATCTGCTTTATGAATTGTTTTTGTCCTAATTTGAAACAAGTGTCTTGAATGCTGGAAAATTTATTAGAGCAAATTTGCTTTCCATAAAGGACAGACAGATAGTTTAAAAATTCATTTGAGCAAATAGTTTGAAAATTCATTTGAGCAGTCTTACTTTAGATAAGAGACAGACAGATACGACATATACACCTGAACATAGCTGCCAGCCGCCTCCTGAATACACAGAGAAATGATGCAGAAATGATATTCACAGATTTTGTATTGGTCTAACCTTTGATAGCTGTAGGTCTGTTTATGAGACTTTCATCAGATTAAACAGTTTGCATACGCAGACACTCATGCACATACCTGTTGCGCAAAGGTAAGATTTTTGAATCGGCACTGTGAAGCAGTCAAGTAAATGAAGGCACTGTTCTCTAAGTCTTTCAGTGGTGGAAATAGTCTTCTAGTCATAAAAGAAAATAGAAAGATTGCTCTTTTTTCTCATCTTGTATAGAAAGATTGCTCATTTTTTCATCTTCAGCTAACTTGCATATACAATAACCTGCTCATTTTTCATCTTCAACTAACACGCAAATACAATAACCCCTATGACTCCCTTATGCTATCTGCCAGCATCCTGTATTGTCAGCCTTGACAGCAAAGCAAAATCTTAACCCTTCCTGCAAGAAGCTGGTGGATTGGTTGAGGGAGTGAAAAGGATAAACCAAATTGGAAAAGAATTTTTTCAAGTCTTTGAATTCGATTTGTAATTGATAGTACAGTTTGATAGAGATTTCAAATGATACCATAGTAATATTACTATAGTAAGTAATGTTACTCTTGCTAGTATTTGGCTATTGTTTTTTACCATTACTACTGATGGTTGTTTCAGGTAATATCATTGGCACAGGTCCCGGTGTGATTCAAGTTGACAACTACGTGCCACCTCCATTCATGGGAATGGGGGGTAATATGGGTGTTACTGCTGGTAGAGGAGGCAGAGGTGGTGGTGGTGGTGGTGGTGGTATGATGGGGAATAATAGAGGCAATCAACACAATCAGGGTGTGTATATTTGTTCTCTCTGTGTCTGTCTTTCTTTCCTTCTCCCTCCCTCCCTGTCTCTCTGCAGTCTTTTTCTCACACATCATCTCCATTGTTTTCCAGGTCTTCTCTTCCTTTCCCTCTCTTGTGCTGATGGCTTTTTACCCTCTTCCATCTTACCCACTTCCACACCCCCATCCCCTTTTAAATACATGTTTGGCTTCTTATACTGTACCATGTTGGATGTAAGCATTGTGGCACCAGTTGGTTGCCCTGTCTCCTCCAATTTTTTCAGCTAATAGGAACAGGAACACGAAGTATCCCTGACAAGGATTCATGGCCCAACCCTAAATGCCACCTAATACATGAGCAAGCACTTAAAGGCCTGCTCAGGTCAATTCTTCTGGCTGCCACCTTCATGAATGGACATGTTTCAGCTAGTTGGTTGAGGTGTGGAATTCATTTGGCTCCTAACTTAGTTGTGCAAAATTCCAAAGAGCCTGGTAACAAAAGCCCGGTCATAGCAAAACATGAAACTACAAATATTAAAGAGTTCAGGAGGTGGAATTGCCAAACACTGTCCTGCCGCACATTGTGGCATTCATAAGGCTTAAGTCTCGCTTTGATTCCTCCTTTGAATCAAGTGAGTGTGAGGCCTGTTCTCGCACCCTATCTTGCTGAACAAGAACTGACATGTTAACGTGAGATTGTGGGGAGCACTTGTTGGACAAGATCAGGGCAACTTCAGTTTGTAGGCTTGCACAGCTCACTGAGAAGTGCCCGCCATCCACTAGTGGACATGCTGCGTTGGATGATTAACTTCCTTAAAGCACGATCCCTTCAGTCCAGTTTGACCCTCATGGATGAACTGCTGAAGATCGTTGTATTCAGGGAGGTTACCTTTGTACTCACCTTTTTTTTTTCCTGTCCCATTTTCTACTCCACCTTAATGGCCACAGAAGCTGGCTCAGTATTTACATTGTGATGATGTCGATGAGGACTATAAAACATGATGCTATGGAGTTTCATCTAGGATTGAGACTGTGTGACAGGGCTGTACTCTACGCGTACTGTCGTAACATATCCTGGTGTCAACCAGGCCTAAGAGATACAGACACCTGCGGTGCTGCTCATCAGATTTGAGCAACACCCTCGGTGACGCATCCATGAAGTGGATGAGACTTGACTGTGTGATCCCAATCTTCCCAATGAGCCCATACCATGCCCAACTCTGGGTAGGAGTTGGGTTAGAGCTGAAAAACCCCTCAATGATTTTTGAAGGGACTGATGGGGATTCGAACCCACAACCTTCCAGTCAGTAGTCTGTTGCGTTAACCACTACACCACCACCATGACTGGTGGGGTATCCTTTGTTAAAGTTGGTGGACATTCATTGACCTCGGACAAGGGAAAGAGTGCCTTAGTCTCTTTTGCCCTAAGCCAGCCTGTGGGGGGATTCCAGTTTGTGCTCTCTTGTCTGTTCTAGTGAGGATTGGCAAGAGATCCTGCTTGCTGTCAGCGAAGGAGTTGCGTCCCTCTCCATTCTTTGGCAGTAAGGTGTAGGACCCTGATGCTCTTCTTGGTCATCAAAGTTAGGGCATAAGGCATATATGATGGGCCACCAGCCAATTTTTTTGTTGACATCCCCTTATAGGAAGCTGGTGGATAGAGTAAGCAAGTCTAAAGAGTTAAGTTTTTGCTTTGTTACCATAGTTGACAATGCAGGATGCTGGTAGACAGTGCGAGGGTTGAAAGGATTAGAGTGGAACTCCGAATGAGACTGTAGTAGGTCCCAGAGATCTGCTTCCACTTCATGGAGTCCATTGACTTGGACTGATGAGGTAGACCTCATGCCCACATTGGCATTTGAGGTCCTATTCCATTACCTCCATTAGGCTTTAGTGAAATTCACCCCCAAATGAGAGGTCTACAACCTCTCATTTTAACGTTGTGTGCAAGACAGAGGTAATGAAGGACTCCTTCCACTTTCAGCCACTTTGTGTTGCCTGTTTTCTTGTAGCTGATCTCAGTTTATTGTTCATTTCTTAGCCCATTTTTATGGATGAAATATGAATGGTACTGTTTACCTTGCCCTTACCTGACCACCCTTACATTGTTTGTTTCTTCTGTGTCAAGAATCTTAAAAACGTACAAATATTTTTTCTGTGATGGTTCAGAAAAAGAAAACCTGTCATGTATTTCACATATGTCCGCAGCGTGGGATGTACCAAATATCTTCTGTCAGTACATGTCCATGCATCATACATGAGTTACTTCAGTGAACATATGTGAATGCAGCCAATAGGATTGGCTATTCTCTCTGTATAATTGCTATATTTGCATGAAAGAAATACCATTTCCTTCAGTGGATATTACTCTGTCAGTAGATTTCCAAAACAACTTGCTCACTTAAGTGAATATTACTGTTGGTATATGTCCGTAGGTTTCCAAAACAACTTGCGCAGAGGCAACAAAGAGAACAACGGCAGCGGAAGCAGTCCTCCAAACCAACGTCGAAACAATCAGAATCAGCAATTTAACAACCCCCAGCATAACCAGCAGCCATACAACAGACAAGGTGAGTGACTTAGAGGAGAAAAAATGCTTTCATGGGTTGTATAATTGTTTTCATCTTTTCATGGTGTAGTTTTGTAGTGAACATATTGCTTATCTGTTTAGCTGAGATTAATGATCAAAAGACATCATTTGGCTTTGTATACTGTACTATTTCAGACTGTGAACATCGTGGTGTCAGTAGATCACCCTGTATTGGCCAACTTTAGCAGCTACTACTGAAGTAGTGCTGATAGGGCCTCGTGGTCCAGTCCGTAGTGCCCCTACGTGTGCATATGTGCTGGTAAAAGCCCCACTCAAATCATCATTCTGGCCGCTGTCTGTGAAGAATGGAAATGTCTCAGCTGATAAGCTGGTCTTCCTTCAGGTTTATGCTTTTGTCTCCCATCAACTCTGCTTGATCTTATGGCCTGATATGGCCTTGCACCTTTCATTGTGCTGTCTTTTAATCGCTTATTTTTGGGGAGGGAGGAGGGACCCTCTAAAATTAATAGTGGAACACCTGATCTCCCAGCGTTGGATATTTGAGCTGATCGAGCAATAGTTCTATTTAATGGGTGTGTCAGTCCCATCCTTAAGTGTTGAATAGAGAAGGGGGATTCAGTTCTAGAAACCCCTTCCTTGACAAGTTGGTTACTCTCGTCCCAACAGGAGCCAGAAAGGATAGGAGAGTCAGTTTGTTTTGCTACAAACTTAAGTGTTCAAAATTCCAAAGAACCTTGTAACAAAGGTTTTGTCATAGCAGAACATGAAGCTACTGATATTAAACATTTTGAGGTGGAATTGCTGCACACTCTATCGCCACACTCAGCAGTCCTGAGGGTAGATCTCACTTGCATTCCTTTCTTGAAACAAGTGAGTGGGAGGCTGGTTCCAGCTCTAGATCTTGGAATAATAACTGGCATGTCATCTTGAGGTGCTGTAGGGAGTATGTGGTGGACAGGACCAGACAAACTTCAGGAAACTGGTGGATAAGATGAGGGAGTTGAAGGATTAAGTTTTTGCAGCTGGTGGATATCGTGCGGGAGTCAAAGGGTTAATTAATGTATCGTGATTTTATTTAATATGATATGAACTTCAGTGAAATAGTTTTTATGAAACACCATTTAGCTTCAAACAGCGTAGAAGAGAGAGAGAGAGTTAAGAGATTTGGATGCCCAGCTCAGGCTTGCATATATATTGCTGTGCAGATTTGCATTTACCAGCAGCAAAAATAGTTTTGAATTGGGACTGAATTGTATTTCATGGTCATCAGGTGCGGCCCAGCGAGACAACCTACCTCCTCGCTTCCAGCGCATGGCCCAGCAACAGCAACAACAACAGCAGCATCAGCAACAGCAGCCGCCACAGCAGCAGCAGTTATCACAAGGAGGCAAGCCACCTGGCCGGCACACTCCACCCTTGGCCATGGGAGGGCCAGCAGGGGGGCATCCTGCTAACAAGTCAGCCTCACAGCCTTTGACAGGTACACTTTAATC
The DNA here is from genome assembly GCA_030674185.1 of Monoplex corrugatus. Lineage (NCBI taxonomy): Eukaryota > Metazoa > Mollusca > Gastropoda > Littorinimorpha > Ranellidae > Monoplex > Monoplex corrugatus. Next base: position 34,726,699 of record JAPXFY010000024.1, read on the forward strand.
ACTGTTTTTCACTTTTTCTTGTGTGTGTGGTGTGTGTGTGTGTGTGTGTGTGTGTGTGTGTGTGTGTGTGTGTACATAAGAGAAAACTGGCGGAATGATTCAGACATTTGCCTGCCAGTAACTAAACCGAGGTTCTAGGGTTCGTTTCCTATTGAGGCCTCGAGTTTTCTCCTCATTTTGACTGGAAAATCAAACTGAAGTGTAATCCTTGGAAGGAGATCAAAAACGAATTGGACCCTTGCGCCTTCGGGCCTGTGCTTGCTGAAGATCCCATGGCAGTTGGAAATAGTGAAGAGTGGGCTTTCGCCCAGCTGCCCCGATATAAAACATGGAGAGATTGATGTCCCAGGTCCCTCCTCTTGAAGGCTAGTCTTCTTTCCTTTCGAAAGTCTTGGTCCAAGAAATAAAAAGACAGCCATAAAACTGAATGAAGTAGGGAATATTGTGAATAACATCTAAACTCCACCAGCTAGGCAACAAACAAACAGTGCTGTGTGAGGTCATTGATCTGGTTTTTTTTTTTGGTTTTTTTTTTAACTTACAGCTACTACAAACTGCTGCTATAACAAGTACCTGTCTGTCTTGAATTTCATTGTAGGCAGACTCCACTTTAAATTTATGTGTCTAACTCTTGACTACCTGCCAATCTATCTGTCTTTCTATCTGTCGGTTTATGTGTCTGTCTATACGATGTGCATCTATTGATCAAAATCTTTTGCAAGTAAAATTGAATCGCTCCTCTGTTTTGGTCATTCTTTAAAATTAGAAAAAAGAAAACGGAAGAGTTGATGTGATCGACTTGAAGTAAGGCTCTGCATGTTTGCATTTTGTCATCCAGAATCTTTCCCATCTTTGTTAAAAGTGCTTATATATTTGTATGTGATGAAGATTTTTTTCTTCTTTGGCAAAGGTGGGGGGTTACTAAATGGCAAGGAGGAGCTGAGTTTACGGCCTCAGAAAAACTTCATGTTCAAGCCCAATACTCCAGCCATGCTGCCCCGCTCAGCCCAAGCTGCCCCTTCCGTTCCTCTACTGCCACAGTCAGGTCATTTAGCCATGTCACCCAAGAGAATGATGGTGGATGTTGCCAACCCTCCTATCAACCCCATGTTGTGCAAACAGGTTAGTGGGCATGATACTACCCTGAGTAGATGCATGTACAAACACCCACTTCCTGGATATTTTTCCTTCCTGGATATGATGATAACAGATATTGCAGAATAAGGATGGTAATGGGGCAGAATTAGTTTAATTGCATATACTCTTCTGTGTGCTCACCTACCCTGAGTAGATGCACGTACAAACGCCCACTTCCTGGATATTTTTCCTTCCTGGATATGATGATAACATAGATATTGTAGAATAAGGATGGTAACGGGGCAGAATTAGTTTAATATGCATATACTCTACTGTGTGCTCACAAGTACTGGTCACCAATGATTAGCTGGACTCGCTGTTTCCTAGACATGGTAAACATGTTTATTAAACACAAAGTGAGAAAAGTTTGACTTGTCTTAGGGTGTCTGTGTGTTTGCATTATGTACAGACTGGTGTTCTAGTTATGCTTACACCACTGTTAGTTTTACACATCACCTTATCCAGACCATGTTATAGCTATGGTGGATAGATTGTGATAGATTTCATTATTTTGTGTGGCTAATTTTTTCACAGAAATGGCCATGTTACTACATTTGGTACACTTACTGTGACTTGTGCTTAATTTCTACCCGGCTTCCCTATGGAGTGTGGTTCTGACTATTTTTGTATTTCGTTCTGGCAGCATTCTAGTGATCTGCCTTGAAAGAGAAAACTAAAGCTTCTGCTTGTTCATCTGTTTATTGGTAATGTGGCATTATTTTTCTGTACGTCAGGAATGGCAAAGAGTACTTGCACTCATGAGTCATGGTAAAAAAATTAACCTTATGTATCTTTAGACACTTGCCATAGTGCTTTAGATGGGACAGACTATACAGCATTCAGTCTTGTCTTGCCCCACCTGATATAAGTGTTGTCTAATACTTGATTCTGTCACTTTTCACAAAATATGTAACAGATAACATCCATAACAGGAACCAGAAAAAACATGTAAGAAGAATATGAGCGCATATTTAAATACAACAAGACAAGACGGGCGCAAATTTCCAGCCAACTGGCCTTTGTCAAGCGTAAGATTACACAAACAAACACAAACAAAATTTGAAAAGACTGAAAAATCCTGCTCTTGTCCATGTGAAAAAGGATCGTGTAAAGACTTGGATTAAAAACTTTTGTTTTCGCAGCGCCAGATCACCAGCAACCGAGTAAAGAGAAACTTGGATTAAAAAAATTTTTGTATTTCGCAGCCCCAGATCACCATCAAACCAGCAAAAGAGGAAACTTGGATTAAAAAAATGTTTTGTATTTCGCAGCCCCAGATCACCATCAAACCAGCAAAAGAGGAAAAACCTAAACCACAGAAGAAAGAGACTATAAGTGAGGATGAGCTCAAAGAAAAACTGGTAAGTTTGTTTCATGTTTGTTTACTTTAAGCGTATACTCGTTCCAGCCTGCCCCACCCCTCCCTTGCCCCGTGTAGCACAGTTTATACACCAGTGATAACAAAACATAAACTGGTGAATGCTAAACAGTTGTTTCAGCTGTGATAGGATGGTACACCCATACGCTTTTTAATATTTCTCGTTTGCATTTGTAATTACATATTTTAACTTGCCATATTATTCATCGGTCTTGTAAAGGGAAGACAGGTCTGAAATATACATCTGCCTTGATATGACTCTCCCTCAAATGAATAATGACATACTGTCTGAGGCTGTTGACTATTTTAAAGAGTCAAATGCAGAAAAGGAGAAGATAGCATCTATTTCCTCTCTATCAGTATCACCTCTGTATCTTCCTGTTGCTAGAGAAATGCACAAACTGTAAACAATGCTCACAGATATAATCAGTGATAATAATAATTCCAAATCTTGACAGTTCAATTCAAAGTGCACCCACGCACCAGACATAGGCATGCGATCAACACAGACCACCTTACAGGGAAAATGCGCACACATGCACGTGCGTGCGCAACGCCACACCACACACACACACACACACACACACACACACAACACACACACACACACACACACACAACACAACAACACACACACACACACACACACACACACACCACACACACACACACACACACACACACACACACACACACACACACACACACACATGATTTAGATATATATATATATACATACATATATATATATATGTGTGTGGGTGTGTGTGTGTATATAATATATATATAATGTGTATGTATGTGTGTAATGTTTATATACACACACTTGTTAGTGTGTTTTTATTTTTCATTTGGAACATACTTTTTTTCTTTTACAGCCAGGTCTGCTGAATGACTTTTTCACCAAACAAGATGTGACAGAAACAGTATCTGCCATCAAGGAGTTGAAAATTCCCCCAAAGTGAGTGGTTATGACTTAATGTTTGAAAGTGGTTTCTGTATAGACTGTGTGTGTACACACACACATGCATGTACACACGTGCACACATGAGCATGCACATGTACATGTACACACGCGCACACACAAACACACGCACACATTTTATTTGTTATTTTTAGCAATTAACTGAACTCGTGATGAATTACAGCAATAGCCAACGATACAGAATTATGCCATTTTGTTTGTAATAAGAGGTGTTTTTTTTTTTTAAAGATGATTGTCCACTTCACATGGGGATTCTGGGGGCTCTTTCAGTATAAATAATATCCTCACCTAAATTCTAAGGTAGAAATTTCTGTTCTGTCTCTTTGTTACTGCATTATACACTTCTGCCATTTGCCATCTCTTCCTATCATTTTCTGACTTGCTGGTCCATTCACCTGTTTATGTTCTGTAAAGCCTTACATACTTTCTATTAGGATTGATAATTGGGTACATTTATTGACTACATTTTTGGCTCTAAAGAAATGTACAGAAGCAATTTTAGGTAATTTAGGCTAGTTTGGTACATTTTAGTTGACATAGTTATATTTACATATTTGTATCAAGATGTAATGTTTTTACCCCCCCCCCCCCCCTGGTGATAAATTGGGCAGAATGTGTAGAGGCAGTGTGTGAATACATGAATGTACATGTATACTTGTACTTAATTTATTTTCCTTTCTCTGTTTTTTTTTGGGGGGGAGGGGATCAGTGAGATGTTGTGTAAGCCTTGAGATGATAGTAGCCCAGTTTGGCTCTGTGCGATTGGCTGGGCTTCTAACATTACTAATGTAATGACAATAATAATAGTGATCAATAATTATGATGATGATAATAGTAATAATAATTATGATAACGTTCAGTGCCTTCTAAATGGCAGAGTTCATGAGTTGTTTATTCCAGCTCCGAATCATACCTCCAACCCCAAATACATAACAGTTTCAGACCAAGAAGCCCACAGAAGCCCCACTGGAGGGGACCTTGCACTGCTACTGGGTTACTTTGCTGGATTCCACAGTGCTTGTCCTGATCCAGCCCTCTTACTTTCACAGTGGCAGAAAACCTATGATCGTTTTAGTATTGCTTAATTTCATAGCAGGAGGAAGCAGGGAGGGGTGTGTGTGTGCAGTATTTTTCCATCACAGTTTTATCAGTCAAGGAAGCCCCCAACTGGGAAGGAATACCTCAGAATGGTCCAGTAAAATGCTGGTACTAGTTTAGAATACTGGCACCACTTTCATTCAAGTAAGATGGGCAAACACTAAATGAAGCACCATGTAATTGAGCTTGCTGTACCCAGGAGAGAGGTGTCAGGAGAGTGAAATCTTGGTCATTTAGTGGTCAACGTTTCTGTGGTACTGAACAAAACGCCATCACTGCTTTATCTGATGTAATAATGCATTGGCGATAATGAAGTCATGGTATACAACAACAGCACAGCAAAAAGATTTATAATGATTCGTATGTATTGCACTGTTCAGTCATGCATGGGTTCTGTTTCAGGACAATGCCAGACTTCCTCTCTCAGTTCCTGGTGGGTTCCGTCAGTAGAACAGGTCAGAACCTCATGCTTTTTGTTTTATAAAAGTTGTATTTGAAACTTTAAAAAAAAAAAAAAAAAAGGCAGTTATTCTGTGTGTTGTTTGTGCGCGCGCATGTGTGTGAAAGAGAAAGACTTACAGCTTAAGACTTTTTTCTTTCAGTTTTTTGTGTTCATTTTAAACAAGTAATGCAAACAAGTTTAAGACAAAGGAGCAAGGTGTAATTGCAATCATGTCATATGAACAAATTTGAATTCACATAAAATGTCTATACATTTAAAATACAATATGACTTCAGTGACAACAACAACAGCAAATAAACAACAACAAAAAAGGTGAAAAGACTTTCTGTCTCACATGTATATGGGAATAGGCTCAAATGAGTTAAATGCTATTGATCATCGTTGCTAATTTTGTAGCTTGTAGTGTTGTTTCCTGCTGGGTACTTGGTATTTGTCTCACACTTTGTATTGCATTTTTATAGAGTCTGAGCAAGACCAGGTGATGAAGCTTATAGCCACCCTCAGAGCTGACAAGATGATTTCTTCAGATCAGTTTATGGAGGTAAGTTCATAACTCAGCATTTTGTCACAGAATCTATGCATCTATCTATGCTTGTATGGTAGTGGACAGTGGTTGTGTACAAGAATTTTGGGCTTCATTACTTATTGCCCATTACACCATCTTGACATGTGAGGCATCAGTGACAGACCTCCAGCCCTGTCTGTCCTCCACAATTTTTAAGCACTGCTTCATGTTATAGGTTTTTGTAATTGCTGTCATGGTAATGTGAATATTATGCTGATGTCATTTGTCCAACATGAAAAGGAAGAAAACTTGGTTTAGAAGTTCATTATTTTGTGAATCTACTTGATTAAAGTGTATTTCAGCAAAAGTTGTTTCTACTTGATTAAAGTGTATTTCAGCAAAAATTGTTTGATAATAAACAGAAACAAACAAAACAGTTCATTTCATTCAGTGGTGCATGTAATCTGCTGATCCTATTACACTCCCCTGTGGGTATGCTGGGGGCTCTTTCAGTATAAATAGTATCCCACCTTCGGGACATTCTGTGCTGGAAATTTCCTCACTGTTTCTCCCTTGTGCCTTTGCTTTCTGTCATTTGTTTCATTTTCTGCCTTGTTGGTTCATTCACCTGTACGTGTTTAATATAAAGTCTTAAATACTTTCTCTTAGGATTGATAATTGGGTACATGCATTGAGTGTGTTTTTGGATCTAGGGAACTGTGAGCTGCAGAAGTAATTTTAGGTGATTTAGGTCCATTTTATATACATATATATATGCTTTTGTGTCCATAGTTGTGTCAGCTGGGCTTGAAGGAACAACGACAATAACAGTCCTGTAACACTCTTGCTGCAGAGTTTCCAGAAGGTTGCTGATCAGATGTCAGCTCTGGAACAGGAAACCCCTCTTGTCAAGTCCCATGTGGCGCGCTTTGGTGCTCAAGCATTGGCCATGGATGTGTCCAGCCTAGCGGAGCTGGCCCAGCCCTTCCAGAATGGTGTGCACTACCCGCTGTTCCTGCTCTGTCTGCAGTCAGCACATCGTGTCAAGGATAAGCAATGGCTTGTTCGTGCCTTCAATGACAGCAAGATAGATCTGATCCAGATGCTGCCAGGTTGGTTGTGGTTCCATAGAATTACTCGTGTTTTACATTATTGTGTATTAGATCTGATCCTGATGTTGATAAGTTGGTTGTGGCCTCCTTACAATTTGTTCATGTTGTCCACTATTGCCAGGTTGGTTTTGGCATAGAATGGTTCAGGTTGGTTTGGGCATAGAAAGTTCTGGTTGTACAGTATCCTTTCGACACAGATAGCAAGTAAAAAAGCAGAACCATTTTGTTCAACTTTTGCATCAAAACTTGAGGTAGGATGCATGTTCACTGTACCTGATTCTTGTACACGTTAGTTAAGCAGGAGAGAGTACATTTGGAAAGAATACATTTAATACGATATAAGTTTGAAAGGTATAGTTACTTTCTATTTTAAGGGTCGTCTAGTCAGTATGAAGTGTGTAGTTATCTTCTATTCAGTCGACTGGGCTTTAAACAATAAAAATAAGATAAGAGTGTTAGGTCTGTTGTATTCTGATTCATGAACAGGCTGAAACTAGACCACATTAAAATAAGATGGTCCATAGTTTTGGTAAGACAGATTGTGGGGGACTAGGGGTAAATGTAACCCTGTAAACTATTAATAAAGTGATACGTTTGGTAACAGTCTTAGCTTTTTCAGAAATTGACCAGAAGAAGGAGCGCATGTTGGAGATTTTGGAGGACCGAGGCCTGAGCTTCCTCTTTCCTCTCATGCGTGTGCAGTCAGAATTAGGCCGTCAGATTGCTGCCGAACCCACAGCTGGTGCCATCTTCAAATGGATCAAGGATCGAGTGGATTCTGATCTTTTCACCAATCCCAAATTTATCAACATACTAGTTAACAGGTACAGCACTTTGTAGTCTGACAATTCATACGTACTCACTTTTCTGGTGTTCTTTGAACAAATTCATGACATTTGAGTTTAGGATGAGTTTCCAGCCCCCACCCCCCCACCTTTTTACTCTGTTTTTCTCTCTTCCCCCTCCCCCACATTTTGTGAGTTTTTGTTGTTGTTGTTTTTTGTTTGATTTGTTTTCTCTGCTTTTAATATAGATATTAATGTTTATAAATGGAATTCTTAGTTTCTCGGTGATTTTGTTGTTGTTGGGATTTGGTTTGATGTTGATGTTGCTTTGGTAGGATAGGGATTTTTATTAAGCATGGGCTAGATATGTTAGGTTTTTGAATCATCCCTCTTTGCCTGTCGGTTTCTGCAGGGAATGTTTTCTGTTTGTTGAAAAACCACTTGAATCAGGACTGGAAATGATGTTTCTGTGGCTCTTAATAAAAGTACCCACTGGATATGAATAACAGATAGATTGATGCTTGGGATATGAAGTGGGACACACACACACACACACACACAACACACACACACACACACACACACACACACACACACACACACACACACACATACACACACACACACACACACACACACACACACACACACACACACACACACACACACACACACACACACACACACACACACACACACACACACACACTAGTTTGTATTTTCAGCAAGTTCTCACCATCATTTAATGACGTGTAAAGTTTGACTCACAAATGCTGATTACTTGTTGCTATTAGCTTTTCTACTGCCAGTTGTGTGCAATTTCACCATGTACTTTGCTCAGCCTGTTCATTCATGAGTATTTATTGAACAAATGGTGGATAAAAAGAAATAATTAGCAGACTTGAGTTGGTACAATAAATGTAATTCTAGAATGAAACTCCAGCTGTATGTTTGTCAGTGAGACATGGTAAGAATGATTTTTAACAGAACATGTTTTTGCATTTCCAGTTGATGGACTTTTTTCCTTTTGGTGACATCTGTAGTAGTACAGCTCAAGTCATACCAGTTGAAAACAAAAAGTCACATTCTTGTGTTTAAAGGACACAACAGACTGAGCTGGCCAGAAGCTGCAAGAAGAAAGAAGTGGAAATAAAAAATTAAAAAACATAAATTCATGGAGAAAGGAAAGATGGAAACATTTCTGTACCTTCGGTAAATGACATATTTAAAGAGAAACAAATTGGATTGAAAACGTAGTCTGTAAAGTTTAACTGGACTGGTGATTGGTTTTTAGCAAATTTTGAAAAATGATTTATGTGTGTTTATTTGAGCAGCATGGTGAAGTACATCACCGGCGAGAGTACTCTCACTGAAACTATGGACAAAACTGTCACGCCTGAGAAAGCACTGAGTGACAATGAGAAGGAGCTTCTGGGAAAGCTGAAGGTGAGCAGAGTATTACTGTACTGGGATGCTTTTCAGTACACAACACTTTTGACTCTTGACGGGGTCTTCACAACTTCCCTGATTACTTACGTCTTTCAGATGATGATGTATTTTTAAATGTGTACAGGTTTGGGGAAGATTCATACTGTGTATTTGTGCATATTGAGATGTTTGCTAAATTTGGATCATTGCTAACTATTAAGGGAGGAACATTCATATTTGAGTCGTCTAGTATACTTATATGCTGATCTTTTAACAAATACAGAGTTGAAATTCATTTCAGTAGTACGTGATTTAACCATATCTTACAAGTGCATAAGCTCAGCTAATGCAAAACACTATACTAACTGCAAAATGCTTAACCAGATGGTGAAAAAATTGGTGAAAAGATGTCCACTGCCAGGTGCCGTTATGAAACCCACCCCTATCCTGATACCTGGTTCCAGTCCCACTGTTTATTAAAAGGAAAATAAGGATAAAATCCCCTGAAAATTGAAACAATGTGTTCAGATTTAGGAAAACATTTTTAAACAATATTTAGTTACGTGCAAGTAGTAATAATATTAAACCGGAAAAAAATTGTGATGTTAATACAGTAATGTGGTACAGCAGTCAGACACGTATATATCCATGCAGCATAAACATTTCAATACCAATACATTATAATACAGTACATGTAGAGACATGGTATACATGTATACACCAATGAATCAACACAACATAAACAGGGTTCATCATACACACGCAAAAAAAGTTTTCCAGTTTATCAGTGACAGTACACATGAAATTACAGTACTCACACATAGAACTACATATACACATGTACACACACGTACACTTACACAACCGCGCGCGCGCGCTCACACACACACACACACACACACACACACACACACACACACACACACACACACACACACACACCAAATTGGAATACTTTTGGATTTAGAAGAGCCGCAAGCCTTGCTTTATGATTTTTGGAGACACTTCTGAAAAGAAAAAAGTTTTGAGGTTCTTTTTGAAGGTAAGCCGACAAGTGCTTGGTCTAAAAAATACTGGGAGTGTGTTCCATGTTTTGGGGCTGCTTGTTGAAACCCGAGAGCTTTGAAGGATTTGTATGCAGGAGCAGTTCTGATATATGTATATATATATATATGTTGACATTGTCTTCAGATTCAGACACTGAAAGCAGAGTGTGGCAGTTTTATACTCAGTTCTTGCTTTGAATGATTGCTAGAGTAATTTTCCAGGTGCATTGAATAAAATGCATGCACACACACGTGCGCGCACTTAATATACACACGCACGCATACATACATACACACACACAGTGCAAACAGAGTGCATGCACACTTACAGACACACATATACACAGACACAACACACACAGAAAGTGTACATTGTCATTGAATTTGAATCAGTATTTTAAAGGTCAACATTTTTATGAAGATACAGTGAATTTGTGGCCTTGATGTGTTAAAATGCCTCAGGATTGTAATGCTTCATGATTAAAGTGTATTGTTTTTATATTTTGTTCACTAGGGAGTCCTTCAAAAGTTCCTGCACGAGCACATTGACTTGCAGGTTTCAGCACTGTATGCTGTGCAGGTTTTTTGCTACAACAATCAATTTCCAAAGGGTAAGGCATTTATTTGATAAATTTTGTTTTTTTACTAGTTACCATTTTCAGTTGAATGCTCTGGGCAAGACAGTTATTTGATGAATTTGTTGACTATAGTTTTCGTTTGAGTTGATGGAACCAGAAAACCATGAAAATAGAATCAGAATGGGTATTTAATACAAGAAGACCAGACAGGTACAAATATTTGGCCAACTGGCTTTTGTCAAGTGTAGACTTAAGATCACAAACAACAAATACAAAAAATACGAGGAAAAGACTAGAACTTCCCTGCTGCTCCATTTATTGGGAGAAAGGGACTCTTACATTTACACTTGACAAAGGCCATTGGCTGAAAATTTGCGCCTGCCTTGTCTGATTGTATTAAATATGCGTTCTGAATCTAAATTTTTTTGTTTTTTTTTTTTTTGGTTTTTTTGTTCCTGTTTGCTTGAACACGAGTGGTCACACTTGTTTTGGGTTTCAGTTGAATGCTAATTATTTGATGAAATTATTGACTATAGTTATCATTTGAGTTGAATGCTAAGGGTAAGACAGTTATTTAATGAATTTGTTGACTGTAGTTATCATCTGAGTTGAATATTAGGGGTAAGACAGTTATTTGATGAATTTGTTGACGATAGTTATCATCTCGAGTTGAATGCTAGGGGTGAGACAGTTATTTGACGAATTTGTTGATGATAGTTATCATTTGAGTTGAAAGCTGGTAGTGGTGTCATTCTTAGGGAATTTTTGGGGGGGTGTATTTTTCATATTTTGATTAACTAGACAGTTTACCATTTCTGAATTAATCACATGATTAACTGATTTAGGACAGTAAAGAGGATTAAGTATACTGGTTAATATTTTTTTTCAAAAATTAATATTCACTGATGTGAAGGAGTGTAGACTAGGTTTGTATGATTTTTTGTAGACAGCTAACATCCTAGACTGAAAGACCACAATGATAGTGAAGAGCTGAAGGTCCATTTTTGGCTTAGTATACTGTACCCTGTCAGACTGTGAGCATTATAGCACCAGCAGGTCACTAATTTCTGGAGCTAATACTGAGATAAAATTTATACACAGAGATGACTGGCTAATAATCTGCATACGAGGCTATGAAGGAACATGATGGCGTAGAATTGGGGTTCAGGGACAGGAGATCTGATTAGCAAATTGTCATGCACTTCATAAACAAATTGTCACGCCTTCTCAAGGGGATCCTCTTCACTCCACTCGGTTGTGTTTTTGCCTTTTTCAGTTGGCTAGTCAGTGGTGTGGTGGTAGCCAAGTTGTAAATGAAGTTCCTGTACTGTCTTGCCAGGCCCTTGAGGGAATGAACTTTGTTTCTTCATCCCAGACTTTGGAGTATTCTTGATTTTTTTTAAATCATTGTCGTCATGAAAACCTTAGGCACAATCTAGTAACTTGTGACTAGTAAAGTCCGGATTAGTGCTACAGATTATAGACTGGAAGGTTGTGGGTTCAAATCCCTGTCAGTCTCTTCGAAAATCATGGTGGGATTTTCCTGCTCTAGCTGGCTCTTATCCAGAGTTGAGTGTACTCTGGGCGCATTGGGAAAACGGGGACCACACAGTTAAGTATCGTCCACTTCATGGATGCATTATTGAGGATGTTGCTCAAATCTCCCGACCAAAACCACAGATGTCTACATCTGTCGGGCCTGGTTGACACCAGGATACATTATGGTAGTAAGCGTAGAGTACAGCCATATCATGCAGTCTCAGTGCTAGATGGAACTCCACAACATCATGATTATCATCTTCTTTGTCGTCATAGCATTGTGAAAAATGTACCAGTTTCAGTGGCCATTAAGGTGGCGTAAAAAATGGAACACACACACACACACACACACACACACACACACACACACACACACACACACACACCACACACACACATTAAAAAAAGGGGAATAATCCTTTAAAAAAAAGTCAGGATTAGACTTACTTTGTTACTTGTGGATGTTAAAAGAATAATTGTCATGGTTCACAGGTAAGGTGCCAATTTTAAAAGTGAAATGAAAACACTGATTCCTTTCACAATGTATTATTTCAGAGATGTAAAAGGTCTAAACTCATTTTCTTTGTTCTCTCTCCTCTCAAGTTCTTGATTCAGATGTAGAGTACTTTGGCCCCTTTTTCTTTGTTCTCTCTCAAGTCGTCGTTTTACATACGGAGTATTTTTTCCCAACACATGCCACCACTACCATCTCACAGCGCAGGAAAAAAAAAATGTAGCCAACTTTTTTTTTTCATTCTAGGTATGCTGCTCCGTTTCTTCATGAACCTGTATGATGAGGAGATCATTGAGGAGGAGGCATTCCTACACTGGAAAGAAGAAGTTAATGATGAATACCCAGGAAAAGGAAAGGCGCTATTCCAGGTAAGCAATGAGACATAGGTTGTGAAGGTTTGTTGTTTGTTATTTTTCAAGTGATATATTGCAGGTTGAATGGCACATACCTTGAAAACAACAAAAAGTCGGTGGGTGTAATATTAATTAGTTTGTATGTTTGATTTTTTTTTTTTAAGTGTCATGCTCTCCCCCACATCCACCTTGTGTAATACAACCACATGGTCTTATTATGGCTGGAAACTCCACCATATCCAGCTTAATGTAATACAACACATGATTGCTGTATTTATGGCTGGAAACTCTACCATATCCAACTTTATGTAATACAGCACATGATTGCTTTATGTATGGCCATAAATTCCACCATATCCAGCTTCACACAATATGGCACATGATTCCTCTGTTTATGACCTGAACCCACTCAAGGTCACTGAGAAATCGTAAAGAAGATCCTCCAAGCATGTTTTCCCTACCCATTGTGCCGTTCCTTCCAGTGTCCTCTTGTAGCTTTGGATGGCAGAATGCCTATGCAAGAACAAGAGGAGTTGGAGGCTCAAGTGAGTCTGGCCCACTTGCCTCTTTGCACAGGATGCTAGGGAGATCCTTTCTCGCCGGTGCAGGAATTAGTTGAAGGGAAACGACCTTCTCCCTCCCAACCAGGACACCAGGCTCACATCTCCCAGGAGGAACAAATAGCTTGACAAAGGGTGGACTTGAGAACACTACCCACCCACTGGTCTACAGACCTCAGGCCATAACAACACTGGCCAATGAACTGGCCCTAACCTGCTGGAAACCACCCACCCACCCCCTAATCCTCGGGTCCCATGGACCATTTCCCTGGACATTGTTAGGGGCACAAGCATCTTCCCTTGGTCTCCCCAATTATAAACCTTTTGGCTGTTGTGTCTGTTAGACACATTCATGTTACGTTGTTGTTTAGTGATTGTTTATATACAAACAGTGATATTCTTATGTTTGTCCCTTTGACTCCCTCACCTGTCCACCATCTTCCTGCACTATCAGCCAGGACAGCAAAACAGAAACTTAACCCTATCATTCCTTCATCCTATCCACCAGCTTCCGGGAACCAGCTTTGGATGAGGGAGTGAAATGGTTACGTTTTTGCAGCTGGTGGATGGGATGCGGAAGTGAAAGGGTTTCATCATTGAGCCAGTTATTTTCTATGTGTACAAATTCTTACATAGTTTTGTTTCTGTCATGTAGGTAAACCAGTGGTTGACCTGGCTGGAGCAGGCAGAAGAAGAATCGGATGACGATGATGAAGAATAATGGAGGACACAAAATATCTCATCTACACTTTTCAGTGGCTCACTTTTCCAAACTACTTTTTTGCGTGTTTTAAAGCTGCATGCAGACTTCATATTAGAGTCCACCAGTAGGTTGTAGTGAATTAGTTGTCAAAAGAGTTTGTATGACACAGTTTACTGCTAATGTATCAGTCTTTATGAAACCATTTCAAGCAGACACATGCACTATCAAGTGCTCAACAGAAGACCTTCTTGTGGTGTTGGCCGTTTTGGAATCTTAAATTTGGCACAACTTGTGTACTAATTCATCTCTTCAACCATGCCGCTTGATGAACCTGGAGGTGTGCATTTGGTCAAGAGAGAACAGTTGATGTGGAGATTATTAACGTTACACAGCATTCAGACTTTTGTAGAATAAAAGGAGTGATCTATTTGGTGACACTTGATTCCTGAAGACATTCAAACTTTTCTAGTGTATTGACGTCTCTTTAATCGAAGGACAATGATCTATTTTGTGATGTTTGATTTATATAGGACATTCAAAACTTCCCTGGATTGGATGTCGAATTGAAGCGTGAAACCTTTTTAAAAATCACTAGACATTTTAAGGGAGTTCCTGCCCATATAATTGTCAAGATTTTTTTAAGATATTTGTTTGATACTTATGTATATGTGTGCTACGTGCTCCTTCCACTTGTGAAGTGATTCAAACTGTGGCTTACTTTTCTTTCATACATGAATTTCAATGTTTCTTTCTCTTCATTGTGTTCTGTTTATTATAAGTTAAGATATGCAAATTTGCTTTGTTTGATTTTGAAAAATGATTAAAATCATGGAATTAATTATGTTTTGTCCTATCTGTAGTAATGACAGTGATGCTTTGGCAATATTGTAGTTAGTTGCAGTCATTTCACAAGTACATTCGCTGAAACTGTAGCATAGCAGTGGTAGTGATTACTATAGTAATGTATTTATTTATCTGTGTAAATACTTTGTGATAAAAAGCAACTTTGTTTTGTGATAAAAGACATTTCCTTTTTGTTGTTTTGTACTGAAGCATTTTGGTATTTTTACTGTTTTGAACATACACACACACACTCCCTGCTTCCCACCATACAACAGACACTACTACACAATATATCGCAATATAAAGAACTAAAAATATAGGTCTTTCTCTTTTGGGTAGACTTTACCATAGATGGTAGGTGTTGAGTCACTAACTGGACATGTCATAAATGGTACATACAGTTCAGATACTTTTTGTTGTTGTTTTGTTTTTGTTTTTTTGACATAATAGGTCTCCATTAACTGATCTCTGGAAAGCTATCAGTGAACAATGTTCAATTTTTAACAGAATGTATTGGCCATGCCTAATAGAATTTTGTTAATAATTCTTGTACAAAGATCACAACCTGCTGTGAACACGATAGAGTGACCTAACCTTGTGGCATATTTGAATCTGGAGGAAAAAAGACGGGGTGGTTGTTTATCACATGAATCTATGCGTTTGTGAACATGGAGAGAAGCATGTATGAGTGAGAGAAAGAGGAGGAGCAGGAGTGTAGCGCAGCCGTTTGTGTCACTGATTGAGCTAACACTGAGGAGGTTGTTATTTCCAAGACAACGTGGCCACTGAGTGACTGTATCTTCTTAAGGCAGTTCACAGTTTCAGTTAGTCAGAGCTCAGAATATAGACCATATGCTCCTATGCCACATACATACCTTTGTTGAATACAACATACATGCCTTATTTGAAAACAACTCTACGCATTCAATGTCAAGTTCATCTTTATTGGAAAGCTTAAATCTATTCTTGCTCATAATGACCACAATTCAATGAAACACCACAAAACAACATACAAGTGAACACATAATGAAATAACCTTGTATATGAGTGCGCACGCACACACACACACACACACACACACACACACCGCGCACGCGCGCGCGCCTGTGATTGTTAATGATGCTAACAGAGTATCTGTCGTATGTTGAATCTGGCTTCAAGGGATGTGCTTTGCATGGTGAAGGTTTGTGTTTGATCGTTGTGTACATGCTTCGACTTTTTATTTTTCTTTATTTAGTCACTATAGTTCCACTGTCAATGTGTAAGGTTTTTTTGTTTGTTTATAATCCTTGCTGCTGCACAGTAGTTCATTATATGCAAGTTCAATTTTTGAGCGAGTGTTAACATGAAATAAATTGATTTTACAACAACTGGTTTTATATGCTGTGAGTTTATATTTGTTGAATGGGTCTTTTATTGTGGATGTCATGTATATTGACTGGCAAATTTAGGTTTGGGAAAGCCTGGGTTTTGATACAACTGTTACAACATTGATTTAGTTGTTGATTATAGAGAAAGGAAATGTCATCAGTTACATACCTTTCTTTGTAGCAGAACATTTTTATTGAAAAGCAGGTGTTGAAAATCAAAGTAACAGTTGTCAATATTTACTGCCTTTTATTGATCTGTGAAGGTTCTGTTGTGTAATTTTTTTCAGTTCCAAACTGGTATGTGGCATTTGTCCTATGTCTGGCTTGAAAATTGTCTTCAATGGATTGAGGTGTTTGCCAATGAAAGTAGACCAGACTGAAGAGCATACACAGTAATTGTCACAAATGCACATAGAGCCTATAGTTGTTAGAAAAAAGTCACAAATATAGAAATTTGCTGTAGTCCGTCATGTATGGTGATAATCACAAATGCGGAAGTTGGAGTTAAGGCAACTCAAACAGAAACAAAATCAAATCTGGTTTTGGCGTTAGCGTTTTCCCAATAGCAACATTGTACCAGAGGCTGTCCTGGCTTGTTTGGACCTAACAATCTTTTGCTTGTAAATGAAATGCATGTCTGTTTTCCCTTTGGTGTGTGTGTGGTTGTTCAAGGTTGTTTTTTTTTGTTTTGTTTTTATTTGATTGATTTTTTTATTTTTGTTTTTTAACTATTTCATGTCCTTGCAGACTTGTATATATATATATGTAACATATAGTTGAGTGCTACACCTCTAAGGGGTAACCTATAGTACTGTACCCACATTCTCTTCCTCATTTACCTTGAACTGATGTCTTACCCATTTAAGGCATTTTAGAAGGTACAATATTATGACTGCCGTCTTTTTTCCTTATCTAGTGGGTCCCTTCATTTCACACATCAGATTTTTTTCTTTCATGTTCCATTATATCCATCATTGTTTGTTGTTAATTTTCAAAGCAAGTGGAAGACCTTTGTAAATCTTTTAAGACAGGAAGAGCATCCAAAATAGATGATTCCCACTTACTTGAGAGTAATCTATCACACCAAACTGTGCATTCAGAACCAGAATAGTTTGTTGAAATGATCTGATGCTAACTCTTTTGAATAATTTATCAAAGTCTAGCATACAGTTTTAACTCAATCGCTTCGTGCCGGAAGAAAATCTCCGTCACTTCCGTTTACTGCTTGGGTACGCAACGTCAATTTATCGACGGCGGACATTTGTATTTTTTTTTATGTCAGAAGCGTCAGTTATAGGGAAAACTCACTGGAAACCTAAACTAGGGTATGTTTACAGCATTTATTTACCTTAGACCGTTTGTGGCAATGTGAAACAAAGACAACAGTAGCCTTTTTTCAGTGCTACCCGCGACATGCGAATTTCGCAAGTGGCGTCAAGGAAAGCAAGTCGAACCTCACAATTCTGTAAATATTTTGTGCTCTGGAGCAACTGTACGCAAAAAGTGACAACTACCAGTAATCTTGTGATTTGAAACATCCATGGCATCGAAATCATGTTCTGGACTTCATCTAAAACTGTTTCACAGTGTGTGTTCATATCCATCAAAAAAAAAAATTACCCCCCTTTGGATACCTATTTGGATACCTCATCATTTACAAGTACACAGAATACCATAAATAAAGTAAGATTATTTGTAAAGATCTAATCCTGGTCTTTCTGCATAACTTTACTTTGTCTACTTTATTTGGTTGTTTTTCTATATTTTTTTAAAATGTGCTAAAAATCCTCCGAATTGAGGGGGCAGAATGACCTTGAAGACTGCGACTCGATTGAGTTAAACAAGAGCCCTTGACATGGGATTGTTTACTTTTTGGCAGACTTTAATTTGTAATGAAAATAACATAAATCCCCAGCCTTCTTCATGGCCTTGATCATATTCTTCTTTGGAGTTCTGATGATTTTACCCATGAGGCATCAGTTTTTATTGGTGACAGTTGTGGTTCACAAAAGAAAAGATCTGATTCTTTGCAGGATTCGTGTGAATGTAATTTTAGATGACGTCTTTGATTTTCTTCATGTACTGACTTGATTTTAACCAGTGTCCTAGTGTAGTTTGTGGCCTCTTTTGCAAATGAAGTGTGCCAGTGTGACCGCACAGTTTGTGTTATTAGATGTCCCTGACACCCTCATGTGACATAAGTTATTGCTGCCCTAACTTAGCTGGGTAGATTGTGGTCATTTCCATTGTTTATTTCTTATGTGACTGATTGTGGTCATTTCCATTATTTTTCTTATTTGACTTGTCGGATTGTTTGAATGTTTCATTGGTCTGTAATTGCTGTTCATCAAGTAGGTGGTCTGATTAGTCAGTGAAATGTACAGGTGATTTTTAAACATCTCCTTTGGAGGATTGATTTTTAAGTGTACTTTTACAATAATAAACTTTGTTTTAAAAATTGTCTTGTTGGTTGGTCTTTGTTTATATGAGAAGGAATCCCATTCACCCTGTTTCTCTCCTGTCTGCTTCTTGTTCTGTTATATACACACATACACACACAGTGTGTGACATAACATAAAAAAATATAAATCTAGCATGATGATGAAAACAAAAGTATCACCACTTCTTTTCTGATCTAATAATGACACAGACGGATATCTGTTATATGTATGCATGTATATAAACAACTTGCCATCTTTCTTTGTACTGATTTTAAACAAATTGGATTCTTAGCTTCATTTTAATGTGTTTATAATCATCCCCTCCCCCCCTGTGGAGAAGCCTAAAGCTCTTTCAGTATAAAGGTATTCCTTTCTCCTTGAAATTCTGTGCTAGAATTTTCTATTTTCTGTCATTGTCCTTGTTTCTGTCATTCGATTCTGTCTCTCTCACTGTCCAGTTGCTTTTTGAGAATTCATTTCAGTAATTTAGGCCAGTTTTATATGTTTTAATGCACTTAGTTACGTGTATATAGTCTCTTTTTTTATTTTTATAAACACCACTCATGAAAAATGGGCAGAATTGTCAACGCTATGGCATGTCCTTGGATTATGTTCACAAATGCATTAATATGTATACTTTCATTTTCCAAGTGTTTTTGGTTTTCTTAATCCAAGGTTAAGCGGTGTTGTATGTGTTATGAGATAATTACAGCCCAGATATGGCTTTGCGCAGTCGGCTGGGCTTTAAACAATAGTAATAATCGGTGAAATCAGTCGTGATAAGAACCAAGCAAAAAATGTCTACAAGTGTCGGCAAGGATTTCTCCGTCATACATCAACTGATGTTGGCCGTATATCCATTATACAGCATAGTCCTGACTGCAAAAAGTCAAAATAAGCATCTGTTGGGTTTCTTGGGTTAAATATATAGATTATCAAAAAAATTAAAATCATTATGTTCTGGCTGTTTACGAAGTGATCTGAATCAAATTTGAATTTCATGTTTCATGGTCTTGGGAAATGTATTGCTAAAGGATTCATTTTGATCAGTTGATTTTCAAAACAAATACTGTATGAAACAGATGCATGCAAAAGCATTATTTGCTCATCCAGAGCATTTCATTTGTTTAATAAAATGGAAATGCAATGAAAAGGTCCTGACATTTTCCTTACCTAGCTGTTGTTCAGCTTTATGCTTGTTTGTTATTGTTGTTAACCCATTGACTCCCACACCCTGTCCACTAGCATCCTGTACTGTCAACCATGCTACCAAAGCAAAAATTTAACCCTTTGACTTCCTCACCCTATCCAGCTTCCTGTAAGAAGCTGGTAGATAGGATGAGGGAGTCAAAAGGGTCAAGTTTTTGTAGTTGGTGGATAGGGTGCAGGAGTCAAAGGGTTGAAAGCCCAGCCAACTGCACAGAGCCATATCAGGACTATAACCATCCGAAAGCGTGCACACCATCTTGTTGACCACCGCCCACCCCCAAAAAAGAAAAAAATTTAAGTACAAACATCAGTGCATTCTCACATATAATCTATGGATATGCCCCTGGCAGTGATCATTCTACCCAATTTATCACCAGTGTGGTGAGAAAAAAATGGAATGCAAATATATGAATATAACTAAATACACTAAAACGTACATAAAAACTGGCCTTAACAGTCTGAAATTGCTTCTGCATGTCACATTTCCTTAAAGCCAAAATGCAGCTATTGCATGTACGCAGTATTCAATACTAATAAATAGAAAGGAAGGCTTTATAAAACACTTAATGGTGAATGGACCAGCAAGGCAGAAAATAGTAGGAAGAGATGACAGAAAGCAAAGGAACAAGGTAGAAACAGAGTAACAGGAAATCTGTAGGACAAAATTTCCAGGTGGGGATACTATTTATTGAAAGAGCCTGTCATATGCTCATGGGAGTTTATGCACACATACAATAAAAGTTACATGTCTGAAGTGGTCTGTGTCCAAGTTGAACTAACCTTGATTTTAATCCATTATTTAAAAAGGACTCGGGGGGAAAATGTTTGCTGGCTCAAAAATTCTACACACATCTTTGGAAATATCCATAGAGATCTTTCATTAAATTGGAAAGAAAATGGTCTTGTGTGTTTCAAGCATTATTGTCTGCATGTCATCTTGTTTTTCTGGTTGTCCCAGTCTGTGATTGCAACAGATTGGTGCACAGTGAGATTGCTGCATAACCTGCATACTTTGTTTACAGTTGGCTGTCTGGCTGTGTTTTGAGGGGCGTACATAATGGGTGGTTTTTTTTCCTATTGGCTGGCAAACACAGACATAGCTGACAGGATTTTTTAACCCTCTGACACCCTCTTTGCCAGCATCCTGCATTGTCAGCCATCACACTGTAGAAAAAAATTAACCTTTTCACTTCCTCATTCTATCCACCAGCTTCTTAATGGAGTGAAAGGGTTAAAAGTGTTTGCAGTTTGTGTTAGGCTGCGGGAGTGTGAAAGGACTAACATGCATGTATGATGTTCTGCACGTGTATGCAGATGAAAGTTGTTAGCCCATCTCCTCTTTTAGCAGGCACAATCTGCAGTGGCCCATGTCGATATGTACCATAATCAGGCAGATAAGGGGTCTAGGTTTCTTAGATTGATCCTCTGGGGTACGGCATGAAAGGACTGGCGTCCTTGCAGCCCTGCCAACCTAATCATGTTCCAGCCTTGAACCTTTTTTTCGTCCTGAGCATCTTACAAGACTTTCCCTCTAAGGCCTCCCTAAACATGCACACAGTGCCTTAACCCTTTGACCCCTGCACCCTGTCCCCCAGCGTTCTGCATTGTCAAACATGCAAGCAGAGCAAAAACATAACCCTTTGACTCTGTCATCCTTTCCATCACCATCCTGCAGGAAGCTGGTGGACAGGGTGAGATAAAGGGTTGTTTTTGCAGTTGGATAGGGTCTGGGAGTCAAAGGGATAGTGTGTGGGAGTCAAAGGGTTAAGGCACAGGCCTTACTCGCCCTGACCACAGATAGGCACATGGATGAACTATGCTGTCTAAGCAGAGCTGAAGACATTGTTGCATTTCACCGGGTCGATTCCATCCCTCTGTCCTCCCCCCCGTGGGAATATTGGGGGCTCTTTCAGTATAAATAGTATTCCCACATTCTGAAAATTTCCTCTTTCTGTCACTCTCTTTGTTTCTGCCTCGTTCCTTTGCTTTCTGTCATTTCTTCCTATCATTTTCTGCCTTGCTGGTCCATTCATCTGTATGTGTTCTGTAAAGTCTTACGTCCTTTATCTTAGGATTGATAATTGGGTACATGTATTAAATGCATTTTTGGCTCTAGGAAGGTGAGATATGCAGAAGCAATTTCAGATAATTTAGGCCTGTTTTTATATATGTTTTTGTGTCCTTAGGTATGCTTAAATTTGTATTCAGGTGTGATTTTTTAAATCCCCTGTGCGATAAATTGGACGGAACGGTCAATGCCAGGGGCATGTCCTTAGATTATGTGTGCATACTTAGTTTTCTTTTTTTTTTTTTTTTTTTACCCTGTTGAAGGTTTGTATGTTTTGAAACGGTTATAGCCCTGATATGGCTCTATGCAGTCGGTTGGGTTTTAACAACAATAACAATAACTATCTGTCCTTCCTCCAAAGAAAAGGTTTCCATGACTCGTCTTCAGTGATCAAAGTTGTGTGCTGTTACATCTTGGTAAGAGTCCTCTGTTTGGCAGCCTGCTTGATGTTCCATGTCTTCATCACTTTTTCAGTGTTGTGACACAAATGTCTTAAACAAAAAACACTGAAAGGACAAAAATGAAATAATGACATACCACATTGGTCGAGATGGTCTAGATGCAAATTCTATAGGACTTCGAGAGGAGATATGTGCCACATTGATGTAAAACTCCCACTGAAGGGACATGAAGAGACAAAGATAAAAGAAAGATGTTTCAAACTGATGAAAACAAAATGATGGCCAGGTTCAATCTTGCCAGTGCAGGTATGTTGTTACCTTCTCAAGAGAAGGAAAGCAAGTTTGTCTCCCTTTTAATAGTAAAAACAAATTGAAAGATGGAAACAAATGAACAAATGAGATATTTTACTGGACAGAATGTGACCCCCTAACATGCTTTGTTAACATTTGAGTCCTTCAAAGGGAATGGTCTTATGCACAAAAATCAGGTGACGATTGTTTTGTTCTGTGTAAAAATCAAAGACCTACAGTGTGGCATAGCAAGAAGAGAGAGAGAATCACACATGATATTATGCAGACTGAGCTATCTAAACTTACGGTAGTTCCCCCCATGGGGATGCTGGGGGCTCTCTCAGCATATATAGTATCCCCACTTTCTGGAAATTCTGTGCTTGAAATTTCACTCTTCTGTCACTCTCTTTGTTCCTACTTTTTATTTGCTTTCTGTCATTTCTTCCTATCATTTTCTGCCTTACTGGTCCATTTACCTATATGTGTTTGGTAAAGTCTTAAATACTTTCTCTTAGGATTGATAACTGGGTACATGTATTAAGTGCATTTCTGGCTCTATGAAGCAATTTTAGGTAATTTAGGCCTTAGTTTTTTATAGATGTTTTATGCCCTTAGTTATGTTTCAATTTGTATTCACGTATGTTTTTTAAATCTGTGATAAATTGGACGGAGTGGTCAACGCCAGGGGCATCTCCTTAGATTATGTGCGTGAATGCATTGATACGTGTACTTAAATTTTCCTTTTTATCTTTTCCTGTTGAAGTATAATGTTTTGAAATGGTTGTAGCCCTGATATGGCTCTACGCAGATGGCTGAGCTTTAACCAAAATAACAATAACTTACGTTAATAGAAGTCCAGAGTGTATGCACATCACCTATTTTACCCATTGTAGTCTACAGTGCATGTAGGTGTAGAACACCTATTATTTTGCTCCTGCAGAATGGGAGGGAATCTTAGTTCTTTCTTTAATCGTATCTTGGATGGACAAAGATAATGCATGCATTATACTAATTCTTGCAGTCTCTCCGTCTCTGCCCCTCCCCCCCCCCCTCTCTCTCTCTTTCTCTCACACACACACACACATACACACACACATACACACACACACACATACACACACACTGTCTCTCTCTCTCTCTCTCTCTCTCCCCCCCCCCCCCCCCCTATTTTGCCTTTGGCACTGTATTAACAGTGAACTCTTCCCCTTGCTTCCTTTTGTCTTCTTTTTTTCTTCGGTGATAGGCTGCTCTGGGCATCTGATTCTGGGTCCCACCTTACTTCTGTAATGGTTATGTTGGATCCTTTCACTGTCCACGTTCCATGTGTCACTGACATTCCTGGTTCATGCTTCTCTGTGTGTTATCTGTTGGTCTTGGTGAATGCTGCTTCAGATGATGTGTGGTCAGGTTCTTGCACACTCATCATTCAAGATTTCTCAACATTTCTTTTCTGGAGGTTGATTTGTGCATCATTCAAACTTGGTTAACAATGATCATTTTCCATTTTCATGGCTAGGCTCAGGGAACTAGAGTTAGTATGTTGTACTGTCTCCCAAAGTCCAACCCCTCGTCCACGTCGTGGGAGACGGAAACAGGTCAAGCTGGCTAACGGGGCTCTGGTGAAGCTGTGACTGGCCTAGCAAGCCGACAGTGGATTCTTCAACCGCTAAGAAAACTAAAAGGAGATACAAACGGACGGATACCAACGGAAAAAGACCTCGCAATGGAAACGGACATCGAGATAGGAATAGCGACTACACTGGAACATGGAACATCTGCGGCCTAACAGACAAGGAACCAGAAATTGTGGAATTCATGACCAAAAGAAAGATCTCCATCCTGGGCATTTCAGACACTAGGAAGAAAGGAGAAGGAACGAAAGAAATCCATTCAAACTTTGTTCTCATCTGGAGTGGTGTCAGGAAAGACCAGAGAGCAACGCATGGTGTGGGATTCATCCTACACCCAGACATAGCAAAAAATCTCATGAGTACAGAATACATATCAGAAAGATTGATTAAAATCGGTGTAAGAAAGTCCAACAAAATCGTCTACTATATCCAAGCATATGCACCGTGTAACGATTCGTACTCAGAAGAGGAGAAAGACTCATTCTATCAAGAGCTCTCCGACCTCATCAACAGCACCCCTGACAAAGAGGACCTGTATGTCATGGGGGATTTCAACGGCAGAGTTGGTGAGAGAAGAAACCCGTGGACAAAACATCTTGGACCCCACAGTGACCACAGAACACCTTGCAATTACAACGGGAACCACGTGCTGGAACTATGTGCAGAGCATGATCTGATCATCACCAACACCTTTTTCCAACATCGAGCCTCCCAAATTTACACCTGGTACAAGTGGAACGACCTCAGCATCTCGTCTCAAATCGACTTCATACTTGCAAGATCTAGAACACGTTACGCCATCAAAGACTCAAAAGCCATCCCCAATGCCAACCTTGACACTGACCACAGGCCTGTCATTCTGGCCTCCAGTACTCAGAAGGAAAAAATAACAACTGCTAGGAAGAACCAGCCTGAAAAGATCAACCTCCTCAAACTGGAAGAGAAAGAAGTGCAAGAACAGATTGAAAGTGCTATCAAGGTGAAACTTGACCCCATTGATACAACCCCCCTCATCATGGAACAAGCCTGGGACACCTTCAAGCCAGCTCTCTTGAACACCTTAAGGGAAGTTTGCGGGACAAAGAAATGTAGAGGTAAAAACAGGAAAGCTACAGCCTGGTGGAACCAAGAGGTGAAGGAAGCCATCAAGAAAAAGAAGCAGCTATATAAAGCTTGGGTCAAGACCAAGATAGAAGAGGACTACGTCAAGTACAGAATCGCAAGAAGACATAGTAAACGTGTTGTGAAAGCCTCCAAAGAAAAATCTTGGGCGACCTATGGAGAGAAGTTAAGTGAAATTTGCAAGAACTCCCCAAGAGAATTTTTCAAAAGTGTGAAGACGATGAGAGTAAGAGATGAGCCATTCAACCCAACAACAGTAGTGAATGATGCAAATGGAGAGGCACTACACAAAGAAGAGGAAATTCTGAAAAGATGGGAAGACTATTTTAAAGACCTTTTAAACCCATCTGGAGTCCAGGCTTCCAGCTCCCAGTTCTCACCACGCTATAAAGACCAGTTAGAGCCCCAAATCCTTGAAGCAGAAACACGAAAAGCAATTAAGACCAGCCCAAAGGGCAAAGCAGCAGGCAATGATGGCATAACAACTGAAGCCATCCTTGCATGCGGAGAAACGGGAGTTAAGTGGCTCACCATCATCTTCCAGAAAGCATGGGAAGAGAGGAAAGTACCAATGGACTGGCAAAATGCAATAGTGGTGCCAATTTGGAAGAAGAAGGGCAGCAAGAAAGACTGCAGCACATACAGAGGCATTTCACTTCTCAGCCATGTAGGGAAAATGTATGCAAAGATTCTGGAACAGCGCACAAGAGCCAAAGCAGAACACCTACTGAGCAATGCCCAGTTTGGCTTTCGGAAAGGAAGAGGGTGCACAGATGCCATTTTCGCACTCCGACAGCTGTGTGAAAGAGCCATCGAATACAACCAAGACCTGCATACAGTATTCGTTGATCAAGAAAAAGCTTTTGACCGAGTCAACAGAGACAAGCTCTGGAAGATCCTGGAGCAGTACGACGTGAAGGGGCAGTTGCTTGATAACATCAGAGCAATCTATGCCAACAGTAGGAGCGCAGTCCGAACAGCCAGTGGAACATCGGACTGGTTCCCGGTTACATCAGGGGTCAGGCAAGGCTGCGTACTCTCTCCCCTTCTCTTCGTGATCTACATGGACCAGATTACAAAGGAAGCCAATCCAGATCTGGAGGCCCTGAACGAACTATTATTTGCTGACGACCAGTCCTTGATGAATCAGAACAAAGCAGCTCTTCAAGAACACACAGACCAACTCAACACAAGCTGCGAGAAGTATGATATGAAGATCAGTATCAACAAAACAGAAGTTATGTCTGTCAGCAGAAATCCAGGAAAGCTGGACATCAACATCAACGGCACCCAGCTGAAACAGACCAAAGAATTTAAATACCTTGGCAGCCTCTTCACTGAAGATGGAAAATTGGACAGAGAGATAGAAACAAGATGCCAGAAAGCGAACGCAGTCAGTTACCAACTCGCCCCCCTTCTGAAATATCCCAGCATCCCAGTGAGCACCAAGGCAAAACTCATCAACGCCATCTTCGTTCCAACACTCACATACCAGTGTCAGACATGGGCCCTAACAAAAGCCTTAGAGAGAAAATTGGTCACATGTGAAATGCGCTGCCTGAGAAAAGCTGTCAACAAGACCAGACGCGACAAGATCAAGAATGAGGTGATCAGAAACATGGTCGGACTAACACCAATTCTCCACCATGTCGAACAACAAAGGATCAGGTGGTTTGGTCACCTCACCAGAATGCCGCCCGACCAACCGGCCCTACGGGCATACACCACCAGATACACTGGCTGGAAAGCCAGAGGTAGACCACGGAGACGATGGAGCGACTCCGTGGCTGACACCCTGCGAGCCCATGACCTGTCACTCTATCAAGCCTCCCGCCTTGCTGCAGACAGACGTCTGTGTCTCCCCGCGACGCCGAAGGGCACCAGCGGCAGATGAAAGAAAGAAAGAAGACTGTCCTGCTGCTGGCTGCCTCAACTTCTAAGTCATCAAATTAGCCCTGGTACGACTCTACACAGTCGGCTGGGCTATAAACAACAATAATAATAACAATAAAGTCATCAAATTCGTAGAAATGAACATCACAGATGGGTTCTTTCAATTTGGAGAATAAATCAAAGTCTGCTAGGAGCACTCATATCTAGAGAATAGGCATGGTGTGGCAGAGATTCCCATTGACACGGTGTCAAAAGTGACCTTACCCTCTCTGCTTTGTGGCAAGATACATTGTCATGTAATATCAATGACGAATCAATTGAAGCTGTACGTTTCTTTTGGGTCACAGGCTGTAGTGTTTTCATCAGAAACATCCTGAAGCAGTCTTGATGAACAGTTTGTCCAAATGAAATTTGATACACCACCAAAACACCTTTGTTATCAACAAGTACATACTATTGTCATCATCTTTTAATTTCCCTGCTTTCTTCCTGTAGGAAGCTGTTGGATAGGGTGAGAGTCAAAAAGTTGTTTTTGCAGCTGGGGGATAGGGTGCGAGAGTCAAAGGGTTAATCCTGTCTCCTAGCCTCTAACCCATGTATTGTCAATGGCAACTATCCAATTTAACACGCCATCACTCAAATCTGTGTGTCCTTATCAGTTATCTTTAGTAAGACAGTGCTGGACCCACCTACTGCAACATGTCTCATTCCAAATTTACTCGTTAAAATCACATGAACTGATCCACTGCTAATAACAATGTCATAAACGATATCTTCACATTTTCCTGTTTTTTGTTTGTTTGTTTGTCTGTTTTTTATTTGTTTGTTTTTTTACAAATTTCTCAAACATTTGGTTAATATATTTTCGTCATTAACTTCTATCGGTCTTCACAGAATAATTATACAATCATTTCGCCCACCTTTATTGAATGACATCCTACGATAAACTGCAGCCTGTGAAAGCTTGTGTCCCACAGCACATTACGTTGAAACTGAATTTAAATAACCGGAAATGCCAATATGAGAAACTTTCAGGTCTAAGATAGCAACGACACTATGCTGTACAAAGACATCAATGTAAGGTTAACAGAGTTATCTTTTCTCAACAAAATTATGTATGGAATGTCCTGTTTAAAACAAAATGTGACAGTAACAACAAAGGTACACTATATATATATATATATATAATATATATATATATATATATATATATATATATATATATATATATATATATATATATATATATAGTGTAATAGATAGATAGATGAAGCAGCAGATAGATAGATGAAGCAGCATGTGAACAGAAAAGACAACAAGCCGACGTAAAATTTTCCCAAATTTTCGGCGGTACACCCGCCTTCCTCAAGGGGACTTTATTCACTGACTACGTTATGCTAAAACACATAGACTGTAAAAAAGAGAATTATTCACCAAATCTAAAATTCATAAAGAGTTATCCATCAGATACAAAGCGTGCAAAACACTGTCCTAGCCCAAACATTCGCTACTGTCCATGTTTACCCACATGCACGCGCGCTCACACACCAGCTCTCCCACCCATTCTTCCATCCATCCTAAAACACAAAGTGTTTCCGCACACACGCACACACACACACACACACACACACACACACACGCACACACGCACACGCACACTCACACACACACACACGCACTCACATCAAAAAAGTAGCTTGAACACTTTTTTCTGCGGGCAAACTGTTGCTTTATCTGAGTTGTAAGTTTAACCAGGTGCTCAACTGTGGATCTCCCTGTTCTAAAACCTGCTTGATTTACTGGAATAACGTTATTTTTTATCACAGTAATGTATAAGTCTGTTTAAGACCAATCTTTCCATTAGTTTGCTCGTATGGGACGTCAACGCAATAGGTCTGTAAACTGTTTTTATTGTTTTTAGGTTTACCTGCTTTTAATATTGGTATAACAATAGACCTTTGCCATATCTGTGGTACAGTTCCACTAACCCATCATTTCTGAAAAATTTTGTGTAAGAAAATAATTCAGTTTTCCGGAAGATGTTTAAGCATTTCATTTATAACTGCATCGACACCCACTGAACTTCTTTTGTTGTGTAGAGACAAGATAGTGTTTTTTAGGTCTTGTAAGGTGATTGGAGCATTAAACCAGCGGAAGGAAATTTGTGACACGTGTCAATCATTATTGGACACCTAGGTAAGTTGACTCCATTTTTCATTTGATTCATTTTTGTCCAGACTTTATGGATATCCTTGAAATCTGAAAATTCTTTTTTGCAGTATGATGCCCAAGAATTTTTCTTTGATTCAGCGATGATTCTATTACTCTGGGTGTTAGCTTTTTTCATCTCCATATGATCTTCGGGTGTTCTGCTTTTGATGTAGATTTTGTATTTCTCTTTTTTATACTGAACTGCTTTTTCACATGCCTCTGTCCACCAAACATTACCCAAACGGTTATTGGACTTAAAGGTTTTGAGTTTCGGGATTGAGAGGTCTGCAGCAGCTAGAACTGTCTCCTGGAATTTAGTAAACATAATGTCTACATTGTCACTTTCATAATGTTTGTAGTCGTGGTTAGCAAGAGCAGTCTGAAACAAGGACCAATCAGCGCGCGTGTAATTATATTTTGGTATAATATCAGTAGTGCTGTCTTTTATCCTGATATTTTCATTAGTTATTGTTATGATGATAGGTAAGTGATCACTTCCCAAAGTATCTATGTGAGTGTACCAGGTACAGCATGGTACTAATTCTGGTGATATTAGTGACAGATCGATAGCTGTTGCCTGGTGTTTGGAAACATCAGGAATTCTAGTGACACTCCCATCATTCAAAAGGTAAAGCGCACTGTCAACTATATTTTCTACCAACCGATTGCTTGTAACAGTACAACAGTCTTTTTCCCAAAACGGGGAGTGGGAATTAAAGTCTCCACCTATTAGCCATTTACCGTGCTGCAGATCCGGAATCGTACGCAGCCATTCTGTGTTGTGGTCATTTGGACCTGTTGGCAGGTAAACTGACATAACGTTCAGGATAAATGAATTACTGAAGTGTACTGTGGCGGCGCAAGCGTGTGTCTTCAGCCGATGTTAATCCTGGGGAAGTAAATATGTGATACTGCAACTCTTTAAGTATATATATCGCAGTGGCTACCTTCTTCCCGGAATTCCCAGTCATATATTGGTGGATAATAATAATTTTGAAAATTGGGAAGTTTGGTTGGAATAACATTAAGCGACTGCAAAATCAATATTTCACACTGATTCGATGCGAGAAAATGTTCCAGGTATGCGGAATTGGTGTAAATAGATCTACAATTCCACTGTAAAAATTTTATTTGTGATTGTTGGCGCATTTTCATCGATGGCTAATCTCTTATTTTAAATTAATGGTTATTTGTTTGATAATCACGAAGACTTTGGTTTTCTGTGTACGAGAAAAATTTTTGGATGTGAAAAAAGCTTACGATCAAGTTTGGCATACGCGTTTATTGTTCAAGCTGAAATCTATTGGTTTTTCTGGCAATATGTATGATTACATTAAGTCTTTTTTAGCCAGTAGAACAATTCAGGCACGAGTGGGAACTAGTTATTCTACTTCACAACATCTTGACATGGGAATTCCACAAGGTTCAGTGATAGCACCTCTTTTATTTAATATCCTTATACAGGATCTTCTTAAAGCACTCTCAAATCATGTTGTTTTGGTACAATACACTGATGATATATGTATTTGGATGAATATTACTTTAAAAAAGACAACTCCACAAAGAGCGCAGAATTACATTCGGAAGTTGTATCAATCTGATCTTGATAATCTTGAAACTATATGTTAGAAAATGGGTTGTCGTTGTCAGCGGAAAAAAACTAACATTATGCTATTTAATCCTGGTGGTACTTTAAGTAACTTGCCTACTTTCAGATTGCTTGGTGAAGTGTTACATTACAAACAGGTTGTAAAATTTCTGGGAGTCTTTATAACATCGAAATTAAACTGGACTGTCCATTTAGATTATATTTCAACAAAAGCCAGAAAAGCCTTAAATTTTCTACAGATAATTAGCAGATTACCTTAGGGAATGGATACAAACATACTGGTTCATCTATCAACAGCACTTGTACGATCTAAATTATCCTATGCACAAGAAGTGTTCTTCAGTGCACCAAAATATTTATTAAAGAAGATACAAAGCTTAGACTGCAAAAGTATTAAAATTGCTCTAGGTGTCCCTGCTCATGCTTCTAATCTGGAAATGTACAAAGTTGCTGGAATTCTGCCTCTGAACAACTATCGTGAGTTAGCGACAACAACATTTGTCGTTAGAACTACTTCACAAACGGACAATTTTGTGAGTAAGGAAATTAAAATCAGGTCTGATGTTGACTGTCATCACAAATGACTGTTGCAACTTACATATCTGACTTGGTCAAACAGTCTCACCTAAATATGGATGAAATAACTGAGACACCATCAACAACGCCTATCCCTACATGGGAAATTCAAAAAGCCTCTTTTGATATTGATTATACAGACGCAAAGAAACATGAAAACGTCAACATTTCGATATCCACAGCAAGACAACACGTCGATGAAAAATACCGTACCCACCTTCATATTTTTACCGATGGATCAGTCTTAGAAAATAAATGTGCTGGAGCAGCATTTTATGTTCCAAAATTTAAAATAAAAAAGTCATTTTTCATTGGGGCAAACATATCTATATTCACAGCGGAATTAGTCGCTATTATACAAGCATTGCATTATCTAGTAAATCTTAAACCCGTGTTTTTCAAAGTAGTTCTCTTTGTTGACTCAAAATCTGTACTATATGCCTTACTGTCTTTTGATGCCGACACAAGACCTGATGAGGCAAATCATCTTGTACATCGTTTAAGGATAAAAGGTACAGATATCAGTTTATGCTGGGTGCCTTCTCACGTTGGTCTTCACGGCAACGAAGTAGTTGACAGAGCAGCTAAGCAAGGTGCAGAGAATTCTATTAATTCTATAGAATTCCATGTTCATACTTCCGTAAAAGAAGCTTGCAACATGCTCGAATCAGCCTCATGGATTCGATTTCATGAACATTTCAATGAACAGTTTGTGTCACAACAAATAATAAAACTTTCCGTTCAAAATTTATATAAAAAAATGCAGTATTCTTCCATGTATCATTTGCGATCGATTGTTGCTGTTCGTTTTCGTATTCAGCTAAACGCATTGAAAACAAAATATTGTAAAAATGTCAAGTGTATTTGCGGCACACACAGTTCACATTGTTTCACTCTTTATTTTATTGCAAAATGCTACGTTCTTTTCTACCGAAAATGTTTACACAAGAAAATTATTCTGAAACTCATTTCAAAAAAGTCACATCAGATCAATCTTTGCTTGTTAAAATTTCAGAATCATTAGTTCACAGTCCTGTTAACCCCTTAAGTGCCGTTAACCGGATCAAGCCACCTAGTGGACTAGTACGCTGCAGCTCTTTGTAACTCCACAGCTGTCAGTAGGAGGTCACCCAAAGTCTGAATACTTTTAGATTTCGTCAAGAGGGTCACATGTACTATTTTTTTCCTTTGTTTGTTTGGTTTCTATCGTGAGCGGTTACGAGTTTTTCTATGGGAATTTCCACAAAATATTACAGATATGTAGATCTAGTAATTTCAAGACATTACTACATAAATCATGTGAAAATACATTTAGTCATGCCTAATGCATCATTCTGTGTAATTTCATGCATAGATTCCCATAGATATGGAAGCAACAGTTGTTTTAATGTACATGGTAGTGATGCAACGTTTTTCCCTGGCATATGGAAAACACCGGATGTCAAAAAACGTTGGCACTCAAGGGGTTAATGCATTACTTTAACTTTATGCAGTTTATGTTTTAGTGTTAAATTTTCCATTCACATTGTTGAAGTTAATTGTTACTAATGTTAGAGTTAAGATTTCGTTCCATTTTAACTATTCTACCACCTATTTATGACTTTTTCATCTGTCTCCCCTCTACCCCAATCCAACCTGTCCAACTATCGTTCATTGTATTTATACTTTTCCCCCTCTCCCCCCCCCCCCCCCCCCACTCCCCCCCTCCCCCGTCTAATATCACTTACTGTGAAAAGACGTTAAATCAAAGAACGAACGAACGCACACTCACACACACACACATACAAACACACACACACATACACACACTTAAGCACACATCTTGCATATACAATTAAAAACTCACACCCACACGTGCACGCAGGCACGTACACACACTCCAGCACATGAGGAAAAGAAGTAGTCATTAAAACAACGAACGAATGAATAGTAAAATGAATACTTAAAAACACTGAAAACACTAACCAGAGGAACAAGAAAACCAATATAAGCGCGTATCCAACGAGACAAAACAAAACACAGCGCAAATTTTCGGCCAACTAGCCTTTGTCAAGCGCGAACGCACGGTCACAAACAGATCACAGACACCAAACAATGGATAATAAAAACGGGACTAAAAACTTCCCTGCCGCCTCGTCCAGTGGGTAAGAAATCACTGAAAACACTGCTAACTATCACGACTGCCACAACATGGCGGTAGGAATACAAGCCCCAGTCCACGAGCACCCAGTCCAACGCTGTTATATGTCAACAGAAGACACTAATAAATGTTAAAAAATGAAATATACGCACACACACTCAGGAACATGTTAGCAATTGATGTTCTGTCACATCTGCATAAAAAATATTCACATTACTTAAAAATCTTCACAGATGGCTCTGTTCTAGATGATGGTAAAGCAGGCGCTGGCTTTCTAATTCCTAACTTTAAAGTAGAAAAGGCTTACTCTTTAGGACAGGGACATTCAATCTTCACTTCTGAATTAGTTGCCATCCTAATGGCACTGAAATATATAGTAGATCTACCCATAACTTTGTTTAGTATCCTATTATGTGTAGATTCGAAATCTGCATTACAATCCTTAAAATGTTGCGAACATAAAGTAAATAGTTCGTTAATATTTGAGATAAAATTTCTAATTCATTGTTTAATAACAAATAATACACAGGTTACTTTTTGTTGGATCCCATCACACTGTGGTATCCTTTTTAACGACCGGGTCGACAGAATAGCAAAAAATGCAGCAATGAATAGGGCTGGCAGTACTAAACTTGATTTACCACTGTCTGAACATGAAATGAATGCTATATTAGAAAACAAAGTAAAAGCGCAATGTGACCTTCGCCCCTTCTCGGTAACTTACCAGGGTTTTACAAGACAAGAGATAACTTTAGCTTACAGATTAACTCTCAATTCACTTCGAACTAAATTTAGTAAAACCATCAAATGTATCTGTGGTGATTTTATAACAGTTGATCACCTTTTGTGTTGTCAGCGAATGCGACCTTATTTCCCTGCGTCATTTACAAACTTAAAACAGAAACATACTGATTTCACTCTGTATTTACACATTGCTAGACGTTTACTGCACAGTCCTGTAGGTCGTTTTCTTTGATTCAGCCCAACTGTTTTATACCTGTAACTCCCACATAGCCCCGAGAAATCCGATGAAGCCTGACTGATATAATGTTCTGATTGTTTTTCTTTTGTTCGTTAATTTGTTTGATGTTACATTAATTGTTACCTTAATTGATACAATGCCTTCATGATTACATAGATTCATTCATCCCTTACGCACCTTTTTTTTTTTTTTTTTTTTTTTTTTTTTTTTTCCCCGTCTAAAAGCACATATGTGAATAGACGTTAAAAGAAATAACGAACGAACATGCGTACACACACACACACACATTTACATGCGTACACACACACACACACACACACACACACACACACACACACACACACACACACACACACACACACACACACACACACTCACTTAAGCACACATCTTACATATATAATTAAAAACTCACACCCACACGTGTACGCAGGCACGTACACACACTCCAGCACATGAGAAAAAAAAGTAGTAATTAAAACAACGAACGAATGAATAGTAAAATGAATACTTATATATATATATTCAGATATATAAAACAGTCACACCAGTCGTTCCGCTGAACCTTTGGTTAATATATATATGCTCGTATATACATACAGTTACAAATCTTAATACAGCTGCGTATTTTTATTTCTATAAACTCTATATTCACTACTAATGCAATAAACTGTTAAGTACATTTGTTTTAGTTCAATAATTCATTTATGACTATAATCAATGTCAGGATTTTATCCACTGAAATTTTATAGAAAATATGATGAACAGTGTTTTCTGCAGTAAGCCTACACATACAGTGAAAACATTGCTATGAGAAATCACACTATGACTATATAACACTATAAAATTATGGAGTTGTATCAGTAGTTTCGTTATATTTGCTTTTTGACATTGTAGCCTTTACATCTGCGTACACAAAATCTTGCACTACATGGAAAACGTATATCTTAATATTATTTTGTATATAGTATCTTTATTTGTTATGCTCTATATCATGATCAAACCATCGATGTTCTTTTCTCGTTTTCTGGCTGTTTCCATTCCGATTGACCTCAATTAAGGGTGTTTTCCAACACAGCTATAATTAGTAACATTTCTAACCAATCAAATTGGAGAAATCTTATCCGTCAGAAGAGCGCGCAATCTAAATCCCCTTGGAGCGCCATCTTCACACGTCTGGCAAGAGTTGCGTGCAAAAGATACTGCGAATAACGGCAACATACGAGCCAACGGAAAAGGAATCAGACGATCGACACATTCTCTCGTGTAATGGAAGGGCCAGTCAAACTAGCAGTCACCGACAATGAGTGACTCGGAGTCGGAAAGGTGAGTGTCAGAAAAAATTTTTTGCCCGTTCAGCGCCAAAAGTATCGTTGATCGTTTGATGTCAGTCGCTTGTGTGTGTACACAACCGGCATGCCACGAAATCGTCTAACGCACAACGAATCAGATCGTTCGTATAGCGTTGATGGTAACTGTTTTTTGAACTCGGCATTTCTGGTATTTCAAAAACATACAACACTAGACAATACATTTGTCGGTGAGCATGTAAAAGTGACTTTGACTGCTGTGTTAGTTTGTATGTGCCTGCTGTGATTGTGTAGTGTCACAGTATCAGAATGTGTACTTGAGTATGTGTTACACACCCGTAACAGGTGCCTAGATCTGCTTTTACTACTGCGCTACTAGACCAAGTTTAATAAGTAGGTTTGTTGAAAGGGAGATGGGATAGAACAGATGAAAAAAGCGTATTCGGCTTCTGATTAAGGTAGAATTCAGCGCTTTCCTATAGGCTAGGCCCCTACATTATAAATAATTAATGTTTGGTTACTGTTTGGGTGGAAGATGTAGGCTAGCGCTAGGCCTACTTGCAGCGACAAAGGATAGATTCATATGGAGGGCCATGATCGCCAACACCATGCCGCAGGGCACATGATGATGATGATGATGACTGGCGTACATTAGAATAGTCATTTCGCACACCATGTACTACATAGCATATCTGCCTTGTGCATGCAATCCAATTTGTCAAAAAAGTCAACAGTGGCTTTTACACTGAACAACCAAAGAAGAAGTATGAATAGATTTAACGCTGCAACCTTGGCTAGGCATCTGTCAAGTGTGTGAGGTATGAAAACCACAATAGGCCGATAGACTTCTGTATCGCAATGGTATTATAATTATATGAATATATCACTTTTTATCAGTATCACATGAAAGTCATATCCCTGATATTCCTATCTCGCTGTATTAGATCCTAGAACTAGTAGTAGACTAGTACAACTACAACTGTCAGTGACCGTTTTTGTTTTGCGAACCAAGGATCGATTTACTACGCTGATACCGCCAAATGTTAATGGTTTATTTTGTTTGTGTCCGAATGGATTTCACTTTCCCGGAATGGCGTGCTGGCAGCGCGTGCTTTTGCGCCTTCTGCAACGATGTGCGTTCAACGTTCTGTAACGTGCACGTGTTGAAAATTGCGTCACTAACCATGGAGACATGACGACATTAACAGCGTTTATGTAATGACGTGCTTCATTACCAAGACAGTTAAGGCTGCGATCTAGATAAGGGAGCCATCTTGCTGATAACCACCTTTTTAACAGTCAAGATTAAAGTTGACGCACCTTTGTAACATGATCCCAGTACCATACTCCTACGGGTACATGTCAAAGCCGTACAGGTGAGATTGTAATCTGAGACATTTCTTGATTTTCGTTCGTGTAAAAACGAAGTTTTGATGACAAGACAAGCAGGAAAAATGTTTAACAGACCGGGTTATTATCGGATATCAGTAAATTGATAAATCAAGAACGGCGTGGTCTTAGATCGGATCCTCAGTTTGATAGTTTACAGATCAAGACCTAGACCTACAGGGGTGACGTACTGTTTCTGAAGGTAGCTAGCAGTAACAGTCTCCAACATATTGTTAATGCAGTAGCGCTTAGAAAACAGTAGTCGAATAATCATAGACGAAAATCAAGACATGAACTCATCTGCACCTTCTGTTCCAGGTTTCTTTTCTTCCTTCCTTCTTCTTCGTTTTTCACAGTTCTGATGCGGTTTTCTGTCCAGTTTTTTTTTTCTGTAATAATGAACTTTTAATGTTACTATTTTGACACGATTTAGGCACCAAAGCTTTTGGCGGGTAAGTGGAGAAAAATACAGAAAAAGGAGGAAAGAGAACAAGAGAGGGGGGGGGGGGAGACTGGCCGCCACCTCCCTCCCACCGTCTTTTTGAAATTCTGCAGTGACCCTCTGAGTTGATAGAGGAAATAGTTATCCGATTATCCAATATCACCTTAAAAGGGAAACCGCAATAATCTGCACATGAGGAGAACTTAATCTCAGAAAGGAGGTGGGGTGAGGTAGGGGAGAGTTGTCTGGTACAGAAAGTTGCTGGAAAATAGTGCGCACGGACACAGGCTCCAGATCAAGTTCAACAAGATAAACGTCACACTTTAAATATCCAGACAATGCCAGGCTTTTTTGTTTTTGTTTTTACGTCATTGACCAAAACTATCGAATGCGATTTTGTGATGCTGACACGTCTGTCTGTCTGTCTCAGTCACCGAAACGAAACAAAAAATTTTGACACATCACTGTTGATCTTGTTATATATTGACATTCGGATCACAACCACTGCAAAAAATGAAAAAAGAAAAACCTGTGCCACTGGGTGGAAAATTAATACTAATTACTAACACAATGATGTAAATCTGTTTTGGATTCGGGAATATAACAAGACCTTGGATTAGCCTGTCAGACCAAAAGAACACACAAGGCAGAGATAGAAAAGATTGCTCATCATCAAAGTTAAGTTTGATTACAACTTGTTGGACAGTAAATATGACATACAGATCTAGATTGTGTTTATGCAGCAAATGGCGAAATGCACAGCCCTTTTCCCAGCTTGTGAATTTCAGGAAAAAGTGACTTGAAGTGTTTATGCAGTATTACATAAATTGTCATTTTTCTTGAATAGAGGTAGGGAAGGGGGATGGATGACAATGAAAGGATGCTCCAATAAAGCAGTAAAAAGCCAGTGGGTGCAGTACTAAGCATTATGAATGTGGTCGATGATGATACTTTCTTCTTTGATATTTTATTGTACAGATCGGATTGAAGGGGTACAGCAATAATGATGAGGAAACTGATGGTGACGCTATTTTCTTTGATTTTTTTGTTTTTTGTTTTTGTACAGATCTGATGGAAGGGGGTACTGCAGTAGTGATGAAGAAACTGATGATGCAGAACCGCTGGACCATGACTACAACTTGCCACAGGTGAAGGGCAAGAAGGTTGTCAATCGTGGCAAGTGGACAAAAGAGGAGGTGATTTTAAAACACCCTCCCCTGACCCACCATTACATCTTCATGTAGACAGTTTGTAGAATGATGGCTGCTCCGTCTTAGCAGTGATGATGGCAACTATGTTAGAGGAGGGTGGGAGAACATGGGGGAAAAAAACAAATCCAAAACAAGCATGACCGTCCATGTTCAAGCAAACAGGAACCAGAAACCATGAAAGTAAGAGCAGAATGTGTATTTGATATAATGAGACAAAACGGATGCAAATCTTTTGCCAACTGGTTTTGTCAAGCTTAAATGTAAGACAACAAAGAACAAATGTCAACACAACAAATACAAAAGTTAGGGAAAAAAACAACAAAACTACTCTGAAACAACAGGGAAGTTATTCTTGACAGTTGGCCGAAAATTTGCACCTGTACTGTCCCATTATATTAAATACATGTACTGATTCTACTCTCGTGTTTTTCTGGTTCATGGAAGATGAAGGGTAAACATTTCAAGTTGTCAGTCACACAGCTAATTCACTCAGAATTCTTGCTGCTAACTTGTTTTTGTTTGTAAAACTACCAATAAATAAATTGCAAACTGTAGAGCAGTTCTGTTGCTGGGATTGACTGCCCACTCTTATGTTTAGTTATCACACCAAACCTCTCCAATTTTTCTTTGAAATATGGGTCGTGGATATAGTGCTGTGTTTGGGTATGTGTATGTCTGCATTTGGATAAAATTAGCCAAGATTTCTCTTGAAACTGCTGGTTTTTGAAACTAATTTGATGTTTGGATTGACCAAACAGTTTACCATATTTGAATTACATGAAGGGAAAAATGAGCCATGATCTGTCAAACATTAGTACTATCTTAAAAGTAACACTGGACAAGTGCCTGCAATATAGAATGTAGAATTTTGTTTTCTTTTGCTGAATTGGAGAACACAAAAGCATTGGGAAGTGAAGTGGCATGGAAAGGGTGAGAAGTGGTGGTAGACAGAAAGTGTCAATGGTGTAAGGAGAGAAAATGATGGGTTGGGAGGGTGATAGTATATTTGTAGGGGATGTGAGATGATGGGAACAATAACTTGCTTTTGGGTGGTTGTGGAGAGAGTAAGTTGTGTGTAGTGTGGTTCTTCAGGCTAGTGGACCAGATATGCTTCATCCATTTACACAAGATTTTATTTCACATTATTTAAATTAATCAGGACTACTACACAGTCATGTGTGGTTGCATTTTATATGTCTGTTACTAGTGTTAGTCTTTTGGGTGGGATTGAGATGGTGGGGTTGTGGCAGTTTTGTACCATGATGGGATGTGTGTTTTTGTTTGTTTTTCTTTTTTAAGTGACTGGGAGTTCGCATTGAAACAGTTTTCCAACTTTGGAAACTTATTTTGACATAGTTTGTCTTTGACAGTGGGTGGAGGTTAATGATTCATGGTGAGTAGCAGGTATGTGGAACCTGCATGTTACATGAGTACTCAGTACTTTGCCAGCATGTATAATATATAATATAACCCCTCCCTTCCTTTTTTTTAAGCATACCAACATTTTCGGCTATGTTGGGAGCTCATGTTGGTTTTGGAGAGTGGGGATGGGGCTTTATAGAGCATATACTGATAGCCTATGTTTATCTCAGTACCAGATGGATACATATATATAGACAGTAGTAATTATGTTAAATGCAACTGCCAGTTGTTACCCGTTTGTTCCATTTTGAATACCCTTGACCTTTGATCAAGGTCTTAGTGTTATCATAGTTACGTGTACTTTTAATCTATAGACTATGCTTTATTTTCAAATTGTTAACTCACCTTGAAGCTGTGCAATCTGTACTTAAGAGCATATATCTGAATGTGGATGTCTGAATATTTTACATGCACTGAATATTCAGAAACATTGTTGACTGATATTGAATATCAAGAATCATGATTTTTTTGTTTTCTGACCAGTAGATGTGCATTTAAAAAATTATCAGGCCTATACAGTTTATTCATTCAGTTGAACATAGTATTAGTAGTGTTGGCAGAAATGGGAAGGTGGTCATTTGAGCAGTTGTACTTGTTATTCAGTTTTGTATGTCAAATTGTATTTTGACACTGAACTGGATATGATGTGCCCATTTAAAAAGTATCTTGGGATAACGAAAAAATTTCCCATATCTAGGACGAAAAGTTACGGAAGGTAGTAGAAGCGAAAGGTCTGCACGACTGGAAGGCTGTGTCGAGTTATTTCCAAGACCGTACAGACATTCAGTGTCAGCATCGTTGGCATAAGGTCCTGAATCCTGACCTCATCAAAGGACCTTGGACCAAAGAGGTAAATGTCATTGACTTGAATTCTTTTCCTTTTAAACGTGAACTGAAGATTCTTGCATGTAAGATACAGATTGTAATTGTGAAGACTAAAAAGGTTTTTGTGAAGATCGCTCACATGGCAGATGTAAAACAAACTCAGTATGAACAATTCTCAAGATTAATATTAATTGTTATGGAAAACATAGCACCGATCTCTCATAACTAATAAACAACAAAAGAACAGACAGCTCTCTTATAAAGCAAAACAATAACAAAATAATTGTTTTCCAGAGCTTGTAGACTTTAACAAGTCAATAGACAACAATAGAGATTGAAAACACTACACAGATTATTATAATTTAAGGAGGGCAGAGGTGATCCTTTGACTCAAACATTCATCTCTGCCTAGACGCTGATAGACAAAGCCACATCCTCCTTCAGAGGGCCCCTTGGCATTGTGCTACACCTGGGGACAGCTTCCCTTTCTGAGTCAGGGCCATATCACAGGGCCGAGCCTTAAGACCTAACATACCAGCATGGACATGTGGACTCATTTTAAAGAGGGAGGGGGGGGGGGGGGGGGAGAGTGAAGGGCTAATCCAACAATTGACAATTTTGACACATCTTCATTGTAGAAGAGTACTAGTGGCTGAAACACCAGTTATTATCAGACGCTGTTCCGTGTCATGAAAAGGCAGGCCTTTGCCATGCTTCTAGATGCTTTACAACCGAAAAGGCGACAGTTATATTTTATTCAGTCAAAGGAAAATACAATCACCAGCTCTAGCTAGAAAACACACACACACACACACACACACACACACACACACACACACACACACACACACACCACACACCACACACACACACACACACACACACACACACACACACACACACACACACACACACACACACACACACACCTCCTCTCTCTCTCTCTCACCTCCTCATCCACACACACACACCACACAGACAGAGCATTCCTATGCAGAGATGGCTCTTTCATCAATGTAAGTACATGTCAGAAAAGGCACATCAGGAGCGTCTTGTTCCCTCGTTTGCAGGGAGCATCTTGTTTGGATGCATATTAACAAACTTTGTAGTCATAGACACTGTCACTTGATTGAACATATGAACAATTTATTGGACAGTGCTTAGGTTTTGGGTATGTGATAAAAAAATGGTTTTATGTGTAAGGGACAGCTATATGTGTAATACTGTAATAATGCATAAATTGTGTCATTTGTACAATAGGAGGACAACAAGGTGATTCACTTGGTACAAGAATACGGACCAAAACGCTGGACTCTCATCTCCAAGCACCTCAAGGGTCGAACAGGGAAGCAGTGTCGTGAAAGGTGACTGCAATATCCCCTTGAAAATAATTTACTTTTTTTATGTCAAAGGGTAAATAAATTATCTAGACAAATAAAATAATGTAAAGCATATTACAGCTTAAAAGGTTTAATTTTTTTTGTATTCAGTTCGTCTGTGAAAATTGTATGTCAGTTTAGATAGCATGTGTGATCTGTTGCAAAGGGGACAAGAACTATTTCACAGGAAAGAAAAATCATCAGACATATGTAACTGTTCACCTTGCTCTTTCTGTATGATGTATGAGAAAGGCTGTGAAATTCCAAAGTTCATCATCATCATCATGTGCCTGCCATATGGCGTTGGCGACCATGGCTCTCCACACGAATCTATCC
The DNA here is from genome assembly GCA_030674185.1 of Monoplex corrugatus. Lineage (NCBI taxonomy): Eukaryota > Metazoa > Mollusca > Gastropoda > Littorinimorpha > Ranellidae > Monoplex > Monoplex corrugatus. The sequence goes on from JAPXFY010000024.1 coordinate 34,769,984, forward strand.
CCTTGTCGCTGCAAGTACATCTCCCACCCTCTCTGTCTTCAGTCACCCTGCAAGTCCATCCAGTACTTTCTCCCTGGGTCTACCTGGTGTTCTCTTTCCCTTCAGCTTTCCTGTTGTGACCTGGTGTTCTAATTCTCCTTTCTTCACAAAATGTCCTATGGCCACTTCAAAGTTAAGACAGTTTAAGTGCAGGTATTCTGACGCCATCCTGTGCTCCGCTTGCACAGTTGACTTTGACCACTCGGAAAATGGCATGGCATTTGTAGCATATGGAATCATATGAGCGCTGCTATGCCATCTTGAGAAAACAAACTGAAAGCGATGTGTCATCACTGTCTAAATTGGACTTGGGACATTTACTTACTGCCCATTATAACACTGACATGTAAGGCAACAACAACTTGCATCTGTTCAGGGCCAGTCTCTGAACTCAGTGTCAGCATCTTGGAGTGAAGTTTTGCAGTACACTCATAATACATGAGAAAAGATCTGTTGAAAGGATGTTAGTATCTGCTGACTTTTTTTGTTTTTGTTTTTGTTCTGATTTCTCTGTGTTGAGTGCATGTGCACATATTGTTTGGCCTACAATGTGCAGACATTATGTTGCTGCACAGTGCACATAGCCTGTGTTCAGTGGGCATGTATACTGAATGATTTCATGTTTCCTTTAGCCACCAAACACTGACATGATTTACACTACAGGATCTTTAACATGCGAATTTGATGTTCTGTAGGGGTTCAGGCACTTGCAGGATTGCACATATATTGATCAGGTTATCAGGAAAATCTCCACCTCCACCTTTTACTTCCCAGACTGCACCCATGCAGGACTGAAGTCAGACCTGATTGAATATCTGACGTCCTAATCAACTAGATATTGTTGATTGAATATCTGACGCCCTAATCAACAAGGCATTGCACCAGTCCATCTGTTGATTGAATATTTGACGTTCTTATCAGTTGGACATTGCACCAGCCCGTTTGTTGATTGAATATCTTAATCTGACGTCCTAACCAACTGGGCATTGCACCAGTCCATCTGTTGATTGAATATCTGACGTCCTAATCAACATTGCATTGCACCAGTCCACGTGTTGATTGAATATTTGACGTTCTTATCGATTGGACATTGCACCAGCCCGTTTGTTGATTGAATATCTGACGTCCTAACCATCTGGGCATTGCACCAGTCCATCTGTTGACTGAATATCTGACGCCCTAATCAACAGGGCATTACACCAGTCTGTCTGTTGATTGAACATCTGACGTCCTGACAACAGGGCATTGCACCAGTCCATCTATTGACTGAATATCTGACGTCCTAATCAACTGGGCATTGCACCAGTCCATCTGTTGACTGAATATCTGACGTCCTAATCAACTGGGCGTTGCACCAGTCCATCTGTTGATTGAAATTTACTTTTACTTTACAATCCCCACACACTTTTTGTTTGTGTCAAACCAGTCTCCCCCAAAAGTAGTAGCCTGCATTTGTCCCTAATGTTGAGTTTTGAGTAACAATGATGATAATTTTTATATAAATTTTTTTTTTTTATATAGATACATCAACTCATGTTTTGCTTGTGTGCATACAGGTGGCACAACCATCTCAATCCCAACATCAAGAAGACAGCGTGGACAGAGGAAGAAGATCGGCTCATATATCAGCTTCATCGGCGGCTTGGCAACCGGTGGGCTGAAATAGCAAAGTATTTACCTGGCAGGTATGCAGTTGGATCTAAAGACTGGTTTTGTTTGGAAATAAAAACTGGCTTTAAAAAGTCTTATACACAGGTTTTTTTTTCAGCAAATCCTTCTTTTTTGTGGCAAGTGAAAGACAATCAGAAACAAGTCAAAACTGCGTTCAGAATGGCCTATGATACAGATGGTTGATTTGTTGACATACCCACAACTGATCTACTAGCCTGAAATAACCATTTCTAAGTTGAAAGTGATTGGTTTTTTTTTTTGGGTTCCATTGTTGATGGGCACGATAGTCAAGTAGGTAAGACTTTGGATTCGAATTAGAAAGTCTGAGTTTGATCCTGCCTTGAAGCCTCCTGCCTGATGGGTAAAGGGTGAAAATTTTACCAATCTCCCAGCTACAGCTCAACCAAGAGTTGTTATTACTTTGTTACTGCAGACATGTTAGTGCCTAAAATCATTTGGTGTGTATACGCATGCAGAACATCGAATATATGCAAGTTAACCCTTTGACTTGCGCACCCTATCTCAAGCTGTAAAACGTAACCCTTTGACTCCCTCACCCTATCCACCAGCTTCCTGCAAAGGGTTAAGGTCTTGCTTTGCTAGCATGGTTGACAATGCAGGATGCTGGTGGACAGGGTTTGCCATGTCAGTGTCTAGTGACTTATGAAAATACCCAGCATCCACGTCCGCTGAAGACAGTGTAGAATGTGCAGAACATATCACCTGTATAGTTTGGCAGTGTCTCCCATAATGCACTAGTGCATAATCAATTTTTTGGCAGTGTTTCCTATAACGTACTGTAGTGCATAATCAGTGCCTTAAAATCTGCAATTTACACAGTGAACTTTTTTAAGTCTGTGTGTCCAAAGGGTGCATGTGTTTCTGCCCCCCTTGTCTTGTCCTGGCTGTCTCCATTGTTGAGACTGGAGATCCATGCAAGAACATTCCAGATTGTCAAGGCCAAGGTCCAACTCTGAAGAAGAACTTTCAATGATTTATAGCGAACAAGCTGCTGCTGAATAGTGAACTCTGAAAATTGTTCTGAGCACTGCATCATAAAAGTCCTTTTTTTTAAATTGCAGTTGAGGTGGGTCATCTTGTACACTCTTGTCAGTCAATGTTTAGGAGAAAATTGGATTAACCAATGGTTCTGTCACAAATGATGTAACTTGATAATTTATTTGCCTCACTTGTAAAAAATATGGTGAAAGTTTGACAAATTAGTCTTTGAAAAATGAAACAAAAGCTCTTTTCATTGAATAGAGCATAGTTATGCCTGGAAGACTGTTGGTTCAGATCAACCTAAGGAGCCACTGTGTTTTGTGTGTGCATGAGCCTGCGTATTGACAAAAATGTGTACCATCGAAGGACCTACTACTGACATAGCACCGTGCAAGAGGTTTCTGGACTGCTAGCCAGCCACAAGTAGTCTTTCTTTATCATTTTAACACAGTAAAGATCCATGCAAATTGTGTGCATTAAATTTGCCTACAATTACTTCAAAAATATAATGCATGTGGAAAGAAAGAAAAGTTGTTAAACCTTTTTTCTTGCTGTCCCAGTTTCTAGATTCCAGTATTAGAGTAGAGATAGAAGCTTGAAATTCCCAAAACAGGTGTGCCCGCCCACATTCAGAACGCGAATTGAATATAACAAGACAAGTACAAATTTGTCAATCATAAACGTAAGACAAAACAACAAACAAACAAAGTAGTGAAAAATAACCGAACTTCCCTGTTTAGTCAACATTTTCTGCTGCTTGTCCAGATAACAGGGAAGTTTTGCTCTTTTTCCATTAGTTTTTCCATTGTTATTTGTTGTCCTCACGTTTATGTTTGACAAGGGCCAGTTGGCCAAAAATACGTGAAGCCTGAATAGTATTTTTGCAGTGCACTAATTGAGAGCAGAAGAGTTCAGGCTACAAAATTTAGGGGGGTTATGTTTTTTGTATAAAATAGTGGTATTAGCCATTATACTTGCTAAAAATGAAAAGAGGCCTCACTTTTGTGATGAAAACAGGCCTCACTTTTGTGATACTTGAAAAATATAGCTGTTCACCATGATGACTTTTTTTAAAAAACTTTTTCTTACACTACATGTTTTAGGTTGGGTTATTTTTTTTTCTTCAGCATTCCAATTTTTCTCCAATGTGTGTAAGCTTGTTATTTTTGCCAACACTGTACAGATGGTATGTAGGTGCACAGTCTACTGTCTTCGTTGGGCATGCTGTTTTCATATGCCCTTATGCCATCAGACACACATGAAAGGGGGTCAGGCACTAACAGGTCTACACACATGATAACCTGGGAGATTGGAAAAATCTCCACCCTTTATCCTCCAGACGGGAGATACCCAGGCAGGATCGGACCCAGACTTTCCGATTGGAAGTCCAAAGTCTTACTCTTCTGACTACCGTGCCCTGTCACCGTATGCTTGCTACATGAAACTTTGTGTCTGTTGTTCCAGGACTGACAACGCAATCAAGAACCACTGGAACTCCACGATGAAACGCAAATATGAAAGTGAGGAAATTGTGGACCGCAGCACAAGTGGTATGGTGCCACTTTATGGCCATTCCTACCCCTCCACGTCATCCCATCATCACATGCACAGCGTTCAGCCTGTCCACCTCTTTCAGAACAGCCATGCCCCTTCAGTGAGTACACTGAGAATAGAGTAAGTTGTGTTGGCTAATATGATCAAGTCTTATAGAAGATGAACAGGAAAAAGACAATCTTTTATTGTGAAAAAAGATTTCAGAGAAAAGCAAGTCATTTTTGGAGGAAAACAGCAGAAAATTTGATTGCAAAAATTTTGTTCTTTTTGAAATGTGCTTATTAATTAAGGTGGGTTCCCCGAAAAACTCTCATCTTAAAAATATATTTCCGAAAATGTACGTAGGAGAGGACAAGAGTTGCGAGTGAGAAGTAAGATGAGGGTTAGAAAGGATGGAATCTCCAGGTCACATTATCGTGGTATTACTGTCCAACCTTTCTGGGCAAAGCCCTGGTTCTTAGCCTGTTTTTACAAAATTTTTGTCAAGGATGCACCAAACTGATACCCCTTAGTTAATTTAGCTAAAAGAGTTGGTTCAATCATATACATCTCAAGATTTGAATTGCTGGTGTTATGGCATCGCTACGTATCTATGATGTATCGGTGATATGTTGTGATATTGTTTGTGTTTGAGTTGTTGATGTTATGGCATTGCTGTATATCTGTAATATGTTGGTGGTGTATTGTGATATTGTTTGTATTTGAGTTGTTGGTGTTAGAGCATTGCTGTATATCTGTGATGTGTTGGTTGTGTGTGTTGATATTGTTTGTATTTGAGTTGTTGGTGTTATGGCATTGCTGTATATCTGTTATGTGTTGGTGGTGTGTTGTGATATTGTGAGCTGTTGGTGTTATGGCATTGCTGTATATCTGTTATGTGTTGGTGGTGTGTTGTGATATTGTGAGTTATTGGTGTTGTGGCATTGCTGTATATCGGTAATGTGTTGGTGATGTGTTGTGATATTGTTTGTATTTGAGTTGTTAGTGTTATGGCATTGCTGTGTATTTGTATTTGAGTTGTGTGTTATGGATTGCTGTTATCTGTATGTGCTGTGATGTGTTATGATATTGTTTGTATTTGAGTTGTTGGTGTTATTGGCATTGCTGTATATCTGTAATGTGCTGGTGATGTGTTATGATATTGTTTGTATTTGAGTTGTTGGTGTTATTGCATTGCTGTATATCTGTAATGTTTTAGTGATGTGTTGTGATATTTCTATTTGAGTTGTTGGTGTTATTGCATTGCGGTATATCTGTGATGTATTAGCGGTGTGTTGCGATAATGTTTGTATTTTATTTGTTAGTGTTACGGCATTGCTGTATATCTATGATGTATTGGTGATGACTAATGCGTTGTGATATTGTTTGTCCTTTTTTTTTCCAGCACTCCAAAGCAATCAGCATAAAACAGAGTGAGTAGCCTACTTTATTGACTGTGTGTCTGTCCACACCCTGCCAGCAGGCACTTCAGGCCCAAGGTTGGAACAGTGATGTTAATGCTTAAGCCAGTGGTATCAACTATTCATTGCATTGTGTCAACCTTGGGTTAACTTGGGCCAAAGGTGCTGTGCTGGTTGGCTGGCTGAGAGATAAGATGTGTTTGTGTTTGTCTGGTTTTGTTCTAAATAGATTTTTTTTATCAAGCATTCCAATTTTCTTGGATGCATATTTGCATGTTGTTTTGCCCACACTGTGCAGGCTGTATGTCGCTGCATAGTCTGCATACTCCCTCTTTGGTGCACACCTTGAGGTTTTCATGTATCTGTAAACCACCAGACACTGACATAACTTTTGGGATCTTTAACGTGCATATTTGATGTTCTGCATGCGTATACACATGAACAGTCAGTACGTATGTTGACCTGGGAGATCAGAAAACACTCCACCCTTTACCTACTAGACAGGAGGAACCCAACCGGGATCGAACCCCAGACCTTGCGGTTGGAAGTCTGACATTATACTTATGGTGCAGAGGTGCCGTGCTAGTTAAGTGAGAGCCCCAGTGTGTTTGTAGGTGTTATTAGTGTCTGTGAATGATTGTGGGCTCCTACATTGGTATGAATGTTCACAGCTTTGTTGAACAAGCGTGGTCTTGTTAAGCAAATGAAAAGGGTTTGATATTACTCCGAATGATTGACTGACATGTGATTGGCAATTAGAAAGTCTGCTTAACTCAATCGAACTGTGCCGTACACGGCTGTACGTCACCTTTCACACTGCATGGATCTGTGCCGTACGCAGGTGTACGTCAGTTTCAACTTTTTTTGTGGCCGTAATAAAGGAATAAGGGAAGTAAATCATGCACTAGAGTGATCTTGGGTCTTTTATTTCACAGTTCCTTCCCTTAGACCGTGTTGTGATTTGTATTTTTGCTTTAGTAGCAGTTTTTCGATACTATATGCAGTTCTTTGTTTTCGTCTGACTGTCAAGATGGCGTCAGGAAGCACCCGCCGATTTGCACGCAAATTCACTGTTCTTGATTATACCAAGTAAATAGGAGGTGGTGTTTATGTTATTGCACATAAACTGTACATTCCTGTGTAAATATTCCTGTGGATAATTGGTTTCATTGGTGGAAAAAAACAACATATGGTGTAAATATATGGACTCGGCAAGAGGATATTTACCCCCTTATGGTCACCTGTTTCCTTCACCCCTTCTATCAAGATGAACAGACTACCAGTTTAGAAGCTAGTAATGTCTGTATGTTAACACTTCAATGTTTCCAAAACTGTTTTCCTTTTGTGTATGACATTTGCTGTTAATTTTTAATATTTTTTTAAAAATCATCCAAAATACTGCGATTTCAGGGATTGTCGCGGTGCGAAATGTTGCGGCTTGAATGAGTTAAAGATGAACACCAAGAGGAAACAGAAAGGGTTTGATATTGAGGAGAAAAATTTCTCTCTGTTCTGTAAGTCCAGCCATGATGTCTTGTACTGTAAGAGAGTCGTGTGTACAGTTGCATTTTTCTGTGTCTGATAAAAGTGATAAATAACACGTTTGAGCATGGGCATCAGCACTTAACATGTACCCAAATTAAGTTATGCTAAAACAAAAGTTACATTATCATTAGAGATGTCACATTATTCAAGAATGTACAGTTTCATGGGGAAAAAATGTCAGCTGCTTATGTACAATGTTTACAAGTTTGCTTCTGTGTTTGATGTAATAAGTCCTTATTGTAAACTTAAATCAGCATGATCAGTTAAGAAAAAAAAAAAGAACAAAAAATGGAACAAGCAAGGCTTTGATTCAATACATGTATGCAAAAGGTATTGGGAAAAGAAGATTGGTATGGCCTTGTTCTTTTTTTATGTTTTTTTTTCTTCACAAATGTTTTCATTATCTACAAATCATTTTTCATTTGCTTTCAGTGAATATGGGCATGGCAGCTGACACTCAGGAGTTGTCTTCCCTGCCTATGGGACAAGGGGGCGCTGTGTCAACACCTTTAAAGTAAGGCTTGAGAGTACCTTGGATCTGACTGTTGCGTTAATTTGTGTTGGTGTTTTCTATGCACAGGATTTGCCAAAATTCATCGGACATTTTGGTTCCCATGGCAAAAATGAAAATCTTATCTCAAAAATGTCCCACAAGAATTTTTCATGTAAACATGAGTGAAACAATCATTGATATGATGATTTGCTTACATCACAGACATGCCCACTTATGAGAGCACAGGTGTTTGTGTACACACACATAAACACACACATACATCCTCACACAAACAACCTTTGACATATGCATGTACACACCATTTGCTGTGGGAGATTTGCATAACACACCCATACATAAGCGTGCATGCACACACATGCATGCGCATGTGCACAACATGACATGACACGGCACAGCACAGTGCAACACAACAGAAGACACACCTCGCTAGAATCCTTGCTGACAATGACACAGTCTGATCACATTTGCATACAAGGATAGACATATGCAGATTCACTTTATGTCTCATGGCTGTTCGGCACTGAACTTTAAGTTGAACTAGCAAAGGGCAGCACTAAACTTTTAAGTTGACCTGGCAAAGGGCAAGGCCATGTAAGCTGCTAGCGACCATAGAGCAAGAAAAGAAAAACACTCACCTTTCTGTTCTAGCTCAGTGGCAGTCGTGATGTTATAGTGGACACTTGGGGAAAAGAAAGGGAAAAGCGCAAAGCCTCTTTCACTCTTATTAGACTTTGCTCAGCATAGGGCCAGCTGGCCACACTCCTGAGAAGACAGGATAACATGTGGTGCTATGTTCTCTCTGTCCATCATTTAGCTGTTTAGCTACTGAGATAAAAGAGGTTTTGGTCAGTTGGGGACTGTCCACGCTCATGAAAGTGAAATACAGTAGGCCTCAACTTTCTGCCAATAACGAATACCATAGAACAAAATGATAATCAAACACAAAGTACAGGCCGCCTTGAAAGTGACAGAAAAATATGTGAAACCTAGTTGATGGGCACACAGGTGCGTCAACAAATTGTGAATACATTTTGCTGTAAATTTGCTAAAATAAATACACTCATCATTATATTCATCTCTTATATCACTCACTCTCACACACACACACACCACACACACCACACACACACACACACACACACACACACACACACACACACACACACACACACACACACACACATACATACACATACACGCACACAGAGCAGATATGGAGAGAAAGAATGATTGCACACAGATAGAATGAGAAAGAAAGAGGGGGGGGGGGGGGAGAGAGACAGGGAGTAAGAGAGAGAGGATGAGAAAGAGAGAGCGTACATAGAAACAGACAGACACACATACGCACGCATGCACACTCACACACACATACATACACACCCACACACACACACAGCATGTTAGAAATAAACTGAGATTAACTTACCTGATAAGCCACTGGCACAGTATTTCACATGAAATATGCCCATACACATTAAACACACTGTGTCTGACATACACTACAAACCGCTTGTAAGTATGCACACAGACCTTCATGGTACACTAAATTTGAACTGGAAAAAAAACCTATAGGGGAAATGCACGACACTGTTTCTGGCACTTATCATTAAGAGCATGTACAAATTTCTTGTTTGACTGACTGGGGCTGCCACAAAATTTCATGCCTCCATCGAGTTGACATTGAACATAAATCTTTAATCATAGAATAAAGTGAAGATCTTAAAACACTCCATTGCTGTTCATCTTACCTGGTCCATATTCTTTGCTGGTCAATCTCTTATTTGAAGAAGAAGAAGAAAAGTTTGGGGGGGGGTATTGTCTCACATCAAGAGGTATTTGTGTCCCATCCAGCTGACATTGAACATAAATCTTAATAATCATGGTAGGAAAGTGAAGATGTTAAAACATTCCATCACTGTTTATCTGACCTCGTCCATATTCTTTGCTGGTCAGTCTCTCTTATTTGAAGAAGAAGACAAAATTGGTGGGGCGGATATTGTCTCGCGTCAACTGAAGCGAGGTGTTCGCGTCCTTAACGAAAATGTGTCGGCAAGATTTTCTCAGCTGGTTCTGATAAGATCTTTACCGCTGAACAGTTAAACGCCTCGGTTTGCAAGTCATGGCCAAAAGGTCAAGGTCACACAAACCACAGAAGTGCCTGAAATCAGCACTGTTTGAATTTGTGTGATTAACACTTATTCTGGAACTTCTGACAATCTTTTCACTTTCTTTTCAATGTTGTGGCAGTCTACCAATGCCCTCACTCCACATCAAGTTTCCTGTAGATATGTCAGATTGAAACAGATTAGATAAGGATGCAAGTTCATGCAAATTTAAATGTGACTAACCTGTATGTCAGTCACCTGAACCAATCAGCTTTGTGAGTGGGAGAGATTATTTCATCCCCTTTGATGGCAAGCTGAGGAAACTGGTCATGCCGATGAACAATGTGCCTTTGCTGATGACTTGCAGATCACTTGCTGGCATACCTGATAATCTGCTGGACCACAGCAATGACTTTGGTGGTTTGTCATCTCTGGAGCTGATGGAAGGCGTGGACATGAGCACTGGTGTTACTCCCATCAAGTATCTGTATGGAGATGGTAGTGTCAGTGGTGGTAAGTGGAAATGACAGATTCTTGTGTATCTACAACTAAGGTGACTTACATTTAAGCATGTTATTAAATACTTGTGACAATGTACTGACTTCCTGGTGAAGGGAAACCGATTATGACTCAAGTGTTATATCAATGCTTGATCTGAATATGATAATCCATAATTTACTTTACTGTTACGTACACATGCGCGTGCATGCACACATACATACATGCGCGTGCGCGCGCACACACAGACACACATACACACACGCACGCACGCACATGCACATACACAACACAACAAAATACAATACCATGCACACAACAACACAACACACACAATACAACACAACATGCATGCACACACGCACACACACACCTCTCAGGGAATAGTGTCCCGGGTCATACGTCACTAAGTTCACCCCATTGATGGTCTTGTTCATGCTGATGAGCTAAAGGACATTGTCATCATCATCATCAGGTGCCTTGCCACATGGCGTTGGCGATCATGGCTTTCCATCTGTTTCTATCTCTTGTTGCCTCAAGCACCTCTTCCACCCTCTTTGTTTTCAGCCATTCTGCAAGTCTGTCCAATACCTTCTGCCTGGGTCTACCTGGTGCTCTCTTTCCCCCCAGCTTTCCCGTTGTGACCAGGTGCTCCAATTCCCCTTTCCTCATAAAATGGCCTATAAATGTTGCCTGTCTTTTCCTAATCTTTCTTATCAATGATCTTCTTGTGTCCATGATTCTTCTAGGGAAAATATGATGGTGGTTTCCCGTTGCCTTCCATCGGTTTGTTTATGGTCTCTCCGCTAGCCTTTGTCGTTCCCACAACAACCTACAAGGCAGTATGGTGATTTTTTTTCAGGGTTAACTCCTTTAGCTTTATTCTCTTCCGAGATGTCCACAAGGCAGTGGAGCTATTTACCCATAGCTGGGGGTCTGGTTCGTGGCCACCAGGGCAGATCCACACGCCGGTGGGCCTGTGTGCCGCATGTCTGGGGGCCACACCTCCTCCAAGTCCCTCGAGATTTAGCCTGAGTCTGTGAGGTGCTCAGTTACCACATGTCGCCACGAGGAGGCATAACATAGGGCTTGCTGATGGAGAGGCTATATATTGACAGGGAGAGACACATTCTGCTCTTCTTTTCGCATAGCTGCAAGCAGCAGTGCTAGCCAGCAGTGCAGGCTGAAAGTGAAAGTGAGAGGTGACAAGCATGCAGTCACTAGCCAACACACTGGACGCATCAAATCTGCCTTTTGACACACAAAGGACATTGTGGATGATAATAAAACTACCTCCTTCAGTGAAGCATAAGTTTTCAGTTCTTTTGAAGTTCGGACACTTTCTTTGGTAACTTGAATACGTAACACAGTTTGTTGTTACTATCTTATCAGGATGTGCTGGTCTCAATTCCAGTAACACATTTTGTTGTTACTATCTTATCAGGATTGCTGGTCTCCATTCCAGTAACACATTTTTGTTATTATCAATCAGGATGTGCTAGTCACCTTTCCAGTTAAACAGTTTGTTGTTACTATCTTATCAGGATGTGCTGGTCACCTTTCCAGTAACACATTTTGTTGTTACTATCTAATCAGGATGTGCTGGTCACCTTTCCAGTAACACAGTTTGTTGTTACTATCCTATCAGAATGTGCTGATCACCTTTCTAGTAACACAGTTTGTTGTTACTATCTAATCAGGATGTGCTGGTCACCTTTCCAGTAACACAGTTTGTTGTTACTATCTATCAGAATGTGTTGATCACCTTTCCAGTACACAGTTTGTTGTTACTATCTAATCAGAATGTGTTGATCACCTTTCCAGTAACACAGTTTGTTGTTACTATCTAATCGAATTGTGACACTTCAGTAAAAGTTGTTGTACATCTAATCAGATGTGTGACACCTTCAGTAACACAGTTTGTTGTTACTATCTAATCAGAATGTGTTGATCACCTTTCCAGTAACACAGTTTGTTGTTACTATCTAATCAGAATGTGTTGATCACCTTTCCAGTAACACAGTTTGTTTACTATCTAATCAGAATGTGTTGATCACCTTTCCAGTAACACAGTTTGTTGTTACTATCTAATCAGAATGTGTTGATCACCTTTCCAGTAACACAGTTTGTTGTTACTATCTAATCAGATGTGTGATCACCTTCAGTAACAGTTCAGTTGTTAATCATATCAGTTGATAATCAGGTCACAGTCATTTAGTGTAACCAGCTAAACATGAGCTTTTCCTTCTGTGTGATATACAGTTATAGTGTCTTTCTCTTACTATCACGTGTGTTATGTGTGTATGCAGCTGTCCATTTGCAAATGTATAACTGTATGATTTGCAGTGCCAAAGAATGTGCATTTTTGAAAATTAAAGACCTTTGAAAAACTGTTTCAGTGCACCTCTTAAAAAAATGGGCATTTTATAACAAAAAAGATACAAGCACATCTCATGAATACTCAATATTATTCAAATTTTTTTCAAGATTCATCGTACTTAGGAATATTTCCTTTATGCTTACCTTTTTTCAGTCCAATTTTCTATGCCACCTTAACAGCCACAGAAGCTGGGACCGTTTTTACAGTACGATGATGATATCAATGAGGATGATAATCATGATGCTATGGAGTTCCATCTAGGATTGAGACTGTGTGACAGGGCTGTACTTTACGCTTACTGGTATAACATATCCTGGCGTCCACCAAGCCTGAGAGTTACAGACATCTGTGGTGTTGTGGATGAGACTTGACTGTGGTCCCAGCCTTTCCATCGAGCCCATAGCACGCATCATCTCTGGGTAGGAACCTGTTGGAGCTGAAAAATCCCACAATAATTTTTGAAGGGACTGATGGGGATTTGTACCACAACCTTCCAGTGGGTAGTCTGCTGTGCTAACCACTACACCATGGCAGCTGGTTAGTACTGATTAGTATTGATGTGGTTGATACAGATTTACATTATGAGAGTCACACCATGGACAAATGCCTGTCTCACAATGGACTTCTGTATGGTTAATACTGGTACTGAATGTTGTTGATGTGGTTGATACCGACTTACATTATGAGGGTCATACCATGGACAAACTGTACCTGCCTCACAATGGATTTCTGTATGGTTAATACCGGTGCTGAATGGTTAATACCGGTACTGAATATTGTTGATGTGGTTAATACAGACTTACATTACAAGGGTCACACCATGGACAAATTGTGTCTGCCTCACAATGGACTTCTGTATGGTTAATACCGGTACTGAATGTTGTTGATGTGTTTGATACAGACTTACATTACGAGGGTCACACCATGGACAAACTGTGCCTGCCTCATGGTGGACTCCTGTCTATGTCCAGCTCTCTGTCCTCCAAGCTCAGCAGTCCCCCCTCCATCTTACGCAAAAGTCAGCGTCGTAAACATGTAAGTTTGCTTCCTTTTTGAATCATGTTTTCACTCTGTCTCTCTTTTTACCCAGACTGCTCTCTCTGTCTCCCCGTCCATCCAGATCTACTTTGTGTGACATTTCTTTCTTTCATCTCTGGCAAACACATGCACGCATACATGCACACACCACATCACACACGCACTCACATATGCATGCACATTTACAAATGCATGCATGCAAAAACAAGCATATGCACATACACATGCGCACACAGATAGACACACATGCACACACGCATGTGCGCGTGCACACACGCATACACGCACATGTGTGTGCACACCACACACACACAAGCACACATACATACACACACACAGGTAATCTTTCAGGCTGTACCATATGTAGTACGTGTCTGTACTAGAGCAGACATTCTGACTGTAGATCTGCCTGTTAACAATAAACCAAGATAGCAAGACACAAATCTGTACTTAGAACAAACATCAATCTGACTGTAGATCTGCCTGTTGCCAAACAGTGAACCAAGATAGCAGACACATGCCTGTACTCAGAACATAAAAACCAGAACTGACATCAACGCACGATATAATATAGCAACTACCAATAGAATTGTGTCACAGGATATGACATCAGTACACAAGAATAACATACAGCGGTCTAGTACATTACCTATTTCTGCCTAAACGAGGCAAACGAAATAACAATTTCATGTCTGTAAAAACGGTAAAGTGAGGGACTTTCACCTTTCCATATTACCATAAGTAACACTGAAAAGGTGTCACCTGGAATGGCTGTTGGTGCTGCCCCAAATGTTCTGCCATCTGAAAGCCTTTTTTTTGTGTTGTTGTTGTTGTGTTTCAGAAGCCATCACGCCGTATCCGTGAGGATCCTTGCTGATGTCCGTGCATGACGATGATGAGGAGGACATGGATGATGACCATGATCTGGAGCGAGATGAGCGGGAGGATGAGGATCAGGAAAACAGAAACCCCCTGGGCAGTGCTCAATCTCCAGCCCCTATCACTCCCACAGGCACACCCATCAAAAATCTCCCCTTCTCCCCATCACAGGTCAGTAGATCAGCCATGTCCCTGGGCCTTTTTGGCTTTGCTGTAGTTCTCTTCTTTATGTGCGTATGTGGGTGTGCTTCAGTTTTGGGGTTGTTTTGTCTATGTATGATAGCGTCAAGCAATCTTCTGGGGTTTGATTTGTTGTGAGTTGATGTGTCTGTGCAGTATTAGGGTAGAGTTAGATCTTTGGAGGGTTTCGTTTATTTGTTTGTTTGCTTGTTTTTTTTTGTTTGTTTTTTTGTTGTTTGTTGTTTCTTTTTCAGATCTTAGCATGGTCTGACAGTACTAGTTTTTCAGATAAAATGATACATGAAAGTCCTGTGCACAGCATGCACTCAGTGCACATTAAAGATCCCACAGCAACAAAGGATTTGTCCAAGTCAAAATTATAGAAAAATCCACTTTGATAGGGTAAGCATACACTCTATACAGTAACTAAAGAAGAAAAAGAAAGGCTGGCATTTCACCGTAGTGATGCACTCTTGGAGAGAGCAGCCCGACTTTCATATGGTAAATCCGTTGTGTGATACAAAAATAAATATATATAAAACAGAAATGCAGAGCATCGGATGTAGATTAGGTGGTGGCATTTTAACCGGTCACCATGGCGTAGTGGTTAATGCAACGGACTACCTACTGGAAGGTTGTGGGTTCGAATCCCCACCAATCCCTTCAAAAATCATTGTGGGGACTTTTCGGCTCCAACCGGCTCCTGCCCAGAGCTGGGTGTGCTATGGGCTTATTGGGATGATTGGGACCACAGCCAAGTCTCATCCACTTCATGGATGCGTCACTGAGGATGTTGCTTAAATCTTCTGACCAGCACCGCAGGTGTCTATATCTCTCGGGCCTGGTTGACGCCAGGATGTATTATGATAGTAAGTGTAGAGTACAGCCCTGTCATGCAGATTCAATCCTAGATGGAACTTCATAGCATCATGATTATCATCTTCATCAACATCAATATCATCGCATTGTAAAAACTGTGCCAGCTTCTGTGGCCATTAAGGTGAGTAGAAAATGGAATGAAAAGAAAGGTAAACACATGGGTAACCTCCCTGAGTGCAATGATCCTTTAAAAAAAAAATAATAGTGGTATGTTTGTAAAATATCTCAACTGTGGGTGATGAAACGGCAACTATCTCTAGCAAGTTTGTCCAACCTAATCTAGTACATTTATTGTTGTATGATAAGTGTATATCTTTATCATATTCCCATCACATCTGTTGTGATATCCCCTCCCCCTCCAATTCCTTTTTCTCATGGTGACTGAAGCAAAGTTTAGGTAAAGATGACCCGTAACGCTGAGGTTGTAGGGGAGTGAGGTGATAAAGACCAAAGGTATTCAGGGCCCGGGTGATGAGGATGGTGCCCATCTCCTTTTTCTCGGTCGTGTACTATTTTCAGTTCTGAATAGGTCAAGCACCTGTTTCCAGTGGATGGACTGGAGGCTGCACACAGATTTTGTCCAGCTAACCAGTCAGTGTAGCAAAGTGGTTACCACAAAGGACTACAGACAGGGAGATCATGGGTTTGAATCCTTAATAGTCAAAAAAGTCATTGTGGGGTTTTTCTTCCCCAACCAGCTCCTACCAAGAGCTGAGTGAGCTATGGGCTCATTGGGAAGATGGGAACCACTCATTTGAGTCTCATCAGTTAGGGATGCATGAGTGAGGGTGTTGGTTAATGGGCCCGTTGGGAAGATGGGGAACACACATTTGAGTCTCATCCATTTTAGGGATGCATCACTGAGGGTGTTGGTTTAATATCCTGACTGGCGCCTATATCTTTCATGCCTGGTAATGCCAGAATACTCTATGAAAGAAACACCATAGAGTACAGCCCTGTTACAAGTCTCCATTTAAAAATGGAACTCGTTAAAAATTTAAATTGGAACTCATTAGTATCATCATCGCTGTTCTCATCATCATAGCATTGTCAAACAATTGTCCGGGTTCTGTGGCCTATCATGCTCTGCTGTCCTGTTGACCTCAGTTTTTGTTTGCTTTTGAGGTGTGTTGGGGAACAGAAACAAACGGCATCGGGTTGTGACTTACGAGCTGTGCAGAAATCGAGTTTCTTTTCTATCCAGATTTTTTATCCCCTAACGGTTTCCTACCCAGAGTCGAGTGAGTTATGGGCTTATTGGGAAAATTTGGATTACACAGTCAAGTTTCATCCACTTCACAGATGCGTCACTGAGGGTATTGCTCAAATTTTCTGTCCAGCACCATGGATGGCTGTATTTCCTAGGCCTGTTTGACACTAGGACATATTAATGAAAATATCTCTTGTAGTCTCAGTCCAGAATGTTACATCTTGATTATCTTCCCCATAACCTTCATCATAGCATTGTGAAAAATTGTCCCACCCACTGTGGCTTGTAAAGCGGTACAGAAATGAGATGCAGAAATATGGAAAAAAGAAAAATCAGCCCGCTTTATTTTCGGCTCCCATTACTACTGTTGTAATTTTTATCAGAACTGTGTTGCTTTCTTTGCTGTATAATTCTCTTGACTAAATGGTGACCGTACTGTGTTCTTTGATTTGCGAAATTCTTTTTCATGATATGAGTTCCGTTTCATAGCCAGAATTACCACTTGCTGTTGATTTCATCTTGCTCGCTTGCATCTGCCAGTCTATTTAAAATATACAAAGGAAGACTCCGTGAAAATTGTATTGCATCATGATTAATTCAGTGTGTCGCACATTAAAATGGCATTTGTGTGTGTGTGTGTTTCACCTTTTTCTAGGGAGCAAAATTTATTTGAAAAGGCACAAAATCGACGTGTGCTTCATTTATTCATTTGTTTATTTTATGTAACTATGTAAACACAGCTGTGATGTGCCATGTGTATGGTTCACCAGTTCCTGAACAGTCCTGATGCAGCTTTTGGTTCTGGCAAGTTGACATCAACACCAGTTGCTTCCCTTGTCCCCTCCTCCACCGTCACCCTGGCATCTTCTGTTGTCACAGCACACAACCTGGGCTATAATGTGCACAACCTGGGGTATGTCATGTCTCCTTTATTCATTTTCTTACTTAAATTCATTACCATATTCATATTCCTGTTTAGGTTTGCCTACAGTAATAACCAAACTCGAGGTTTCAGGGTTTGTTTCCCATTTCCTATTATTCCTGGACTTTTCTCCTCAGTTTGACCAGAAAATTGAACTGAAGTCTAGTCCTTCAGAAGGGGATGAAAAATGAGTTGGACCCATGTGCCGTCTGGCGTGTGCAAGCTAAAAATCCCATGGCAGTTGAAAATTGTGAAGAACAAAGCTTTCGCCCGGCTGCCCTCGTAAAAAACATTGGAGAGATAGGTTGATTTCCCAGGTCCCTCCCTTGAAGGCCAACAAGCTTTCTTTAAAGCCTTTCTGAAGTCTTGATAAAAAAAAATTGGGTGGCACTGTACCATGGCTACATGTTCTCTGAGGGGAGAGCTACCCAATTTTCACATGGAAAATCCACTGTGACAAAAGAAATGAATATATTAATATGAATAGAGCAGCGGCAAACAGCCTGTGGTATGTCATGTCTGCTTTACACTCTCTATATGTCATGTCTCTTTATACTGTCTACATGTATATGTCATGTCTCGTTTATACTGTATATGTCATGTCTATACTGTCTACATGTCATGTTTCCTTTATGCTCTGTTCTTTCCTACAGCATGTGAGTAGAGCAGCAACAACCTGGGGTATGTCATATCTCTTTTACATTCTCTGTATGTCATGTCTCCTGTACACTCTACATATCATGTCTCCTTTACACTCTATTCTTTCCTACAGTATGTTAGGCTGTTATGAACGTCAAACGTGGCTGGCTGGCTCCTTTGGTACAGCTTTGGACTCTTGATTTCATGTCTTAAGTTCAATCCCACTTTCAGCATAAAAACTGGCTTGTTTGCCCATTTAACCCTTTGACTCCCACACCCTATCCACCAACCTCAAAACCTTAACCCTTTGACTCCCTCACCCTATCCACTAGTTTCCTGCAGGAAGCTGGTGGATGGGGTGAGGGAGTCAAAGGGTTAAGTTTTTGCTTTGCTAGTATTGTTGATGATGCAGAATGCTGGTCTCTCTTGCTGGAGTCAAAGGGTTAATGCTCCGCCGTTCTAGTTGCGTCAGTCTTTGATAGGTCGTTACGCTCGTCATTCCAGGTTCTTGGCAGCACACAGGATTTTGCGCAGAATCGATTTGTTGTTTTTTTTCCTGAAGTGGCCCCTTAGCTCACTTGTCAGCAGGCCATGCATATAACACAGTGTGTTCAACCCTCAGGGAGGCTGTGTGTTTATCACCAGCTGGTTGTTTATTTTGTTGGTGTTGACACGCTGCCACTATGTTGATTTGTTATGTGATTACAGGCACGGAGGGAAGACCAACACGCCTGTGACAAAAGGTCCTTTTCTGGAGTCCTCCCCTCGCACACCCACACCTTTCAAACATGCACTAGCTGAAGTAGAACGACGAGCTAAGGCCAAAGAATGGGTAGGTTTCGTTGTCTCTCTTGCTTGACTGATTTCCGTTGCTCTTTGCCTCCTGTAGTGTTTGTGTGTGTGTGTTTCAATTTCGTGTCTGTGTGCGTGCATGTAGTGATTGTGTGTGTGTGCGTGCGTGTAGTGATCATGTAATTTGCCCCAACAGTGTCATTTGTCACAGAATTGTAATGAGATTGTGGAATGAGTAATCTGTTTAGAAAGGTGTGGGAAAAGCTGATGTCAGGCAGGCGCTTTCTAACCATCCATGCTTCCATGCAATATTAGCAAGTGTCTACATGGTCATCCACATCAGACGAGAATGGCATTTGCACATTAATTAAGGTCCTTTCAGGGTGGCGGAGTGCTGAGTCCTAGGCCTCAATGAGATCCAGCCCCCATTCCCCCCATGCCCTGTAATGTCAGGCCAAGGGTGGGGGAGGATATCTATTAGCTACTGCAACTCCTGTGACTACCAAGCTCCGTGGCAGCTGGCACGACCTGGAGACAACACATAATGGCCAGATATAGCCTGACCATGTAGCCAACAATAGAAGAGGAGGGGTGTAGGGGAAGGGTTAACTTGATAATAGCAGTCAAATGCTCTGGGGAGAAGAGTGGCAGAATGGTTCAGACGTTCGTCTGCCAATAACTAAACTTCAGGTTCCAGGGTTTGCTTCCCATAGAGGCCCCGACTTTTCTCCTCAGTTTGACCGGAAAGTCGAACTGAATGTCTAGTCCTTCAGACGGGGACGAAAAACGCGTTGGACCCGTGTGCCTTCTGGCTATGCTATGCATGCTATAGATCCCATGGCAGTTGCAAATCGTGAAGAGCAGGACATTGCCCAGCTGCCTTGGTATAAAAGAACATTGGAGAGATAGGTTGATTTCCCAGGTCCCACCCCCTTGAAGACCAATTAGTCTTCTTGCCTTTCTGAAGTCTTGGTTTAAAAAATGTGACTATGAATTTGACGTGAAGGAGAGGGGATGATCACCGCCTTCATGGTACTGGCCCCGGAAAAAGTTGAGGTCTCTGCCACCTCACTCCCCTCATCTTGAGAAGTTGAAACTGAAACTGATAATAGCAATGAATGAAAAGAAAATCGAAATCAGCAAAGAGAGGCTCCCAGAGCATATTGTGTTTAGGGAAGGTGAGGTTGAATTAAGAGAGTGTATTTGGTGTTTGGATATGAAATCTGTCCATATGAAATCCATACTGAATGTAGACATACAGTAGTTTGACTTAACAGGATAGTCAAGTGGGTAAGACATCAGTTTTCCAGTCAGATCTGGGGTTTGATCTTCCGTAGGTATCTCTTTCCTGGTAGATAAAGGGTAGGTAACTTTCCAGTATCCCAGGTCAACGTGTGTGCAGACCTTGTTGGTTCCTAAACCACCTCAGTATGTATGCGCACACTGAACATCGAAGTATTTATGCTAAAAATCCTTTAAGTCTATGCCTGTTGATTTATGGAAACATGAAAACACCCAGCATGCATGCCCCCCTGAAGATGTACCATTTGCATAATACAGGCAAAACAACGTACATCTGAATATGGCCAACTGACACGGACATTGCCTGTGTGTGTGTGTGTGTGTGTTGTGTGTGTGTGTGTGTGTGTGTGTGTGTGTGTTGTGTTGTGTTGTGTTGTGTTGTGTTGTGTTGTGTTGTGTTGTGTTGTGTTGTGTTGTGTTGTGTTGTGTTGTGTTGTGTTGTGTGTGTGTTGTGTGTGTTGTGTGTGTGTGCATACAAACCCCACCTTTGAAAATCACTTAACAATAACACAGTCACACAAATGACTCGTGTGTCAATGTATAGATCCACTAATATAGAAGACTAAAAGTTAAGCATCCTTTCACCCATCAAATCATGGCATTTGTTTTCCTAGGAAACATTTGCTGTGACAAAGAAAACATATTTTGAATAATGAATAAAGAAATGTACACAATGCAATACAATGCTGTGCATTACATTACAATACACTGGAATGTGTTTTAGAAAATTTTTGAATGAATAAAAGCAAGTTTGAGAGAAAAAAGATGCTTCCCATAGACATGTCTATATCAAAGTGTATGGATATTTTGCCAAAATTGTCATGTTTCTTGTGCTGTGATTGCAATTAACTCTGCTGTCTGGCTTTGCATAATTTGTCTGTATTACTAGTTAAAAATTAATAGAGAAAAGTATGAAAGAACAGATATTTTAGGAATGGAAATATTCCTTACCTGAGTCGATCAGATGCGGAGTTTCAGTAAGGGCATTGGATGGGATCCAGAGCACCAATGCCTCACCACCCTCCAGACAGTCACTTTCCAAGCTCCCAATGCCTCATGATACCCATTTCTTCAAGCAAAGGGGGGGGCTGTCCATGCGCTGCATGACTCATTCGGACCTAGTCATTTGTTACCTTGTTTACAAACCAAATGGCATGGTGAGGAGATGACCAACACTGGGACATAGCCACACAACGCACACCAACCAGGTCCAGCTCAGATACTGGACTAGTGTCTCCAGGGGATGTTGTCAGGACCAGTCTCTGGTGTAGACCGGGGAGAGGTTGACAGCTGATTGACTCACGTAAGGATAATTTCATATGATTATGTATGGTGGACAGACTGGACAAACAAGTGGATAAGACTTAGACTTCCAGTTGGAATGTGTGGGCTTGATCCTGCCTGTGGGCCTCCTGCATGGGTACCTCCTGCATCAGTGCCTCCTGCGTGGGTACATCCTGCATGGTGGGTAAAAGAGTGGTGATTTTTCCAATCTCTCAGATCAACATATGTGCAGACTTGTTAGTTTCTAAATCCCCTTCGTGTGTACATGCATACAGAACACCAAATATGCACGTTCAAGAACTTGTAAGTCATATCAGATTCTGGTGGCTTGTGGAAACATGAAAACCAACACGCACACCCCCGAAAATGGAGTATGACTGCCATAACAGCAACAACAAAAAAAACAACAACAACAATAACAATTGAAATGATGGCCATAAACGTCAATGACTGTCTGTGGGAACTGCAGCCCTCAGACCAAAACAGCTTGTTATAAAATCTGATAGAGTTAGGTATCAATTTACATTCCTCAAAGAAACATGCTGTTGGTTGGCACAGAGCCCCGGTGAGCTGAACGACTTGGGGGAAGTACTTAAGGACTGTGAGACTGGCTATGAAGCTGACCTGTCATCTGGCGTCACCCCAGCTATGCACACCCGTCACTCCAAACGTAAACCTAACAAAGAGGTACAGTATGTTACATAGCCTCGTTTTCTTTCTGTCATTTTAATTTCTGAATGATACATAAACAAAAATCCAGTCATGTTCGATTTGATACTGACAAGCATGACCATGAAAATGGCTTATGTTCAGTTGAAGTTTGTTTGTACATAGTGTTCATGCACATACCATGATTATGATAACTTTGGATCTTCCTGTCAGCTGTGGGTTAAACAAGTATAGAATCCTCTATATATGGTAACGCCATCTTGTGCTGTCTGAAAGTGAAGGCATGTTTGAGACACACCGTCCTGCATTTGCTGTCAGTATCTGTGAAGAAACCTGTTGGGTTGTTTCCTTGGTAAGGTCCAAAATTCCAGTCGAGGGAAAGGGATAGAAGACAGAATCATACATATGTGATCACTGACATGTCTTATTGCAGATTTGAAAGTCATAGAATCATACATATGTGATCACTGACATGTCTTATTGCAGTTTTGAAAGTCATAGAATCATATTATATGTGATCACTGACGTGTCTTATTGCAGTTTTGAAAGTCATAGAATCATACATATGTGATCACTGTATGTCTTATTGCAGCTTTGAAAGTCATAGAATCATATTATATGTGATCACTGATGTGTCTTATTGCAGTTTTGAAAGTCAGAGAATCATATGTAATCACTGACACGTCTTATTGCAGCTTTGAAAGTCATAGAATCATATTATATGTGATCACTGATGTGTCTTATTGCAGCTTTGAAAGTCAGAGAATCATATGTAATCACTGACACGTCTTATTGCAGCTTTGAAAGTCATAGAATCATATTATATGTGATCACTGATGTGTCTTATTGCAGCTTTGAAAGTCAGAGAATCATATGTAATCACTGACACGTCTTATTGCAGCTTTGAAAGTCATAGAATCATATTATATGTGATCACTGATGTGTCTTATTGCAGCTTTGAAAGTCAGAGAATCATATGTAATCACTGACGTGTCTTATTGCAGCTTTGAAAGTCAGAGAATCATACATATGTGATCACTGATGTGTCTTATTGCAGTTTTGAAAGTCATAGAATCATGCATATGTGATCACTGACATGTCTTATTGCAGCTTTGAAAGTCAGAGAATCATATGTAATCACTGACATGTCTTATTGCGGCTTTGAAAGTCAGAGAATCATATTATATGTGATCACTGACGTGCCTTATTGCGGCTTTGAAAGTCAGAGAATCATATTATATGTGATCACTGACGTGCCTTATTGCAGCTTTGAAAGTCAGAGAATCATATGTATGTGATCACTGATGTGTCGTATTGCAGCTTTGAAAGTCAGAGAATCATATTATACTCGTATGTGATCACTGACGTGTCTCATTGCAGCTTTGAAAGTTGTAGGATCATACATTAATTTTGTGATTACAGATATGTCTTATTGCGGCTTTGAAAGTCTTCTATATTCATGATTGTCCCAAGCAAAATGACACGTGTTTAACGTTTGAGCAGGTAGTGTGAGAACTTTGGAAATAGATGCATTACATTGCCCTACTTTTTTTTTTCACTTAAAAAAAACTGTTTCGAGAGCCAAACTGACAGTTGTATCAGAGTGTGAGTAGATCTGTACCTTCGTCTTGGACCTGCTCAAAGCAATTACATTAGAATGAAATCAGAATTCTACTATTATGGTTATAGATTTTGTTTTGTGTGCTTTTATTTGTTTCCATGCTGCGTATTTTCTTATTGTGGGAATGTGGTAATTTAGTAGTTTGTGTTCAGCAAGGTGTTTTAATGCATGTACTTGGATATTGTGTTGGTATCATACCCCTGGTTTTTTTTTTCCAAAACTGACAGATGTATCAGCAGACATCTGACATTCCTTAGTTGCACTTTGTAGTTTTTCTGCAAAAACTTGGTTTGTCTGGCATGAGTTTCAGTGCTACTTACTGCCAACTCAATTTTGTCATTCAAAATATTCAGCTCCCCCTCTTTGTGTTCAGGGTCATGTATTGTGGTGCAGGGCTGTTAGAGTTCAGCGATTTCGCGGAAATCCGCGAATACAGTGATCCCATTTCAGGAAAGTCAAAGTGCTTCCGCGAAAGAAAAAAAAAAGCAAAAAAAAAAAAAAAAAAAAAAAAACCAAAAACTAAAAATTACCCAGTTTGCTGCCAGGATAGGCCCTCTGATTGGCTTCAAAATGTCATATTTTCAATTTTCGAAGGGGGGCTTCGCCCCCCTGCACCCCCCACCGGGGCCTGGGCAGCCCCTGGACCCCGGCCAATTTTCAGGGAAAAACAGATTTTACCACTAACAGCCCTGGTGGTGGCCACTCAAAGGCAGCTCAGGCTGTGTTGATTGATATAAGGTCATAGAGTTTTCCTCTACAAGAAGAGACAGGATTTGTTGGACTTCATTTTTGTCATTTGCCAATTTGATAGTTTCTGTGTTCTGCTGTTGGTGTCGGCAGAGTGTGCTTTACTCTGTCACTTAGCAAATGGAAATTTTGAGCACATGATATTTGCTTTGCTGTATTAGCATGCTTGGTGCAGAGCTTATTGAATTTTGACTGGCAGCATGGAAATTTACCCAGCGACGTTTCCATATGTTTCGTCCTACCCCTGCTCTGAAGTAAGTCATGCCTTGAAACATATTTACATATTTATCCTGACAATATCATCCCTTCTGTGGGGCATTTTTGCTAGTTGTATACAGTCTGCAGTATCCATCCTGTGGCTTTGAAACTCTTGTTTGGCCTAAAGTGCCGTTCTCAATGCAGTGCTCATCCCCAGAAACACTGCCTAGTGTGTATATATCTATATCTATATATGTATATATAATTGTATGTATGTATATAGACAGATAGATAGTAAGATAGATATATATTGTGCTTCTTCTGCAATAGTAATGCCCATCATCTAGAACAGTGAATACTCCTCATGGAATGCTAAATTTAACCCAGCTGTTTTTACAAATACGTGTGATCCCCTCAAAATCTTGATATTTACTTTTTTTTAAATCTAATTTACTGGTATTTGTTTTGTTAGTGTAAATAGTTGTCTCCTTGTCCTCAGTGCATCACATATTACTGAAATACCAGTTTATGTCCATCAACAAATCATTGAGGGATTTTTCTGCCATGACTGGCACCTATTTAGAGTTGACCATTCTACGGGCTCATCGAGAAAACTTGGACCACACAGCTGAGTATCATCCACTCTGTGGATGTGTCTTTGAGAGTGTTGCTCAAATTTCTTGACCAACTCTGCAGATGTATCTCTTTGGTGGCAGATGTATCTCGTTGGATCTTTGGCCTGATTTAGGGTAGTAAGTGTGGACTTCAGCCCTGTCATGCAGTCTCATTCCTGGATGGAACTCCATAGCATCATGATCGTCATCTTTATTATTAGGAAATCATCGAATTATTAAAAAATTGTTAAAATTGACCCAGATTCTGTGGCCATCCATGCCTTACATTCGGGATGACTTTAAATTCGGTTTCCTCAACAACTTCCGTGTCTGAGGTGAATTCAAGTTGGGATCTTTGGTGTAAACAGTTTATTGGTGGTGGTCTCCTTACCAGGTGGGGTCTCTTACTTAGGCTGGCTTCCAGCTTGATTGATCACTGGCATTAGTGGAGAGCTTAGTGGGCACTTGGATTCAAACAGGCAGCAGGACAGGATATCCTTTGGTGGATGGCCACATGGTGGCTTGAAGTGTCTGGTACCCATGGACTTCATGGCAATGGAACTTTGAATGAATATTGGGTTGGTGGAGGATTGTAGAGCTGGAATGAGTGGTGAGTGATCAGTGCCACTGAGATATATTTATATTTCATATTGCTTATAGCCCAGCCGACCTCTAGAGCCATATCAGGGCTATGCCACTGAGATAATGTCAAAACTGGGGCTAGGAAAAAAGAAAAGAAAATACAATCTTGTTCATAACTCTCTCAACAACTTAACGTCCTGTTATAAACTTGAGGTTTGGCCAGACTGTGAAGGTCTCTAATTACTATTTTCAGCAGTGAAGCAAGGTGTCTTTCTGTCAATATTAATGTCCTGAAGACGGTACCTTACCATCTTTCCTGCAGTGTCCTTTGATTAAACGACCCCCCTCAGTACATTATCTTGCAAAATCAGTTATCCACCATTTAGAAGCAATCAGATATGAATCTCAGTTAATTATTCTGAATAAGAATTATCTACCATTTAGAAGAAATCAGATATGACGAATCTGAATTACTTAGTCTGAATAAGAAGTTAACTAATTGGGGTGGAAAAGTCACTGGCATTGAGTGGCAAAAACAGAAGTGGCTGACAAAGATTTGGACAGTTCAGACTTTCCACTCAGTTGACCGACTTTGAAATAAGTTGGATTTACAAAATTTGTCAGATTCATAGACTTTTACCCTGGATTTCAGTTCTTCCTGCCTCCCCAAGATACCCCCAGTATCGGCTTTAGAACATTTTTTTTATCATTCTGTTAGCATGAGAACTGTTTTTTAATTTGCCATCAAAAACAACATACGCTTCTCACTTTGAAGGCTTGTACCAAACAGGCGACTTTGAAGTCAATTCTTTGTTATTTTATTTGGTTTGACTTATTTGATTATATTTTTGTTTGTTTCTTTATTGGCATCAGAGGAGGTCGCACCCTTGAAAATACTGAGCTGTAGTTTCTAGCCCTCATCAATACTGTACAGTAACCATGCTTTAAAATGCTGAGCTGGGCCTGGTTACCTAGCTGTCCTGTTCCTTTGACTGCAGCATATACAGCACAAGCGTGTGCGGCAGTCCCTGGAGAGCCGCTGGTCCTCTGTGGAGGAAGAGAAGAAATCCCTCCCGCTTTCACCCGAGACCCCTGTAAGAACACTGCTTGGCTTTGGTTGATGTGCTTCTTGTCTTGTCACAGTCACTGTGGATGATGATTTGTGTGCATGTGTCACATTGTTCATTTCACTTCTGTTGGGTTCTTTTTGGATTGGTCTTTCGCCTTGCTTATTTTGTGTTATGAAGGCTGGCTGCATGACATTTGTCTTTATTTTACTAATGTTATGTTGGATGCAGTTAACCCTTTCACTCCCTAACCCTATCCACCAGCATTCTGCATTGTCAGCTATGATAGTAAAGCAAAAACTTAGTCTTTCACTCTCTCACTGCAGGAAGCTGGTGGACAGGGTGAGGTAGTGAAAGAGTAAAAGCCATTTGCCCGAGATGTCAGCTTCATTTCTATACCCTTCTAACAGCAGACATCACATCTCTCCAACAGCTCTCTCCAATAATACAGCTTCATATTTGGTAGAATGGTTGCTATTATTACCTCATAATACTTCCTTAAATGTACCATTGCATTAGTGGAAAATGCCTTGACAACTCGACAGAAACGTTTCAAATCAGGATAGATTTGAACCATGATGGTTGGAGCTAGTGTCTGCGTGTGTCTCGTCTAGCACTACAGACCCAAAAATGAATGTTTAGGTCTGTGGCACTGTTTCTGGGGCCGCAATAGGGCTGCAGGCATATCACTTTCAGTTTGAGCTTGACCAAACTATGACTGTAGGGCCTGTCCAGTTTCTCCATGTGCGTGTGTGAATGTGTGTGGAACCTTTATAGTGCCCCAGTCTGCTTTCACATGAGCACAGTGCGTACGCCAGGATGAAAATATGTGAACTAGCTCTTCTCACCCAATCTATCAGATTGGCTGCGAAGTCTTTAAGTTTTTGCAGTTTACGGACAGGCTGCAGGAGTGAAGAAAGGATTAAAATAGATTTTTTTTTTCATCATAAGTCTTAAAATCTCTGATGTCACATAGATTGACTGCAACGCTGTTGGCCCAGGGTTTCCCAAAGTCTAGTAGTAGGCCTCTGTCAGTCGGCATCGACTATGGTGATGTACCCTAGTGTCGAGTCGAGTCGAGTTGACGCCTCTGGAGCAGCGTTGGCTGAGGCTGATAAGGCCGATACAGGAAAGGTAGAGTCTGCGACATTGGATGTATGTATGGATGCTGGCCATGAGATTGCCTTCACAGGACCTCGCTTTCCACCTGACCCACTTTTCATCAGCTAAGGTCTGGATCTTCTTTCCCCCCAACCTGAGTTGTTTCTGGAGCACACCACGCCATCTGTTGTGGTCAGCTGCTGTGTCTTCCCAGCTCTCTGTGTTGATGTCCAGAGCTTTCATATCATGCTTGCAGACATCTTTGTATCATAGCTGGGGGCTGCCAACAGATTTCTTGCTGGTGGGATACACCAATCTTCCACATGAAGCATATGGCCAAGCCAGCGATAGTTGCATTGTCTGAGCAATGTGCGCATGGTGGGGAGACCAGCGCATGCTAGAATCTGGGCGTTTGATACCGAGGACGTGGTGAAGGCAGCGTGAGTGAAAGCTGTTCAACTTTTGCTCTTGTTTGGCATATGTTGTCCATGTTTCGCTGTCATACAGCATAGTGATGATGCAGACGATGTATGCCGCCATCTTGGTTACAGTTGTCAGCTTTGGGTTCTCCCTGACGCCTGAGTTTGCTGAAGCCATGCCAGTGCGCTTGTTGATCTCAGCATCGAATGATAGTTTGTTGTTGATGATGGACTTTTGTTGTTGATGATGGACCCGAGGTATGTGAACTGGTGAACGATATCAAGTTCATAGCTGTCAGTGGTGATGACAGTTGACGTGTCCACGTCTTGGCTCAGCAGTTCGTCTTTTTCAGGCTGATGGTCAGACCAAAGTCTTTGCAGGCTTTGGAAAATCTGTCTGAGGAACTGAGTTGTTGCTCAGTGTGTGAGATAATAGCAGTGTCACTGGCAAAAAGCAGATCTCTGATAATGGCCTCATGCACCTTTGTCTTTGCTTTCAGTCTTGCGGTGTTAAAGAGTTGCCTGTTGGATTGGTGCATAGGTACACTCCTTCTGTTGCAGACCCAAAAGCATGCTTCATAGATATGGAGAAGAAGATGCCAAACTGGCTGGCAGAAATTTAATGTTGTGCAAAATGTTTTTGTGTTTTTCTGTAACTTCTGCATCATGTGCTTATGCTTTCTTTCTCCTATCCATCCTTCTCTAGAACATTTATGCTTTTGTCAGGGAAGATGGGGGAATATTGTAGATCAGAAAAGGAACTGTAGAATCCCAGTTGTGACCTGACAGTATAATATGAAATCTTTATTGACCTCATAGAAAAAACCTGACATTGATTGTTTCGTAAGTGCTCCGCACAGCACCTGTTGTGTCTTTGAAATTACACCATGAGAAAATAATGTCTGCTGAATCTAAACAAACAACATTGCTGTGCACCGCTGTTTACTTAGTTCAGGCTATCCCCTTTGTGACTTGACCATGACCTCTGCCCTGGAGGAAGGGCTCGCCTAATAACTCACAGTAGCAGAACAGGTAGGAACACCACTGAAAGAGTTTACGTAAGGCAAACTGCATGAGTGCTCTTTCACCCTACTCTTCCCTAATATTGATACGCTTTCCTCCACAACTTAACTGTCGTGATGTATGCATTGTGCTAGCTGCCAGCCAGAATATCACTTGTTTTACGTTTTCAATGTTTCGTTTTTTAGCTCTGCTTGTATTTATGCGACATACACAGAAATGAGTAGAGAAGAAATTTGTGAGCAAAACAAGATCAAGCACGCCATATAAAAAGTTACATGCTTTGCAAGGAGATTGTGTTGATTGCAAGTGTTCAGGGGAATACTTATCATGAAACGTGCACAACATGAAAATAAGTGAAGTTTAAAATCTCCCTGTTCAGAGTGCTTGGATTTTCCATGCACATATTTTGGACACATAGTCATGCACAACCATGTCTGCATGCGATATCGCTCAATTGTAGATGGGATTCTTTTCCCATGGCACCCAGCAGGGCAACGTTTATTACTGTACTCGTGTGAGATACTGGTTCATGATTTGTATAAACAGCCTAGATTGTACACGGTACACTTTGTTGTGAAGAGTGGATGGATCAAGTCCATTCAACAACAGTGTATTAAAATGAAATGGAGTTTAATGGTGGATGGAGACCTTCAGTTATTCAGTTCTTTGAGGAAAAAAAAAGACATGTTGTTTTTCCCTTTCAAGTACAATAACATAACTGTTCATCTCACTAATCTGACATGCACTAATTCTTCTTTCTTAGCACATGAATACTGATATATGTGTGCATAGGGAGAGGGCGGTGTGTCTGTGGCCATGTGTTCTCGCTTCTGTTTCTTTCTCTGTTTGATCATGAATAACCAGAGACGTGGTGATACTATTGTCATGTTCTTTTATCAGAACTGTGAGCTTTTCAGCTTGGTTAGTTATTTATCACACTGTTTTAACTTCCACTATAAATGTAGACCTAATCTTTTCAATTAAGACTGCTTTATGTGTTGTTTTTCCAGATTGTTTAGACGAAATGCCAACGAATCACATGACAAGTTAAAAATGTCACACAAAAACATCGCTCAGTTCAATAAAAAAAAAAAGATATATACTATATGTAAAGCAGAAATCGATTTGTTTTGTTACAGTCACTATGCACACATGATCCATATAGTCTGTAAGGCTGCATGAAACCTACACAATACAGGCATCACATATATCATTTCTCAAATTGGATTACACAGGACAAAGAGCAATCTTTTTCCCAATCGTGTGCAAACTTTGAGAGCCATCAAAACTTTAAGGCGAACATAGCATGCTCCTGCACTAAATAACCAAAATCTGTGGGTTTAACGACACCAAAAAAGGCTGCAGTACTCGGCTAGCAGGCAGTGGTGCCAGAGATAAAGGTGGCACAGGTGGTGCTGAGGTCTTGCCGCCTAAGTAGGTCACAACTGAGTGGCCAGAAGTCAGCATCTGAACAGCCGTGTCTTTAGAACTACTTGTAATGGGTCTGTAGACTCTTTATTGTTTTACTAGTAATCATTATCATCAGTATGTCAAAGCGTTTATTGCCCTGACTTCTGTAGTTTTGTAGACCCTAAGACCCACAGGTTTAAGTACCAAAGACAGCCTGATCTCTCAACATATTGCTTTTTTCGGTACCCCTCCACCATTTCCCCTCAAAAATGTATACGTTGTGCTATTTGGCAGGTAAATTACATTCCCCCCCTAAGCAGATAGTTTTAAAGGTTGCCTCGGGAATGGAGTATCAGATACAGAATAAAGAAGGCATATGCGCCATTCTGGCTGGTAACCCTCAGCTTGGCTCAGTGTTTTAATCTGCATGCTGACTTGTGTGTGTTTCCAGAGCAAGTCTCTGGCCGGAGACTCGAGTCTTCTGTTCTCTCCCCCCACCATCATCAAGGACACACTAGCAGAGGAAGTACTGGAGGAGGTCTTCTGTGCCAAGTCTGCCTGCAATTCCACCACCGCTGTAAGTTCATAAGGCACTTAGTCAACTTGAGTTCTAGTTCTTTTACTTTTGATCTAGCCAGACTGCACCACCTTGAGCAGGTCTTCAACAGCTTAATGTGCAGCTGTATGCAGCAGTTTTAAACCTTTGACTCCTGCCCCCTATCTGCCAACTGCAAAAACTTAACCCTTCGACTCCCTCACCCTAGCGTCAGCTTCCTGCAGGAAGCTGGTGGATAAGGTGAAGGAATCAAAGAGTTAAGTTTTTGTTTTGCTGGCATGGTTGACAATGCAGGATTCTTTTGGACCAGGTGCGGGAGTCAAAGGGTTAATCACATGACCAAAAGTGGGAATATTTCCACACCTCCATCTGCGCACTGGCTGGGGCTTTGGCTGACGCAGGGCTTGTGTGCTTTTCCCCCGAATGTTCCTTGTAACTTTCTGACCAGCCACAGTCACACTTGCAGACGAGCTGTCAAGTAATTTTGTGGATGTGTGTTGATTTTCCGTGTTTGTCTCAGGCCCGTTTGGAAGTGTGTGTGATTGTATGTTTTACATTGACCATGGTATAGGAAAGCCAAGGATCAACGCAGGAGTTTGAAAAATTCATCTCCTCAACTCATGTTGGTTTCTGCTGGTTGCTGTCAATGTTTTAAAGAAAGATATGATGGGCGTTTTGCTTGTCACAGCTGCACACCGCAAACTTGCCTTGCAGTAGCAAGCATAGAAACATAGTCATATGTAAGCAGAAGACGGGGTGGTCTCAGAATGATTATACCTGTGATTGTTATAACTTTGCAAACTCACCATTAAGCTTCCTCATGCACAAAAGAACAATGCAAAATCATCCAGGTCGACTACAGTTGTCTGTCAATGTGTCGACGGGAGTTGGCTCCAGTTGTGAAACCTCTATGGTTCACACAGTTGGCCAGAACTGGTGAAATGATGAAATGCATTAAACAAAAACAAAAAACGAAAACAAACAACAACTAAACCGAAGACATTTGAGTTAAACATGTCTGAATATTTCTCATTTGTTTATAGTTTAACCTTTGACAAATGCTTGGATCATAGATCTAGTCCACATGTGTTAGTTTGACTGGGTGCTTGTCATTTTTAGGGTAACAGTCACAGAAAATGTTGGAAGAATGCTGTCATAAAGAAATATTCAGTTTTAAGTAAAATGTTTGATTCAGAGCAGCTGTGACCATTTGAACTGAAGAGGTCATCCTTCCCCGCTCCCCCCTCCCCTTTTTAAAATTTTTTTAGATTGCACTGTATCATTTTTCATACCTTTCTTCTTTCTTTTTGTAAGAGTTTATGTCCTGACATATGATCCAAAGTGCTGTCTATCCTTATTTAAGGTAAACGTTTGTAGAAATTGCTCTTCTACCAGTAGCTTTGTTACAATGATTATCGCTGCAAAATTGTGAGTTAGAATCCCATGAATTCTGTCAGAATTGTTCTGGGATTTTTCAGTCCCAACTGGTGCCTACTCTTTCGAATGTGTTATAGGCTCATTGGGAAGACATGGCATCACACAGTTGTGTCTCATCCACTTCAGGGATGCATCATTGAATGTGTTGCTCAAAATGCCTGACCGACAGTTGTTGAATGTGTTGCTCAAAATGCCTGACCGACACAGCAGGTGTCTGTATGTCTCAGGCCTGGTTGACCCCAGGATATATTATGGAAGTAAGCATACAGTATTGCTTTGTCATGCAGTGTCAGTCCAAAATTGGAACACCATAGCATCATGATTATCATCCCCATTGTCATCATCATCCTCTTAGCATTGTGAAAAATTTGTCCCATTTCGTCCAGATTCAGTGGCCGCTAGTATGGCATGGAAAATGGTACAGCGAAAAACAAACAGGCAAAAACCAGTCCGTTCTATTCACTGATATCTTAAGTCTCTGGTTTGCTGTTTGTGACCTATATTATAACGCTTTGACTCCCGCATCCTGTCCACCAGCATCCTGCATTGTCAATCATATAGGAAGCTGGCGGATAGGTGAGGGTGTCAAAAGGATTACGTTTTTTGCAGTTGAAGGATAGGATGCAGGAGGCAAAGGGATATTACTGTACCTACCACTGTACTATAATATTTGGTGTCAGCGCACTCTGTTACAAAGTGTCATTTGTAAGTGATGGATGACGTTCTAGTGTTATGTACAGTTTACATCTGTTTTCAGTTTTCTCATTCATTTCTGATTAGTTCCAGAACAAACGCAAGAGGAAATCTATTAAGCGCATTCATTTTGATGATCCGCCCACAAGACCTATGTTTGATGCAAAATTACGGGTATGGTGTGAGTGTGTGTTGTGTTTGTTTGTCTGTGTGTGTTTTCTCTGTGTGCGTGTGTGTGTTTTTCTCTCTGTGTGTGTATTCTCTGTGTGTATGTTCTGTGGGTGGGTGGGGGAGTGTGTGGGGTGTGTGATAATGATGATTATTGTTATTATTATTATTATCATTATTATTATCAGTGGTGGTGGTGGTAGTAGGAGTAGTAGTAGTAGCAGCAGCAGCAGCATTAGTGTTAGTACTCAGAAGGCAAGAAGTCAGATCACCACTCTATGTCTCATAGTTGGATGGATGAAAAGTCTTATGCAGCCTGTAATTGAATTGTTTCCAAAACGGCTGCCTAAACTGCTGGGCCAAACAAACGGAACAGTGTGAGCGATCTTGCTCATCAACGACAATGTTCCTCCACGCATAAAACTCCAGAGGTGTCCTGGCCATGACAATTTGCCAGCAATGGCGAGTGAGGATATTTACTTTTGTAGGGGAATAACATGAAAATTCGCTTACACAAATTAAATTAGTTTACACTAAATGCATTTCAGTTCTCTCTGCTCAGTCTCCGTTTGTCTTTCTCCCTCTGTCTCACTCTCTCTCTTTCTCTGTCTGTCTGTCTCTTTTTTTCTCTCTGTCTCTGTCTCTGACTCTCTCTCTCTCTCTCTCTCTCTCTCTCTCTCTCTCTCTCTCTCTCAGTCTCTCTCTCTATCATATGCACGAACATACTCGCGCACACACACCACACAACACAACATAACACAACACAACACACACAAAGACTGTTTGATGAACGCACCTTGACACAAGTTATCACTTTCTGTATCACACACATACATTCTCTCTTTTTCTCTTTCTCATTTTGTTGTTTTAGACCAGGACTTAAGAAACGCAAGAAGGGTAATTGGGCCTCAAAGGGAGGGACCTGGGAAATTGTCCTATCTCTCCAATAATTTTGTGCCAGGGCAGCCGGGCAAATGCCCTGCTCTTCAAGATGTTCAACTGTCATGGAATCTTAAGTGTTGCATAACCAGACGGCACACAGGTCCAACTCATTTTTCGACCCCTTCTGAAGGACTGAACTTCAGTTTGATTTTTTAATCAAACTGAGGAGAAAAGTTGAGGCCTCTACAGGAAACAAACCTGGAACCTCGAGTTTTGTTATTGGCAGGTGAACGTCTTAACCATTCTGCTACTCTTCTCCCCTTATAAAGACGTTTTAAGATATATTTTTTTCATCCAGAACTGGGTTTATAGCTCTGCGCCCAAGCCCCAGCCTGGGGGACAATGGATTGTGGTTTGTCAGACCTCTAGCTGTTGGCCCTTCTGACATGGTCAGCACCACCATTAGTAGAAAGAAACTCTAGGGAGAGCTAGACAACAGAAGGTCTTCAGAGAAGTAACCCCCTTTAAACAAGTGTTTCGGCCCTGAATTCCTTACACTCTCGGGGGGCCGGGCCACATCCAGGTCATGACTCCTGGATGCCCTTCTGCTGTTGTCTTTTTTTTTTTTTTTTCCCCACGCCGGGGAGCGAACCTGGGCGATTCTGCGCTTCAGAACTGCGGTACGCGGTTTTACCAATGTGCTAACGGGGCACACATCATCTGTAGGGAATTTAATCCTTATGAAGTTCACTTTTGGTTCCTCCTTGCCCAGATCCAGCTTGAGCTCCTTTCTGCTGCCTCTGCCATCGCTTTAAGAGCTCTAGTCCTCTTCTTCCCAGAAATGGCGAGTTGTTTCATGAGATCATAAGCGGAGGTGCCCACAAACCCTCTTGCCCCGACCTCTATGGCGAAGATTTTGACCCGCAGACCTGCTTTCTTCAGGGTGCTGGCAAGACCGGCGTATTTTTCGGTCTTGTAGATATGTGCTTCTTCCATTCTGCTTTCGTATGGCACAGTGAGTTCTATCAGAATCACTTGTTTCGAGGAGTCAGAGTGGAGAGCGATGTCTGGTCTCATGCCTGTCTTGCTGATGACATCTGGGTAATTTCTCCACTCTTTGGCAATGTGCTGGTTGTCATAGCACTTTCGGGCCAGACCTGTTTCCCTCCTGCTTTGTAGAACGTTGTCATAGCAATTGGTGCGTTTGGGGTCATGGTTTTTTCGCTAACCACGTCTGTGATCACTTTCAGAACTTGGTTGTGCCTCCATGTATACCTTCCTTGGGCTAGCGCTACTTTGCAAGAGCTTAGGACATGTTCCACTGTTTGTTTCTTCTGACAGAGCGGACATGCTGGGTCGTCTGATTTCCCCCATTTCACTAAGTTTGCATTCGAGGGGAGCAGGTCATATACAGATCTGAGGAGGAAGCTTATCCTTAGAGGAGCCATGTGCCACATATCGTTCCAGCTGAGACTTCTTTGGAGTGCACTGTCCCATGTTGTCCATTGCCCCTGTTGACCTTGCTGGACTGCCTTCTGCACTCTTTTGACATCTTCTTCTTCCTTCAACTCCTGTATGATCATGTCTCTTTTTTCCTTCCCTTTGGCTTTGGACCACCACTGCATTTTTGTTGCTCCCAGTCCCTGTCTGTTGGTTTGCGTGTGTCCAATTATTTCTTTGATGCTGAGGTTTCTCTTGGCATTGTTTACAGCCTCTTGGACTTTCCACTTTCTGCCAGTTCTCAGCTTTGGATGAACTGATCTCACGATATTGTCTTCCGATTCCTCCAGCATGCTCAACAGTCTTGCTTTTCCAACTTTGTATTCCTCCACTATGGATTTGAGAGGTAGCTTCAGCATTGCTTGACGACAGTAGAATGCAACATCAGTGAGACCAGGTGGGACACCGAGCCATTTTCTTGTGTATTTGTTGATTTTGGCTTCCATTGCTTCCACTGTGCTGGTGCAAATGTCATAGATTAGCAGTGGCCACAGCAGCTTTGGTATCAGCATGAACTGTAGACACCAGACTTTGTATTTGCCTGGCAGTCCGCAGTTATCTATTTTCTTCAGGCCTTCTTCTGCTGTTTGCTTGGTTTCACATCCCCTTTGTGTGTCTTTCAGGGAGTCATCATACCATCTTCCGAGACTTTTTACTGGCTCTTCTGTGACAGTGGGGATGGCTTGGTTGGCTACCATGAATTTGACTGAATCTGCCACTTTTCCTTTTCGCAGTGAGAGACTTCGGGATTTCTTAGGTTTGAACCTCATTCTTGAAGAGGCCACCAGCTCATCCAGCTGCTTTAAGATTTGGTGTGTCTCTTCCTCATCCGTGGACAAGACTGTTGTGTCATCCATGAAAGCTTTCAGAGGAGGCATCTGGTATCCATCTCCCACTGGACCTGAACTCTTCATTGCAGCTTTCAAGATGACTTCCATTGCCAACACGAACAGTATGGGAGAGATTGCACAGCCCATTGCAATGCCCACCTCTAGGTCTATCCAGTCCGTGGTGTATTTTTTGGTAGAGAACCGCATTGAGAACCCTTGGAAATACTTCCTCAGCATTGTTCGGATGTTTTCTGGGATGTGGTTTGTGAGACCTCTAGCTGTTGGCCCTTCTGACATGGTCAGCACCACCATTAGTACAAGTTACCACCAACATAGCTGTAGGGATCCCTCATCCTTTGTTCTACTTCAACTCACATAAACCACGAATTTTGGACTGTTCGATTTGTTATTTGACCATCTCTATGTTTCACTGGACGGTAGGCCTACTTAAATATGTCGAGCCAGAGCATCAACCCTTTGACCCCCACATCCTACCCACCAGCTGCAGAAACTTAATCCCTTGATTCCCTCACCTTATCCACTAGCTTCCTCTAGGAAGCTGGTAGATTGGAATCAAAGGGTTAAGTTTTTGCTTTGCTAGCATGGTTGACAATGTGGAATGCTGGTGGACAGGGTGCGGGAGTCAAAGAGTTGAAGTTTGTGGATGATGATGATGATGCTGTTGATGATGATATTGCTACTGCTGCTGCCGCTACTACCACCACTACTTTCACTTATAAAGTGCTAACGTCCATTTCGAAAGCATGCTTGTTGTACTTTATATGAACAGAACATTACAACAAAATTTCATTCAAGTGAAAACAGATATTGACAAGCATGAAATGAAAACAAAATTGCAGCAACATAAGCACTAGGAACATTAGCAAAAGAACCAAATAATATAAATAAATATGAGCATTCACATGTACACACAAACACATGCACACACACATACACATAGACTTGCAGGGTTAAAGGTGAACATGGTTTTCAGCGGTTGTCTTTTATCTTAACTGGGTTGTTGTTTTTGATGTGGTGTTAGCCCTGATATGGCTCTAAAAGTCGGCTGGGTTATAAGCAATATGAAGTAATATGAACACAGATACACTCACAGACAGACCCACACACCACAGGCACACACCACCACACACACACACACACACACACACACACACACACACACACACACACACACCACACACACCAACACTCACAGACCCACACACCACAGGCACACACTCACACACACACACACACACACACACACACACACAACACACACACACACACACACACACACACAACACACACACACACACACACACACACACACACACACACACACACACTGGATATTGACAACAACAAAAAAAGCTAAGGTACGCATGTTATGTATACTACCCTTGATAATGATGATATGCTGACGATTGTAGTTAAGCACATAAGTAAGCAGACATGCATTATGACTGTGTGGCACATCAAAAATACAACATTAACTGATTATATCCAACTTTTGTTTCAGCTGGACAGCAAATATGAGACTGTGGCATGTGGCAAGACTCCAGACCAAATTGAGATGACGGAGTTGGCTAAACGATGTTCCATGACCTACAAACCCCGATCTCTTGTTCTGTGAAAAGAAAGAAGAAAAAGAAAAAGCAAAGTGCACTAACTAACAAACAAAAAGCAGATATGTCAATTTCGTGTCTTCAGCTTGAAACAGTTTGTATGTATGAAGGCTTATTGCCTGTGATCTCAGGCTGTTCTCCGTGTTTCGGACTCAGTTTCAAGCAAGAACAGTTTGACATGTCAGAGGTTTTCTTCTTCCTTCGGTATTTCAAAACATGTGGCAATGTATTCCAAGTGACTGGCGTAAACAGCTTGCAAATGTGGACTGGAATTCTCAGGCTATGTCTGGTGAATTTGTGAAAAATGGATTTATTTTTTTACACCTACCAATATCAATTAAAAAGAGAAAAATGAATTTGAAAAGTTCTAAAAGTTTACAAAATGCACTCATTTCCGGCCAAGACTTTGGAACACAAAGTTGAGACTTTCTTTGTACATTCAGACCATGGAGTTTGAGTGAGTACCTCTCTCAGACGTGTTCATACATTCAGACCATTGAGTTTGAGCGGGTACCTCGCCCAGACGTGTTCATGCATTCAGACCATTGAGTTTGAGTGGGTGCCTCTCTCTGACATGCTCTGACATTTACTTCAAGCAAACTGTGAGTTTGCAGCAACTGTTGGAGATGCTTTGTGGTGGACTGATAGCTTGGCTATAGATAGATTGGTTATGTGGGAAACTGCATCACTGGCCATGTACAATGTCCAACTGTACTTTGTTATTTGAAATGTAATGGTTCTTTCACTTGTGACACAATGGTTGTTGTAAATATGTGTTATCTGTTCAATATTTCAGCCAAGTCATCTCAAAAAGTCACTCATTTTGTGTGTTATTTGGCTGTTGTTTTGGCATTTGTGTTCAGAGGTTTCTTTTAAAATGTTGACCATTTTAATGCCAGGTTTCTCGCTTTGGTGATTTTACCTTCACCCTTTTTATTACCATCACTCTGTTGTATTTCTGTTACTTACTTTCATGTCTGTTGTTCAACTTTTTGTGCATGTTGTGAGTTATGATTTTTAGCCGAAATGTTTACTTTGTAAGAGATGTAAACAGGGAATGAAACAAATAAAACGCTGGCAGGTATTTTCAATTACACATACTCTGCCGTTTCTCACAGGTGCTGATTGGTAATGATTAACTAGGCCTGTCGCTGTACAAAACAACACCCTTACAGAAAGCAACAAAATGATACCATGTAATAACCTTTATTGAAGTCCTGGAGTAAAACACTGATGCACTGTTAGTGACATAAAGCCAAAAAAAAAACTGCAAAGGAGTTAAATACCAATGGGTATGTAGTGAGTGATTTTGCCACTGTACAACAGCAATTTCAATATAGGCTACATCTCACTCATGCACAGGGGTTCTACCACTGCTGTGCTGGATGGTTGTCAGGTCTTCCTAGCTATCAAGGTTCACCTGCTAAAGCTAACATCACTTTGACCTTCAGAGACTAGGTAGCACAGAAGGAGGCCATTTGTGTTAACCCTTTGACTTCTGCACCCTATCCACCAACTGCAAAAACTTAACCCTTTGACTCCCTCACGCTATCCACCAGCTTCCTGCAAAGGGTTAAGTTTTTGCTTCACTAATATGGTTGACACTGCAGGATGCCGGTTGACAGGGTTTGCAGGAGTCAAACGGTTAAAACATATTTGTGCATGACCTCCACTGAACTCTGATAAATCAAGCTATGAATAAGTGCTTGACCTTGAGTTGGAAAAAAAAGGTACACTGGTAAGAGAAGGAAAAGCACTAGACTGAAGCTGTCCCATAATCAGTGAACTCACTATAATCCAGCCCATCCCCAACACCACACACACACACACACGCACACACCCCCCCCCCCCCCCCCAAGTTTATGGTTTTATGTTTATGTAATCTGTTTGCCCTGTTTGAGAACTGAACTGACTGAAAGTATCGGTGGTCTGTTTTTATTCAAACAATGAGTTACTGCTGGTAAAATGCAGACTATTAGAAATTTTAACACATGCTCACAAAGGCAGTGATCACACCAGGTAGAAGCAGAACATAAATGCAATATTCACTTTTAAGCTTATTACTTTTAACGTTTGTGTGTAGTAAATGGTGAAGTAGGCCTACTTTTAATTTGTATTTTATTAATTTACTTATTTGTTTGTGTAGGCTACTTGTTCGTTTATATTCATCTGGTTTTATTTACTGTTGTGTTTCTGGCTTATTTGAATTTCCAGAATAATGCAAGGCTGACAGTACCGATTATTAGTTATAGTTCTGTTGCTGTGCACAGTCTGTACTGAGTTGTACAAGTGGACACATAATAGAAAGAACTGCCACAGACAGCTTCGTATCAGATGACCACAATTTTTCCAGTCCATCTGTTTTTCTTTCGTTCGCTGTCTACATGGTCAGACCTCATTTGGTGATGAATGTGGCCGTTGATTCCAGTTCCTGGCTGCCATGGAGTTTGATGGTCATTGGAGTTGTTTTGGCCAGTCTCTTTTGTCTGTCCATCTGTCTCTCTCCCCCCTCCCCCCACCCTTTCTCTTTTAGAAGTATTGAAAAATTTCAAAAAACAACAAAAAAAAGTGTTTAATTTTAGAATTGTTTGTGTATCCTTCCTCCCCAACTGTGTCTAGTTCAGGAATGGTATCTGCACATAAAAGGGAGACGTATTGAATCTTTTTTTGCCTTGTCACAGGAATGTGTTGTTGCATTTTTTGCCATGTCACAGGACTGTTGATAGTAAATGCATTGGCACTGATTTATTTGTCTTGACATGGTGGTCAAATGTCGCACTTCCAATCAGAAGATCCTGGGTTTGAATCATGTAGACACCCTTATCTGCTAAGTATAAAGATGGAGATTTTTCTGATCTCCCAGGTCATGGTGGCAGACCTGCCAGTGCCTAAACCTGCTTTGTCTGTATACACAAGCAGAATATCAGATATGCATGCTAAAAATCCTGTACGTCATGTCAGTGGCTGGCTGACAGAAAC
The DNA here is from genome assembly GCA_030674185.1 of Monoplex corrugatus. Lineage (NCBI taxonomy): Eukaryota > Metazoa > Mollusca > Gastropoda > Littorinimorpha > Ranellidae > Monoplex > Monoplex corrugatus. The sequence continues at coordinate 34,811,941 of JAPXFY010000024.1, forward strand.
ATGAAAATACCCAGCAAGCACAGCAACCGAAAATGCAGCCTATGCAAGAATATGGTGGAATATGGTCAGCTTGCGTAACCGCTGGATTTCTCTGTGCCCCACTAAAATTTATAGAAAACACAAACAAAAAGTCTGTGATATATGTAATGCACAGTGAGTTTGGAGAACAGTACTAATTCAGAACGTTTTGTAATAACTTAATATTTGATTGTGACCACAGCAGATTTAAATATGAGTACTTCTGTGTAGGTGTATTGAGTTGTATAGTTTGGTGTGGAACCCATTTCTAACCTTTTCTCTCCCTAAGCTTGTTTACACCCTTTCACTCCCTGAATGGTCCACCAGTCTAACCACAGACTTAATGCTTTCATTCCCTGCTATATTACTTACAATGTGTGTGATCTAATATGAGCATTGATACGTACGTACGTACGTACGTACTACATACATACATATAAAATATATATGCATGCATACGTACATACAGACATGATGCACGTACACACACACACACACACATATATATATATATATAATAAAAATATATATATATATATATATACAACATATACACACATATATATAATATGTTTATGTTGAGGAAAAATCGGTGTTACATATTATTTATTTTTCTGAAGATCTAGGTAAATATTGGTCATAACTGTTATGTCGGTTTGAATGATGAGTGTGTTGTTTAAGCATTTCTGACAAGACTGGACTACATTTATTGGTTATTGTTACTGAAAAGAGGTGACTATATTTATTGTTTACGATTACTGATGAGAGGTGACTATGATTATTGTTTTTTAAGTCTGTGCATAGGTCATTGTTAGTTATGGCCTAAAAAAAATTTGATGGCCCAAAAACATTTCTTGTGAAGGAGACTAAAGTTTGAATGATGATAAACCTTTTCGAGTTTTTTTTTTATTATTATTATTTTGTTTGTTTGTTTTATTTATTATACACAATGCATATAAAAGTGATTTTCCGTAAAGAAAAGAATGGTTCATATGTTTGCCTGCCAGTAACTGAACTCAAGGTTCCAGGGTTCGTTTTCCTTTTTGAGGCCTCGACTTTTCTCCTCAGTTTGACTGGACGTTGAACTGAAGGTCTAGTCCTTGGGCAGGGAATGAAAAACGAGTTGGACCCGTGCACCTTCTGGCTTGTGCGTGTTAAAAGATCCCACAGCAGATGAAAATCATGAAGAGCAGGGCATTTGCCCGGCTGCCCTGGCATAAAATATTGGCAAGATAAGTTCCTTTTCCCAGGACCCTCCTTGAAGGCCAGTTAGCCTTCTTGCCTTTCTGCAGTCTTGGTAAAAAAAAAAAATGGGTGTTGCTGCACTGTGGCAACACTCTTAACGGGAAGAGCATCCTGAGTTTCACATGGTGAATTCATTGTGACAAAAAGAAATGGTTATGAATTGGAACGAATGTGAATATGACATGTGACATACATTTAAATGCCTCAGCATGTTCAGGTTTATTCAAAGTAAAAGAGTCAAGGAGTAGAATGATGTAAATCCAGATGTGGGGGAACCTTTAGGTAAATAAATTGGGCACAGTAGGTTTACATTACATTCAGCCTTGGAAATCTGTCTCACTCCTGACTTCATTACAGGAAAGAAGACTTTTTGCACAGAGGTTTCAGCTTTTGATTTCTGTTTTTTTTTTTTCTTTTCTTTCTTTCTTACTTCAGTGCAGGATTTAACCAAATTCTTTTATGTCCATGTTCTTATTTGTAGTGGTAGGCCAATGTGATTACAGATTTCATGAAATAATTGGAGTTTATCGTTATGCGCTTATTTTGCACACTTGGTGTTAACCGATTAAAGTGGAACATTTCATCAAGAAGAGACATCCTGTGTGTAGATACATTTAGAAAAAACAAACAAAGGTATATGTTTGTGTGGTACATCTTCTCTTTTTCCCTTTCTTTCTCAGGTTTCTTCCTGTGTGTGTGTGTGTGTGCTTTTTTAAGGAAGCAGTTTGCATGATGACTATAAATAGTTTTAAATGACAGTATTTGGCCAAGAACACAAACCACAAGCTTTCTATCATCATCATAATGTACCATACCTCATGGCGTTGGTGATTGTGGCCTTTCATATGAATCTCACCTTTTGTCGAGCAAGTATATCTCCTACCCTTTCTGTCCTCAACCACTCTGCAAAACCATTGTGTCCTTCCTGGGTCTACCTGGTGCTCTTTTGTGTTGTGCTTTCCTGATGTGACTAGGTAAGCTTTTTATGTTATACAAATTGAATTTGCTTACGATTACCAGGTAAGTCACTTTGTCCAAACTTTGACATCATGGCTTATCCTGATATCATTGTCCCTGCCCATCAAGGTTTGGGGTTGGAGTGTTGTCCAGTTGTAGATTTTACAGTCACAAACTTTCTCGAACTTCAGCACCATACTTTTTAGCACACTTTTTCTTCCTCTGTGTCTGTATTTGTGAGAGAGAAAGACAGTCACACACTTACACAAAACTACACACAGCATTTAAAAACTAGATCAGCTTTATTTCCAGTGGTATAAACTGTCAAATCGTAATAAATATTTTCAATGCATATGTGCATCTAGTTGCATTTAGCTTGAATTTCATCTGATAAAAAGATGAAAAAAATTAGAAAGAGCAGAAAAATACATTGATGGCATTGTAAAGAATGTTAAGGAAATGATGAAAATGAAGAAAACCATAAACATCAAATGCATTATAACTGTATCCATGAAACAGTGGAAGATGACAGATCTGATAGTTTATCATTATACATGAATAAGTAACTGGAATATTTAGTAAAGGCCGTGAAGAAAGTGGACAACTAAAACGTATAGAATGAATCTTTAACTTATAAGATGACTGTGCCTGGTTGGGAGCACCATGAAAATATATGAATCGAATATAAACAGTTTTAAGTGTTTATTTTGGACCAGTCTCTTGTTTCTACTGCCCTCGACCTGCCACCCCCTGTTTCCTAAAAAAAAAAGGAAATTCTAACAGAAGGGAATTTTAGAGTATGGAAATTCCAAGAGAAGAGATCAACTATCAGTTAAGATATAACCAGAAAAATGTCAACAACACAAGTTCACAAAACCATGGAGAGCTGAGTAAAATCTCAGCTTTAATGTTGCACAAGAACATGAACATATTAATGTAAAGTTCTCTGTTTAGTAATAATGTACACACATGCGCATGCAGCCCGCATGCATAATCTCACATACACATAAAAGATCTTCAGATACAAAAGATGGCAGAAAATACAATATATACCAAGTCAAAGACAGCTTCACAAAAAATAATGCCCATCACAAACAGATGGCAGTATAAAGTAAACTAGAAAGCCTTCCAAAGTCCAACAAAGTGAACTGTATACGATAAATTGAGTTTTACAATCTGATGGCTGAGTAGGACAAATACAGTCTGAGTCAGAAATAAGTGTTCTCAGTGATGACGAAAATCTTCTGCAGAGGCCACATGCATACAGTACTAGACAATCATTAAATTTCAACAAAATGATCTGGCCATTCTAACAATATTTCTCCCGTGTGAAATAAAATACTGCCACACATCTGCATTACATGTTTTGCTCATTAAAAGTCTTCAACTGATGTCATGAATGTTAGTCTCATAAACTGCCCACTTAAATACCAATACCATTCACTTAATTACGGTTTCCACATTACTGATTGAGGTAATTCAAGAAGCTATATTACCTAAATGTTCAAACTCCGTTTAGGGCCATGATCCGTACCTGCTGTTCCAATTCAGACCTGAGATGCATTTATAAAAATTTTCATGTTGAAAGTATAAAGTTTGGCTGAGATCTGATGTAAAATAAATCCATCATTAAATAGTTGAGAAATCCTTTTAACTTTTGTTTGCAGACTGATGCCAAGAAGTATATTGCAACTCAGAAGGAATCATCTCCTACGTTGATTGAAGAATGACAGCTAGAAGCTTGTCAATTATGAGTAACTGCTGACCATGACAAAACAGGGCCAGTTTGGCCACATCACATAAATAGGTCAACAATATTCATGTACAGCTAGTGTTCAGATAAAAACTGTTAACAGTGAAATGAAGACATCAACAGAAACGGTTCTTACAAATGCAGATGACTTAATTTCCCGAGATGAAATTTCATTACTTGCCTCTCCACGCAGTTATCCCTACTTGCTTTTGTCATGGCAGGAAGGTTAAGTCAATCCTTTGTATCCTAAGCAACCTTGTGCCCAGTCTTGAGATTTATCAAATAGGCTGATGTCCATTACGGATTACACTATATAGCACTACATGATACAGTGTGTGCAGTGTTGATATATTAAGTAAGCTGTTGTCCATTGTGGATGTTGATATACTAAGCTGATGTCCATTATGGATTACACAACGTAGTGCTACATGATAGGCCTACATTGTGTGGAATGTTGATATACTAAGTATGCTGCTGTCCATTGTGGATGTTGTATCTTAAGTAAGCTGATGTCCATTGGATGTTGGTATCTTAAGTAAGCTGATGCCATTGTGGATGTTGGTATCTTAAGTAAGCTGATGTCCATTGTGGATGTTGTATTTAAGTAAGCTGATGTCCATTGTGGATTTGGTATCTTAAGTAAGCTGATGTCCAATGTGGATGTTGATATACTAAGTAAGCGGATGTCCAATGTGGATGTGGATGTTGATATCTAAGTAAGCTGATGTCCATTGTGGATGTTGGTATCTTAAGTAAGCTGATGTCCAATGTGGATGTTGGTATCTTAAGTAAGCTGATGTCCAATGTGGATGTTGATATACTAAGTAAGCTGATGTCCAATGTGGATGTTGATATACTAAGTAAGCTGATGTCCAATGTGGATGTTGATATACTAAGTAAGCTGATGTCCATTGTGGATGTTGATATACTAAGTAAGCGGATGTCCAATGTGGATGTTGATATACTAAGTAAGCGGATGTCCAATGTGGATGTTGATATACTAAGTAAGCTGATGTCCATTGTGGATTACACAATGTAGCACTACATGATAGCCTACACTGTGTGGAGCGTTGAAATACTAAGTAAGCTGATCCATTACAAATTGCACAAAGGAGCGCTACATGATATATTCATATGAAATATGTTGTCAGAATCTGGTATCATTCAGGAATGTAGCACCAGTCATCACGCATCAGGGAGGCCTCACTCTGACTCAGTAGCTAATTACTGTCAGTAGAATGGAAAGAGGCCATAGTAGGAAAATATATTGAATTGGAACGGGTACAGTTTGATCATCACCACATGACCCATCAGTAGTACAAGTCTGCTCTGGTGCGTTGACTTCACACTGGTTCAACACCGATGTCCAGTTAACTCCACTACTCAGCTTGCTCTTTCGGTGTCTGAGAAACAACATCACAGTCACAACCGGGCGATTCTGTCAACTGACTTTTACTGGCTTTCTTCTCTGCACAGGAATTCCTGTCAGAAAACTCAGTACAATCATACATGTTCATTCATATCTTGCCCTTTTCTGCCAGTTATCGAGATTCGGGTTTTCAGATCTCATCAAATGCAAATGAGGGCCAGCTTTGACCGATACATTTTTTATGGATATCTCATTAAAGACTTCTGATTCGACAAAAGAAAAGATGATCACCCGATTTCACGAAGAAGGCTTGCATCATGATCGCAGACGCTATCATCACTCTGATCCCTGACATCACTGAATTCAAGTTCTTCATCCATGTCGTCCTCTTCATGTTCCCATGAGTCCTCTCCACTTCCAATGTCTCTGGCCACCAGATTCTTGGAGTAGCTGCTCCCTCTGGAAAAGTCCACGGTCAGCTCCTGACCACACTGCGAGCTGCCCGGGCAGGGGAAGGTCCACATGAGGTCAAAGGACACGGACCTTAGCACCTTTTGTCGGCACTGCAGTCGTTCTGTGACACACTGTTTGCAGAACACATGCCGAAACTTGCAGGGCAATGTGAAGTAGTTCCGCCATCTGAAGGAACACAAGAAAGGAACGTTACTCTTCATATCTGTATTGTATTGTATTGTATTGCATTGTATTGTATTTGTCAGCACATACAAATGTACAAAAACAATTTTGCTGTCAAAAGTATTTGCGTGCATATATATAATCAATGATATCAACCTACCTATCAATCAGTTTACATCATGTCACTCAGTTACAAAGACTATTGTACTAACAATACATAAATGACCATGAATAACTTACCACCCATCCACCCTAAAAATAAGTTAACACTGCTCTTAGTCAGCAAAGACGGTCCATATTACATATCACTACAAGTACAACCCTGTATCTTGCCCCATAGCCACTGATGATTTACAATAAAAGCCAGTGTATGCTTGTTCAAAACAAACAAATAAACAGAATACAATTCTTTTTTCTGCACTTTCAGAAGCATTCTACATCACTGTGATAAGAAAAATCGACAAGTCTGAAATAAAAAGGAGTTCAGTTTCAAGACAAAAATCGCTTGGCTTAAATCCAGCCACTGACCCTCAAGATATGCCCTTACAGACAATGACACAGCCATCAGGTTATAGCAATTCGTTAAAATCATCTAAAATTAACATGTTTAAAAAAAAACACCACTAAAATCTCACCTAAACTTAATAGTAGTTTTAAAGTGAGAAAAATCGAACTAGCCAGCAAATCAACTGATCAAACAATACTTCATAAATCAAACGAACATACACATACAAATCCTCTAAAACCATTTTACTGTCGATAGATATAAAAGTTTACTCACACACCACACACACACACGCGCGCGCGCGCGCGCAGCACACACACAACACACGCACACGCTCAAAAAGTTGGAAGACACATAATGTGAAACAAAAAAGCAAACCTACCCAACCAACTTGAGCAGTCTCTTGCCGCAGAGGTCACATACGTTCCTGGCACGTTTCTTCCGCATGGAGTCGTTGTTATTGCTGTCAATGCTTTCTGTGCTGCTGGGGTCGCAGTGGCCGCTGCTTGTGTCACTGCCAGTCTTTGAGGCTCCCAGCCGGCTTCTGAACGAGGACCTCAAGTGATTGATAACCTCCATACTGTGCTGTTTCTGGCAAAATTAAGCTCTTCGGTGAAGGTAGTCTGCCTCTTGGAGTTTGGATCTGAAAAAGATGAAAATGATGTGTTTTTTCCAGAAGACCTAAAGTTTTACTGGTCTGGATCTAACAATAATGGTGTAGGAAACCTATGCTTTGCGATAGCTACAGGTGAAAAACATTCTTACCAACAAATGCCTACCAATTCACATCAGGAAGAGAGTTCTTGAATGTTACATAGAACCGATAATGTTATACAGCTGTGAGGCACAGTCAACACGCAAAGCCATAACAAGATTGAGGCAGCCGTGACGTGGTTTCTAAGAAGAATGTTGAGAGTTCCATGGACAGCAAAGAAAATAAACGAGACAGTCTTGATGGAGGCAGACACAAGAAGATCGATGGTAAGGAACATCAGGAAAAGACAAGCAACATTTATAGGCGATTTTATGAGGAAAGGGGAATCAAAGCACCTGGTCACAACAGGAAAGCTGGAGGGAAAGAGAACACCAGTTAGATCCAGGGAGAAAATATTGGATGGACTTGCAGAGTGGCTGAGGACAGAGAGGGTGGAAGATGTGCTTGCGGCGACAAGGGATAGATGCATATGGAGGGCCATGATTGCCAACACCACGCGGCAGGGCACATGATGATGACAGGTGAAAAACAAAAAAATCTTCAAATATCTTTGTTAGGGAGCTTTCATTAAAAGCTCTTTCAGTTGTGGGTATCGTTTCTGTGTAAGCAGTTGTAGTCTACATGGAGACCTGCACAGCAACTCAACATCATTCTCTCCATTCCATTATCACCACCACCACCACCACCCGCATCTCCCCACCTTTACATAAAGGAATGCATTTTGTTAAGAAATTACAAAGTAACATCCATACCGAGCTGTGTAACCCGGATTTTAAACCAGAGAAGATGTGTTTATTATGGGAGTAGGAGTGTGTGATCGTTCTATGAGTGGAATGTTCGTGCGTATACATGTACTGCATGCGTGTGTGTGTGTGCGCGCGCGTGCGTGCATGCGTGGGCGCGCGTTTTTGAAACATGATAAAAACGTTACTTTTAGAACATTGTGACAATCAACTCTGGATCAATAGTCGAGATGACTACGTCACCAAAACTCTTTAAATAGATAAGATAGCCTACGATAAGAAAAGACCCTTAAGAATTTTGGCTTAAAATCGAGTCTCTTTTTTAAGTAACTGCTTTACAATATATCAGAAAATGAATCTAAATTTTGTGCGTGAACACACACACACACAGAGGCACGTCCGCATGCGCGCGCGCGCGCGCGCACACACACACACACACCAACACGCACACACAACACACACACTCGTCTAATATCACTCAGAGTGAAAACACGTTATATCAAAAATAACACACACACATATACGGATATATACTTCTGTAACCCCCCCCCCCCCCTCCCCAATCAAATATAGACTAAATTACATGTAGGCTTAATCCGAATCTTCCATAAACAATGCGTATTTCCAATTCATCTATAAACTTAATTGTCATCATATCAGAGTATGTAGCCTACTCGCTCGGCTCCACTGGATGCCAACCGGACCCGAAGCTGTAGCTCAAGCTAGGCAAGAATTCATACTCATGCTTACATGTACTGCACCTGGCCACATCCCAACCCAAACAACGAAGCAGTCTTAATCTGTCGTGACAACTACCCCTCCGCACCAGCCATCGACTACATGTATTACTTTCACTGTATGCACTCACACAGTGACTCACTCACCTACACAAACACATGCATGCATTCACGCGCTACACACACACGCACGGCATTCAAGTACGCATACATCATACACACTGTCACTGTGACGTGCACACAAGCATGTGTACATTCCCGAACACACACAAAGGACGAACATACATATTCTGGGCCCAAAAGTTGACAGGATCCACCAAGTTAAAAACATTTTTAAAAATTTTAAACCCAAGCAAAAGAAAACAAAACAAACAAAACAAGTACTTATAAGGATATTTCATGCCAATTACCTCATACTCGGAAACTTATATACTTTCATATCGGGGATGGCGTGCACGCACGCACTCACTCACCACACACACACCACACACACACACACACACACACACACACACACCACCACACACACCAACTCTTCTCTCTCTCTCACACACACACCAGCACAAGCACACACATATATAAATACATACACCAGCACAAGCACAATTACACACACACAATCACATACACACTCACACACTCGCGCGCGCACGAAATCACATACACCTATACACTCAGAAACACACACACAACACACACAACACACACACACACACACACACACACACACTCACAAACACTAACACAGACACACACTCACACATACACACACACACACACAGCATACACAGCAAGACTTGACACCCCGCCAAATTACAAGAAAACGGGCAACCGACGAAGCATGAACAATCTCACATGACACCTATCCTCTTACCTGTAAGCCCAGGGGGTCACAGAGAGGAGAGAGAGAGAGAGAGAGAAGAGCACAAACAAATGCACAAGACCTCCTGGGTTTTCAATGTCTAGTGGCACAAAAGAGAGCTAAATGATTACGATCAAATTTCAGTCCGGAATGTGGCTATGATTTCTATGGGCCTGTTCAGTAAGCGCCGAGAGCCATGTTCAACTATGCAGGCCTACCTTTTTTATTTGCTATGAATAGACACTGTGACGGATGCAGGCGCGGTAGAGCCTTTTATGTAACTGCACGTAAGCCTCTCTGAGCAAAGAATTCGTTCGTCCTGAAAATGGCAACCCTCCCCCCCCCCCTCTCTCTGTCTCTCTCTCTGTATGTGTGTGTGTGTGTGTGTGTGTGTGTGTGTGTGTCCCCTTTCGCTCACTCGGTCTCCCTTTTCCTCCTTCTCGTTCTCTTTCGCACGTACACATACTAAGTATATACAGACGGAGGACAGACTTGGGTCTCTCTGTGATGTGTATATATATATATATATATATATATATATATATATATATATATATATATATAGAGAGAGAGAGAGAGAGAGAGAGAGAGAAGAGAGAGACGGACAGACAGACAGGCAGAGAGATAAAGAGAAGGACTCTAAACGTAAGACAGGAAGACACAAGAACACCTGGCGATGACCAACCCCAGGAGACGGACCCCAGGGCCATCACACCTGACTGGCTCAGAACAAACAGAAGCGAAGAACCTTCGTTGTTGCCCTACATGTCAACAGTATAACACCAACAGGCAGTAAGTAAATGCCTACACGTTTTACCTCTCCCTCCCTTTCTTAAAAGTTGTTAACCCTTTGCTTCCTCACCCTGTCCACCAGCATCCTGCATTGTCAACCATGTTAGCAAAGCAAAAACTTAACCCTTTGACTCCCCCACCCTATCCACCAGCTTCATGCAGGAAGCTGGTGGATAGGATGAGGGAGTGAAAGAGTTAAGTTTTTGTATCTGATGGATATGGAGCAGGAGTCATAGGGTTAAATACACACAAAAAATGGGAGAGTTGGGAGGGGATGGGGGTGGAAGAGATGAATAAAAACTTTACCATGACCATATAAAGAAAGACAGACATACTTATCGCATGAATGTATAGATGTGAAATACGCATACCAGCACACTTCTGACCAACAGCGGCTTCACCGTGAGTAATTAAAGCTCCGTTTTCATTAAGTCAGTGTGTACATTTTCATGCATTTAAAATGCCTCTTAATTCACACTGAAGAATTTGTACACCCATCCCTTCACCCCCCCCCCCCCCTGTTTTCTCCGCTAGCAATAGCTCTGAAGGTTGTCAATCCTTTGGTGGAAAGTCTGGCGCTATCTGATCTAAGAGTTTTAAACGAGTAAGTATTTGATTATCCTGATTATTAATATCACTGTTGCTTGTTGCGTATGATTTTGGTTAACTCACATTCGTTTCTTTTTATCACCATGGATCTACCATGTAACACTCGGGCTGCTCTTTCCGTTGAGAGCACGTCGCCGCAGTGCAGCGCCACCCAAAGCACGTAAAAAAAGCCTATCCACAGTGTAAAGGACAAATCAGCACTGGCCAATCATTAGTTTGAAACGTTTAAACCAGATACCAGATAAAGAGTGTAGTAAATATGTCCAAAGAAGATTTACCACCTTTTTTATTACGAAAAAACAGAGAACTTCAAGCTTATAATTAATATTCAACAGCATTTTTCAGTAAATGTGTAACACACAGTGAATCCACATTAGTTTGCAGAATAACACAATGAAAAAAAAAGCTATTTGCATATAAAAGTACGTTTGAAGAGCACAGGTTTTCCAAATTGTTGAAATGTCTGATTTAACCTTAATTTGAATCCCTTTGATTTTTGGCCATCCTGCACCCATCGCTACCTCCCAACAACACGCCACACACACACATGACAGCAATTTCTGATATTCAACAACAATCAAATATAAGATCAGCGTCAGTGTCTTGTTTAACTAAAGTTACGAGTTATAAATGTGTAATTTGAAAACCAGCTGTACACATTTTGAAATAGAACAATTAGGCGAAACATAGATCTATTCATATAAATTCAATCTCAGTACCAGCCAAAAGGAACGTTTGACAGACAACATAACGATATAGGCCTACTCTATAGCCTACCTTTAGTTTTTATCGTCACACAGTAAGAATTTTCCGGAAACACTCGCTTCCTTCCCATGCACTTGAAACTAACGTGATCACCTGGTTGAACCAGCAACAACAGGAACGGTTGTACGTAGAATGAGGATCTACCCCGTCACCCTACCACATTTAAAGATACGAAGTAATCCAGCACTCCTTAAATGGACTGACACTAATACGCATAGCAAGTGGCTGTTCCCGACCCGTAATTATTTCTAAATGGCTCATTTTGAAAAGCCACCAATCCAAAACCAGCACAAAGATCGGTTACTCTGTTTGCTTCGCGACTAAGCAGCCTACGTGTTGGCCTCGACAAGCCAACGGGGTAGCGCCGAATAAATAGCAACCAACCAAAACACCCACGTCGCCAGTTGTGGTAAAGGCCAACTACGCACACAAAACTCACGTATCTGATGTGGCCTGGGCCGCCTGGTATGCATTATATATTACACAGGCCTACTGAAGTTAGCAGCCTGAGCAAGCCCCTTCTTAATTACTTCATAAATATTGTCAGAAATGGGATTATTGAGTAAGAGGCTCTGTGTTTATGTGTACTGTTCTGCAATGGATACCTGGTTACTCCCGTTCAAACCTGGATGTCTACTGCGTTTCCCAGGAGATGGGTAACATTCTGGACGTTTCAGATGTTGACAGCAAATAAACTGGGGTAACCAGGCCACTGTTTTAGATGCTGATAGTAAATAAACTGGGGTAACCAGGCCACTGTCTTAGATGTTGATAGTAAATAAACTGGGGTAACCAGGCCACTGTTTTAGATGCTGATAGTAAATAAACTGGGGTAACCAGGCCACTGTTTTAGATGCTGATAGTAAATAAACTGGGGTAACCAGGTCATTGTTTTAGATGTTGATAGTAAATAAACTGGGGTAATCAGGCCACTGTCTTAGATGTTGATAGTAAATAAACTGGGGTAACCAGGCCATTGTTTCAGATGTTGATAGTAAATAAACTGGGGTAACCAGGTCACTGTCTTAGATGTTGATAGTAAATAAACTGGGGTAATCAGGCCACTGTTTTAGATGTTGATAGTAAATAAACTGGGGTAACCAGGCCACTGTTTTAGATGCTGATAGTAAATAAACTGGGGTAACCAGGCCACTGTTTTAGATGCTGATAGTAAATAAACTGGGGTAACCAGGCCATTGTTTTAGATGCTGATAGTAAATAAACTGGGGTAATCAGGCCACTGTCTTAGATGCTGATAGTAAATAAACTGGGGTAATCAGGCCACTGTCTTAGATGCTGATAGTAAATAAACTGGGGTAACCAGGCCACTGTTTTAGATGCTGATAGTAAATAAACTGGGGTAACCAGGCCATTGTTTTAGATGCTGATAGTAAATAAACTGGGGTAATCAGGCCACTGTCTTAGATGTTGATAGTAAATAAACTGGGGTAACCAGGCCACTGTTTTAGATATTGATAGTAAATAAACTGGGGTAACCAGGCCACTGTCTTAGATGTTGATAGTAAATAAACTGGGGTAATCAGGCCATTGTTTTAGATATTGATAGTAAATAAACTGGGGTAACCAGGCCACTGTTTCAGATGCTGATAGTAAATAAACTGGGGTAATCAGGCCATTGTTTTAGATGCTGATAGTAAATAAACTGGGGTAACCAGGCCACTGTCTTAGATGTTGATAGTAAATAAACTGGGGTAACCAGGCCACTGTCTTAGATGTTGATAGTAAATAAACTGGGGTAACCAGGCCATTGTTTTAGATATTGATAGTAAATAAACTGGGGTAACCAGGCCACTGTCTTAGATGCTGATAGTAAATAAACTGGGGTAACCAGTCCACTGTCTTAGATGTTGATAGTAAATAAACTGGGGTAACCAGGCCATTGTTTCAAATGCTGATAGTAAATAAACTGGGGTAACCAGGCCATTGTTTCAGATGTTGATAGTAAATAAACTGGGTAACCAGGCCATTGTTTCAAATGCTGATAGTAAATAAACTGGGGTAACCAGGCCATTGTTTCAGATGCTGATAGTAAATAAACTGGGGTAACCAGGCCATTGTTTCAAATGCTGATAGTAAATAAACTGGGGTAACCAGGCCATTGTTTCAAATGCTGATAGTAAATAAACTGGGGTAACCAGGCCACTGTTTTAGATGCTGATAGTAAATAAACTGGGGTAACCAGGCCATTGTTTCCTTGCGTGCAGACTAAGAAACAAAACGCTGCTTGTTGTGCACCGTCACGCGCCACTTCATCCGATACATTATCTCCTGCAAAGAGAACATGAACCCTTTGACTCCTACACCCTATCCACCAACTGCAAAAACTTAACCTTTGACCCCCCCCTCATCCTATCCACCAACTTCCTGCATAAACATTTCATCTTGCTTTCTATCCAGTCCCATAAATCTGTAAAAACGTATGCATATAATACAGAACACTTTGACCTTCTAGTCCCTCACCCTATCCACCAGCTTCCTCGCATAAACATTTCATCTAGCTGTCTATCCAGTCCTGTAAATCGGTAGAAACGTATGCATATAAAACATAATTCCTTGACTAAGTCCCTCACCCTGTCCACCAGCTTCCTCACATAAACATTTCACGCTGCTATCTACCCAGTCCTACAAATCGGTAAGAAACGTACGCATATGAAACCAAACTCCTTGACCTTCTAGTCCCTCACCCTACCACCAGCTTCCTAAAAAAAAAGAAGAAAAAACCAACCAAACAAACAAAAAACTGGTGCTTAAAGTTGTTTTGCTGTCATGACTAATAATGCACAAATCTGGTGGGTAGGGCGAAGGAGTCAAAAGATTGATCGCATGTCTATCCAAAGTTTGGCTGAGACATTATCTAAACCCAACCAGACAATTTTTACTATCTTCCCATTTCAGTCACAATCAGTTTACTGATCGAAAAATGCAGATTACTAACATGAAACAATACTTGAAAGTAATGAAATGAGTCATGCACCTGACCCACAGACAGATGTTCAGGTAACCAACAGCAAGTGTTGAAATGAGTCATGCACCTGACCCACAGACAGATGTTCAGGTAACTAACAGCAAGTGTTGAAATGAGTCATGCACCTGACCAACAGACAGATGTTCAGGTAACAAACAGCAAGTGTTGAAATGAGTCATGCACCTGACCCACAGACAGATGTTCAGGTAACAAACAGCAAGTGTTGAAATGAGTCATGCACCTGACCCACAGACAGATGTTCAGGTAACCAACAGCAAGTGTTGAAATGAGTCATGCACCTGACCCACAGACAGATGTTCATGTAACAAACAGCAAGTGTCAAGATGAGTCATGCACCTGACCCACAGACAGATGTTCATGTAACCAACAGCAAGTGTCAAGATGAATCATGCACCTGACCCACAGACAGATGTTCATGTAACCAACAGCAAGTGTCAAGATGAATCATGCACCTGACCCACAGACAGATGTTCATGTAACCAACAGCAAGTGTCAAGATGAATCATGCACCTGACCCACAGACAGATGTTCATTTAACAAACAGCAAGTGTCAAGATGAATCATGCACCTGACCCACAGACAGATGTTCATGTAACCAACAGCAAGTGTCAAGATGAATCATGCACCTGACCCACAGACAGATGTTCATTTAACAAACAGCAAGTGTCAAGATGAATCATGCACCTGACCCACAGACAGATGTTCATGTAACAAACAGCAAGCGTTAAGATGAATCATGCACCTGACCCACAGACAGATGTTCATTTAACAAACAGCAAGTGTCAAGATGAGTCATGCACCTGACCCACAGACAGATGTTCATATATAAAAACAGCAAGTGTTCAAAAGTGAGGCGTCCACCTGGCCCAGACTGAAATATCTGTTAGGGAAAAATTATGTTTCAAGACAGACAGACAGACAGACAGACAGGCAGAGAGAGACAGAGACAGGCAGACAGACAGACATACGGGCAGAGAGAGACAGAGGCAGACAGACAGACAGACAAGCAGACAGATAGAGGGGCAGAGAGGGACAGGCAGGCAGGCAGGCAGGCAGGCAGATAGACAGACAGACAGACAAACGGGCAGAGAGTGACAGAGACAGACGGGCAGACAGACAAACGGACAGACAGACAAACGGGCGGAGAGAGACTCAGACAGACAGACAGACATACAGACAGACAGACAGACAGACAGACAGACAGACATGTAGCATGAATATTTTTCACAAGATAAAAACATTAAGTTGTTCGGGAGCTATCAATCCCAACTAAACAAATTCCCATTCCAAAACCCAAATCCAGTTTTATATTATTTTCTAGAACAGACGCCGCGCATATCGAAAGCTTATACTTACATGTGATATAAATTTCAGTATTCAGTTCTTTTTTTTTAATTCTGAAAATATCGGATTGCATTCACACTACATGAATATGATCATTTAACCACAGTCAAATCAACATTAATACATATTCATGTGTGGGAGAACATGTGCTTCCGGGATAAAGTCTTGTATCACACCTGAAGACCCATTCCAACATGCGAACGATATGTATGTATATGTATATGTATATGTATATGTATATGTATATGTATATCTTGTGTGTGTGTGTGTGTGTGTGTGTGTGTGTGTGTGTGTGTGTGTGTGTGTGTGTGTGTGTGTGTGTGTGTGTGTGTGTTGTATACTTGTATTGTATACCACATGAAGACCTATGCCAATATGCCTACAATACATATAATCACTCTTGTATCCCACATGAAGACCCATACCAAGATGCATACGATATGTATCTATCTCTCTGTCTATCTCTACATATATCTATCTATCTATATTACATACATATAAGTATGTGTCTGCGTATGTAAATATGTGTATAGATAGACAGATAGATAGATAGATAGATAGATAGGTAGATAGACAGACAGACTGACAGATAGATAGATAGATAGATAGACAGACAGATAGATAGATAGATAGACAGATAGATAGATAGATAGATAGACAGATAGATAGATAGATAGATAGATAGATAGACAGATAGATAGACAGATAGATAGATAGATAGATAGTCCTTGTATCCCAAATGAACAACTGCACTTTATCTGTATGCCAACTTATCCATCGGATCGATCTGAAGTCCATTATCCAACGATCACCATCAAAATCACACATATACATTTATCGAAGTGTACAAAATGGCAGGCCTCTTGACGTGACGTTCTGCTAACATTTCATTCAAGATGTGACTGTAAAAAAAAAAAAAGGCTGGGCAAATCTTTTTCCTTAGCAAGCAGTTTTGCTGACGAACCCCCCAAAGAGCTTGTAGCATTTGTCAAGTGCCGGGAACGTACGTTCCTGAGTCAGCCGACCCTTCCCCGGCACGAAGCTGCACTGTCACCCAGTCAGAACAAATACATGGGACATTTTACTGTGGCAGACAGGTGATATTTTAAAACCGCCAGTGTGACGTCAGACATAAACGTTTGTACACGTCATGGGGAAAAAAAATGCCCACGGCAGGGCGGCACTAACAGTTCACGGTCGGCCATTTTCTCAGGATGCGGTAGACAGGTGCGTAAACGTTGGACCTCATATCGAAAGGGCCTGGGTTCAATCTGCCCAGACACATCTGCCTGGTGGGTGAAAGGCTGGCACGTAAATGGAATAGTAAGGGGATCATGACAAACTGACGAGAGGGAGGGGGAGACCCAAGATGATCAAGCCATTCTAACACCTCCATGTTTATGTATCAATTATTTTTAAAAATCCTCATTGTCTACTTCTCAAGATCACTGTGACTATGAAAAAGCTTCAGTTGAAATGACATGTTTCAAGGAAAATGGATGACTTGAAATGACATGTTTCAAGGAAAATGGATGACTTGAAATGACATGTTTCGAGGTAAATGGATGACTTGAAATGACATGCTTCAAGGTAAATGGATGACTTGAAATGACATGTTTCGAGGTAAATGGATGACTTGAAATGACATGCTTCAAGGTAAATGGATGACTTGAAATGACATGTTTCGAGGTAAATGGATGACTTGAAATGACATGCTTCAAGGTAAATGGATGACTTGAAATGACATGTTTCGAGGTAAATGGATGACTTGAAATGACATGCTTCAAGGTAAATGGATGACTTGAAATGACATGTTTCGAGGTAAATGGATGACTTGAAATGACATGCTTCAAGGTAAATGGATGACTTGAAATGACATGCTTCAAGGATAATGGATGACTTGAAATGACATGCTTCAAGGTAAATGGATGACTTGAAATGACATGTTTCGAGGAAAATGGATGACTTGAAATGACATGCTTCATGGTAAATGGATGACTTGAAATGACATGTTTCGAGGTAAATGGATGACTTGAAATGACATGCTTCAAGGTAAATGGATGACTGTCACAACAGTGAAAACGGACTTTGACCCTTAGAGTCCCGCACTCCATTCACCAACTGCAAACAGGTAACCCTTTGACTCCCTCTCCCTATCCACCTGCTTCCTGCAGGAAGTTGGTAGATAGGGAGAGAGAATCAAAGGGTTAAGTTTTTTGCTTTGCTAGCATGGCTGGCAATGCAGCACGCAGGTGGACATGGTGCGGGAGTCTAAGGGTTAAATACTGCCAGACATATCTACGATAGCGCTAAATCTAGAACGAGCGTGACCTCCCGCGTTCAAACAAACAGGAACCAGAAAACACGTAAACAGAATCAGAACGCGAATTTAATTTAACAACAAGAAAGTTTGGTTGTATTTCCAATAGTTTTTACGCTTGACAAAGGCCAGTTGACCGAAATTTTGCATCTGTCTTGCTTTGTTATGTTATATTAATTAAAGACACGTTCTCATTCTATTGTCATGTTTTTTGTTGTTGTTTTTGGGGTTTTTGTTGTTGTTGTTGTTTTTTTTTTTTTTTGTTTTTTTTTGGGGGGGGGGGGGGGTCCCGTTTTTACGACATTGCTGTTTATACAGCGTCCTGAAAAAGTACTGGTTTGAGTCACTTGTTTGTTATACGTGGTCTTGACCTTAGGTCTTATCAGTCAAATTTGCATACTTGTGTGTCCTTAATAATTCAAGCTTTTGACAAACATTTGGTGAAGAAAGATGAATCTCTCTCTCTCTCTGTCTCTGTCTCTGTCTCTCTCTCTGTCTCTCTCTGTCTCTGTCTCTGTCTCTCTCTCTCTCTCTCTCTCTCTCTCTCTCTCTCTGTGTCTGTTCTGGTTCTATTGTCATGTTTTTCTGGTTCCCGTTTTTACGACAGTGCTGTTTATACAGTTTACTAAAAAGCGCTGGTTTGAGTCATTTGTTTGTTTCATGTGATCTTGACCTTAGGTCTTATCAGTCAAATTTGCATACTTGTGTCCTCAATAATTCAAGCTTTTGACAAACATTTGGTAAAGAAAGATCCACACAAGACGAGCTGAGAAAATCTCTCTCTCTCTCTCTCTCTCTCTCTCTTTCTCTCTCCCTCCTTCCCTCCCTCTCCCTTTCACTCATATACACACACACTCCCCATGTCAACAAGAAATTATCTCCCTTTGTTTGAAAAAGGGGAGACCAAACAGGACAACAGGTAGGGAATAGGGTTTCATAAAATACCACGGGCGCAGTAGCCAGGACAAGTGGGCAAGGCATGGGACTTCCAATAGCCTGTCCAAGGCTGTGTTACAAGAGCCGGCCAACAGGCCATCAAAAATTATGGCCAGCCCGAGGTTCGAACCCGCGGTCCCTGCGTTATCGGCATCGCGATCTGACTACCTCAGCGAACCGACCGTTCCTAGTGTTTTGTTAAACTAAGCTGATTGATCGGCCCATCGTAATGAGAAAACAGGTGTGATCAGTACACAGATGATGACACAGGCGTGTTACTTTAGTTGGTTCCTCGTCTACGTCGTGCCACTCTAGACAAACACTTGAACGTCCCCCCCCCCCTCCCACTGTCCTACTTTACACATACAGACACACACATACACAGATATAGACACACACGCAGACGCACACACACACAACTACAACACACACACACACATACATACACACACAGACACACGAATATATATATGTACACACACACACACACACACACACACACACACACACACAACACACACACACACACACACAAGGAGACGAACACACACAGACAGACACACAAAACCACACACACACACACACACAGAGGAGGGAGAGAGAGAGAGAGAGAGGAGAGAGAGAGAGAGAGAGAGAGAGAGAGAGAACCACAACACACAGACAGACATATAGACACAAAATAACACACGGACACACAGACACACAGACACACAGACACACAGACACACACAGACACACACACAGACACACACACACACACACACACACACACACACACACACACACACACACACACACACACACACACACACACACACACACACACAATCTCTCTTCCTATACAATCCACGGTCTTTGCTTAGTTATAAAACAATGAATGCAGTAACGACTGTTGATGCTCTCTCTCTGTCTCTCTGTCTCTCTCTCTCTCTCTCTCTCTCTCTCTCTCTCTCTCATCGGAACAGACTTAATGTGTACAACGACCTCTACGAATTTATAAAGGTGTGAATCATGAGTAAAATAACACCATAAATTCTACAACTCGGCGACAGCGTACGACCTTGAAACAATACACACCTCTCTTCATCATCGTCACTGTCACTTTCCACCACAGGCCGACTTCACAATCACAAACTGTTCACGTAACTTGCTTGGGGGCAAGATCGGGGAGGATGGAGGTGTGGTGGATGGGTTTGTATAATTAACCCTTAGACTCCCGCACCCTGTCCATCAGCATCCTTCATTGTCAACCATACTAGAAAAACAAAAAACTTA
>JAPXFY010000024.1:34835028-34845028 GCA_030674185.1 Monoplex corrugatus
GAATTCAGTCAGAGGCGTAGACCACGTTGGTATGCCTAGCCGCCAGTAACGGGAAACGGTGCTGTCGAAGCGAGTCGTGTGGTTTTATAGGACGCACCTTTTTTTTTTTTAGAAAAGCTTACTCATAGGCCGAAAACTTATCTTACTTCTCTCTCTCTCTTCCCCGCCCGTGCCGAGTCACACACACAAGTGAGCGAGGATTGGAATCATGTGACACCACGCGACTGGTTAGTGATGGGGTGATCTCCAGTTTTAGGTCGTTTATATGGAGGCTACACCATCTGGTGTCAACAGACCTAGACACACGTGGATAGGGAGACAGGTTGCACTCTGATGTGATCGTCTAACTATACTGTAGACATAAACAGATAGAATACAAGCTCTTGTAATATGATTGCTTCGCTATGACAGTTTACTTACTTACTTCTTATTCACTTACTTACTTACTTACTGACTTATTTCCTTACCTATCTATCATTAAGAAAATATTGTCTTCACCTAGTTCAGAGACAGCTGAGCATTTGGGCATTAGCTGGGGAGGGAGGGGGGGGGGTTTCTGTCATGTGAGACGAGTTTATACAGAACAGCTAGTTGTGTTGTGATTCAGACCTTCAGTTATTTATTTATTTATTTAATATTGATGTTCCTTTTTTGAAGGTAAGATACACAGATATACATGTCATTTACATGTAACCAAGATTATTCCAATGGTGCGCTGATAAAATACCAGTATAAAATACGGACTAAGTATAACATAGGAAAGGTAGGGCCACAGGACCTGGCCAGCTCATGGGTTTATGTGCAGGTTTTAAGGCTTGTGCCATGATCACCATACACATGGCACCTGTGACGTTAGTGCATATGGAATTCGTTCCGAGCGCGGAGACGTCATCTTGAGAAACTGGAACTGAAACTGAAACTGAATGCTATGACCAAGGAGGCAGGCAATTAGCTCTGCTGCACTCTGTGATAATATTGCTTCGCTATTGCCTTAACATAGATAGACATCTACCTACTGTCACTTCGGATTTGATCGCCTTGCTATCAACATAGACGTTAGAATAGAAGTTCGTGAGTATCGTTCAGCTAGACCATAGACATGGACAGGGAGACAGGCATCAGCTCTGTCGCACTCTGTGTAGATCAACTCATTATGACATAGACATGGGTTCAGGAGACAGAGTAACTTATTCTGTCGACTCTGTGGTAAGATACTCCTTATGACCATAGACATGGGTCAGGAGACAGGTAACTAGTTCATGTCGCACTCTGTGGTAAGATCACCTCATTATGACCATAGGACTGGGTAGAGACAGGTAACAGTTCTAGTCCAGACTCAGTTGGTAAGATACACCTCCTATGACCATAGACATGGGTAGGAGACAAGGTAACAAGTTCTGTCGCACTCTGTGTAAGATAACTCCTATGACCATAACATGGTCGGAGCAGGTAATAGTTCTGTCGCACTCTGTGTAAGATACCTCCTTATGACCTAGACATGGGTAGAGCAGGTAACTAGTTCTGTGCACTCTGTGGTAAGATCACTCCTATGACCATAGACATGGTCAGAGACAGTAACTAGTTCTGTCGCACTCTGTGGTAAGATCACTCCTTATGACCATAGACATGGGTCAGGAGACAGGTAATAGTTCTGTCGCACTCTGTGGTAAGATCACCTCCTTATGACCATAGACATGGGTCAGGAGACAGGTAACTAGTTCTGTCGCACTCTGTGGTAAGATCACCTCCTTATGACCATAGACATGGGTCAGGAGACAGGTAACTAGTTCTGTCGCACTCTGTGGTAAGATCACCTCCTTATGACCATAGACATGGGTCAGGAGACAGGTAACTAGTTCTGTCGCACTCTGTGGTAAGATCACCTCCTTATGACCATAGACATGGGTCAGGAGACAGGTAACTAGTTCTGTCGCACTCTGTGGTAAGATCACCTCCTTATGACCATAGACATGGGTCAGGAGACAGGTAACTAGTTCTGTCGCACTCTGTGGTAAGATCACCTCCTTATGACCATAGACATGGGTCAGGAGACAGGTAACTAGTTCTGTCGCACTTGTGGTAAGATCACCTCCTTATGACCATAGACATGGGTCAGGAGACAGGTAACTAGTTCTGTCGCACTCTGTGGTAAGATCACCTCCTTATGACCATAGACATGGGTCAGGAGACAGGTAACTAGTTCTGTCGCACTTTGTGGTAAGATCACCTCCTTATGACCATAGACATGGGTCAGGAGACAGGTAACTAGTTCTGTCGCACTCTGTGGTAAGATCACCTCCTTATGACCATAGACATGGGTCAGGAGACAGGTAACTAGTTCTGTCGCACTCTGTGGTAAGATCACCTCCTTATGACCATAGACATGGGTCAGGAGATCAGGTAACTAGTTCTGTCGCACTCTGTGGTAAGATCACCTCCTTATGACCATAGACATGGGTCAGGAGATCAGGTAACTAGTTCTGTCGCACTCTGTGGTAAGATCACCTCCTTATGACCATAGACATGGGTCAGGAGAAGGTAACTAGTTCTGTCGCACTCTGTGGTAAGATCACCTCCTTATGACCATAGACATGGGTCAGGAGACAGGTAACTAGTTCTGTCGCACTCTGTGGTAAGATCACCTCCTTATGACCATAGACATGGGTCAGGAGACAGGTAACTAGTTCTGTCGCACTCTGTGGTAAGATCACCTCCTTATGACCATAGACATGGGTCAGGAGACAGGTAACTAGTTCTGTCGCACTCTGTGGTAAGATCACCTCCTTATGACCATAGACATGGGTCAGGAGACAGGTAACTAGTTCTGTCGCACTCTGTGGTAAGATCACCTCCTTATGACCATAGACATGGGTCAGGAGACAGGTAACTAGTTCTGTCGCACTCTGTGGTAAGATCACCTCCTTATGACCATAGACATGGGTCAGGAGACAGGTAACTAGTTCTGTCGCACTCTGTGGTAAGATCACCTCCTTATGACCATAGACATGGGTCAGGAGACAGGTAACTAGTTCTGTCGCACTCTGTGGTAAGATCACCTCCTTATGACCTAGACATGGGTCAGGAGACAGGTAACTAGTTTTGTCGCACTCTGTGGTAAGATCACCTCCTTATGACCATAGACATGGGTCAGGAGACAGGTAACTAGTTTTGTCGCACTCTGTGGTAAGATCACCTCCTTATGACCATAGACATGGGTCAGGAGACAGGTAACTAGTTTTGTCGCACTCTGTGGTAAGATCACCTCCTTATGACCATAGACATGGGTCAGGAGACAGGTAACTAGTTTTGTCGCACTCTGTGGTAAGATCACCTCCTTATGACCATAGACATGGGTCAGGAGACAGGTAACTAGTTCTGTCGCACTCTGTGGTAAGATCACCTCCTTATGACCATAGACATGGGTCAGGAGACAGGTAACAGTTCTGTCGCACTCTGTGGTAAATCACCTCCTTATGACTGAGACATGGATAAGGAGACAGGAACAAGCTCTGTCGCACTCTGTGATGTTTCATCTCCTGTGACCATAGACATGGGTAAGGAGACAGGTAACAAGTTTGTCGCACTTGTGTAAGATCATCTCCTATGACCATAGACATGGATAAGGAGACAGGCAACAAGCTCTGTCGCACTTTGTGATATGATCATCTCGCTGTGACCATAGACATGGATAAGAAGACAGGCAACCAGATCTGTCGCAATCTTGTATGATAGCCTTACACTGCCATTGGCTTACAGGCATACATACCTAAATAACATAACTCTGTTGTTCAGTAATTGGCTCTATTTCAACTTTATAGCAAAAATAGTTGTTTGTTAGAAAAACAGAAAACGATAAGCAGTCAACTTACAAATGATTCTGAACAGAGAAGTTTAGGTTCAATGCTTGAACAACAAACACGAGAGCTTTAAAAAAAACTCATCTGGGTTTAAAATTTTCAAATAATAACAGATTATGAAAATCGCTACATATATGGTAAGCGTTCCATTCTTTTTCGGATGTGTATATGTATGTTATTTTCACTCACACTGTGCATGCTAATTGTGTTGCTGCACACTCTGCATATTAAGTCTTCAGTGACTGTACATACTTGGTGTTGACCTGTTTCTGTAAGCTACCGGATACTGACATGACCTAAGGATGTTTAACGTGCACATTTGATGCTCTGTGTGAGTATACAAATGAAAGGGGTTTAGGCACTGACAGGTGTGTACAGACACACACAGATCGGAAGAATCTTCACCCTAACAAATCAGACAGGAGGTACCAAGGTAGAATCGAACCTCAGACCCTCTGACTAGAAGTCTGACGTCTTACTCACTTGACCACCACACCCATCAAACACAATGTTATTAGAACCAGAAAAACATGAAAACAGAATCAGAACGCGTATTTAACCCTTTGACTCCCGCATCCTATCCACCGGCCGCAAAAACTTAACTCTTTGACTCCCTCGCCCAATCATCAGCTTCCTGCAGAGATAGGGCGAGGAAATCAAAGGGTCAAGTTTTTGCTTTGCTAGCATGGTTGACAATGCAGGATGCTGGTGGACAGGGTGTGCAAGTCAAAGGGTTAATACAAGGAGGCCAGACAAGCGAAGGATCAGGACGTGTATTTAATACAAGGGAACAAGACAAGCGCACTGTCTTCTCTGGTTGTATTCAATACACGTTCTGATTCTATTTTCATGCTTTTCTGGTTTCTGTTTGCTTGAACGTGGGCAGTCACACTTGTTTCGGATATTTTTACAATATGATTGTCCAAGCAACAGTCTGTAACTTGTCCCAACGTTATTTCCAGATATAAAAGAGTTAACCCCACAGAAGATATGGGAATCGAACTCAGGCTGTCTCACAGTACAGCGGTATGCAGAATTTTCTGAACCCAGGCTGTGCACAGGACAGCCGCCACCAGAGTTGTCTGAACCCAGGCTTTGTCACAGGACAGCTGTGAGCAAAATTTTCTCAATCCAGGCTGTTCACAGGACAGCCATGAGCAAAATGTTGTCAATCCAGGTTGTTCACAGGGCAGCCGTGAGCAAAATTTTCTCAATCCAGGTTGTGTCACAGGACAGCCGTGAGCAAAAATTTCTCAATTCGGTTTGTGTCACAGGACAGCTGTGAGCAAAATTTTCTCAATCCAGGTTGTGTCACAGGACAGCCGTGAGCAAAAATTTCTCAATTCGGTTTGTGTCACAGGACAGCTGTGAGTAAAAATTTCTCAATCCAGGTTGTGTCACAGGACAGCTGTGAGCAAAAATTTCTCAATCCAGGTTGCGTCAAAGGGCAGCCATGAGCAAAATTTTCTCAATCCAGGCGGTATCACAGAACAGCCGTGAGCAAAATTTTCTCAATCCAGGTTGCGTCAAAGGGTAGCCGTGAGCAAAATTTTCTCAATCCAGGCTGTATCACAGAACAGCCGTGAGCAAAATTTTCTCAATCCAGGCTGTATCACAGAACAGCCGTGAGCAAAATTTTCTCAATCCAGGCTATATCACAGAACAGCCGAGGGTAGAGTTTTCTCTTCGTGTTCTCGTATACCCTCGCTTCCTTCCTGTTCCCATGTCATTTTCTCTCTTAGCTCACAACATACAAGCTGTCTTGTTCACCGCCGATCTTAATGCTCCAGTCATTCCACTTATGTCAGAAGGTCTGGGATTCGATCCTGCCGGGGTACCTCCCACCTGGTGGCTAATGGGTGGAGATTTTTCCCATCTTCCAGATCAGCATGCTTGCAGATCTTTTAGTGCTAACATACCCTTCATGTATATACGTACGCACATCAGTTAGGCACGGTAAAGATCCATCAAGTTATGTCAGTGTTGGCCGGTTTATGGAGGCAGACACAAGTAGATCATTCATAAGGAAGATTAGGAAATGACAGGCAACATTCATAGGCCATTTTATGAGGAAAGGGGAATTGGAACACCTGGTCACAACGGGAAAGCTGGAGGGAAGGAGAGCACCGGGTAGACCCAGGGAGAAGATACTAGACGGACTTGTAGAGTGGCTGAAGACGAGGAGGGTGGAAGAGATGCTTGAGGCAACAAGAGATAGAGACAGATGGAAGTCCATAATCGCCAACGCCATGCGGCAAGGCACCTGATGATGATGATGATGGAAACACGAGAACACTCAGCACGCACGCGCAATAAAAACAGGGTAGGCCTACGCAGATTGTAAATTAACATATCTCTCACAAACTGTGGGGAAAAACATGCAAATACACAAACGAGAAAAACGGAATGCCTTACAGAAAAAACAGGGCGTTTTACACTCCCATCCCCCCACCCCCACTCCAACACCCACCTCATGACTTTGACAGTGCACCGAGTTTTGCGCAAAGTCAGTAAATTATAGGCCGATATGAATGGAGCGCATATGGAAGTGTTCAAGTGCGGTGGCTCCCAGTACAGAAAATGTGCCAACCTATGTCACTATACATATCTGTGTCACTTACTGCTGACTGCATAGTGCGACATACTGCAGATCTCCGATGGCTATAAAAAGTTCACTGTCCGTTGCTTATTTTCACTTATTACATAATATACTCACATGGTCGCTCATGCGAGCACACTGACGTAAATGCACACATGATTCCCACAAATAACCGTAGGTGCCCAAATGATTAGGTTTGTATACTATTGCCAAGTCATCTGCGACACTCTGCACATCTAGGCTGGCTATAAATAGTTCACTGTGCCTTGTTCATTCAATTGTAATCAGACAACAGAGACAGAGACAGAGAGAGAGAGAGAGAGAGAGAGAGAGAGAGAGAGAGAGAGAGAGAGAGAGAGAGAGAGAGAGAGAGAGAGCACAATTCCACAACTGTTATAATATACTGAGATCAGTCTCTCATATAAAACGTATTGTAAGTCAAGCTTTTACAGAATGTTTGAGCATTTTGCGGTTAATAGTCTATTCATAAAGGAAGAGAGAGAGAGACAGAGACAGAGAGAGGGGACAGAGAGTGAGAGAGAGGGGGGGGGGGGTAGGGAGGGAGGGAGAGAGAGAGCACAAATTTAGAACTGTGATAATTCAATGAGGTTAGAACGTCATATTCAACGCATTGTAAAGCAAGCTTTTACGGAATAATTTGAGCATTTTGCGGTTAATAATCTACTCTTACAGGAAGAGAGAGAGAAATGAGAGAAGAGAGAGAGAGAAAGAGAGAGAGAGAGGGGGGGTGGGAGAAAGAAGGAGAGAGAGAGAGAAAGAGAGACAGAGACAGAGAGACAGCGAGAGACAGAGACTTCAGACTTCAGACTTCAGTCTCAGCTTCAGACTTCAGATGGTTTAATCATTTAGACCATTGCCCCTCATGAAGGGGACTGAAAAGAGAGAGAGAGATAGAGAGTGTGTGTGTGTGTGTGCGTGCGTGCGTGCGGGCGTGGCGTGCGGTGTGTGTGTGTGTGTGTGTGTGTGTGTGTGTGTGTGTGTGAATGGTGAGAGTGTGTGCTTTAATTTCATTTGTTTATCAGGATTTGGCGCCTTATAAATGTCATTGTCATCATTAATATTATTACGATTATTATCATTGTTAAAGTTGATCTAAGAGATCAGAAAAATATCCATCTTTACCCACTTGGACGGAGGTATCCAACAGGAGCAAACACACACACACACACACACAGAGACAGACAGACAGACACACACACACACACACTCACACACAAACCAACAAACACACACACACACACACACACGTATACACACACACACACACACACACACACACACACACACACACACACACACACACACACACACACACACACACACACACACAAACCAACAAACAAAAACATCATTTTCAAACAATAGTAGACCACCATAATGTCTTGTCGTAGGTCCATCTCAAACAGTCAAAAAGCCATAAGTATAATTTTAAACCAGGTTATTGAAAGACGGACGAGTGTTGACAAAAGCGTTATAACATGTTTACGGCCCATTAGTGGTCATGGTCTAGGTTCACGTTAACTCTTTGACTCCCGCACCCTGTCCACCAGCATCCTGCATAACGCACACACACTCTCTCTCTCTCTCTCTCACACACACACACACACACACACACACACACACACACACACACACACACACACACACACACACACACACACACACACACACACAAATTGTTTAAAAAATAAAAAGGATTTTGACAATCGTCTATAGCCATATATGATTTATCTGTTCACAATTTACACGATACATACATGTAACTGTATACGTTTAAAGCTGTATCATATAGGTAACATAGCTATAAATGGCACACTTACATGTATACTTCCTGTGAATTGTGAATAAAACAAAAATGTTAGCATATACATTTAGTGTCTCATGATAAAAACTACTAGAAGACTCTGATGGCACAAGGGGAGTTACTATCAGTTTACAGTAATCAATAACTCCCCTCACACACACACACACACACACACACACACACACACACACACACACACACACACACACACACACACACACAAACACACACACTTCTTCACTTCTCTTTCCACCCCTGTCAGCCCCCACCCCCCACCCCCGCCCATTTTCCAGTACCATGTCTTAACGTCAATATAATGTTTGAAAAGGAAAGCTTTTAAATGTGTGCGTGTGTGTGTGTGTGTTTGAGGTGGGTGTATGCACATATGCATATTCTTCTTTTCTTATGTTTTTCTTCTTTATTTTTTTCCTCATTTCTTCTTTCTTTTTTCTTTTTCTTGCTCTCTCTCTAGCCCTGTTATGGCTCTGCGCAGTCGGCTGGGCTTTAAACAAAAATAACAGTAACCATTCTCTCTCTCTCTCTCTCTCTCTCTCTCTCTCTTGTGTGTGTTTAATCTCATAACAAAGCTTACTTATCTTAATAGCGGATTTTCTTTTTGGCTGTGACATTTCACTGTGACGTTTTTAGCGCTAATTGCTGATTGATTTCTGTTTGTGTTTTATGTTACTGCCAGAATTTGTACGTGTGTGCGTGCGTGTGTGTGTGCATGTGTGTGTACGCGTGTGTGCGTGTGTGCGTGTGTGCGCGTGTGTGTGTGTATTACAAGACAACTGGTTGCATTTTCAAACCTGGTTTGATAAAAAGAATATATGTTGTTTTGTATCGCACCATAGTGTAATAATGGAAGCAATGACCATATCTATATCAAATTCCCATCTGATTCTTGTGCGCAATCGTAAATGTTTGGTATATAAAGCGGGATAGAGTAAGAGGTCTCCACGGGAAGCAGTGTTTACTTTGATAAGGAAGATCGAATTGCATTTTAGAGAAGAAAGAGTTTCTCCAGGAGAAGAATTGCTTGCGAACATTACAGAGTTACTTCTATAAGGAAGATCGAATTGCTTATTGGAAAAGAAAGAACTTCTTTAGCGGAAGAATTGCCTACGAACATTACAAAGTTACTTCTATAAGGAAGACCGAATTGCTCATTGGAGAAGAAAGAACTTCTCACCCAGGGGAAGAATGCTTACGAACATTACAGAGTTACTTTTAAAAGGAAGACCGAATTACTTCTTGGAGAAGAGAGACTTCTCACCCAGGGGACGACTTGCTTACAAAAATTAATGAGTTACGTTTTGGGGTGGAGGATATGTGAAAACCCTTCCGTCACATACCACTGTAAATAAATCTACACCAGACTTAAAATTGTACTTTTTTGTTTATTTTGCATAGCGGTGTTCAGTCAAATCATTAGGCGTTATCAAGAATTGTAGCGGAGCACGGAGAACTCAAACTGTTTCGTGAACTGTCCACACTCCATTATGTTGTTGTACAGGCTGCGTCCCTGGTGGAGGTGCATGCTGGGTGATTTTCATGTTTCCGGTGCTAGCCAATGATATGACTATGAGGATCTTTAACCCTTTGATTCCCGCACCCTGTCTACCAGCATGCTGCATTGTCAACCATGCTAGCAAAGCCAAAACTTAACCCTTTGACTTCCTCACCCTATCTACCAGCTTCCTTTTTTTTTTTTTTTTT